>OY796894.1:2135006-2735006 GCA_963680785.1 Diplosoma virens
CTTTCTTTTACTTCTTTCAAAAAAGAATATAAAAAACAACTAATATCGAAATACTAATAGAGTAATAAAGTGTTATTTCTTATATGTTGGATAAAAGATCAGAAATTTAATCTCATCTAGTTGAAATATGCACAAAAAGTCTCATAATTTTAGAATAAATTATATTACTTTAGAATTATTGTATCAGTTGTATGCTTTCTTTCTTTGCTTTTATTTGTTTATATTTTGTTTTTTTTCTTTTATTATTTCTTTTATAATCAGCACCAGTATTTCATATCTAGTATTTCTTGCCTTTTTCAAATTAACTTCATGTTACTACATGAAAAAATGGAGGCACCTCGACTTTAATAACGGTATGGTTCTTTCGATGCCTCCATGGTGTAACTTGCATGCACAATTTTCAATCAATTAGATTTTGTTCTAATTAAAAAGTTTGTCAGTTGTTAATATGTCGTGCTATGGTTATGCCAAATAAAAAAAAAACAAAGCAACAACGGGAAGTGGAAGAGCAAAAAATTATTTTCAAACTCGATTGCGTTAACCAAGGCTTAAATAGAGATTATACGTTCATGTCTAACTACGTGTAATATTTATTTTTGTAAACGTGAGGGCCATTTTTGTTTTTCACTTTTTTTTCCATTTCGCATCGTTCTATACTTGCATGCCATTTTCTCGTATTTGTTTTTTGTTTAAATTGCTGTAAGACCATACTTCTCTCAAACTTAGTCTTTTCTATCCGATATTTTTATATTTCATAACGTCACATATGTCTCTTTATTACATTTAATGCCGTTGTGTAAATCTTGTTTTGATTGCATTTTTATTTCATTAACAAAGAAACAAAATGTATAACAATTTGCGAGAGAAGCCCGACACATCACAAAATTTATCGCAATCTGTTAAATTGTTTAATTATACAAGCAAAAGTTGATTACTATCACAACGTGCTAAAAGATAACAAAAATAATTCCAAAAAAGTATGGAATATTGTTAATGAACTAGTATACAATAGAAAACAAAAAAATTCTGGACCTACTAACAGATACAGGTTGTACAATCACAGATCCACAGGCCATTGTGGAGGAGTTCAACAAATTTTTTGTAAGTGTTGGAAAAATGATGGCAGCAAAAATATCTGCACACGATAAGCCACCTGATACACAGGGTAATTTAAATAAAATCAAAAAAAATAAGTAATTCTATATTTCTTTCTCCTTGTACCCCTCAGGAAGTGTTTAATTTAATAACAAAACTGAAAGATAGAAAAGCATGCAGAACAATAGATATCGAAACTAGATTTATTAAACTTGCTAATCCTGTAATTTCTACTTTTTTAAGCAATCTCTTTAATGTATGCTTAAACACTGGTGCTTATCCAGACTCGCTAAAAATAGCAGAAGTTATTCCTATTTTTAAAAAAAGGATGCTCAACTCAAACCACTAATTACAGATTGGTATCCTTGCTATGCCAATTTAACAAAATTTTTGAAAAACTTTTACATACTCGCATTTATTCCTATTTGATAAGGTACAATCTACTCAATGACCGACAATTCGGATTTAGAAAAAATTCGTCTACTACTTTAGCAATTAGCAAAATCCACAATGACCCAGTGGTGTACCGTAACTTTTCAGATCAGGCACGCAATGATGAAATGATGACGTCTCAGTCTCAAAATTTAGCTCAATTTTAATATTTGATAAAACAAGCAATTTTTAAAATTTTGCGATTTATAGTCCTAGTAAATACACGAAGTTTTTTCATTAGTTAATGAAAGGTAAAAACAATAGTTTCTACTTTCTAGGGTTTCTCAATAATCACAAATATAAAATGTTTTTTCTGTATCGAAGTAGGCAAAAGTGCTGAGTAAGCTTGCTTTTTTCTATAATTTCTATAATTTGCATCTGAATGTGAGTACTGAGTAAACGTAATCAGTTTGTAGCAAGCGATACTAGATCAGTTCTTCAACAACGTCACGCTCTATAAACATGGGCGTGCATGCAATATCAAAACTGCACGCATAGATACGATATCAAACTGCTGAATAATCGGAGATTTAGATTTTAATTTAAAAAAATTTCTCAAAAGAAAAGAAATATTCGGATAAAACAATGTCTGCAATGGAATATGCATCCATAATATTTCTTAGAACTACCGGTAGGTCTCGTAATTCCTTCTAGCAACAGAGTCAAAAAATGCAACTTAGATTTTGCATGCGTGTTTCCAATTTTATTTTGTATTTTAGTGATAAGCTCTAGCTGAAGCTGTACTGAATGATCCGAGTTGCAATCGATAAAACGTATTTATGCTGTTATATCAAAAAAATAATCAACATAATATCATCAAAATTTTTATACTTTGAGAATTTTTTTCAAGATTATTTTTTTTATATAATTATTTTTTTATAAAGCCTCGCATGCATGGAGAATACGCCCCTGCAATGACCTACTACATAATATTGATCAAGGTCTATACAGTTGTTCTTTGTTTTTAGACTTGAGCAAAGCATTTGACTCTGTAGACCATGCTATATTAATAAAAAAGTTAGAATGCATGTATGGATTTCGAGGAATAGCTCTCGAACTGATGAAAAGCTATTTTAACAATAGATACCAATACACCAAAATTTCCAAGTCAAAATCTACTCTGAGAAAAATCAAATGTAGTGTACCTCAAGGTTCATCTTTAGGTCCACTACTTTTTATTTTGTATATTAATGATTTGCCACTAGCGTGTGAATTCTCAACTACATTATTTGCCGATGATACATACCGTACTTAACCCTATCACATAATAACCTATTCGAACTCGAAAAGAAAGTTAATATTCAAATGCATCATATAAATAATTGGATGTTCCAAAACAAGTTATCATTTAACTACTCAAAAACAACATATCTACTATTCAACAAGCATCTACCAAGTTCAGTCAACGCAAACTTTAAAGTACTAATAAATAATATCCAAATAGATAGAAATAAAGTAGTAAAATACTTGGGAGTTCACATTGATGAAAATTTAAATTGGTCGGCACACATCAGAGAACTCTCCTTACAATTGGCTAAGTGTTGCTCTTTATTGTATCAGCTACGTGAATATGTGACAACTGAGACTCTTCACATGCTCTAATACAGTTTCGCATACAGCTGTATCCAATATGGTATTACCATATGGGGTACGGCTTCACAAAATCAAGTTCATGAAATCGAAGTGCGGTTAAATAACATCATACGAACGATTACCTGTTCTAAGAAATTTGCCCACGTTACTAAATTATACAAAAAATAAAAGATGTGTATAAATTAGAACTGGCTAAATTTATGCATAAACTATTCAATAATAAATTACCAGAGATGTTCCAAAATAGCTTTACCAAAACTGAAAATGTTCATAATTATGAAACAAGAAATAATATAGCCTAACTGCCAATTACGAGTATTATCTCCCCCGTGCATCAAAAAAAGCAGGTCATAACAAATTAGAATATCGCGGTGTCAAACTTTGCAATGAAATTGACGTTAATTTAAAGAAACTAACTTTGTATATCTTCAATAAGCAATATAAAAACGCACTCTTAAGCACCTATTAATAACTCGCTAGGTCTCATGTACAATTAAATGCATTATAGCTGATCTTAATCTTAATTATTGTGTTACAATTGTACTTACTAAAAAGATTTCAGTTTAATGTAATACGTCCCTTGGGAAATAACATTCAAAGCGTTTTATCGCCATTCACTTTTTGAGTCAGCGTAATTAAAAATCCGTAAAGTCGAAACTAATGTGCTATCAAATTACTTTTGAAAAAACCTTACGCCATGAAAAGATGTGATCGCACAACGAGAATTCTCGTTTTACACAGGAAACAAGTCTATTAACTATTACAGTATTTACCATTTACGTAATTAAGTCAGTCATTTGTATTATCTTTGTTGTATTGTTGTTTGGTTTTGTTTTTTTTTCTTTTTTTTTGAACTACAGGGAGTACCTTGACTTTGATAACCTAACGGTTTTTTGGTGCTTTCTCACAAAAAATCGCTTTGTGCTTATGTAAATGTTGCTCTTTTAAGAAAATAAACTGTTTCATTCATTCATTCATTTATATTTCATTGACGAAGTGAGCAGTAGCCCACGAAAGCTTGTGCCCAAATAAAAAGTAGTCAACTTTAGTGCACAATTTTTGGTTTCTCTCATCTAATTAGCTTAGTAGCATGCAGAAGGCAAATTCTTACATCAAAATTTTTCTTGCATGCTTTATGCAAACTTTATATTTTATTTTAATGCATATATCTGGTAGAAGACGAATACTCAAACTCCCACGAGCAGCTGTATGTGTTTTGATTTCAAGGCTTTAGAGCAGGGATGGCGAACCACTGACCCGCGGGTCACGTTGTGACCCACTAGTTGAAATTCAATGACCCACCTGATGTTCTGAAATTTCTGGCATTTTGGGAGAAACCACAATTCTGAAATTTCTGACATTTTTGGGAGAAAAATAGCAAAATTGGAGATGGAAGCGAAGTGAAAACCATTTTTTTTTTTTTAGAGATCAGTATGATTTTGGTACCAAAAGTGGGAATTCCGAGACTGATTTCAGGTGAAGACTTTTTTTAGCCAATGACCCACTTAATGTAAGTTTTAAAAAACTGTCATTTTTTGACCCGCCCAATAAAAAAGGTTCGCCAACCCTGCTTTAGAGGCTCAATTTCTAACTTGTTTATTAGAAGTTAACGAAACAAGCCTAACCTAACATATGCGGCCTAATAAAACAAGATCGGCTAGTTGTGTAAAAAACAATAAAGGTCTCCTCCCTCATACATCCAGAACCAAAAGATCGGATGCATTGCTTTCTATTCATCAAAAGCCTGCTACCAAACTTGCTCAGCTTTCATGCAGGTTCTGGGTCTGGGTAATGAGCAGGGAGCTGGCAGCAGATTGATGAGCGCCAATGGTTTGTTTCCAATTGCTACAACTAACTAAATCGGAAACTTTTTCACGAATAGATCTAAGCAGGCTTAGGTATTACAAGAAAAAAATCAAGTTTACGTTACTGTTTAAACATACGTAAATCAATTTGTCTTTAAGAGGTTTGAAAATAGTTCGTAGACTTACTAGCATACCGTATTTTCATTTCGCTATAAAAAAATTTCATGAATCAAAGCATTAAACATTACTATGGCAACTAGCGGGGAGGAGGGGCATTTCACGATATCTATTCTCCATTTATTCGAGTTTAATTTAATCACACGACACGTAATAAGCGCGGCAGCTCGCTGCAGTTTGGAGCACATCAACTGCAGTGACGTAACAATGTACCAGCGACGAGATCAAGTCATGGCCCGCGCTTGCGCAGTCCGCACCAGTCCGACACTAGACGGAGCATGAACACACTGATATAGAATACATTTTGGCGAAACCCAGGTAGTGGAATAAACTAATAAAGAACACAACTACTTTAGCGCCGCCCAGCGTCGGGCGTACAACAACGACACAAAACATAACAGCATTGCCACTATGACGTCATACCAAAAAACGTTCTCATAGCAACAAAATCACGCTTTGCAAGGAAGTGACGTCGCGAAAAAGAAGAGCGCAAAGAACGACTCGGAACGGACAATACTGCTTCAGTTAACAACTCATAATAAAACTATACTCGAGTCCTGTCAAGTGAGCCTATCAGACAAAGACTTTAGCCAGAGAGTCAGCCCCCCCACTCGCGATGAGGGACGCGTTGGCATGGAACGCCACCGAGTGTATAGCCTCGTCAAATTTTCTTCGATGGGCGGTGAGCTCTTGCACGCATGTCTTGTTATCCAGGCTCCACAAGCGGATCGAACAATCGTGGCCTGTGACGAAACAAAACTGTTTGTTCTATTCTTGCGACGCCATAAAAAGACGTACAGTCGGAATCAGGTTTCCAACGTAATCACGCAAATACCTCTCGGTTTATAATACAATCGAACAACCGAGCTATTGTTCAAGATTTCAACGGTATTTGATTGGCTGCCTTACAACATGCAACAGCGGGCTTACTTCCGGAGAGGAGATAGAGTCCACTTGGGTCCACAGCGAGGGATGATACGGAGTCGAGGTGCGCCACCATGGAGTGGGTCATCTTTCCTGAGTGACACACAGACCAATAAAAACCATGAACCCGCACACCAACATCAAAATGAAACAAGAAACAGGAGAACCTGGAGGCTAAGCAGTCACCTACAAACCTGTGAGGTTGTCGAAGAACTTGATGTGTCCGTCGTCGTGCGCGGAGATGGTGACGGGCATGGTGGGGTGACTCGCAACGCAGCTCACTCTGCCTGAAACACGTTCACAAACGTCACAATCGCGAGCATTGCTGCGTACATGTTGCGTGACACTTACTGCCGTCTCCTTCAGTAAGTGTGAGCGAGGTCTTGCCGGTGTTCAAATCAAGCAAGACAATTCTTCCGTCCGAATGAGACACCACCACCTGGTTGGAGTCACAGCGCACAAACTCGGCGCAAGTGGGCGTCGCATCCCCTGTAAAAGAGCAACATGAAAATTGCGGCCGCTCTAATACAACACCCATCTCACCTTTGACGGAAATGGTTTGTAAGAGGGGGTCGTGTGATTGGGGGTCCCATAGTTTGAGGGTCATGTCGGATGAGGCGGATAGAAGATGCTGTCGCGGCCCACAGTAGGAGAGTGACCACACAGCGTCAGTATGTCCAATCATCGTCTGCCCCTCCACGGACGCGTCTAAAGTAACAATGGATATTAATAAAAAAATGGGATTTAGTAATTCTCCGAATGCCAACGCAAAGCACCGTGGGTAAATTTGTGCGCAAAAACTTAGTATTTAAGCAAAAGAACGACGTCAACGTCCTTAAGCGGTTCCAATGAAAAATAGCGGAGAGCGCACACTTTGGGAAATTGCACTTGTGCAGAAACAAAAGAAAATATTGATGGTGGTTCAGACACAAAAGCGAAAATTTCTGTGCAAGTTAAAAACAAATATTTTGATTTAAAGCTCTTCACCATAGGAGTCATATAGATCAATATCAATGTTTGGGATGTTCCAACATCGGATCGTCGTGTCCGCTCCTGCGCTGAAGCAAACGGATCCGCGGGAGTCGAGAGCAAGGCAGAGCACGGGCCCCCTGCAACATCAAGTCAAAGGTTACCACGTGACCAACGACAGCGACCACACGAAAGACGCACGTGTGCCCCCTGAAGCAGTACACAGGCTCCATGTCGTGCGCCTGCCCCCTCCGCCCGGCGAGGGTCTTGTTCAAGTTCCACAACTTCAAGGTGTGGTCCTCGGAGCCAGTGAGAAGGGCAGCATCGCTGAGGAGAAAGCGCACGGCCCGGACCCCGTCGAAGTGGCTGCGGAGGGTGAACTTGGGCTGCCAGGTCCGTCGGTGGGCCTCTTTATTTCCACTTATCTGCGCATGAAAAAAACAGTAGGAACCAACCGTTAAATCGTATTAAATAGATTTGTGAAAGCGCGATTGTTCAACATATTATTCAAACAACGCTCTATTATGTTCATTTAACAACCGACCTCGAATGAGAGTGGGTCTGCTTCGTTGGCCACGGTGAGGCCAGCCAACTCCCCCAACCCGAACGAAGATTCGATCGACCCGTCACCACCTCGCGGCCCACTAAAGGAGAGGTTTTCTAAAAACAAAGCGATGAGATTGATCAGGGAAGGAGGGCAAAATACTGACCATCTGCGCCCAGATGTGAATCGTCCACCCCCATCTCCGCCCCTCGTAAAGTGTCGATCATTGATTTTAGATTCTTCTTATCCGGCCCTGACAACAAAAAAGGTAATCACGTGATGGTGCTGCAACGTCATAATTGACAATCGATTTGTTTCTGTTTTACGCATGGCATCACAACTAGTAAGTCATGCGTACGGATTATAGAGTGTCGCCGCTACAACGTTCTTCGATTTGTGCATAAAACTTCACACAATTTTACCAAGAGCCACTAAATGTGGCGAAACAGTGCAGAGCAGCTAATTCCAAAACAAACAAAACAAATTACTTTTCATTCCTTTCCGCTTGGTTTGACGCTTCTCGTGCCGGAACTGTTCCTTCATCGCGTTCAGTTTGTCCTGGTCAACTGACCAATCCATCGCCTTCGGGTCCGCTGTTGTAAGCAAACAATCAATACACAGTCGCAACCACATCTGTATGAAACGTCACCACTCACCTTACAAAACAAAACCAACCCTCACCGACACAAACCATGAAGACACATCAACACTCACCCGTTTCTTGTTCTTCGTGGTTGAGAAATGCAAACTCTGCAAGGGCTAATTCAGCCCCGTTAAACTTGTCGTTCGTGTCAAATGCCATCTGACAACATGACCATGATGTAATTATGTCACGTCATTCATACAATCCCGTAATGCTTTCAAGGTAATAAACGATCAGTTATATAAACACGGGATCACCTTGGGGGGTCTGGAGGTCCTTTGCTGGTCTCCGCTGTCAATTTCATCGTACCCCCCTTCCTCATCATCCTCCACAGCCGTCAAAAAGTTAAATTCCCGCATTACGTCACCTTCGGTTGGCTCGCCTTTTTCTTGCGGAGAAAAATCTGGAGATCTGAACAAAGAACCAAGTTTGCGACTCACACAACACACTACACACTACACACAATACACAACACACTACACACAACACACTACATTTATACGCTTGAAAAGCCTGAAAAAACAGAAAAAGGTTCAATTAAAGCACATAATATGCACATAGATACACTTTTCACACTAAAACACACTCCAAGTAGACAAGCACTCACTTAACTGCTAACCGCAAAACAAATACAATAAAGTTGGACTGAAATTGGTTCAAATCCCAACTTCAACATTGAAAGAGGGTTTAACCATTTTCATTCCAACCTCAAAGAAGAATCAGCGGAAGAGCACCAGCGAACTTCGCTGGTTCATTGCGGCATGCGTTAATAAATATCAACTTCAACAACGGTTTGTAACTGACTTTTGCTTGTCTCGAACTGGGGAGTCGCCGTTGATCATCTTGCTGTCGTTGTCTTTGTTGTTGACGTCATAAGTGCTTCCGAGCAGAGCGCGCACACGCTGCGACCGAACGTCGAGTATCGTATCGCTGTAGCCGACCTCCTGCAGGTACCTGAACACACAAGCCATCACTGCGGCAGAGGTTGTGTCCGCCTATGATCATCCGGTGTCATGCTATCGATGGCGACGTAAAGGTCACCAGAAATAAAATTAAGTAAACTTGAATCAATGGAAGCTTGGTGAATTCGATTAATAAAGACAGCTTCACGCAAACGATAGAATAGAAACATTGAAAATGAAGCAGTAAAACAAGAGATGTTGGTAAAATAATAAGTGTGACAAAGAGTTTAATTTTTATCACTTAATAAAACTAACATCAATTAACACATTCACTGCGGTATGACCCAACGGTAACCATACGATTTTTTAGTACCAAACTCTTCCTCTGATAACCTCTATCTCTATATTTATCCTGATGACTCGCAGGAAAGCGGCTATAATATAGAGATAAAAAAAAATAAATAAATAAAAAAAAATCTAAAACACATACAACCGATTCTCAGTGCCACGATTGCAATTGGCGTAATTAAGGAAAGTAAACTACCGCAGTGCGGGCATAACACGGATAAAACTATACCGCAATGAATGTATTAAGTACAGCTCTATTGAACTTGTTACATTTTCAAAATGCTTTCAAGTTTTATCTTTGAAATTGAAAACAGTGAGTGAAATGCTTAATAAAAAAAAAATTGAAATAAAAAAGTTATTTATATATATTTTGGCATCTCAACTTACTATTTTGCTGAATGATCTAACAAGAAATAAAGTTAATCAAGATTTAACATAACAAGTACGCAGTAAAGTTGAGCCCGAGCACCGAAACAGTAGATCGAAGTATTTTTATATTTGATAACGAATCTTACGACACGGAAAAGCATTACTTCATTAATATTTTCATGGTTTGTTTGGAAACAAAATGAATTTCTACAAACAAAATTTATTTTCTGCAAACAACTTTTGAAAAATTCAAAGGAATAATCAGAATCAGTCAAATACCTAGATTCTGACAAATAAGCTGATGTTTTCTACTAATATTAAAAAGCAAACTAGTCTGCACCGTCTAGTCAGACGGAGCTGGAGTTACTTACTGCCTGAGCAGCTGTCGCCCATGCCGCCACGTCATGTTGGGCTGGGTCAACGAAACGTCGCCACCACTGCTTCGCGAGTCGTCTGCACAACGTAACTGAATAAAACCAAGCAAAGAAACTTGCAACAAAATTTTACGAACCAGAATCAACGGGCTTTGGATCGACTTTCAGGTCTGTTCCGAACTTGTACTTGTGCACCTTGGCCCTGTGAATGAAATTTCTTAAGTATTGAAACAAAGCCGACAAATTTTAATAAAAAAAATAATTAGAAGTAGGCAAGAATAAATCTTCATTAATTGGAAGTTTGAATTTAAAGCTGAATGAATCGTTCAGTGTGTTTTAAGGCACTTACGAAAACAATAACAAGGCGAGAAATAAATTTACATTGGAACAGATAAAGCTAGCCTCGACTCAAATGAACAACACAAGACCGCCAAACATGCCAACGTGTCTACTGTAGATTAATTTTATTTGATTGCTGCTTTTCGACTTCGGTGATGGTAAATATAATTAATTGAACATTATTAAAATCCTATTATCAAGAAACCAGTCTGCTGACAATAAGCAAATGAAACAATAATACGTAACAAGCAAATACTTACCTTTCCTGTTTCAAAGCGTATTCTAACATTTTTATTCGTCTAATAAGATCTCGCTTGAGATTTTCTTGACCTTTTCTTTCTCCTTGAAGAAACGCAATTCGTGCCTGTAAAATTTAAACATTAATAAAGTTGCTTTCAATATGATCACACCGCGAACACAGGATGATGTATTCTAGTAATTGGAAGCTATATGACGGTCAAACATTGTATACAATAGTAAATTCAACGATGTTTTAATAAACGCTAGCTGTTTTTACATCCGTTTAAACATAATTTTGACAATTAACTTTTCACTATCAGGAATGTTTGGTGACTATGACGTAAAACATCTTACTTACTGTATACCAGTGGTTCCCAAAGTGGGCGCTACCGCCCCCCAGGGGGCGTTGGCGAGATTTAGGGGGGCGATTGGGCGGCGGTAAGAAACAATGAGAAGAAATATACATGAAGGACGATTAAAGACCTTTTATAGGTGATCTTGCAGCAGTGTTTCCCAAAGTATTTAATACAAGATCGATTCAGAGTAAAGACCTTTATTTTTTTAGAGATCACAATGAATTTGGAAGAAAAATAGCAAAATTACAGTTGAAATCAAAGTGAAGACTTTTTTTTTTTTTTTTTTTTTTCTTTTTTTAGAGATCACCAAAAATTTGGGAGAAAAATAGCAAAATTACAGATAAATATTCTCTGTTGAACACTCTTTTATCTGGAAGCCAAGGGGGCGCCAGGCCAAAAAAGTTTGGGAAACACTGCTACAGTATTTGTCAAATAGTAGGAGCGGCTATTTTTATAAGCCATGTTTTTCGAGTCTAAGTAGGGATACCTTGATTTCAAATCAAAATTACTAACCAACTAACTCTTCCACTTGGCTGCTAATCACATTAGCAATGGTTAATGCATACTGCATTGTTAACAGGATTAGCAGCTTCTTTTGTTGAAAAACGTCTTCACACTTCCAACTGGTAAGTGGCAGGTGTGCAAATTGTTGAATTTGACAAAGGAGTAGCTGCATATCTGCAGCGTTTATTTTCAAAACAGTAAAAAAGTTTTTGCATGATACACTACCACTAATGAAATAATTGCTAAGTGTCACTGATCTGCATTCTATATCATTTTTCATACTAAATGAGAATAGTAACAAACTAAATGAGAATAGCAACAAACTAAATGAGAATAGTAACAAACTAAATGAGAATAGTAACAAACTAAATGAGAATAGTAAAAAATTAAAAGAGAATTTTTTTAAATAAATTTAATTAAATTTAATTAACTTTCTGGTTCATATCTTACACCTTTTAAGGTATAAAGAGACATGTCTAAGTGCCTGAAAACAGTTGTCTTAGATGTTTTCAAACCATAATCAAGATGCAACCTTTCTACAATCTGAGCCAAGGTGATCCTCGGATTATTTTCAATATAATTACACATTGCATCTTTGTGCTCTGCAGTAATTTTTTGATTATAACGCCTGCCACGTCCATCAATTTCATCACCTTTCTTGACCCATCTGTAAGCAGTAGACTTCGGAACATTTAACTCCATTGCCAAATGGTGCCAATCACCATCTGCATTATAAAGGTCGATAATGCGCACTCTTTTTGCTTTATAAGCTAATTTTTCTTCCTGAGTTTTTCTAGGCATGGGTGATAGTTTAAACCAACTAATAATTTGACAAAATCAATAAAAAACTGATGCAAAGCACGTAAATAATTGCTGGAGTATTACTACATAAAAATAAACAAGATTTTACTTTTTTTCAGGAAATCTGCAAAATATAAATTTAACTTTATCTGTTTAATTAAATTTATTTAAAAAAATTCTCTTTTAATTTTTTACTATTCTCATTTAGTTTGTTACTATTCTCATTTAGTTTGTTACTATTCTCATTTAGTTTGTTGCTATTCTCATTTAGTTTGCTACTATTCTCATTTAGTATGAAAAATGGTATACAGTTTTATTTTAAGAATATGATACAAAGTTGATACAGTGAGCCTTGTTAATCCAAGCTTTGAAAATTTGACTTCTCACTTTCTGACTGGATTCTGCTAGAACAGATTTTTTTCCTTGTATTTTACCCCATTTATCCAAAAACTCACAGTACAACTCGACACACAAAAATTGGAAACAAATGTCCGACACAAAAGCATTTTATAAAGCTAACAATTAGTCACATGTAAGTTTATTTTATTTTGTTATTATATTTACATCTACTGTGTTGTGTAGTTTATTTTATTTTCTGAAATACAGTTAGTGTATTTTATTTTTGTGCCGTATAATAATGTACAATTTACACCCTGGTAACTGGTTCTACAGTCCCTATTAGAACCCAACATTGGAAAATAACACAGTACTTTATACAGTGCAATGTCACCCTTGTTTACATAGTTACCGTTTGTTTGATCCTGATAATCCAAGAATGCAGTTAATCTGACACTACTTGATAAAACAAAATAGGTCGGATTAGCAAAGCCTCACAGTATTATATTTTTTGTATACTTTCTGATAAAAATAACTACTATTTTTCATTTCAATTAATTTGTGCATCACATAAATTATCTTAAAAATAGTAAAAAGCAGCAAATAAATATTATATTTTAACAGTTGCCCCTCTTCAAGTTTACTGCAAGCAGGTTTTAACATATTTTTTTCTATTTTTTTTAGGCGTTTTAATAGCACCATTAATTCTTTATCTTTAGCTTTTTTAACTGCTGCTACAGCTGAAAATCAAACTTCAGGCAAACTACAAATAGTAACCAGGGAGTCTTCATCTTTTTTCTGAGATACAATTTGTTGCATTCCTTAAATGAAATATCAAGTTTTTTATAGCACAGTGATTAATATCATCTAGGAGTACTTTTTCCTTTTTAAAACAAATGCATGCCTGAAATCTACAAATGGCTAATATACAGGGTGGCTAATGAGTAGCTTGACAGTTAGATGAGAGATGAAAGATAATCAATAAGTAGCCTAACAGCTTGTGTGTGTGCACATGTAGCATGCAAGATATGTCTAAATTCATTCAATCATACAATCATAATTTCAGACAATTTGTAATGAAAAAAGTAACATAATCGCAATTTCATTGTTCCCAATGTCCAGCAGATTATCACAGCAGCAGAGTCTTCATTGTGGAGCATGGCAAACTAGAAATGCTGCATGAGTAATTGACACATGGAGAGATGAACTTAATGATCCACCACCACATCGAGAAACCATGTACAACATCAGAGACTGATTCCATCAAACTGGCACTGTGGCTGACCTCAAACATTCTGGAAGATCAACATCAGCTAAAACAGCTGCTAATGCAGCACTTGTCACCACATCACTTCAGCAAAGTCCATGTAAGAGCACAAATCGTTTGAGTATTGTATAGTTGCTCATCTATACAAAACATTCTGTGCAAAAATATCACCCAGGCCATACATCTGTGTTTCGTGCACAAATTAATAGAAGATGACCCAGATTGCTGAATGCAAATGCATATAACTTTTCTGTTTTTATTCGAGGAGGATGACCAGCTGATGAGAAAATAATCTAGTCAGACGAGGCCAAATTTGTTATGCATGGTTCTATTAACAGACACAATTCATTTATTATGACACAGTGAATCCTTGTATAACTGTTGAAACACAGCTCAAGCAACCTGGTGTCACTGCCTGGGGTGCTATTTCTACTGAAGGTCTCATCAGTCTTTATTTTTTTAATGAAACAGTTGATGGAACCAATTATCAAGACATGCTATCCAAATATGTTCTACCACAATTACAAAAACATTCTGACTATAATTCACTCATTTTCATGCAAGATGGGGTTCCTCCACATTATGCCAATAGTGTAAGAAATCTACTGAATACACTATCTGGTGGTTGGATCGGTACATATGGTGCAATTGTGTAGGCTCCTAGATCACCTGATCTTACACCCATGGATTTTTTCTTGTGGGGTGCTATGAAGGACCCAGTTTACAACAGCAAATCCCATAGTTTGAATGATCGTAAAATGGCTATCACGATGCAGTTTAATGCTATTAACTCAAGCAAGGAGTTATGTGCGAGAGTCTGTGAATCCATTATTTCTCATATGACCAAATGCATCAAACAGAATGATTGGCAGTTTGAACATTTATTATAATCGTTTATTCTTGTTGTTGTGCTTTCTATAAATTTGTACAATGATTAAAATGTCAATGCTTTAGATGAATAAATTTGGTGAATGATTAAATTGAGTACATTTAATGTTATTTTCATGAGTGATTATCAATTTGATTTTTGCTCTTCTAACTGTTGGGTTATTTATGGGCCACCCTGTATATTTAAAAATAAAACAATTTAATGGCGAAAATTTCCACTTGGATACCTTCAACTCATATGATTGAATCTGACTATTATTCTAAACATCAAAAAGATGCAACATAAAAAATAAAAGTATATTGTTTAAGTATTAAACTCATTGTCACAATAACTTAAAGCTTTTTGTAATAGTGTTCATCAGTAGCTATATGTCAATTGGGCCAGGGCAAAATAAATCTACAGTAAGTATTTACAGTCTTAAGAAGTTAAAAGAGCTGTATAATTTTACTACTTATAAACTTTTAACATGTAAACAAACTCTTTAGTCTACAGGGTGATTCAGCGAAGTGTGCACAAATACTTTTCTTAGTTTTATGTACATGTATTTCGTCCATTATTAACTTTCAATTATTAACATTTCAGTTTTTTATTATTTAAGAGTTAAAATTTAAAATCTGGTATTATTTGAAGTAAAAATAAACGATGAGTAAAACGATCAATGACGTGATAGAAGAGTATTGCAAGAAGAAGCTCCCACCAAGTGAAATTTTCTGGTTGATGAAGGAGGTTGTAAGCCGTAGAGGAGTTTATAAAGCCGTGAAAAGGTTCAAGGACACTGGGACTTGTGCTCCAAGAATCAGGAGTGACCCTGAAAGAACCGTAAGGACGAAGAAACTGATCAAAAAGGTCAGAGAGAAGTTGAGGAGAAATCCTGCAAGAAGTGCCAGACAACTTGCTAAAGACTACTCTGTGAGCATGTCCAGCATGCAAAGGATTCTCAAGGATGATCTCCAGAGCTACCCATACAAGTTCACCAAAAGACATCTCTTGTCGGAGGCCACTAAGAAGAAAAGGCTCGATAGAGCAAAGGTTTTGGTCAAGAAACTTGTGACAAAAAACTTTTCGCTGTTCAAGCTGTCCATAACCATCAAAATGACAGGATTTGGCTTCCAGACATAAACATGGTCCCAGTTGAGCGTCGCAGCTCTTTCAGAAGACAAAAACCCGCCTCCATAATGGTATGGGCAGGCGCAACATCAAAAGGGCTGAAAACTCCTCTCATATTCATTGAAGAAGGGGTCAAGATAAACCAGACCATCTATAGGCGAATGTTGGAGGAGAAAGTCCTTCCCTGGGTCCAAGAAGTAGTCGGAGAACAAGGAGTTACTCTTCAACAGGACGGTGCAACCTCCCACACGGCCAACTCAGTTCAAGCTTGGTGTCGATGCAATTTCAAAGGTTTTTGGGAGAAAGAGCTTTGGCCGCCGTCTTCACCAGACTCGAACCCTATGGATTTTGGGTTATGGTCTATTTTAGAGACAAAAGCCTGCCGTACTTCTCATCCAAATCTGGACTCTCTAAAGCGAAAATTGACATCGGCATGGGACGAAATTGACCCAGAAGTGGTGCATGCCACATGTGCCCAGGTTCTGCCACGACTTCGGAAAGTAATCAAAAACAAAGGGGGTTATATTGAATAACTTGTATATTTTCTGAAAGCTTATTAAATTTACTATCTTCACAGCATATAACTTGTTTCATTTGACCTAATTATAAGTCCAAAAGATGAGTTTTTATTTGTGCACACTTTGCTGAATCACCCTGTACATAAGACAAGATACCTGGTTTTAATAAAGTTTTCCCAAGTTGTCTAAGATCAAGCAAATGGCGTGCTGAGTTGTCAGCACGTGCTGTCTTATAAGGCACAAATCTGGACTATTACGTTTTTGTTTACAAGATCTGCCCAACTGAGATTGTATAAGAGTACTTTTTGCTTGTTATTGCAGCCTTTTTGAAACATGCTGCTAGGATTTAATATTCTAATTACTATGCAGTTAGTCCTAAATTTTGGGTTAAAGCTATGGGTGAAGTGTTGCACAAATCTCATCCCAACATATTTTATAAAAAACATTTTATCTGTATTGTGACTCTGCCATAGAATAGCAATATGCTGCAAACTATGATAACTTGTGATTTATAAATTTTGCCAGACATTGAAATTTGTTTCATCTTTAAGTACATTAGCCTTCATTAAAACCAGACTTGAAAGCTATCTCATGTAGCAAACTTTGTTTAGACAATTTTTTGGCAGAACACTTTTAGCAGTGATCTTTTTCAGCAACTGCAATAGAGATATGATCACAATTATAACCAGTTTGCAGCATCTGAATAACATTGCATTGTCACACCAGTGTAGAGATATGCTTGTGTCATGTGAAAGGGGTAATGTCAGGGGTATTGAGATGTCTAAACTGTTAGTGGTGAATTGCACAATTGTCGAGTTTTGAACAATAGATGTGAAAAGTTATGTTGTAACATCAAAGAAATCTCAAACGTGTTAATTGGCTATGGCTCAAACAACTGCAACACATCAAAAAAAGGTATGAAATGAAAATTTCTGTTTTGACATTAAATTTCTGAATGAAAGAAAGCAACTAATGGAGAAGAGAAAACGGTAGCTTGTCTGATTGGTTGAAAAAAGTGAAAAAAACATTAGTGAATAAGTTTCATTGTCTCTCATTTTCTATATAAGCACAATTGAATCACTCTTATTTCATTCTGATGATTCCTCCCAATGAGAGTCAGATGAAAAGTCTTCAAGAAATAAACATGCTTTATAAAGCTATCTTAAAGTTTTGTACTGCCAATCAACTCTTCAAGGTTATATTGGTAATGGTTAAAAGAATAAAAACTATTTCACTTTTTTCTTGAAAAAGAATTTAAAAATTTTTCATTAATCTTTTTAATATACCAATACTTTTTTAAGTCAAAATATTTCTATTTATTTTTTTGAATGGAAGACATTTCAATTTAAAAGATTTAAAACTTATTAGAAAGCTTATGATATTTGGAAAATTAACAAAACTAAATAAAAACAACTAGGACCATTAATAAAACAAATACTTATAAAAAAATTTTAATTCTTTAGCATTCAATTACATAAGTTCTAAATCTAATATTTACACCTGAAAATACTTTTTTTGGTCTAGAACAGTGGTTTTCAACTGGTGGGCCATGGTGCTGCTTTCAGTGGGCCACAGAGCATAAATAAAAAAAAAGCAATATGAGACTTGTATAATGATGCCATCATGATTGAGAAATCAGAAACAAATTCCAAGTAAAGACTTTTTTTTTAGCGATTACTATGTTATGGGACAAAAATTAAGAAATTGCAGACAAATTCCAAGTGAAAACTTTTTTTATATTTTTAGAGATCACCAGATTTTTGTGATGGAAATTAAATTCTGTTTGCCAAACTAGGTCATTAAGTTACATTGGGTTAGAAAGTGGGCCATGGTATGAAAAAGGTTGAAAACCACTGGTCTAGAACCTTTTGGTCTCTGAGTTTCTTGTTTCTTTTATCCACAGTTATACTTGTTTAACATTTTTTGAATATGATGTAGATGTATGTATTAATTATTTCTAATTTCTTTTTCATTTCCCATTTCTTCTAACACACCACACTGCTTTGTTTAAAGTCACAAAGACCACAACCCTGTATTTTATTTTGTCACTGCCTTCTTATTCACAATTTTTATTTCAATTTGAATAAATTCCTAGTTATACAAAATTGTAAAATGACCAATGGACATTTTGTATAGGTGTTTTTTGCAAACTATTGAATGATTTTTTAAAATTTTCATACACAATCAGCTCAAAATTATTTCTAAATACAAATTGAAATAAAATGATCAATGGTACTGATGAAACCATTAACACTTTCAATTATGGCAGTTTTTAAAAACACTGTTTTCTTTAGAAATTTTTGACTAACTCTCATCAAAAGAAATCGTGGGCAATGACAAACTGAAAACATAATTTATACAGAGTTAGAGAACATCAAAAGTATCAGCTTCTCTGAATGGTTTAGAGAAAGAGAGCATATGGTTTGTTGGTAACATGCTCACTTGTGCTGTAAATGAAAAAGCTTCAGCTCATAAACAAATTCTTTCTGGAAACAAAGAAAGATTTTAATGATTCTATGAAGGTGGTTTCAAGCATTGGCAGATGAAAAGATAATTGACCTGTAGCTGAACTTAAGAACCAATCTGTTATCTATTAATAATATATGTTGACTAAAACCCAAATCCAAAACAGTTGTATTTTGAGTGGATTTGCATTGGCTTCTAGGGAGATCCAATTAATTTAGGAACATGTTGTCAAATTCATTTTTTGAGTCATTGGGATGTTCAACCTATGTACACAGTCAACTTTATTTTTTGTATCCAAAGAAAAAATACCAATTCAAAATAATTTTTGATATACTGGAAACTTTTCTGGACTGAAGTTTTTTTTGTTTACAGTGCAATTTAGTCCACTACCAACTAATCGTGTGCTCTTTTTCTCTAATCTAATCAAAGGTGCTATTCTTACAACATTTTCTTAACTCTATATAAACCACATTTTCTTGCAGTTTGTCATTGCCAATGATTTCTTCTGACAATCTGACAAGAATTGATTGAAAAAATTCTAAAGCAGTCTTTTTATAGATTACCATAAATTATAAAAATTAATGGTTTTGTTAGTACTATTAGTCATTTTATTTCAATTTGCATTAAGTAATTTTGAGCTGATTGTGGGTAAAAATAAAAAAAATCACTCAACAGTTGGCAAAAAACACCTATTTAAAATGTCCAACCATTAAAAATTTTTTTTAACAATTACTCTGGTTCTAGTTTTAGCAGAGCATCAAGAACTGAAGATTTTTTGTCAAATTTATTCAATCACAACAAACTCAGAGCTTAATCATTTGTAATTGTAAATTTTTTTTTATTTCAAATTCAAATTAAGTAAAAAAACAAAGCTTATGTGACCAACAACAATTAAAAATGTTTAATAACACAATCCTATCTATATGGTAGCACCATAGTTTTAAAATCGATGAAAATTCAATTTTTAAATTGTTTAAACTTGCTTGAAAACAAATGAATTCAACTACTTGAAATCATACTTATCTAGTGATGAAATCTTGTTAATTCAATCTTAGATAGTATGCATATTGTAAATATGTGCTTTATAAATTTTCAAAATTAAAAAGCACCAAAACCACTAAAAATAAAAAATGTCATTCACTGTGAAAAACTTGAACAATTTTAACATAAAATAAAACTGATATCTCACTTGCAATTCTGCCCTTTCCACATCCCACTGCGCTCGATCAATTTCAAAGCGAGACCATTCATGTTGAATAAAATGCAAGATTCCAGGAATAGAGTAAATTGCTTTTTTATTTCCCTATCAAAAAATTAAAAATTTTGGTTCATTTAAGTAAAATGATAGAATTGAAGTAACTTAAAAGGTAGAAATAACGATTTGTTATTTTCCTAAGGCAAGACATGATGTCTTGAGAATTTAAAGCCTTATTTATTTAAGCCAGGATATATTTTTAGAAAGAAACGGGAGAGCCTTGCCAAGCTAAAAGTAATATTTTTGATGGACTTAATAAGTTCAAATCAAATCAATTCTTTTGAGGCCCAGATGGTAGGTGCTTTCACGCAGCCTGGGCCGTGAGTAAGTCTGCTCATTGATTTTAAAATGACAGACCGAAACTGAACCTACCAAAACGGAAGGGTATCCACCCATTCTGATGTTCAGTGTGGGTCTGCTAATTGGAAAACGTCCTTTTCAGGACGGGGCAATGTCAGGATAAAACTGCCCTTTTCAGGGCACATTGCCAACAAGTTCTGAAGACCCACTATTCTTCAGCTGAACATCGAAGGCCTCACTGCAAGCAAGATGAATGTTCTTCATCACCTCGCTATGCAGTCTGAGGCACTCATCATCCTACTGCAGGAGACCCACTACACTGATGCAGAGAAGTTGGTGCTACCAAACTACCAACTAGCTGGGTCTTCTTTAAGCAAGAAGCATGGCCTTGCCACGTTTGTCCACGAGCGACTGAGATACACGCTTTTGGACCAATCTCCACTGACATCGGAGATCGAGTGGCTGTGTGTGGACGTTGATGGCTATAAAATAGTCAACGTCTACAAACCACCGCCAACGCGATTGCGATCCCTGGATCTCCCAGTGTTTCCTCACCCCTGTCTATACGCTGGCGATTTTAACTGTCGTCATGATGACTGGGGTTATGATGACAACAGTCCGGACGGTGAGTGCTTGGCTGGCTGGGCAAGTATTAATTGTCTTGCCCTGCTATATAATGCCAAGGACGCTGCCAGTTTTTATTCCGGCACTGGCACCAATCCAGACCTAGCTTTCATTAGTGTAGGTCCAAACAGTCGCTTACTGGATAGACGTGTCCTTGAGAAGTTTCCCAGGTCACAACATCAACCCTCGCTTATTACACCACCAAGGTTTGCTATGGCAGTGCCAAGCATGCCTGTTAAGCGATGGAACTTCTGCAAGGCCAATTGGAGTCACTACATTGCTTTGACGAATAAATTCGCAAAGACTTTGTTGCCACCTGATTCACTTGATGTGGATGCAGCTTATCAGGACTTCTGTAACACCATTAAGCAGCAAAAAAGACTATCCCATGCGGGTATCGAAATAACTATATTCCGTGTTGGGATGCAGAGTGTGAATCCCTCTATAAAACCTTTCTGCAGTCTCCTCAGGGAGATAACTCGAGTTTGGCTGCTACAGCTCTGCTTGCCAAGCTTGACAGAAATCGGAGGGATCAATGGTCTGAAGCAGTTCGGAGCATTGACTTCTCACACTCTAGTCGAAAAGCATAGAGTATTTTGAACAACCTTACTGGTAGGTCAGGACACTCTCCTCGTCACTGTCCCGTTTCAGCCAATGCTATTGCATCTCAGCTGGTTAGAAATGGGAAATACGAGGCTGTTGATCGCAAGTCATCTCGACTTGTCTTTCAAGAAGTGTCCGACCTTTGGAGGGCCACAACACCAGACGCAGTAAATATCTCTGACAATTTTTCACAGAGAGAATTTGCTGCTGCCCTTCAACACTTAAAACCAGGTAAAGCTCTGGGACCTGATTCCATCTGCCCCGAGCTTATACTCCATGCTGGAGCTGCTTTGAAGTCCTGGTTATGTGACTTCCTTACTTCCTGTTTGCGCTGACTTAAAATTCTCAAGATCTGGAGAAGAGTGCTTGTGGTCGCGATCCCAAAACCAGGAAAGCCCGTGGGGGATCCAAAGAGATATTGACTGATATCTCTGCTCTGTGTCCTCTACAAGATCCTCGAGAGGCTTATCTATGCCCGCGTTGAACCATTAATCGATCCACTGCTCCCTAAAGAGCAGGCTGGGTTCCGACGCGGGAAGTCAACCGTAGATCAAGTTGTTCTGCTAACCCAGAACATTGAGGATTCTTTCGAGGCTAAAAAGAAGGCCGGTGCCGTATTTATCAATCTGACAGCTGCTTATGACACTGTCTGGCACCGTGGTTTTACCTGCAAGCTGCTGAGACTACTTCCGGAAAAGCACATGGTAAAAATGATCATGGAGCTTGTCCAAAATCGAAGTTTCACCCTTACCACCGGTGACAGCAAGCAAAGCAGGCTGTGCCATCTTAAAAACGGCGTTCCTCAGGGATCGGTCTTGGCTCCTCTCCTATTTAACATCTATATGTACGATCTTCCTTCCATGATTTCCAGAAAGTTTGCTTATGCTGATGATTTAGCATTGTTGCACTCTTCTGGAAACTGGAAGGACTTGGAGGGGACCTTAAGCCAAGACATGTCCACACTGTCAGTGTATCTCCAGACTTGGAGGTTAAAGCTCAGTCACACTAAGACGGTGACGGCAGCCTTTCACTTAAATAACCGAAAGGCCAAACATGAGCTAAAGGTCTACAACAATGGTAGACTTTTACCGTTCTGTCCAACCCCTACTTATCTTGGGGTAAAACTGGACAGATCGCTCACGTTTCGTCACCATTTAGTGGCATTGCGCAAAAAACTATCATCGCGCGTCACACTGCTGAGGCAACTCGTGGGCTCGGGATGGGGTGCTGGTGCTAAAACACTATGCATAGCCACCTTGTCCCTAGTCTACTCAACAGCTGAGTACTGTGTGCCAGTCTGGTGTTGCAGTGCTCACACTTGCCTCATTGACAATGTCTTGAATGACGCCTTGCGCATAGTTACTGGATGCCTGCGTCCCACTCCAACATACCACCTACCTGTACTCTCAAACATCCAGCCAGCTGAGCTTCACCAACTGGAAGCGACACTCTCCTTGGCTTACCGTAGATCTCTGGACCCCGATCATATCTTGCATGGTCTTTTAAGTGGGTCCTCAGATACTTGCCAAGTGAGACTAAGATCCAGACGCCCATTTGTGCCAGGTGCACGGAATCTCTTGGACAATCTTGCCAGACTTGGCATCCGTGCCTCTGAATGGACAAATTACAAATGGAACACGGAGTACTGTGAAGGTGCTTCCAGGCTCCGTGCTTTTGTGCCCGGGACCAGTGCCAGGCCTGTTGGGATGGGCTTACCCCGAGCAGCTTGGGTTAAGCTCAACCGCCTGTGGACTGGTGTTGGGCGATTCCATTCGTCCATGCACAAATGGGGTCTCGCTCCTTCACCGAATTGCGAGTGTGGCGCCTCTGAGCAAATCGCAGACCATGTACTAACAGCGTGCCCTATACATTGGGCTCCACATGGAGCATGCGGTCTGACGGTTTTGGATGACAAAACTCGATGCTGGCTTAATGACATCACTGCCAGCATCTGATCCAGGCAGTGCAGCAGTCTGGGGTAGTAAAAGGATAAACCCTCGGCCCCAGTCCTGTTTGTGTCTGGCCTGGAGTGGATGCCCTTCAAACAATGACGACGACGAATTCTTTTGAGACTGATTCACTTTTTAAGTTTATGCTTAATCTCTGTCACACCATGGCCTATTAAAAGAATACGACTGAATCAGTAATGTTTTAGCAGTGATTTCTAAGCAGATAATAAAAATGCTAAGAGAACGCTTTTTGCATTGTGTGTGCCTATGCATTGTAAATCAAAAGCAATGTCTTGGAGTCACACTTTTCTAATTAATCCACATGCACATGACGCAATGCAGTTTAATTCACAAATGTAGTGCTACTAAGTGCATTAGCTTTTTAGTGACAAGTTCTCAGGTTGTTCCAGTTATTTTCAAGGTAATTAAATTATGATATTGTGATTGTAACGTATATGATAAATACAGAATATAATGATATGTTAAAACAAACATCAAGTAGCTAGATTTAAACAGATTAACAGATTTTAATACAAAAAGCTTTATGGTGTGAGTTTTTAAAGTGGTTATATTAAGACATAGGTTGTATAAACAATTTCTAGATATGTTTTACAAACAATTCTGTATAAACTTATGAACAAATTTCTAATGCAGCAAGATTTTTTTAGAGTTTTTCCAGCACAAGTCACACAGTTGCTGAATTCCCAAATAGTGAAACAAAATTTAGCTTTTAACTTTTGAGGTAAAATTATTTACAGCAATTGGTTCAAGGAGAATGCAATTAAGTATAAGTTGATTTCTTTAACAACAAACCATAGGTTTGCTTTACAATCCAAGCTTTTTAAAAGTCACCAGAATCAGATTTTTAAAGAATTTTTTAAAGAAAATATATTAAAAAAATCTGGGATTTTATTTTCCCTAATATGGAAACTGATTAATTCTGATAAATAAATATGTAGTCTTTGGATGTAAATCAAAATACTCATCATGCAACAGTACTGAATAAAATGTATCAATCTTTATCTTTGGTCTTGGCAAATTTAATAGAAATTGAATTATGTTTAAAAACAGATTTTCTTATTTTCTATAGTGGACTATCATAACAAAGATATTGATTCTCTGACAATTTTATGGTGAGTGCTTTTTTCAATAATTATGGTAAAGTGTTCCTTTGTAAATTGGATGTAAGAATTGTTGCAGATTAGTTTAAAATATACATCATTTTTAAAAAATTTAAATTGTTTGTACCTTGATTTGTACCCTCAGATCTGAATTTAACTTTGTATGCAATCTGAGAGATTTATCAATTCCAAGACAATTTTAAAGTGACCATCTTGAAAGATGTTTTATTCAGCATTTATACAAGAGTGCCCATGGTAACCTTACACTTGATATCACCAAAGAGTAAAATTGATAATTTACAATTAATTATTATTGATTATGTCAATAATTGCACATGTAAAAGTTCAGCATAATGCACAATGCAATGTTACTGCTGACTTCAATAAATCAACATTAGAAGACTTGGTTTACTATCTGTGTACCGTATATACCCTTGTATAAGCCACACTTTCTTTTAGATGTTTAAAACCTCCCTTTCAATAGTGACCCGTATATAAAACGCATCAGTTATGTCGTGATATGTAAGATAACTGAGTCAAAATACCTTTCTATTTACTGCTGTGACTATGCTAGTGTCACAGTAATGTACTGTAATTTCTAACTGAAAGGACAAAGTGACAAAGGACAGGTGCTTGAAACGTATCGATGAAGAAGGTAAATACTTCAAAGATTTAATGTAATACAGTGATTATTATTGATTTTATTGTAACTGTTAATTCAAATGGATTGAAAATTGTGTAATTGTGAGATAAATAAGTAAATTCGTCATTGTAATTGTGTAATTGTGTGATAAATAAATGAATTCATTATTGTGACAAGTGTAAGGTTACTTATGGACACCCATGTAGATGAGTAATAGGAGCTTTTTTGATAGTTTATGAGAAATGCCAGCAACAGAGAATATTTCATTCATTTGCTTGCATAATATAAAAATAAACTTTTTGGAAGATGACATTCTAAGAAAATCTTTCTTTTTTTATATTAATTTGTGAATCATCAACCAAACCAATGAATTATTGTCAGCTATACTGGATGACATATATTGGCCATGCAATCTTTGACTATGTTGCCAAAAAATTAAATAAGTTGATAGCAATTATGACTCGTAAAGGTATCTAGGTTCAGTGTTTTTTTTAAGGTTTGGCTTGAGGAACCTCTAAGCAATTTTGAAAAAGCGCTAATTTTTTTCCTATTGTTCCTGAGCATACTTAGCTTTGTTTACACTATTGTAGTAGCCATAGCCATACCAGCCCAAAAACTTTTGGGGGGGCAATGAATTTTTGCCCAAATTTTGTGACGTTTGCCCAAATCATGATTTTAGAGTACATTTCGGATATGACAAAAAAATTGTCTGAGTTTCTCAGACAAAAACCAATTTTGTCCTAAAATCAAGGTGTTCTCTAAAAAAAAAAAAAAAGGTCTTCACTTAAATTCAGTCTCCTAATTTTCGATTTTCGTCCCAAAATCAAGGTGTTCTCTAAAAAAAAAGGTCTTCACTTAAATTCAGTCTCCTAATTTTTGATTTTCGTCCCAAAATCAAGGTGTTCTCTAAAAAAAAAAAAAAAAGGTCTTCACTTAAATTCAGTCTCCTAATTTTCGATTTTCGTCCCAAAATCAAGGTGTTCTCTAAAAAAAAAAAAAAAAAGGTCTTCACTTAAATTCAGTCTCCTAATTTTTGATTTTCGTCCCAAAATCAAGGTGTTCTCTAAAAAAAGGTCTTCACTTAAATTCAGTCTCCTAATTTTCGTCCCAAAATTAAGGTGTTCTCTAAAAAAAAAAAAAAAAGGTCTTCACCTAAATTTGGATTACTATTTCTTGCAATTCCTCATCATCACCTCTCTAAATTTCCTGACTTTGCCTGTAGCAGATTTTGAGAGACCGGTTACGGTAGTACGGCTATGGTAGTAGCAGATTTTGAGAGACTGCTGGACAATTTTGAGAGACCATTTCGGTTCCTCAAAACACCTTAAAAAAAACACTGTCTAGGTTTATGTGGAAGATTAACAATATTTTCACCCAATGGCAAATTTTTGTATTTAATGTACTATGCAAATGTTTAATGCAAATTTATGTACTTGAAGTAATGATTTTGACAATTCAAAATTCAGTTGCTTCTTAGTTTTGTAACCAGAGACAGTGATGAACGTTTCCAGTAAATCATTTGGTGATTGCAGCATTGATTGCAGTGATTTTTACAATAATAGTGGCAAAAATTTTGCAATTAAGTTTAAAATTGACATTTCTTATGGCAAGAAAAAAAATTGTATGAAGCTATTGATATTGCTCAACACATTTTAAAAAACTAAAAACATACTGAACTAAAGCCAGTTAACTTTTACTTTTACAATTATTTAAAAAATCTTTTGACCAATTGTTGAGAGCTTTGTAACAAATTCAAAAACACTGTTTTTCATATTTACTGTTATTGTGGTTTTATATTACTGTTATAGTGTTTAAAACAATTGTTTAAATTATTAATTTCTGCTTTTAAATATTTTATTGATTATGTTCAAAATTAGTTATTGAATTTGCTAGTGCAATTTCTATCTTGCTGTAAGATCACAATTCTTTTACTCACATGTATCTGTATTATTTAACACTAGAACCACTGCGCTTTCAAACTACCTAGAATGACCAAGTGCGTCAATTGACGCATAATGCACAAAAGCTGTAATTTCTTTGTTTATTTGGTCAAAAAACATTCTTAAAGTGGTAATGGCATTAAACACTATTTATTGCACTCTTAAAAATAACCAAACACCTACATGATACTTTTTTCGAAAGAAGAAACAGAACAATTAAAACTTGAACCTGCTAGGCATAAACCAAAAATTTTGTACTTTAGCGGCATTTGAAGGCAAAAAATATAAAAACAAGTTTAGTGTTTGTAAAATAATAACTGCAACAGTTTACGAAGGTAAGCGATTGTTGTTACATTTAATCAACACAGTTTGGGCAAATTTTTATAGTGCATTTCCCACATACCATGCCCTGGCAGCTATTGCACAAATTTGTTGTTCTATTACGGCACTTTATTGTTGTGCATATTTTTCGCTTTTTTTCAGGTTTGTCAGTTTTGATGAGGTTTCTTTGTGTAACTGCATTTTTTCCAGTATTTTCACCTGGAGTTGTCCCAATAAGTTCTTCAACTACCCGTTGTATCCCACAAACTTTCAACACCCAGGTTGTATCCCACAAACTTTCCACTGGCAGACCTCTCTGTCCTAAAATCTCTCTTGCAATAACCAGTCCAATAAATTTGTCCAGCTCATCAAGTGTCATGTTTCAGTTCATTCTGCCAGAAACGCGATAGGCTTTAGCTACAGTGCATTATCTTATATTTCTTAAGCATTGCCTTGTCAAACAAAACGTGAAACGATGACAGTGGACTGTTTTTAGTGATTCTGCTTGTTGCAAATGCAGTTGGGCCAGGTTTGAAGCTCAGTATGTTTTTTCGTATGTTTTACAAGCGCCTTCGCACCTGGGAAATAGCCAAAGGTTGCCAAGCTGTTCCGTCTTTTCTGATCAAGTCTTGATTTACCTGCACTTGATTCTGTAAATCACTGTCATCGTCTTTGCTAGGACTATCGACATCTGATTCTTCCCCATGTGAATCAAGCTCCGCTTGTGCATCATTTGTCAATGCATCATCTAGCTTGCTGTCAGAGTATTCACCATCTGAGCAGTCTTCTGAAATGTTTTGTAATTGCAACAAAGCCTGCTGCATAGTAACACGTCTCAGCATATTGGATACACTATGACTAGCAAAAGACGTTTCAAAATCACAAAATCAGTGGTAAGTCAAAACCAGAAAGGTTTCATAAAAACTCGCATATACGCAGGAATTGAACACTTTTATTGCTAATAACAGCAAAGTCACTAGACAACACTAGTACCTGCTTTTCTTCCTTTTAAATCTCCACAACTCACAAGCTTGTGCTAGTCTCGAATAAAGTCACTAAGTAAGCCTGAATTTCTACAGTGCATTAGGATGCAGGGGAGAAAATATCCTTATCCTGCTAGGACATCACAATGCTTAATTATTGCTCAGACAAAGCAAATTATCACGTTGTTTAATTTTCACGTTCTTAATGGTTCTGCTGGCTGTAATCACACTTTCTGTAGACTCTATGTGAAATTTACAGGTGTGTGCATCAATTGACGTGCTTGGTCGTTCTAGGTAGACATATAACTAAATTCGTTGTTTTATTATTAAAAACTTTAAGATTGACACAAAACTAAGCATTGTACAAAAAAATAATTGTCAAGAAGTTTCAGCAGAAAAGAGTGATATCCTGCAGAGATACGGGAAATTGAATACTTGAAATGTGTCAATTGACACGCTTGGTCATTCTAGTGTTAACAATAGTGACTATGCCAAAGATGTTGCTTTTGGTTTATGGTGCACACACAATGCAACTAGCTTTGTTTCTTTAACTAAAATTTACAGTTTTTCAAAGTTCATTATTTTGAACTTTCTGAAAATCCACCAAGTTAACATTTCAATGTGGCTACTAATCCCAAACTTGGTAAAATTTTTTTTTATCTTTTTGCAATTTTTATATTTACATTTTAGAGGCTTTTTTATTCCTTTTTAAAAATACCTTTTTGGTCCTAAGTGTATAATCAAAAGGCAAGAAATTCTTGTTTCCACACTTTTTAACCACTCACCTTACAAATCTCAAGAACCAAAAAACATAAATAACACTAAAAATACAAAACAAAATGACATCAAAGAGAAGCAGGCATAGATGAATCTCAATATGCAATAAAGCAGTTTTTCAAAAGGGTATTGTAAACCTTCTAACTTTAATCCGTTCATAAAACAAAACTTCTCATCTTTGGCAATTGCTATCTCATGACATAAAATGAGAATTCTTGTTTGGTGATTGCAGTTTTTCATGGTGCAAGTTTTTCTTGCTCAGAAGCAATTCAACAGCTTGACAGACACAGTTTGACAACTTTCCACATTGCTTTGTTCTCAAAGTCGTCTAATTATCTTGGAATAGATTAGGTTTTAGTGGTTCATAACTTTTATAGTCAATGTACATATGAGCTCTTTGCCAATTTATAAATATAAAAGATATTAGATCAAAAATTAAGATTTTTTACTTAGACATATTGTTTGAAACTTGATATTGATATTTTTTTAATTAAAGAAATTAAGCTTTAATAACAAAATTTATTGTTTTGCTTAGTTTATAGGAATGTGTTCGAAAAAGTTAAAAGTTAAGGTTTGAATGGCGCTATAAAAATGTCTACTTATGGCACCTCTTTTTTCAAGTTCTATTATGCAACTCAGTAATAATAGGCTTTAGACATTTATATACTTCATTTATATTTTAATTCATTTGGAATATGAAGTTTTTCTGAAAAAATATACAACTTTTTGAAAACAATGCAATGTGTTAAAACATAATACAGTTGAATAAAACAGCAATTTATATAAAACCATCTTTATAAAAGTTTTTTTTTAATCTCTGTATTTATCATCTGGACACTCAGGAAAGCAGAGGAGAAACTAATACATAGAGTAAGCAATTACCCTGACATGCTTCCAGAGATACCAAAGTTTTAGATGAATATAAGCAGTGATGTCTTTAGTACAGAGCAGCTGCACTAAATCCCCTCTAAAAAATGTCCAAAGTGGCCCTTCCTAAGCAAAATATTGTTTTATTTCTTCAAAACACCGTAATGGTGGTCTCCCCTAAAGTGATGACCTTTTGTTTTTTAGAGATCACTTTGTTTTGGAACATGAAAAAGTGGCCCTCCTATTTTTCTTGCTCCAACCCCTCTTTTTGTAAAACTATCACTGATTATAATCCTTAGAATAAGTGTTTTGTTAAGTGGTTGAAACATTTCACAAATATTATAACATAGAAATGCCAATCTTGTTTTTTATTCAATAGTATTTTCAATTACAAGTATTCCATGGTACAAGTAAAATGGATAAACATTAAAAGTTTACATTGTTGGGTAAATAGGCTACTAAAAGTAATGTACACATAAAAGCACTATAATTAGTAGTTGCCATAAAACCACTTTTTTATAATAAATCTAAAAACTAAAATGTTGTAAAAAAAATTTTTTTCCCTGAACTTTGCATCCAACATTTTCTTATGATCAAAACCTAAAATCTAATCATCACTTTGGTTAAAAAATGCAAATAGTTTTTTTGTATAACTTCTTTAGAGCTCAATAAATAAATGCATTGAAACATTCAGAAATGGTAAATTGATCACTTCAATAATTGGCTATTGTTTGAAAAAGGATTATTTCCTTTCTGTCAGACTTAAAGGCTTATAAAACAGATTAATAAGGGAATCCCCACATGGTTCACTATAGCAAGAGAGTTGTTTTAAAAAGCAAGGAAAGCAAAAATGGTTTGTGAAATTATAATTTTGCAGTCAACAAATTAATGTTTAATTTTAAATTTTAAATAACATTTGCACAGTCAGCATATTCGATGATCTTGTTCTAATAAAACAGCTACTATTTTTCAAACTTCAAAACACATTAACTCATAATAATAATGTAAATTATACTGCTTGACATATGCTGAGATCAGACAGGAACCTCAGCTGCTCTAAGCAGTTGCAAAGATATAATGACATTAAATTCTAAATTTTAAAGATAGTGCAAGTACATTACTATTAAAAAAAAATACAATCATCAACGACAAAACACTATGGGCCACATTTTTAACAGCTAGTTAAGCTAGAATTAAAAATCATCAAACTATATACAAAATATGCTTAAACGTCAAAAGCAAGTTTGAACAAATGAATTTTATGTTGTTTTTTAAATGTTTCAAATTTTTCCATACAAACTGTATAAGGTAACTTATTCCAAATAGTGCAAATTTTTTGAACAATACATAAGTGTGGTTAATTTTTGCAAAAGAATTTAGTTTCAAGCATAAGTTTATCATGACCACATTCAACTCGTAAATTGAAAGAAGTTGGAGAGAATGATTAAAATATGAAACTCATATTATGTCACAAATTTCTTGCATACTTTTTTTTACATAAATAGTTATGAGCTAAACTTGGAACCAAAAACCTAATTTTATCCCATAAATTCATTTTCCTACATTTGAAAGGCAAAACGAAATAGGTTTAATAAATAATTATGTATTTAAAGAATATCCCCTGCTTCACGAAAAATGATAAGCACCTACACAGGCACCAGCAAGCATTTTAATGATCAAAATACAATCTTTTGAAACATGCATCTAGCAAAATGATTTAGTAGTGCTACTAAAACTAAAATGGTAAAATTACAATTGTTGGAATGTAATTACAAAATACTTATTAGAATAATCTACAATAAAAAAATTTTTATATATACTTCTATTGAAAATTGTAAAATCAAATGATCTCTATTAATATGCCACCTTGTTAACTTGCACAGATACCAGTAATTCAGAAGAGTTCCTAAAATTGGTTCACTACACTTAAGAGCTTTTTTTAAAACAATTCAGTGTCTTTGTTTTCAATCATAACTCTAAGGTTGTTAGATTTGTGTTTTAACGATCATAAGTACACACTGTGGGGAGAAACCACAACCATTTTGAATGTAAATAATTTTATGTTAATGGGTTAAATGTATTTGTAACAACCGAGACTGAAAAAAGGCTAAAGCATTAGATCAAATATATCTACCTTTTGCAGCTGCATAAAACACACCTTCAAAAATTACAAAGCAGTTTGCATAGCTTGTTTCTTTTTTTATATTTGCATTTTGGGTTAAAGTATGAGCTTGGGCTACTGTTAAAAAGTTTTATGTCACAGATTGTCTGCCTATACTACTGATAAAAATGTCTAAGCAGATCATTTGTTTTGATATTGATCATAGCAAAACTAAAACCCATTGGTATAAAAAAATTTATCGATTGGTTACCTTTATATCTATATATAAAGTTTAAAGAGTACATATTTTAAATGGTATTTTCCAAACTTTATAATTCTTTGTTAATAATAAAAAGGCTATCTTGAATATCAAATAACTTACTGATTCTTCATTTGCATCTCCAATATTTCCATTTTGCAAGTCCATAACTCAACTACTATATTTCTATTATAGAACTACAGCATATATTACATTCAAACAGCACTTGAGACTACTTTTTTATACAAAAAATTTATATAAAAGAAAAACTAATACAGTACATTTTAAACAAAGTACTAAAGCACATTAATCATTTCTCCACAATTTAACTATTAAGCAATTACTCAACCTGTTTTCAGAGATGCAAAAATGTGGATGTCTGGTAAAATTTTTAATCATTTTTTATGTGATATTATAATTTAGAATGGCTTTTTTGATAAAAACACCAAGCAGTGGAAAGTGAGTTCAAGTAAAAGCTTAACAATGACTAAAAGTTAAACAGAGACAATGTGAAGCAAAATAGCACTCTTTTACACTAGACCATAATCCCAACTCTAACAATTATAATAAATAATTTTGTGATGAATTGATTAATTTTTCACATATATAGAGTACATATTTAAATTATTTTGAAGAGCTATCTCTTTTATGGCACAAGAGCACACTACCATCTAACTGTAAGCTCTCTTTCAACCAATCAGATGCATCACTTTTTTATGTTGACTCTTTTTATATAAACAGTGTATTCTTTCTAGTTTGCCATTGCCAAAAAATTTTCTAACAATTGTTGGTTGAAAGAATTCTCACAAATAGAGTCTTTTTTGAAGATAACCTTCAATCTGATAAGATATAAAATGGTTTGTCTGTTACACGATCTGTTATATTATGAATGGTCTAGCAAAAAAATATTCAAGATAAAATCATTGATCTGTCATCAATGCTTAATAACTGCCAAAAACATTCTTGAATTAAAAACTACAAAATTAAACCTTTTTTTTTGCTATAAACATTTACATTACATTATCAGCAGTGTGGCTGAATAGGTGGAAACATTATATTGATGGCCAACATGATTGGAGTTTAAAACCTATTTGTATCATTTTGTTATGTCTTTAAAAAATTTGGATCATGGGACCATAGTCGTTTTTTTTCTGAAAATCTCTTAACAGCAACAGGAAGGAATAAAAAAGAGACCAAGAGAAAAAGTATCTTTTCAAGAAGCGATAAATAACCACAAGGGGATTCAAGGTTAGTTCTACTAGAAGAATCGCTTACAATTGCTTTTTAAAGAGACCTAATTTAACATGTTTTGAACACGATCTTCAGTGTATTTGATACATGATTCAAAAATTTTATAGCATTTTTCTTTGCTTGGCTATTTTAACAAGAATCTTTATTAGTCTTATTTCTAGATAAAAAAAACTGAAAAACCAAATAAAACATTTCAACCAGGCAGCAATATCTTGGCATCTCTGAAAACGTTGGGGTAATCAGTTGGTGGTTGCCATAAGTTTGACAACTTTGATGTTGTCCCACAAGTCAGAAAAATAAACAGAGATAACAATTAACTAATATACAAAAATAATAATTAATAAAAAGTTTAAAAAAATAAGAATTTAATAAGCAATCATAAAATCTTGTTTAAAGTAAAAAGTTAAACTTTTATCAAGAAAAATATAACAACACATTAAATCACATTGCAATTTTCAAAAGCACTTTTTTATAACACTTAAAAAGTATCAAAACAATCAAAATATATGATACTAAACTAGAAATACTTAATAAAATCGGTCAAATTTCAATATAATATAGAAAATAAAAGTTAAAAATTTAAAACAAACTGTATTATTATGAGAAATTGATTTTGACCTATAAAGGTCATCATCAGTTTTTTATTCAAATAGAATCAACGATCAGTTAAATAAAATTGTCAATGTAACTTTACTGGAAAAAGGGTAATAGATTTCTGATAAAAGACTTTTAACATAAACTAGAAATACCATTAAGATTTTTAAAAATAGCAAGAAAATCTTATACTGGATTATAAACTTTTCAAAACAAAATTTAATTCAATGGCTATATCATAATTTTTATCTAGTTTTGGCTAAAACATTAAAAAAAAAAACAGTTTGCTTCTTGATTAAATTATTGTTAAAAATAAAAATTTATGTATGTGAGTTACCTAATCATCTTATAATTTACAAGCTCTTGGCAGATGCTAATTATAACAAAGGCAAATAATAACAAAAAGGTTGCACGTCTATGATTTAAAAGTTAACAAAAAAAATTTGATGAAACAAACCTGAGAAGTAGCACTTCATTTTCAACATTCTTGTTATTGTACTTTGGGCTCACGTTACATTCATGTTATCATTTTTAACCTGCCACCTATTATTTCAAATTGCTCTTATTTTGCTCTACCTTATTTCTCAAATTCATAATTAAATTAAATTTAAATTGAATTAAATGTGCTGTTTAAAACTGTTTTCTCAAGAATTTTTTCAGCCAACTCTCATCAAAAGAAATGGTTGGCACATGAGTAATATATTGGCATATAAAATAACAGTAGGTTATAAAATAAAAGTATGAATTTTACATGATTCATGTTTTTAACAAGTGGTTGGTGGTACAAAATTTGAATATTGCTAGCAAAAAAACTAATCTTGAAGCTTTTTGTCTGATATTTATCAAGAGATTAACAATGTAATAAAGTAAAAATACAATTAATTGTATTAAAACACTGAATTAAAAAATGATTGGTCGTAACAGGAGGCATAAAAACAGGTAATCACTGCAAGATTTTTAGGTTGTAAACAAACTTTTTTTGGTAACACAAATTTGATTTGGATAATTTTATGCAAATGGATTGATTGTAAAGCAGATAAATAAAAAGACAAAAAAAATACAAGTAGTAAATTTCTTACTGTAAATAAATAAATATTTGACATTAACTAATATGAGTATATCTTTAACTTATCTGGCACCACAAATACAATTAATTTACAATTTTAAAAAATTTAAATCATAAACCTAGGTAATAAACAAAGGTATGCTGATCAATATTCTTAAAATCTATATCAACAGCACTAATTAATAAAAATTAATGACAATTAATTTGTCTTTATAGAATATCATAATTTGCAATATTTGATTTTTTGGCTAACACAGTTGGTGTTTGAAAAACTTATCTTTACAAATGTTTGAAAAACTTTAATAATACTAAAAAACAAAATAGATAATCCCACAAACTTTAGCATATTTGTTGCTTAAAAAAATTTAAGCCTAATACACATACACTATTTTAGAAGTTTATAATTCTGCCTGAAAACTAGTTAAGCTAATCTACTCTTTAAATATCGAATTTTAAGAATATCGTTAATACTCCTTTTTTTTACAGTTCTTTTAATTTTAATAAAATTAACTTAAAATTAAAAAAAATGAAAAAGTAGTCAAGTCTTTCATTTATAAAAAAAATTAATTTAAAATTAAAGTTAGAAACAATTGCATATATTTAGAAATCATTAATTAACTGACCAAGTCAAGTAAAACCTTCAATTATTACTGTAATAACCTTAATTAAATAGCACCAAAACCATATTAGTTTAAATTAACTTGAAGCAGATAAGTTATGCCAATGCAAAGAGAATTTAGCCTAATTGTTAAAAACAATTCAAGAAATAGGTAAATACTGGGGCCTCAACCTATTTTTTGTCAGAATTAGTAAATAAATGAAACTTCAAAGCTTACTAATAAAAACATCAAAAACAAAAATTATGTACAAAAATTTCAAAGTAAAGCAGGAAACGAAGTTTTAGATAACAAGAAAAAAAGGCAATTACAATTAACCTTGATGATAAAATTTCGTCCTAAAACTTTTTATTATTATTATTTTTTCTTGATCTGATACTTGACTCTGCTGTTCAAGTTTTGATGAAAGAACTTCGCTCTGGTAAACGGAAACGAAAAAAATTACGGATAAGGTAAAAAGAAAGAAAAAAATTGACATTTTTCTTCCAGTTCCAGGGTCTTGGCAAACAATTCTAAGTTGAAGTCATTTTACCATATATGTCTAAATAGAAATTACATTCACTTTCAAGTAAAACTTGGGGGGAAAAACAATTTTGCCCAAATTTTTGAACAATTTCCCGATTCATCATTTTGCCTCTTTTCATATAGAAAACAAAATTTTGCTCGGATTTTACGTGTATAATTTTTTTGTCTTTACTGATTTTTTTAGTTGCAATTACAACAAAAATAATTGGTTGCCGAAATGAAATTTTGAAGACAAAAATGTCTTCACATTAAATCTTAGATTCTTTTTGCGTTCTGAACTGGATCATTTTGAATTAAATAACTTCTTTATTACCCAAACAGTGCATGAGGTCAGTGCCCGAAAAATCTAATTCGGCCTAAATTTTTGCATTTTAAGGGAGTAATGTTTCCCTGCCCCCGGCTCGTACAGTTATGAACGTATATCACATTTAAAAGGGCTCTATAGTTAGTCCAATCAATCCAAACTTTGCGTCCAAGTCTTGCAAAGATGCTTAAGCCAAGTCAAAATCCACGTCCAATAAATATTGAGCTCTTGGATTTTGAGTCTATCAAATTGCCATTTTTCGGCTGCTTGGTCGACTGGATGAAAGTGCCGTGATTGTGATCGGCACGGTTTTGGTTCTAAACCTTCTTGGGCCATTCTGTTGTGTCCCTGGGAAAGACACTTTACAGCACTTTCCCCTACTTGATAATCTTGACAAGCACTTCTAAATTTCAGTTTACGTATAAGAATTGAAAAATAAAAATAAAAAATTTCAACTAGACAGCATTATCTTGGTATTTCGGGAAGCAGGTCAGAGTAATTGCTTTCCCTACCCATCAAATTATTGGTCGTCGGACGACGGACGGGCCGACGTCGAATTGGTCGGGGTCACTATAGTCGTAATCAACGTTCTTCCGACGCAGATAAACATTTTAAATTTGTAGACCTATAAAGAGTGGGCCATAAAAATGTCCCCTCTTTTTAAAATTTCTATTATTCACTAGCTATTAAACATAGAGATTTTTTCTTATAGTCTCATTTTAAAGAAAAAAGTGTCTTCTATTATTTGAAGGAAAGAGTTTTTTGATATCTCAAATAGCTAAGACACAGGAACACACAGAATAAATGTAATATTAAAATTTTTTGCGCAGGAAACAATTAATCTGCGTCAGGAGTAGAATAACACTTTCTGATTTAAAATTTATGCATTTTATCCAACGGAGGTCATTGGTCAAAATAAAGCTTTAAAGGCGGAGTTTAAAAAGAAAAGTTATTTAAAAATTAAAAAAAAATTTAATTTTTTCTCCGGTTCATTGTCCTGTTAGTTTTAGCATGAAAGCATTGTTTGAAGCTAATCTCGCACAAAAAATTTTAATATTACATTTATTCTGTATGTTACTGTGTCTTAGCTATTTGAGATATCGAAAAACTCTTTTCATTAAATAATAGAAGACACTTTTTTTTTTAAATGAGACTAAGAAGAAATCTCTATGTTTAATGGTTCCTGAATAATGGTAATTTTAATAATTTGTGATTCATTCTCTGTAGTTTTTGCTGTTTTGTTTTTGTTCTTTTTTTTTTCTGTTATGGACTGTGAGTCTGATTGAAATAAATAAATAAAATAAAAAAATAAAATAAGAGGGGACATTTTCGTGGCCCATTCTGTATAATCAAAAATTTTGTCAAACTACTGTAAAATCAAGGTGATTTCTTGGAAATTTTTAAACTGAACTTTAAAATTTATGATTTTATTTGCCAACCTTGTTCCAACGTCGGTCCAACATTGCTACACCATCATTGCTTTAAACAATCGAGAAGTAGTCGTAAATCAACGTTTTCAAGACGCGGATAAAATTGTTTAAATTGACATGTAGGCTAATCATTAAGTTTTTTAAAATACAGCTAGGTTATGATGATTACGTGGAAGTTTCTATACCAAAATTCACAAAATAATATGTTGATTGCCCAACCTTATATTAACCTCGGCCCGACATCGTGTGTCAACATTGCTAACATTTGAAAAATAGTCGTAAACCAAAGTTTTTTTGACATATAAGAAATATTACTCTTATCCATCAAGAAATATGACAAAACAACAATGTGTTTATACTTGTATACAGGGATTTAAATGAAATGTATACAGGGATTTAAATGATTTTTTTTATAAAAAATTATAAATTAATAAATGCTTTTAGCCAACCTTGCACCAGCGTCGCTTTGACTTCGGGACAGTGCAGCACTATTCTGCTTTATGATGGCAAAAAGTGGTCGTGAACCGAGGTCAAAACTTTAATCGATGTTATTTTATCAAAATGTATGAAAAATTGAATTACAGCTTACTAATAGAAGTCTAAAAATTTCAGATTTATTGCTGCCACAAGCTATCTTCACACACTTGAAAAGTACGTAGTTGTTAATCGATGTCTTTTCAACGTAAATAAACTTAATATCAATAATATTTAAGGGGTACTTTCAGGGTTGCTTCCTGACAGATACATGGCCTGAATCATTATGGAAGTTGTTCAAAAGCGCAGTTTTACCCTCACCATCGGTAACAGAAAGTAAAACAAACTTTGTTACCTGAAAAACGGTTTCCCTCAGGAAACTGTTTTGGGTCTTCTCCTTAATATCTTTATAAGCAATCTGCCGACGACTCTCTCCAGTAAATACGCCTGCGCTGACGACTTGGCGCTTGTGCATACTGCTGAAGACTGGCAGACGCTAGAGGGGACCCTTAGCCAAGACATGTCAACTTTCCAGCAGGGATACCTAAACAACCGGGATGAGAAATTTGAAAAAATCCGTGCACACAGTAGGGCTATTTGATTTTTTGCTTTTAAAGCTGCAATTTCGAGTTCTACAACACAAACAATATTTTTCCAATAAGTATATAGATATCGAACCATTGGTCCAAGGTTTTCAAGCTTAGGAGGATTTAAGCGTTTAACTTAGGAGCGCGTTTAAAGTGTTCAAGCTTAGGAGCATTTAAGCGTTTTTTCAATAAGTACAGTATATCGAAATATTAGTCCAAGGTTTTCAAGCTTAGGAGCATTTAAGCGTTTAAGTTCGTTTTTACCAAAACAATTAAATGCAGACTGAATGGTATATACTCGTAGAAAGTTGGAATGCCCTTCCAAGCAAAGCTGGATGAGTCCTTGAAGTTAAGAGTTTTCGCAGCACACAAAACGCATAGCGCTGTTAGCTTTTGTTGTAACATTTGACAATAAACTATAACGGCATTGTAATTATTGTGAATGTGTGATTAGCATACAACTGAACTGCATATTGAATGACCCAGTGAGCAAAACAAGTTGGGAACCAATTGGTAACCAACTGGGCTGTCATAGTGGTTCCCAGCTAGACAACCCATGTATTTGTCTGCGGTATCCAACTGGGCACCAAGTGTTATAGCCCACATAAGCAACTGGGCCCCGATTGGGTACCAATTGGTTCCCAATTTGGCTTTTATTGGAAATTGTTTGGTTTTTTAGCGGTATTTAGTTGGAAACCAACTGGGCTAATTTAGAAACGTTAATGGGTCCCAATTGGGCCTATTTGTGTTTTTCACTGGGAAATTCTTGGTTTTTTTTGTGGTAACTAGTTGAAAATCAAGTGGGCTGATCTAAAAACTTTATTGGGCCTCGATTGGTACCCACTTGTGCTATTTACCAAAGTTTTCTAGTTTTTTTGCGATATACAATTAGAAACTGGGACAGTCCACAGAACTATACATTGCCCTGAGTAGTGCGAAGTATGCATTTTGAATTAGTAATTGGGCCCCAGTTGGTGCCCACATGAGATCTAACTTGTTTCTAGCCCACAAAAGTTTGTTCATCCTTGTTGTTAAAAGTATGTTTTTTATATTTCTGTAAACTTTTTACGAATTAGTATTACAGCTACACAGCTGAAACTTGAATATGTTTTTTCAGTTCAGTCGTTTTTTATTTCCGCCACTTGTTGAACAAAATACTTACATCAACGTAATTACACTACGGAAAAAGGGACATGCAACAAAACGAAACAACGTTGTAACATGCAAAAACTCAATAAACTGCACTAGCAAAGGTAACGGCTTGCATGGTTGCATCACCTAGAGAAAAAATATATGTACAAGTATAAAAAATTTAAAAAAATAAAAACAAAAAAAATGCCTAAAACAAAACAAGACGATAAAAAAAATGCATGAAAACAAAAAAAAATTAAGACAGCCTTTTTTGTTATTATAATATTATTTGCTGGGATGTAACCCCAGCACAGGGAGGCTTTCAGGTACTACACCTTGCCCAAGGGTGACCTGGAGGAAGTTGTAATTGGGTATCCTCATTCATCCCGACTTATCAGTTGATAAGCTTACAACCGGATGCAGTTTACACTCATACCCAAGAGAAACATATTTATAGACAAGACTTGTTTTTGTAACACATTTATTTTCGTTTAAAATTCTTTAAATGCATTATTTAAAGTTCCAATATGAGTTTATTTTAAGACTCTGCTGGCATTAAACTTTTTTATCTGGTCCATTGTTAGGAAAAAAAAAAAAAAAAGTTTGTCGAGTTTCAAGACTAGTTTAATACAATTTGGATTAAGCGATTGTTCCAGGTGCATGTAAAGTTGAATTCTTGAATTGATGTCGACGATGACCTGAAATATAAAAAGAAAACAGCAGCAGGCAGAAAAAAAAAATTTTTTTTTTTCAATTTTCTATGTTGCAGGTACGGCACTATGTTTACGTAGATTCGTCGAGTATTGCGCCAGTTAGATAATAAATTTTTAGTTTGTTTTTGAAAGAAACTAATGTAGAGCAGTTTTTTATTTCTTGAGGCAAAGTATTCCAAATTTTCGGTTCAATAAATTTAATTGATTGTTGGCAGATTGCTGTTCTAAAACACGAAGAAATAATTTGACTATCACTTCTAGTTTTAATTTGACATGGTTTAAGCTGAAATAGTTGTTGAATTGGAATAGGAAGTGTGCGTTTTTGAAATTTATACATTAAAATTGCAATTTCACTTTCATACAACTGCTAAATATTTAAAAGCTCGTTTTTGATCATAACATTTTTTACACAGCCTCTCCGTTTTATTCCATACATGGCTCGAATAAATTTATTACAAATACGTTAAAGTTGAATGATTTTTATGCGATTTCCAAAGCACCAGTTCGTGATACAATATCTTAGATGACTTAATAATAATGAATTGTACAAAATTAGCATTGCTTTAGTGGTAAGACACGGTTTTACACGCATAATACTTCCTAGAGAAGAATGAATTTTTTGTTTTATCATATTCATGTGCTCTTTCCAGCTTAAATTTTCATTAATTATTACACCCAAAAAGCGAATTGATGAAACTTTTTCAATAGTATTATTTCTAAAATATACTTCGAACGATGTATTTGAGACGGAACAATTACTTTTTCTAGGAGTAAAAAGTAGATATTTAGTTTTTGCAGAATTTACTGTTAGTTTATTCGCAGTCATCCATTCATCAATATTTTTAAGTTCAAGATTAGTTTTTGAATAGACTGATTGTATATTTTTACCAGTAATAAAGATGTTAGTATCATCAGCAAACGATACATTTGTGCTGAAATCCAAGCAGTTTCTAAAATCGTTAACATAAAGTAGAGGACCCAAAATTGAGCCTTGAGGTACCGAGCTGGTGATTGGCTTTATAGTTGAAGAAAGACAATTATTGAATTGCACTTGTTGCGTGCGTCCTGATAGATAGCTTTTAAACCATTCGAATGCAGTTCCTCGAATTCCATAATAATTCAGTTTATAGAGTAGGATGTCATGGTCTATAGTGTCAAAGGCTTTGGAAAGATCCAAGAAAACACCAATTGTTAACAGTTTTTTTCAAAAGCATCAGCTATGTTGCTAATAACTAATGTGGTAGCATGGCTTGTGGCATGACCTGGGCGAAATCCAAATTGTTCTGCATTAAGAATGTTGTAGCACTTCAAGAAGTTGTACAATCTTTTATACATAATTTTTTCCAGAAGTTTTGAAAACGATGAAAGTAAGCTAATAGGCCGATAGTTAGATAGATTTTTGGAATCGCCTTTTTTAAAAATAGGAACTATTTTTGTTTTTTTAAAAGCATCTGGAAATTTGCCTTGGAGGAGTGATAAATTGAATATATAGCTAAGAGCATGCAATGCATCATCTGAAAGATACCTCAAGACACGGGTGGTATTTGATCAAATCCAGTACTTAACTTTGGTTTAATTTCTGCTATTAGTCTTTTTAATTCAAGGAAACTTGTTGGAAAAAGATATATTGAAGATAGATTAGAAGATTTTAAATAATTAGAAAAGTGAGAATTAGAATTAGGTAAATTTTTAGCTAATTTAACTGCTGCATTTGAAAAATGTTCATTAAATGCATTAGCAATTTCAATGTTATCAGTAAGTGTTTTATTTTTATGTAAAAGAGAAGTAGTTTGTAGTTTGAAAAGATTTCTTCCCATTAAATTGTTTAAAACTTGCCAAGTTTTTTTGATATTATTTGTGTGAGACTTGAGTTTGTTTTGAATAAATGTTTTCTTTTTGTTGTTTATTAAATGAAAGTAAAAGTTTCTTATTTTTTGATACTTTTTTTTAGCACAGTGGGTTTTTGTTTTCAGAAAATGTTTATATAATCTGTCTTTTTTTCTTGCTAAGTGAAGTAGCTCTCTGTCATACCAAGCACATTTGAATTCAATATTTTTCATTTGTTTTTGTTTAAAGCTATGTTCTGCAAAATGATCAATTTTATTCTGAAAAAATTGAAAGCTTTTATCAGTGTCAGAAATAGTATACAAGTTGGACCAGTCAATTTTTGAGATAGACTCGGAGAACTTTTTCAAATTATTAACTGTATATGACCTCCCTGCATTAGACTTCATTTTCAGTAAAGGTTCACCAAATTTTGAAACTTGCATAATGGGTAGGTGGTCACTGATTTCATGGGTGATTATTGCACTATTTATGAATGCATTAGTCAAATTACACCATATGTGATCAATAGCAGTGCAGCTGGAGTTGGATACCCTTGTTGGTTTGTTTATCAATGGGTAAAAATTATACTCAAGCATCAACTCGGAGAATGATTCAACATGTTCATTATTGGAAGCAAGAAGATCTAAATTGAAGTCACCATGAAGATAGCATTTTGATTTTGTTTTGTTGATTGTAATTAAAGTTTTTTCTAAATAATTTGTGAACTGGAGAAATGATTTATTGTTGTTTTGAGGAGATCTGTATATGTTCCCACATACAACTTGGTTATTTTGAAATTGTATAGCAATAAAGATGGATTCAAATATTTTTTCTTCCATTATCATTAGGTCAGTTAGAATTTGAAACTTTAAGTCCTGTTTAACATAAAAAGCTACACCTCCACCTTTATATTTTTTTCTGGGGTTGGACACAAAAATGTAACCAGGAAGTATTTTAAAGTGACCTGATGAACTTGTGCTTTCCCAAATTTCAGTTATACCAATTACATCTGGCATATAACCCAAAGTAGCTATCAGTCCTTCAAATTTAGTGTAATTTATGGGATTTACTAGAGATCTAACATTAACGCATATTGAAGAAAAAGGTTGTATTTCACAATTAGAACTACGAGTATTTTCCATTAATAATTTTGCTTCTTCTGCACTTACATAAAGCTCGTTTTGAATATTAGCACTAATAAAATTGTCCATGTTGTTTTTTGGTTCAATTGTATCTGTGAATAACTGATTAAATATTGATGCATTCAGTGGTATTTTTGGTTTAAAGATTTCAAGTAATTCAGTGTCATCAATACTATGAAATGGAAATGTGAAGTGAGCACAAGGTTGACATAAATAATTGTTGTACAATAATTCTACTGGACCTGCTGATTTTATACAAGTTTTGTGATAATTATCTTTACAATGACTACAAAATAAATAGCCTTGTCTTTTGTAAATGTTTTTAGAGCAAACTTTACAGTTAAGTTTAAATTGTTTAGGCATGTAAAGACACAAAAAGAGAAAAAAAAATACACACAAACACAAAAATTAATAAATAGAAAAATAAATTAAATTTAAAAAGGAAAAATGCAAATAGATGTAACAAAAAATTTGTAAAAAAAAACCCAAGATAAACTGTTGTTCTATAATTTGCCTTATATGATTTTTTAAATTAACCCAATTAATGCAGCTTTATCAGTCAGCTTTGAAACTTAGCTATGAAAAGCAAAAAAAAAAAAAAAATCTCACTAAAGTTAATTAAAGAGATTTAGAAAATAAATTTGGTATATGTATCAGATTAGTACAATTTTGCAATCTATCTCTTCACAGCATCAGAGTAGCTGACTGATGCATGCTTTAGTTTAGCAATATCATTGATGTTTTTAACCACCTGTTTTTTTCCTCCAACAAATGCATATACGAGTATGTCTCCCATCATGGACCAAACAGATTTCCATCCAAAGGCATCTCGGGCAACTTCAAGAAGTTGCAAGCAACACTTTGTCAGGGACTCTGTTATCACCATCCCTTTTCCTTTAAGTGCTTTCTTTTTGGCATATATTTCATTTCTTTGGGTTCGACGCAGAAACTTGATTATTATTGGAGTTCCCCTCACATTTTTTTTTGAAGGAAGTGGATGGGCTATGTCTATGTCATTTACCTGTAAAGGACTATCAAGAGGTAAACTGTTATTTAATTTATCACAAATATAATTTTCACATTCAAGGTACTTCCCTGTTTTGGGGACATCTTCACATTTATGAATAATAAGACAATTTGATCTGCTATATTGTTCCAAGTCATCATTTTTTTTCTCAACTTGTTCCAATTGCTTCTGCATGTTTTCGACCAACTTTTTAAGATTGCTGAATGAACCTTTTAAATTCTGCAGATCTTTTTTTTGGTTATTACCTGAAACAGAATCAACAACAGCAGTGCCACAGGAACCAGAATCATTTGATATTTTTTCTAAGTATAAAGTTTCGTACTTACTTAACTTGTTTTCCATCAATTGTAATTCATTGGTCACTTTCTTCATGAAGTTCTCCATTGTTATATTTCAACACCAAGAATTTAGTAAAATCAATCAATTATTTTAATTATAAATCACAATTAAAGGCAAAGTTTAACAAAACTTACAGTTCCATAAACCTTATTCAAATAGAATGTTTGCAATAATTATAGTTTCTTAATCGATAAACAACAAGCATTTTTGTAAAAATGCTGAGAAACCTACACGTGGCTTGTTTGCTACTATACTCAACACATTTTCGCTTTTTTTTTATCTTCAAACTGTTAATTTTAAATCCTTTAAAAATGACAAAATTTATTTAAACTACAAAAAATCACATAAAATACATAAACACAAATCACAACCCACAAAAAGTCAAGCTTGGCAAGGATTGAATTTTGTTAACTTATAAAAAGGTGCTACTTCGCTTCTTTTTGCGGGATTGCCGCCACGATCTCGAGCATTTACAAACCACTTCATTAGCTCTCGTTCCATTTCTAATTTGGTCACGTCAGACGTATATGCATTTTTTTTACAGCACCTAAAAGCATCATATAAAGTTTATGTGTGTTATCACTTGGTAACAAGTTGTAAATTTTTATGGAATAAAACAAAATTATTTAAATCACGGTCACCAGCGTGTATGGTGCGGCCGCACCGGACCCCCTAAGCAAAATATTGCTCTATTTCTTAATAGCAGCACCATGACGGTGACCCCCCTGTCTTCACCTTAAGTTTGGGACAAAAGCAGGAACAATGTAGGGGAGATGTGGGACCAATGAAGCAAAAAGTAAGTTTGGGTCGCTGGAGGGATGGATTTTTATGCATACTCCACCATATTTGTGTATTATACAGTTTACAATGGTACGTTTTATAGGTACTTCTTTCACACCTCTAACTTCTACACAAGGTACATGGTGATGATTTAAAATCATCACAAAATTTGCTTCATTGGTCCCTCAAGGCTGGGACCAATGAAGCAATTGTGTGGGATCTTTGAAGCAACTCACTAAAATCAAATTTTAGAGAAATTTATCTTTATATTTTGACACAAAAGCAACTGATAACATGACAAACACAACCAAACAGTAAAAACCATAAAAAAGCGACTATCAAAAATATGCAAGTACGACTACTTAAGTATAGAAAAAACGCTAAAGTACGGTATTTCTACAGTTGATAAAAAAATAAAAAATATTCAATTTAAATTAACTTTTTAAAAAATTCTACCACAAAAACTGTGCATAAAATTACCACTTTGTTCATTTTGCAATATTATATTTTGTCAGATTATCTGAAAATTTGAAAATATTCAATGCTTCATTGGTCCCATTGTCAGCAATTTTTACTTCAAAGTTCCTAAAACAAAACTAACTGAGTTTTAAAAAAATACGCTTTTCTAAAATGTATCTGTACATACGTTCACAACTACTGCCAAATCTGCACCGCTAAATACAACTCCTTCTTTGCATTCTTATACTTCGAAACACAGTAGCTTAAATTTACTTTAAGCACTGAAAAAGACTAATTTGCAAACTTCAAAATGCGTTGCGAGACAAAGCTTAGATTTGATAAAGAATGTTTTTATATTTACTTCGATTGAATAAATTCAAAATTAAAACAATTCTTTTTGCAAGGGAGAAAATACAGCCATGCTTCATTGGTCCCTGTGCTTCATTGGTCTCACATCTCCCCTACTTTATTGAAAGTGATGACTTTTTTTTTAGCGATCACTATATTTTTGGGACGAAAATGGAGATTTTGGACATTGATTGAAAGTGATAACTTTTTTTGTAGAAATCACTTTAGGAGCAAAAAACTGGAAAAGTGCCTCCATATTTTTCTTGCACCGGGCCCTCCCTTTTGTAAGGCCACCACTGTATATACTGCCACTTTTTCTACATTTAATTAAAAGGGTAATTAAAGACAGTTTTACATAATAGATAGACCTTTATCATAACAAACTTTATTGTTCTAATTTTGCACACAGGGAACACAAAAGGCGTCTTCCACGTTAAGCCCGTTTCCACTACAAGCGTGGAGAAGATTATTCTTTGTTTGTTTTATTGATTTTTTTTGCTTCGCTTGAATTTTAAGCGCAAAAAGATCAATAAAAGAAACAAATAATGCTCTTTTCCACGCTAGTAGTGGAAACGGGTCTTTAGAAATGTATGCCTTAAAGAGAATTGTTTGTCATTGTTCATGCACAGATTAACTTAATTTTGCCAGACTAATTTCTGCATTTTTAAAGTATGCTGTCGAGAACTGTACGTTACCATCAGTTGATATTGCAGTTTATTTTTAAAATATGAATAATTATAAGCTTAACTTATAAACAGACAATTAAATTACAAGCATAGGCGTACCAGACCAAAATATTTTGGGGGGGGGGCGAAACAATTTTGCCCGAATTTTTGCAACGATTGCCCGAATCATGATTTCGCAAGATTTTGAAAAGCTCAATTTTGAAAAGCTCAATATTTTGAGCAATTCTAAAAACAGAGGTTGACCATCGTTCATCAAAATTCGGTTCTCGAACAACTTTTTATGTTCACCAGCATACGAGTTACTGTACATTCATTGTTACGTTGCTCTATTGTTACTTGTGCTTTATTGTTACGTTTATAACATTCATTGTTACGCCGTGCATTTACAATTTTATTGTACAAAACATTCTTTTCTCTTCATTAGCCCTAAGTCATGGATCCAATGAAAGCGAGAAGTAATATTGGTCAAGGAAAAAAAATACATGCATTATTAAATATACGTACATTGTTATGTTAATTTTTATGCTATATAAAGTTATGTAAATGTAAATTACTTGTTATGTTTTGTTTTATTTACTCTTGGAAGAAATGGTTTTATTTTATGATATACAAGGTATATTGTAAACAGGTAAATAAGTTATTCTTTTGGTGCGTGGAACGAATTAATCTCTTTTACATTATTTATAATGGGAAAATATGATTCGGTTTTCAAACAGCTTTCCAGAATGAATTGTGTTCGTAAACCGAGGTTTGACTGTAATTACACAAATAATAATCAATGCCTTGATGCTTGACCATGACACAAAGCAAAAACACACTAGTTTCCACCAATAATTATATATGCTGTTTTTATAAAAGTAATTACTAATTTCTAATTAAATTTACCATTTAATTTCTTAATAAATAGTATGAAAAGAAACAGTTAAAAAACTTTCTTTGCAATGTACATCTTTGTTTGCTTATTAAAAATGTATATTTTATGAAACAAGTCATTGCAACAATTTGCTAGTAACAATTATTGAGACTGAATCTTTGTCACAGACTTTGTTCAGGAATCCTAAAGGACCAGTTGAGCTAGGTAATCCGAATACCTGCGCTGAAACAAAGCTGTGTCTAATTTTAGTTTATTCCGACTCAAGAAGTAGTCTTGCTATGAGCCTGAAGCCTTTATACAATTGATTTAAACAAAAGCTCGGATTGATTCGTTGAAGACTCTTCTTCACAGACAAACAGAGACCACTGTCTCTAATAAGAACGAATGTATTACAAAAATCACGACCGACGAAATTTCTATTCCACGCTTTGCCAAGCGAAATCCACACTATAACTTGATTCAATCAACAAAAATAATTCTACCTCTGTGGAACACAACTCCCAACCACTGGCGCAAAATAAATTCAACAATCGTCAAACAATACAAAATCTAACGGGCCACCTCCTGGGCCCAAAATCACTTTCACTTGAATCGAGTCGTCTCCAATTACCTCTCTCGTTTACTTCGTTTTCGTCTGTTTATGTCGTCTCGCTACGTATCGCCTTTATATAGATAAAAGTCACGTGCCGACGAATTTACTATATGCAGGATTTAACTAGAACTCCCTGGAGAGAGCGATACGCTCGAATGCGCCAGAACGTTCTACTGCCTTCGAGATAGCAAAGCTTGGACAAAACATATTACGTCATTACCGTCGGCGAGAAGAGAAAAAGGGACAAAGAAATAAATCAAGCGAATCGAGGCATTATACTATGCAATAAAAGACTAGCACTATGGCGGCGACACAATTATTATTTCATAATAAGACTACGAATTAGTTTTAACGGGAATGTACTGCATCGTTATGATTAAAATTAGTAATGAAGTGTGACAATCTTTATGCATCACTTTTCTTTAGAGATTAAAATAAAATGTTTACAATACATTGTTGCAACAATTGACTGCTGTATAATACTGTATAATTTTTATTGTACAATACTGTATAATACTATTGTGACGACTGCGAGGTTAAAACCAACTTTTTTGTTTATCTTGCTTTTGTTCATCTTCATTTATACAGCACTATTTTCTTTGTATTTATTTTCTTGTCGCGTGTTTGTAATCGCCCGAAAGCCTTTTTGTGTTCTTTCTATATATTTGCTGCAAAGTGACTTAACAGACAGATTGGAAATAACAGAGATTGGAAATAACAGAGATTGAAAATCGATGAAAATACAAGCTTGGAAGTTCAACATCGACTGTTTGGTTTTGAGTGATAGAAGATAGGAATAGAACACGCTAGGCAGTAGTGGCCTATATAACAAAAACGCTACATTATCACGTCGGGGTCACCAATGTAGCGTTTTTGTTATATCGGCCACTACTGCCTAGCATTTTTTTATGGTTTGCAGTGTTTTTTAAACTGAATTTAATATTGATTGCGGTGAAAAATCTGAAAGCAAAACAGCAGATAGTAAATTAAAAGTAGGATACTAATTGTCATACTCTATGGCAGGGGGCAAAGGTTTTCAAGCTCGAGCCGTTTTTAATAAACAAATAATATTCGCAAGCGGGAAAATTTTCTAAATTTGTAATTATGTAAAAATTAAAATAAATCAGTTTATTTAATCAAACAGTGTGAACATCTGTCATCAATGATGGCTTTAGTACGGAGCGCCCGCACCGGCCCCCCCTAAAAACGTCAAAAAGTGGCTCCCCTAAAGCAGGGATTCCCAAGCTTTTCTCAAGATGACCCCAGAGACAACTTTTAAGTGTCCAGTGCGACCCCAGGTCAATATATATTTTTTCTTTTTTTTCAAACAACTTCAATAGTTTTTTTTCACTGAAGTTTAGAGTTTGGTCATGTGGTAATATTTAGTAAAATAAGCGAAAAAATTTAAACTTTTTATTTTAATTCAAAATTAAAAATAACAAAATCACAAACAAATTTTCAGTTTGGAAAATTAAAAAAAATTCTCTTATTGGGAGAGGTCACTGTTTAATCAATTTCCTGCATCTGGAGATGTATGTTATATGTTAGGCAACATACCAAAGAATTTTCCAAGTTAGTGTTTGTATATTACCGCTGCGATAGGCCTAATCATTTTTAATGAACACCATTAATGAAAATCCTGCCTCACATACGTAAGTGGTTCCGAATCGCACAAGAACTTGCAAGGCTCGATTTCTAACTGTTGAATGCTTGTTTGATAACTATATCGAAAACTTTGCTTTATCCTGAAACACATCAAAACTAATTCTTGTTTGATTGTCTGCCTGCAATTCAGCCATCTCAAGTGCAATAGCATCACAGTGCTTGGTATCAGCTTTAAATGGAAATTGTGCAAAATCCAAAGAGTCTGCTATCAAATCTTTGAATCTTGCATTCATATTTCCTGTCAGATTCTCCAAGTAGTCCAGCAAATCTTTTTTCGCTTCTTCGAGGTCTATATAGTTCCTCATAAAAATCAACATCTATCGTAGTGTAGCGAAGTGTGAAGCGTCAAGCACAGGTAAAAAATTGTACGCTTGGTTTTAAAGAATATCTGTAAAGTTTGAGGAATAAAGAACTAAATAAAAATATCTGTTTGAATTACAAGTAGCTAGATACCTTTATATTTATATTTTTTATATTTATTTATTTAAATCAGACTCACGGTCCATAACAGAAAAAAAAAAAAATAAAACAGCAAAAACTGCACAGAATACACTTAAATTTAAAAATTTAAAAAACTTATTTCAAACAGTACTGTCCATACAGAATTAACTATAAAACAAATGTACACGTTAGAAAAGCAACTATTATGAAAAACAATGTTAGAAAAGCAACTATTATGAAAAACAATAAAGCATGTGCCTATAATAAGTAAAAAATTGCCTCTCAAAAAAGCAATAAGTGTTAATCATGTTGTGACAAGGAAGTTAGAGGAGTTAAGGCAGCGATTAATAAAATTGTACAAAGTTTTTCCCAAAAGAGCTTCAATAGTAGGTATATGATTTATAACTTGTAATTCACGCGCGCTTGTGTATCTGGGTAGGTTGTGTAACATCCTATAGCAGTCATTGTAGGCTACGCGAATACTGTGAAAACTTGATTTTAGGTATTTACTCCACAGATGTGAACCATAGAAATTTGTACAATATGATTTAAACAATAGGTTTTTAACATCAAAAGAACACAGTGAAAAAGCAGATTTCAATTGGTTTGCGGAGCAATATAAAGATCTTAATTGTCTATTTATATCATCATCGTCTGTTAATGTATTGGTTAAATATACACCAAGATATTCAACTTTTTTACTAAAATTCAGCGTTTTGTTACACAAGCGGACTACATGGACATTCGTGAGGTGAAATGATTTAGGGAGAAACTGCATACACTGAGATTTATTACTATTAAAAACAATACCATTTTTATAATAAAAGCTATCACACACATCAAGTAAATCTTGTAGTCCTGCAACGCTAGGACTGAAACAGCATATATCATCTGCATATATGATATGCTTAACCAAAGTGTTTCCAATATAACAATCAGCAGGAATGCGATTAAAATCTTTTGACAGTTGGTCGATATAGACAGCAAATAAGTAAGGACTAAGTATTCCCCCCCTGTCGCACACCGTTAGAGACTCCAAAAGATTGAGACGGTTGAGATCCCCACCTCATTCGCATTTGCTGTTGACGATACCAATATCGCAGCAATCGTATAACACATGACGGAACATCACGCAATAACAGCTTTTTAAACAAGAGTTCATGAGATACTTGGTCAAACGCTTTAGAGGCATCTAAAAATACTGAAAAAATAGGGCTACCCTGTTGAAGGTAAGACGAAATGATTTGCTTGAGCAAGAAGATACACATATCAGTGCCAGTACCACGCTTAAACCCGAATTGGTGATCACTCGTTGACAAAAAAGGCTTTATGTAAAATAATATAAAATGTTCAAAAAGTTTAGAAATAGTAGTAGCCACAGCTATAGGCCTGTAATTACCTACATTAGTTACATCTTTATTTTTACACTTGAGAATAGGAACTATATCAGTAATAAGACAATCTTCAGGAATAAAGCCATGACTCACACATAAATTAAACAAAACGCTTAAGTAAATACAAACACAATAGTGAGCATACCGTAAATGTTCTGCCGTAATACCATCAGCACCAGCAGATTTTTGTAAAGGTAATTTTTTAATTAAATTACACATCATAGGGGCTGTGCACTGAAAGTTGGTTATATTGCAAAAACTGGATCGGCGGGTTAGAAAGTTGTCAACAAAAATTTTGTCACAACTTTTGCCAGATGTACCGTTTAGAAGTCCACTGTAGTGGCATTTCCACATATTTGCAACATCAGTCTGACCAGTGGCATTGCCAACAGAGAGTGGAATGCTGTTGTTATCTTTTTCTGTACACTGCGTGTACTTTTTTCCAAAATGCTGTTCTTGAAGAAGTTGATTGAAGAGCAGCTGCTAAGGCATCCGATTTACTTTATTAAATTATCTGCTACAGTAGCATTAAATTCCTCGAAATGACAAAATTGAGAATAATTATTGATTATAGCTTCTTCTCGCAGTATCTGCATCTTGCTGACAAAAGCTTTTATTTTGCTTTGAAAATCAAACACCCATTTGCCTTTTTTCTTGAAGTTCAGTCTTAAGCTCATTAATGTGTTCAAAAATATCAGTAAAAAGTGCAAGGCGAGCAAGAAAGTGTGGATCATAAAAATAACAAGCATTCTTGTGCCCTTTATCTTACAAAAATGTGGCAAGTTCACGACGAAGAAGGAAAACCCTTTGCAAAGTTTTTCTCTGTGAAAGCCACCTGACAGCAGTGTGCATTAATAATGTGTGATGATTAGAATTTTCAGTGATGCACAATTGTTTGAACATGCGAGAATTTAGATCCCTAGCTTTCACATAATTGACTGTGGATATGACTACCTGCATCGCATCAGAAAAGTTCGGAGACAAGTCTTTTGAGGCCAAACTCTGGTAATGGATTATACAGTGGTTTATTTTATTGTGAGGATATTCCCTCGAAAGAATTCCCAGCAATCCAATATTCTTTTCCATCATTGATGGGGCACCATCCATACTACATTTAATCACTTTATTCCAATCTAGATTATTTTCAGTGAAGAACTTATCAATACCATTAAAAATTTCTTCCCTTCTTGTTGTGGTTTTAAGTGAAATGCAAGCAAACAGTTTCTGAAATTCTTCCGTGATCGAGCTCTCTTTCAAAAATCCTCCGAAGATTAGGGGCTGCGCTTTTGCTATAATATAAAATGACTCATCCACTGCTAGGACTGTCCATGGAAAATTTCTAAAATCCTCTAAAATCTGTTCTTTTAGATCAGCTTTAATAGTTTGAATGCGTCTTGTTATGGTATTATTACTAAGAGCAGAATCATTAACAGCTTCATGTACCCTTCTAACAAATGGTTCACCCTCAAATATTTCACAAAATTTTTTTAAAGCAGGTTTTATGATAGTCTCACCTTTAGTAAAAGGTCGCTTATGCTGAGCAATAAGAAAAGCTGTCTCGTAAGAAAATATTTCCATCTTTTCTTTTTGTGATAGAGCTCTGCATAAAACTGCCTTCGACTTGGTTAAATTTTCGTAACGATAATGAAAAACTCTCTAGCGAGCCTCTTCTGACATGACAGCAATATTTGCATGAGTTTCCATGTGTCTCTGAAGTTTATTAGGTTTCAGTGATTCCTCGGCAAGTTCTTTAGAACACACAACACATACTCCTTTACCACTTACGTCAGCAATCCCGCACTTATCAAGGAATATTTATTTATTTTTTTATTTTATTTATTTAAATCAGACTCACAGTCCATAACAGAAAAAAAACAAAACAAACAAAAACAAAACAGCAAAAACTACACAGAATGAGATACACATACAAAAAAACAACACTTAAAAAAAAAAAAAAAAGAAAAAAATTGTCAAGAATCTATTGCAAATAAACTAATGTGTTGTAGTATTTATAATATGCTGAATTAATAAAACATTCCGAGGTCATTAAAGAAAAATTTAATTTATTATTAGAATCGTAACAACGATAAACGAAGGAGCAAGACATTTTTCTTGGAATTGCATCAAATGTTGTAATGTTATTCAACACCTGATGTTCACGGGCACTTACATACCTAGGCAATCCATGTAAAAATCGAAAAGAATTATTGTAGGCTACACGTATTCTTTTTAGACTAGAGGACAAAAAGTTATTCCATAATTGACATGTATACATAGATGAGCAATATGTGCGAAATAATACATTTTTTATTTTCGTCCAACGCTTGTAAAAGCATGTTTTTAATTTATTTGCAATTCCATATAAATAACGAACCTGTGTCTATTTTTATCTTCATCATCACATAATTTGGAGTTAAGAAATCCCAAGGTATTTAATTTCATTTACAAACTGTATCTTGAAATCACCAAGTACTACATTAGGTTTAATATTTAATTTAAAATTGCTAGATACAAAAGATAAGCCTAGTATTTTTTGACAGTTGAATATTATATTATGAGAGGAAGCATACGAGTGGCATACGTCAATGATACTTACATCAATGAATAATGGATTGATAGAACGTTTTCGCTTTTTGGTGGAAGTTTTAGTAGGTGTTTTAAAAAACTTTTCCATAATGGCTGAAAAACAATTTTTATTTAACAAACACATTTCAATAAGTTTTATTACACACGCACATGCACGCACATTATACATGCTCTTATGTATACTGCCTGTCCTTATTTCCGCGTACAAGTGTCGGCCAATAAAAAAGTAAAAATTGGCTTGAACTTACTTTACTTATTTCTTGAAAAAAATTAGGTCAGTTTTACTTTATAGCACACTGTTGGAAAATCATTTATGTATTTCGTAAACTTCTATAGAATTCGAACTCGCTCGCCTTTGATCTCTGTCATAACAGTACGCGCCTTTTCTACATTATTGTTTGATGCATTTGGCTGATGTTAAAGTTTGATTCTTTTTCGATTATTGCCTTTTGTTTTTCACTTCAGTTGTCGTTTTGGTTGCCGGGAAGAGCCATCACTCTTTTAATTTGCCAAACTGCATTGTATTTAGCTGTGCAGTTGTTCTTTGGATTTATGTTTGAAGTTGAATTGGAATAAAGATTTTGGTTTTGGTATAGTTGAAATTTTTGAAAAGTGCAGTTGGTGAAAGCTCCCCCGGGCCACGTTGCAGTCAACTTGGCTGATTGCAATACACACACAGGGAGAGCAAGTGCTTACTTGCTTCTGCTAGCCTATCATTTATAAAATGCTTGGATAAGAAAAAATTCGATTGCTTAACAGCCATTATACGCTATTTTGATTGAAGACTCGGAAAAGCCTAATCTACTCTTTCCCTGCTATTCCACCTTTAAATTAAATATGTGGTTTACTTCAGTGGCGTGCGGTGACCTCTGAGTCTGGCAATGCAATTTGCATGCCAAAATCTGGTCATGAAAATGAATATGTTATGGGTTATTAATGAGTGAGACATGCAATATTTTACTGGCAGGAAAAAATTTTGGTGTGAGATTGTAACTTTAAGTCGTAATGTCAAGGTGATCAAGACCAATTTTTGTCCTACATTTTTGCTTATCTTTCTAAAAAAAAAGTTCACTTGAAATTGTTGCCTGGTAATGCACTTTTTCTCCTGAAAATGCAGGGCTCTCAAAAAAAAAAAAGTCATCACTTCAAACCAGTCTCCGATTTCTTACTTTTTGTCCTAAATTCGTGTTGTCTAAAATAGCACAAAAAAAAACGGGTCTTCGTCTCGGATCGGCCTCAGATTTCATCCCGAACAAGTAATATATATCATCGAATTCAACGATATCTACCTCATCGCCTAGAAGTTCGTCATGCAACGCAAGACTTGCATGCCCTGACCGCACGCCACAGGTTTACTTAAATATTAGTTTCAATACTTGTCAACCTACTGATAACAAACTATCTTTACTGCAGAGTGCATTCAAAGAATTCAAATCTGCAAATCAACAACAAGCAATTTCATTGTAAACAATCAAATAGTGATGTCACAATAAGCACTTACATTTTCAATAGCATAAACATAAAGCGATACCCATAGGTTTTATAGTAAGCAAGGGTACAAGCAAAGAAATTGAACATGGTTTGTCAAATTTTAGATGTTTTGTACATCCATCTTTTACGATACCTCAGCAACCCCACCGACCCCATGACCTGTTTGCGAACCCACCTAATTATCACTCCGACCACATTTGGGTCGTGACTCCCGGTTTGGGGACCCCTGACTAAAGCGATAACCTATTTTTAGAGATCACTTTGTTTTGAAACACAAAAAGTGCCCCCCTTATTTTTCTTGCATCGGACCCCTTCTTTTATAAAACCATCACTGTCTGTAATGCTATTTAAATTGCTTGAAATCATGCAGAGAATATTTATTACCGCAATCCTAATCAGTCTTGTCAAGAGGTCGTCGGTCAGATTTTTAAATTTTTTAAAATAATTCATCATCAGAGTATGTTAGATTAGCAGTTAGCACGTGAAATGTTCCACGCCACAAGGAAACTGGCTTCAGTCATTTCCAGGGACGCCGAAAATTTATTTATCAGGAGAGGGGTGCTTATGTTTTACTCGTAAAAAGGCATGTAGTTTTTTAACTGCTGTATATACTAATGGATGCTCTTCCGAGTGGCAAAAGGCTCTAAAGTGCGACCCAGAACTTGCTGGAGAAATTATGTTGAAGACCTGGCTTGGTCACATCTTGGAATTCCACCAGTTAAATTGCCACTAATTGCAGGAGATCGGGATGCTTGGAAATCCCAACTCGAGCTGCTGCCCCCCGCAACCCCAAAAGGACAAGCGAGCAAACGGAAATACACTGAACTAATTCAATGTTTTCCCTGAAATTGATGATGATGATGTAATTTTTTAAGCAATTATTACTGAAAACGGTTGCGATGTCATTACGTATTGCGACCGTTTTTAGTGCAAAAGTTTAGTGAGAAAAAAAGTTGTCCAATCAGTGTCCAAAATTAAACTTAAGGACTAAAAAAAAAACCAGAGAGTTTTTCAATTTACAATTCAATTCAATTCAATTTTATTTGCAATCAAGGTATTACGTTTTAAAGTTCTTATTAAAAAAGTGATTGCGAAATAGGAAACAGCGGCTAAACGATATACGTTATTACACGCACAACGTCAATTGTGCGTGGTCGCCGTTTTTTTTAAAACCTTTACAAAGCTTAGTGTTAATGAATAAACACCTTCTGCAACTCCTAGCAAAAAATAAGACAGTGAAAAAACAATTTAGATATATAGTAAGAATTCACATGAGCCGCAAACGAGAGATAGACGAGCCACAGTTCGGCCACCGTTGCACTATAGGCTACCATTTTTCACCAACCCAAACTTTGTAATAATTATCCACTCGGCTGTAAATTTTATATATTTTAACCTTAAATGTAAGATGGGGATTGCTGCAACCAAAACTTTTTCAGCCCTTTATTCCTGCATAGAAAGCTCTTAAAAAGTTGATAACAACCTTTGAATTGAAGATTATTTTATTTAGATAAACATGATTGGGAAATGGGAAGGGGCCAACTATTTGGTCAATTCACACTGTTAAAAAATGTGCAGCAAAATTAAAAAAATTTTGTAAATTTTGCAAACATCAAAAACGCCGACTGCAATGGTCAAAGAACTGGCAGCATTTTTTCTAACAGTGCAGTAAGTTAGCGCTCGCACGTAATCAAATTATTTTCCGGCCACCAACTTCCGCTTGAAACTGACAAGAGACGTTTTCTTGCAGTCAATCGGTTAGTTTAGGAAATTAGCATGTGGGACGATTGTTTTTTCATCTGGCAACGCTCGAAGCCACCTTTACAGAGTCTCTTAAATCCCCTCTTTGATTCCAAAAAGAGTTCATCTATGGAATGAAGCTTTCTCGCTTTCGGTGCAAGTGAGCGCGCAATCAATCGCGTGAACTCTTTCTTCAACCAATCAAAGACGCCGTTATTTTCGATGTTTTGCAATTCTATATAAACCAAGTTTTTCATACAATTCGTCATTTGCCAACGATTTCTTCTGACAATAGATGGTCGAAAGAATTCTTGGGAAAAACAGTTTAAAGACTACCAAACACCATTGGTTATTTTTAAAATAACAATAATACATATTGCGGGTTAAAGTATTAACATTCAAAATCCATATTCGAACGAATATCAAACTAATATCAAATAATAAAAATCAACTGGTTCAATTTTTTACTTTTTTGTTTCACAAGGTAAACTTTGCATAAAATATTTTTGCTGATGAGCACCGCACATAGATAAGCGCAACAACGTTAAGCCCGCCTCATTGAACACCCCCACCACTGCACCGTTCCAGCAAGGGTGTTGTCGCAGACTTTACTTTGGAATCCTACAGGACCATTTGAACATGACTTTTCTGTCACATACAAATTCTCTTTTTCAAAAATTGAATTTCTTAAAACTAAAAGATATTGTTAAACTTGAAATTGTAAAAACAATGTTTTGCTTTTATAAAAGTTCAGGAAAGAATGAGTCCCAAACTATTATAAGTATAGCCCAAAAAACATCATTATAAAACAAGACTGGCAGAGAAGCAATATTATTTTCAACCTAGAAAGAGAACAGAATAAAATAAAAAGACATTTTTTTACATTGGACCTAAAATATGGCAAGAAGTACCTTTTGAATTAAAGTCACTTTCTTATAATCAATTTAAGAAATTCAAACTTTTTTTGACTAGTCAATATTAGATAAGATGCCACAACAATTTGATGAAGTCAGTTGGCACGTGGAAAGTTATTTAATAACAACTAATATTGTGTAAAACACAACAGTACACTTATAAAACACAAAGTACATACTGAATGTACTTTGTGTTTTATAAGTGTACTGTTGTGTTTTACTGATACAAAAAAATTTTTTGTCTCACTATTTAGAGGGAAAAATTTCACATTTATATATTGGTGTATTTTGGTTTTGAAGCAAAAAGCAAATAAACTGAACTGAACTGAACTGAAGAAGGTAACCCGAATACCTGCGCCGAAGTAAAACTGTGTTTATTTTTTATATATTGAGGCTCAAGAAGTAGTTTGCTGCGAGACTGAAGCTTTTTGTAAAGTTGGCTTCAACTAAGTTGAGATTGATTTGTTTAAAAACTCCTCTCCGCAAACAGAGACCACTTTCTCTAAAAAGAATGTTATAAATTTACACAGCTAACATTTGACGAAAACTCTTCTCCCCGTTTTGCCAAATTCAAAGCGGTTCCAGCACTACAACTTAAATTCGATACACAATCAATTCTTTCTTTATAGAATTAATTCCCAAAAATACTGGCCCAAAGCAATTACAACACTCGTTAATCAACTGAAACAACACTATGACCACTGGGGCTCACTGCCCTCGAATCTACACACTAAAATAATCACTGCGCTCGAATCGGCTTGAATTGACTTGACTTCAATTGAATAACGCAAACCAAGCGCCGCTTATATAGAAAGACGTCACGTGACCGTCCATTGTGGTCACGTGCGCTATATTATACTCGAATCTTCTACTATCCGCTACACAAAGTTTACACTCGGTTATCGTATGCGCTACAGAGGAAACAATCGGAGAGTCAGGACAAAAGCGTATTACGTCATTAACTGTCTGGTTAGAAGAGAAACATTCCAAACAATCCTAAAACAGCTTGCAAATAATTTAAGTAACATAAGGGGGAGCTTTACCGACTATGCGACTATTATTTGGCTATGAAAATATTATGTCACAACAAGAATTAAATTACTGTGTTTCAAAACAGAAAGTAAGCTATAGCTTCAAGAAATTAAAATCATCACTAATGAAGTGTAGCAGGTATCAAGGTAGAAAATTATTTTATTGACGCAAAAAATTCAACAATCATAAAGCAAATTCACTTAAATGATTTGGAAAGGCAAAACAACAAAGCACAACATAGCTAGCTGATAGAAAGTCTCAACAAAGCAAGAAAAGTGACATTGACATATTGCCGTGCTGACAAGGGTGCTTCAACGTGGCGATGTCGACGTTTATTCAAGCGTCACAGTTTCCGCTGAATGATCGCGAGGTGTCTCATTGAACCACTAGGAACCAAGAAGTGGGCGCGAATTTCAAGTATCAACACTGGGGGGCGACGTCGAGCCATGTATGGAATCCCACTGCAAAGTTGAGCGACTTATTTTAGCCGACTTGCAGCAGGAATATATCTTTCATTAATTACTTAATAACCGGGTTTGAAAAACAACGTTGCCGTAGCTAAGTATACAAGGCGAACATGCTGCCCTGGCCTACTTTCGAAGTTGCAAAGATTTTTGCTTCCTAAAAGTTTGATTCCACTGTAATTTTGAGCTGTTCGTTACAACGGTCAGACGGAGGAAAGTGTCAAAAAAGTGCTTTCTTTAGAGGCACAACAAAATGGCAAAAGTAGGAACTAAACCGCGACCGTATTTATCGCGATCAAACCACTCTACTGCCGCGCTTCTTTCTCTTCAGCACGCTGCCGACAAATGATAACGTGAATCAACTCTGCTTAACTCACCTGCTCTTCTATGCTTAGATTGGATAACGAAGGCGACACCGTCCTCTGCTGGGGTCGACAACCTTTTTTTAAACCGAGGATTGTCACATAATTGGATGGGAGATACCCGGGGGATTTCCCATCCATTGTTCCAAGCAACCAACTACGGATATGGGGTTGCAAATCTGGAAGAGAAAAAGCAGAAAAATTTAGAGAGCACAGAGCAATTGTGACATTACAATCGACAGAAGACACAAGCTTAGCAGTTTGTAGAAATATACCAATTCAAATTTTTTGTCGTTGTTTCGCGATGCATAAAAACTACCAACAAGCTCGATCTCTCGTTTTTAACCAGCTGAGACGCAACAACAGCAGCTGGAAGAAGACAGCGACGACGAAGAGTCATGAACTACCACAAAGGCTATTTTACAAACTCTAAGCTTTTTGAATAGAAGGGAAGTGCACGCTGCCAACTGCGTGACAAGTTGCGATCAAGCTTGGCAAACAAAGCTGTGCCGCCCCACTCAAGCCCACTCCCCGTGAATCGGAAGGAACGTTGTAAGAAGGATTTCAAACCTTGCATCCCAACAGGAAATACAATTGTTTCGGTGACAGCGTGGGTTGGGGGCTGGCCTACCCGACCGATTTCTACAGATGAGGGCGCGGTTCAACTCAGAGGAGGCTACCTTCAAGGAAAAAACTAAAGGTCAGGGATAGTAAGGGAGTGGCCAAAGATGGCACGAGATGGAAGATGTCCTATCATTTCGAACCACATTGCTGCACAAAAAAAGTTTGATTGAACGTTTTCGCTTTTTGGTGTTTTGGACGCAATTACGTGGATAGGGAGAGTGTTATGGTAGAAGGGTCATATGTAGCACCAGCTTTAGCAAGAGTATCCGCTAAGTCATCATCTGGAAGAAAAGAGTGACCACCTGATACCTTTAAGTCGGATATAAAGTTGTGGAGAAAAATTGGATGTCAGTAAGAGATTTGGGATTAGGCATGGCAAGGAAGCAGAGAGAGTTGTCAGAACAGATTGGGAGTTGGGGAATAGGATGATGGATTCAAAGTTAGAGGAAAATACACCCTTTAAGGGCGTGAAGAATGGCATAAGTCTCGGCGCTATAGCTGGTAGCCCAGCGTCCAGCCGAGAAGGAAAGAGAGGCAGCTGTAAAACATTAAGTACATTTAATACAAATCCTTACTCCTCCCCCTTTCAACCCGTCAGGAACGGATTAAAGTTTCGCGGGTGAATTGAAGGTTAGGGAAGAGGTTACGGGTCTGATAAAGGATCTCCATGATCACTTCTTGAGAACGGTACAAGGATTATGGTGGGAAAGTGAGGAAAGAAGAATGAAGGTAATCCAAAAGCGCGTTCAAAGTACGAGATGGACGGGTGAAGGTACCACGTAGTGAGGAAAAAAGTTCTTAGAGATGTAAGGACGGATTCGAAGTAGATGCAGACATTTGGAAAAGACTCTACATGAAAATCTGCGCATTCTCTCCACGAAGGTGATATGGGTGGCAGACCGCATGGAATAGCCTTTTTTGGTGTGTTTTTGACTGCTTTTCTGATTGTTGCAAAAATCTGTTAAGCCGCGTCTGCATCAAGCGAGTTAAGCAACAAAATCTTTGCAAATTTGTTTTTTAAAGCAATGAAGTGCGCGCTAGGCCTTCATCGCTTAAGGGTCATGCTTAAGCCTGAAAACAAGCCTTGTGGAGTCCCAAGCGAGGGGCAATATTGTGACTTTTCGGAACTTCTCCAAAATCGCTCAGTTATGTTTTACTTGAAGTATTCTTGAACAAGTTATGTTTTAGTTTTGAAGCCATTTCTGTTTAATAATTAAATAATTGCAGAGTATTTAAATGAGAAGCGGAAAAAAAAAATTATACACGTTACGTATTGTCGTATTTTTCGCACAATTGATAAAATATTTTGTATGTTTATTTTTTGAAAATGCTGAATGCACTGATTCTTTCCAAACTTCAATTTCCGGCCACGCCCATTAATCGACACAACTCTAATAATTTGAAGATTGTTTTTTACGATTTCAAACAATGAATAAAAATCAGGCATTTATCGGCCTCAGAAAGTAACAAAATGTTGCGTGTATTAACGTTCAAACAGCAAGCGTGCCCGACGTGAATAGGTTGTTTGTCAAATTTTAGTCAAATTCGAACCATCTTATAGACCAGCGTTTCTCAAACCTTTTTTTCTGCGACCCAAAATCGCTAAAAACAATGATTTACAAATATGACTGCGACCTAAAAAAAATTTGAGTGAGCGCTTATTTTAATTTTTTTTATGTAAGCCAACAATGGTTGTCTAATTTTTAGCTGTAAATTTGTTCGTGAGCAAACTTAATCGATTTCTTGATTTTTGTCTCAAAAACGTAGCAATCTCTAAAAAAAGTCTTCGCGTTGGATCTGACTCTGATTTCTTGATTTTTGTCTTCAAATCGTAATGATCTCATAAGAAGGTTCTTCACTTCTGAAATCTTGTTTGCGCAGATCTTTTTCTTTTACGTGCGGTAATTTACAAGCCTTGGCGACCCATGGTTTGAGAAACGCTGTTATAGACGACAAAATTTAACCACACTGACCTCGCGGGGCCAGAATGACCTTATCTCCTGCTTGAAAAGATAATTCATCAGGGTTGGATCCTTGGAAATCATACTCTGCTTTCGCAATCACGTGATCCCCTTCGCCATTCATCCATGACTGCTGTGAATTTCTAAATGTAATCATTTTTTATGGCGAAGCGGCAAGATCCTGCGATATAATTGAGCGTGAAGCACCACGTTGAAGTGAGATGAGCAATATCTTATTTAAACAGGTAATTTCCAGGCGATGATTGCTTCTGTGGCGCTTTTCAGGAGTGCAACACCAGGGTGATTTAATTAATATGACATCATTAGATGCTCCTTCGTCACCGGTCCGAATTGCTGAGGGGTTTGAAGACATGACACCAGAAAAAAACCGAGGGTGAAGCTGCTTTCTCAAAACCGCAAATCATGATTCGTCGCAATGATATTGTTCTTTAAACACGGTTACTTCAGCTGTTTAACAAGGTGCGACATAAAAGAAGAGAGAGAGAGAGAGAGAGAGAGAGAGAGAGAGAGAGAGAGAGAGAGAGAGAGAGATGCAACCAAATTTATGGAGTAGGATTGCGGGAGCTTCTTGGTTGAAAAAAAGTTGCTTGGTGCAGATTCGGAAAGCAGAGTGGTTCACGGATGTTGATGAGGAAGAGCAACACGAGGCACTGCGGTTTGTCGCTATCGAGATGGTGAACTTTTTTTTGGGAGGTATAATTAGGGAAGATAACAGCACAAGCCCATGGAGAGCATAAAAAGGAATAGTGATTGAAAATGGAGAACAGAAGTACTAGAAAAAAATTGTTACAAAAAATTCAAATATTGGACAGAGAGAACGGGAACAGTCTGCTGCAGTTAGCAGTATACGCTGATGTTTCATGGCAAGACTCTACCTGCGGATGGAAATTTTTTTACAAACTGCTGACAAGAATATAATCTATAGCGCAGCAAAAATATTTTCCAATAATTTTTTGCCAGTTGGAAGATAAAGTGAATGCCTGTGGTGGTAGTAAAGCAGTACTAACAACAAGAGTAAGAGCGGATTGAATGAAATCCAGTATATGTAAAAACTGTTACAAAAAACTTTTCGCTTGCGAGTTAATATAATTCGGCAACACTAATCCATGCATACCAGATTAAAATATAAAATAAAACAAAAAGAAATCGGGGTTTGTGCTGATGCCAAATCAACGTGAATTCGGTTGAGATAATTAAAAATTTGAAAACCAAAATTCACGAAGTCTATTAATCAAAAAACATAAGCCTGAACTCAATCGACAATTATTTGGGAATGAATCATCGTTTTTGTTAAATATATTTTAGATTTTTATTTGAATTCTGGGTGTTGTATCGGCATTGCGGTTGTTATTTTGCATTTGTATTTTTTTCAATCAATTATTCACCAATTTCCCTTTATGATAACCTCGTGTAACCAATTTGATAAACATCTACGTCATCAGGTCATTGACCTCGATCTTTACATTTGATGTAAAATTTCTTAACATTTTATTCATTTGAAGAGGACTAATGTAGCCGAAAGCGTTTATTATTTCTTTTTGCTTTATTTCCTATTTTAATCAGGTATGAATTGATTAATGTTGCTGAATATAATGGTGGTATGGTTGAAAAAAATTTATTCTCTCCCTAAATTGTATAAGTTAATATAAAAAGGTGGGTTATGTTAGTAGCTAGGTAGCTACCATAATATAAGTAACTGGAAACTGGGTGTTAAAGTAAAAAAAGGTGAAAATTTTGAGACAAATTATATTTGGTAAATTGTTGAAAAAAAAACTGCTGTGAAGTTGATGGAAAGTTTAAGTTTGAAAGAATCAATAGTTGGTTTAACAAGTGCTAATGGAGCAAATAAATTTTACATATTATAAAGAATGATGATGGATAAGCCTTTAGAAGCGTCAGAGGTAATGCAAGATTCGGAATTTAGATTGGCTTTTTTGAGAGTTTAAGAGATGGCTACTCCAAGATATTCTTGGAGGGGCAACAACAACAACATGACGATGACAAAGCTTTCATAAAAGCAATCGAATTCAATGTAAATGTGACAAAGAATAGGACAATTCAATAAAAGTGTAAACTGCAAAAGCAAGAGGATTGGATAGTATCATATTTATTCGATCATAAGACGATTCGCTTATAAGACGGGTCCCATCTTCACCTGGGAGATTGTCGATATTCTGCTTAGACTCATTTATAAGACGAAGAAAGGAAAGCAGGTAATGAGAGAAACACATTTCAGTATCAAAGTACGTTTATGCCAACTTTTAAATCACATTTCTTCTAAGTATTAAAACAGTTTACGCAAACTGCACTTTAATAGAACACAGCAAATTACCGCGTACGTGTCTCTGTTATTTTTTTTTTTGCCAGAAACTGTAAAATATCTGCACAGTTCTGAGTGAACTATTTTCTATCTCTGTAGACCTCGCCTATAAGACGGGTCCCCCAATTTAAGCCCGAAATCTCGAGGAAAAATCCCCGTCTTATAAGCGAGTAAACACGATAAGTAAAAGAGGATAAAAAATAAAATTGTGGAATGGCGCGAGGAAGTCACTGAGGTGAATTCAGCTGTCGCTGGAAACGGAACAACATTAAAACTAAATCAGCAACACCAACAGACACTGAACCCACTTGTTCGAGTCGGAGTCTCGCAACAACTTCCATATAAGGTAAGGGCCACCGATGACGACGGCCACAAATAGCATGATGGGCCAAGACTTCTTCCCCCCCGGAAACGGTGTTTTCTGAAAAAGTAGTAGAGTCGCTGTCACACAACCGCGGAAAAGGCGCAGTCAAATTATGAGCACTTAGGCTACCAACGTCGAACCAAACTTGGCCTCACAGCCACCAAACACCACGATGTCGGCCCCACTGACATGATCAACTCACCGCTGACCCAGGGGTCCAAGCTGCCTGCCACGCGTCATCACATGGGCGGAGTCGAAGGGCGGAAAGCACGCGACGGTAGAGGAAGCGGAGGAACCTGCGAAATATAACTACAATTGCAAACCGGTCAATTATCGGTTTGTTACGTCGTAATGCCGTACCGAAACACAGTGATCGACGACAAAATGTCAGTCAGCGTAGCTCTGACGCGGGAAAAGTGGTCGGCGACGTCAAGCACAGCCCGAAAAGAGCTGTACACCGCTCCAAGTGTCGATTCTAGCATCGTCGATACCTTTCAATTGATAGGGTTTAAACTCGATAAAGACACTCGCTGAACGCGACGACACGAACCGATGTGAACGCTCTGACGATGCTCTCCACAGACTGAAATGCTTGTCGCGTGCTCTCCTCCGCCTGCTGGGTGAACGTACCCGGCCCCCCCAGTCCTGCCCGATACGACGACCCATACACGCCACCACCTCCATAATAAGGACTTCCACCATACATACCATAACTTCCGTAGCCACCTGTAACATCGATTATCAAATAGCAGCGACGCGACGATTACAAAGAGGACTAGCGGATGAAGCGCTGGGTAGTGGGGGGAAATAAATTGCTTTATGCCTGCTGGGGCGTCAATTGCAGCTAACGTTAACCAGAGCATCGTAGTAGTTTTGCCAAAGCGTCTGCGGCTGTCAGAATGACGTCACAGACAAGCCGATTTTGCGCGGATGTTTTGCGTTTCCTTGAACGTGTAGTTCGAACCGTTCTATAGCTACAAGGTTCGTCAGGCTAAAACAATCATCCAACTCTCACCCATGCCAGCGTATCCGCCGTAGGACGAGAAACCCAATCCATAGTTCGACCGGTACAACGGGGAATTGGACCGCTGGAATGAAGCAGACAAAAAGTTTGAAATCATGTTGAACTTTATGTAGCAATAAATGCACGAATAGTTTCAAACGAACACCGACTTTTTTGATGGATTTACAGAAAATAATCGATCTTCACGATTCACATTAGAGTTGTGAGTCAGATAAATTATGAATTTTAGTAACGCGATAATAAAAAAAAAAATTTAAAAAGTAAAGTGCGTAATACTTATCTGCTATTGGCAATAAAAAACACGTCTATGACGTCACAAACCTGCTGTGAGGGACGAGCAGGCAACGGGGGAGGTTTCTTGTTGGAAACAGTTTTGGAAGAAGATCTTAAATTTCCGTAGTTTGTGACGCTACAAGATGGGGGTTCCCGGTGAACCTCCCACGGCTTTGAAGGGGCCCCGTTGTCCATTGCGATATAAATCGCATCTAACACTACTTATCAATAGCTGAAGCTAAATATAAAAACAAACATCAATAAATGCATTGAAAATGTTTGAGTCGCGACGCAACTCGCGGCTGCTGGAGACGCACAGACCAAGTTCTTGCGGACATTGGCTGACGCTGGTAAAATGCGACATCTAGTGCCTTCAACCGCAACCTAATTGAACGACTTGGTAAAACATTTGAAAATATTTTTTTTAGATTCTTCATAAATTTGTTTACCCTCTTGACCAGCTGGACAACAACAGAAAAGCTAAATGCAAAAGCAACAGTTGCTAAGTTTAGGTGCTACGGAAATATTGCTGTGCAGTGGGAATACTTTTTGAAACGATAAAATAACGAATAAAATTGCTGGATTTTTTCAATAGTAGATTAAACAAGCATTAAGCCTGTGAACCAATGATCATGACTTGCGACCGGCATTACGATCTCGTAATAAATGACAAAAGTCTGTGATATCATATTGATAGTAATATTATTATTCATGTCAAGTTTTAAAATTTTATCAAACCTCAAGGTACGTTTTTAAAATTTAAAGACAGAGCTGAAAATTGATTGAACATTGAGAAACTTAAGTTTCAGTAAAAAACAAGATTTATAAAACATCAACTTCACACATACGTCCATGGCTCTATTCATTAAAACAGAAATACACAAGGCGTAAAAATTCGGACTGTAATAAATTTAATGTCAAAGAGCAGAATAATACTTAGGATAAACTAAAATCAAATAGGTTGCCATGTACGTAGCAGACGAAAATCCTCTCGGTTAGGACAGTTGAGGAAAGACGTTTTTTATTTTAAAATTCATTGTTCTTCCGGTAAAATCAGGCAAGTAAAACTTCAACAAATACAAAAGGCGTAATATTTATTAAAGCAGAACTCAACGACGTTTCGTTCGCCCGATGCAACGGACGAAACGTCGTTGAGTTCTGCTTTAATAAATATTACGCCTTTTGTATTTGTTGAAGTTTTACTTGCCTGATTTTACCAGAAGAACAATGAATTTTAAAATAAGTAATATCCCTGGTAACAGTGTTTATATTAATTAGAAAGACGTTTTTGCGAGAGGTTTGGCGATATATTTTCAGAATTGTTAAAACAAATAAAGCAGTGCTTCTCAAAGTGAGCCACTTGGCTCTCTAAAAAGGAATTTGATATCTCCAAAGAGGAAAAATCACTAGGAGAGGAATTAGGGAGGAATTTGAAAATTTCAGTACAATGTAAGTGAGGCAAAAAATTTGGTGCTTCAAAGTGAAAAGTTTTTTTGGAATTACTACTTTTTAGGGACGAAAATATCAGCAGTGTGGTCGAGTGGTTAGAGCACTGTGATTGTGATCAACATGGTTTCGGTTCAAAACCTACTCGCGCCATTCTGTTGTGTTCTTGGGAAAGACACTTTACGCCACTTTCCTTTGCTTGGCAGTCTTGGCAAGCAATTCCAAATTTCAGTCATATCTCTGTATAACTAAAAAAAAAAATAAAAAAATTTCAACCAGACAGCAATATCTGGGCATCTCCAGAAGCAGGTTGGGTTAATTGCTTGCCCTATCTATTGTGTTGTGATGCTTTCTGCGAGTCAGGAAGATAAATATCGAGATGAAATAAAATAAATAAAAATTGAGAAGTCTTGAGAAAGATTCAAAATTGAATGTTAGTTTTTCAACTTTCAGGGATAACTGGAATTTGGGTCACAAATTTGGATGAAGACAAAAAAATTCTTCACTTTGATCATCGAGGTATTCTTTTTTAGAAGGGGGAAATGATGGTACCCAAGTCCTGAAAGGGAGACATATAGCAAAACTTTTGAAAACCACTGAAATAAAGAGTAGCCTTTACATGTTCACAACTATTGCACTCTTACCATATAATATGATAAACAAACGATCTTAGACTATACGATAAATATGATTATTACTTTTCTAAACATTTAACGAAAAAAACTACAAAAATTGAAAAAAAAGCAAATGAAAAACAGAGAACAAAATTCAACCCGAGCGCAATTTAGTGCATTCTAATTGTACCATAATTTCTTAAATATTAAGATATTAGCGTTCCTTAAACAAAACTATTTACTTTTAAAAGCGAAAAAAAAACTTTTTTTCAACCTTACTAATAGTAAAAAAAGTCAAATAATTAAACGTAGCAACTGCTGTGACGCAGAAGGTCAATCTTATTATCAGGGAACATCTACATGACCCAGATATTAAGATTTAAAAAAAAGTAACTTGAAGTTTTGAAACACACAAAAAACCATTAACTTTCCAAAATTTGAAATCATTAATTAACAATTTGATATGCTAACAAACAAAATTGAAATAAAGTGTCGGTAAAGAAGCTGCTTTTATATTCAAACATTTTTTCTTCTGTTTCACCAAAACATTTAAAATTATTAATATATTTAAGGTTTAGTGAAAAAAACAAAAAATCTTAAATTCAGTCAGTCTGCTTTGACTATTGATAACATGCTTAAAATTATAACAAGCCAGTTTTATAAGGTAAAAAAACAAAACAAAATGGGAAATGTTACGGCGATTTTTATCTAAAATAATTGACAAGCTGATTTAACCTCATCACAAAAACTGGCGAAATTATGTATGTAGGTGCCACCGAGTAAAACGCGGGCGTTGGCGTTTGAACTGTTGAAAGAAGCGACAGACGCGACCTCTTCGTAGGTTGTCCCCCCAACTATAAAAACAATGACATCACTTGCTGGGTCCGACATCACGGAAGTACCAGCATACGGAAAGTCAGATTCAGAAAGTCTGCCTTTGTATAAATCAAGAAGAATGTCTTTGAGTATAGGAGTATGCTGAGTGTAAACATTTTCAACACCTTTCAGACCTTTAAAAAACTTTTTGGTCATAGAAATAGCACCGGGTTTGTCAGCAGAATAACTAGACTGTCCAAGCAAACTTCCATATTTGACTATGCCATTTATCAATTGCTTGTTTTCTTTTTCAAGCGAATCAATTAAGGAAGCAGCAGCATTATTTGAATGAGATTTATATCGTAAACAATATAATGCAATTAGACGCAAAATATCGATATTACTTGTCTTTTGTTGCTTTATTAAAGACCGTATTCTTTGAAGAGCAGTTGAATGGTCAGTCTGACAAGCCACTTCTTGTTCACATTCCGATATACTGAGTAAATTTTTGCTTTTTACAAGCTTTGACAACTCCCCAACAACCGTGACATGCTTTGAAACAGTTCCTGACATTTTTTTAAATTGTGGATAATTTTCTACAAAAGCTTTCATGTCCTCGATTGAGTCTACCTTCTGCTGACTTCGAGTTTTGGCTTGAAACTCATCCATTAACTCTTTAATGCTTGTACCAATCTCTCCAAAATTTTTGTACAAATTTTCACGATAAAATTGGTCATGAAGCGGAGATAGCACCACGTCATGCAACTCTTTGCTTACTCCAGGCATTTTTGAAAGATCCACTCGACTGTTTGTGATTTTCAAAAGCTCGTGCGTCATGGCTTGATAGGTCCACTGATTTAAAATGGGTGTGATTGGGTCACTTCGTCGATCAATTATTAATAACAGTGGAGTAGAATCTGATCGACGAAAATCAAATAAAGAAGCTTCTCTAGAAATTAAAGACTTGACGCTGTTTGCCAGTTGATGACACATTTCTGAACAAGCCTGATATCGAATCATTGGACACTTTTTCAAAGAAAGTAACACTGAAGTAAGGCCAAGACAAGCTCGTGTTAAATCAGTGGGGTTCCAGAGAAAGTGTCTTGAGCAATTTGAAATATTTAAAGTGAAGTGACGAATATCGACAGGGTAAAAGTCAGCAAAATATTCATTAAGATCACAAACGCATTCATTCTCATCACTTTCAGCAAGTAATTTGACATCAGCCTTACTGACTGCATGACTAAAGTACAAATAATATTTTCCATATCGAGGCAATTTTAATTCTTGACATAAAAGCTGAATGTTTTCTTCTGTTGGACGAAGAAAAACAATAACTTTTAAATGTTTCATTTCATCTCTATGCTTTGCATCAATTGTTTCAAACAAGTAAACTTCTTTTTGGGAGATTTCTGATTTGGTATAAACCATACTAACAATTCCAGTTGTTTCACGATCCATGAGAAGAGCCTTCATCCCTGGTCCACTGTCAGTAATCATCTTTGAAATGTAATTCTTTACAGCCAAAACAACATCCATAACTTGACTACTTCAATAGCAGCTCACACTAAAATAAAGTCTAAAAACAAAACAAATTATGAAGAACATTGTAAATTTTGTATTGGTTTATGAATAATACGAGTGTGGTTCATAAAGTAATGCCTCCTACCTTCTAACTCAAAAATTAAAAGAAATAGAAAAATGGAAGCATCATTAAATCAAGCGCACATTATCTTCAAGAATTTTATTTTTCTTCATTGTCACCATCATTTTTAATGTATTTTTTTAAATGATGAATGAGGTCCAGTACATTATGCTTGAAAACTTTTTTCCAGCTGTGGCAGTCCATTTTTTGACTGTGTCTATGACAGCATTGTTGTAAAGAAAATGTTGTCCCTGCAATCCTTCTTTTAGAGGCCCAAACAGATGAAAATCTGATAGTGCAAGGTCAGGACTATCCGCCATACAGCCCTGACCTTGCACTGTCAGATTTTCATCTGTTTGGGCCTCTAAAAGAAGGATTGCAGGGACAACATTTTCTTTACAACAATGCTGTCATAGACACAGTCAAAAAATGGACTGCCACAGCTGGAAAAAAGTTTTTAAGCATAACATATGGGCCCTCATTCATCATTTAAAAACATACATTAAAAAATGGTGACAATGAAGAAAAATAAAATTCTTGAAGATAATGTGCGCTTGATTTAATGATGCTTCCATTTTTCTATTTCTTTTAATTTTTTAGTTAAAATATTGGAGGCATTATTTTATGACCACCCTTATATAATTTTGTCTTTTAATCAAAATCTCAAACTGAATAATAAAGCTGAATGATATACACTAAGCAAGACAATTTGGCTGGACCAATTTGGCGGGAAAATAAATAAAAATGATTTACCTCCACTAGCGTTGAAGCGACAGCAAAAAAGTTTTGTTATGTCACAAAGGCAATTAAAAAGGCAATTGTAATGTTCAGCTGATAAGAGCGAAAATTTTAATTTAAAGTTGTTAAATGCGTTAAATTTAGGTATGTTTCTAGCCAAATATTTATCTATTTGAATTTACTATAGCTTAATTTTGAATATTTAAATTCAAAAAGTACTTGAATAGTTAAATTTTCGAATCACGGTCGTTTAACACATATCTTTTACAAAAAAGTACAATAATGTAGCTTACTACAAAGACGACAGGTTTGAAATTTTACGGGCGTACGAAGTTATGACGTCATAATAAGCATTTTACTATATCTAAACAAATCTATTCTGGTCAGCACGCATAAACAGTTTTATTTTAACTATTTTTTTTAGTTCTAACAGTTTGTTTCGTGTATAGAGCTCGTCAGAAAGCAATCAAAAATTTGCAAAACAAATACAAAAAGTAAAGCTTGACAAAGCGATAAAAAGTCGGCAAAAGAACTTAAAACAAAAAGAAAATTACGGCAGTGATTACAAAGTTAAAGCGGTTACAATTAATTAAAATTAAATTTCAATGTGTAAAGTTTTTTTCCGTTGCTTACGCTATTGTTTCCAAATTTGACTTTATTATGGCTAATATCATGATTAATGATTCTAGGATTGTGGGTACAGATAAACGGCGAAATTCGGCGAGATAAATGTGTATTTAATCTTTTCATAATATAACTGAACAAAATTATTGTTGTGCGAATTTGAAGTCGCCATGCTTATTTGTTACCTACGTGCTGATCATAAACGCCATCATTTGTGATGTCACAAAATTCACACGCCTGCGAAAACTTAGAACAATTCCGTTGCATTAATCGCAGCTGTGCAATTAACGACTTCTGAAAAACACTAATTACCAGTATGAGAAAATGTTTAACAATACAACAGGAACAAGTCGAAACAAAACATACAAAAATTCAATCAGGTTTGTACAATAGAATAACAGAACGCATAAAAATCTTTAATTTTTTTAAAAGCATTTTTAGGACGCTCTGTTTGTTCCAATAAATTCGTTCGTTATTTGGAAACTTTAGCGTAAGCTACGGAAAAAACTTTACACATTGAAATTTAATCAAACACGATTTGTAACCGCCTCATATGCTATTCTGTAAGCTTTGCTATTTGGCTTGATCTAATCTTCTGTCTTGATGCTTGACAATTTTAATCACTGCCGTAATTTTCTTTTTGTTTTAAGTTCTTTTGCCGACTTTTTATCGCTTTGTCAAGCTTTACTTTTTGTATTTGTTTTGCAAATTTTTGATTGCTTTCTGACGAGCCCTATAGACGAAACAAACTGTTAGAACTAAAAATAAAAAAATAGTTAAAATAAAACTGTTTATGCGTGCTGACCAGAATAGATTTGTTTAGATATAGTAAAATGCTTATTATGACGTCATAACTTCGTACGCCCGTAAAATTTCAAACCTGTCGTCTTTGTAGTAAGCTACATTATTGTACTTTTTTGTAAAAGATATATGTTAAACGACCGTGATTCGAAAATTTAACTATTCAAGTACTTTTTGAATTTAAATATTCGAAATTAAGCTATAGTAAATTCAAATAGATAAATATTTGGCTAGAAACATACCTAAATTTAACGCATTTAACAACTTTAAATTAAAATTTTCGCTCTTATCAGCTGAACATTTACAATTGCCTTTTTAATTGCCTTTGTGACATAACAAAACTTTTTTGCTGTCGCTTCAACGCTAGTGGAGGTAAATCATTTTTATTTATTTTTCCGCCAAATTGGCTCGCCGACAAATTTGCCCCACCAAATTGGTCCCGCCAAATTGTCGCGTACCCTGATACACAATCGACAAAACATCAATAATAGTAAGCTTAAAAGTTGATCAAGCAATTGTTTGATGAAAAGAGCAAGCCAAAAGCAAGCCGGATAAGTGCTGAGCAAATCAAAAGACTGCAAATGTTGGGCTACTGTTTTATCAGAATGCAAAGAGCTATTATAAGAATCCATGTAACATTGCAAAGGACAAAATCACAGCTAGGCACATAAAACCAAAACCAAAATGTAAGTGAAAACTTACTTTATTTCAACACATTGTTGGACTGTATGACTTTTTTGAAATACCAAAGAAAAAATTATGCAAAATTTACTAAAAAAATATAACTTAAATAGAAATAATAATAATACATTTGTTCAATACAAAATGAATTGTCAGTTGCAGACCTAAATGTTTGTACTAAAAGAAAAATCTTGCAAATAGGGTTAAGGCTTGAGTTCTGATTTGGTGATCTTATGATATCAGCTGCAAACATGCTTGGTCTTCTCATACATCCAAGAATAAATAAACCATTCACTAAAATTTCAAAAAGGGTGCAGATAGTCTCGTGAAAATAAATGGTGGTCTATTGGTTTTAAAGAAGGTAGATTTTGAACAGCATTGCTTTATCAGAAACATATAAGAGTCATGAATTTTGTAAATTGCTTAAAAAAACAAAGTTACCATAAAATCTCTATTTGAACGCCACCTCTAATAGAACACCACTATAAAGGAAGGGTTGAAAAATAGAGCGCCATCCTCTAATTGAACACCACCTCTAATAGACCGCCACTTTGACATTCATTATGCTAATTAGTAATTAAAGGTTTCCTTCACCAGTGAATTTTTGATTACTTACCAGTAACTGTGTTATGGTAGATATTTTTTTCTTCTTCTTTAGATGTTAGATGTTTTTTCTTTTCATTAATTGATTTTCACCAGTGAATTTTTGATTACTTACCACTAACTGTGTTACGGTAGATGTTTTTTTTCTTCTTTAGATGTTAGATGTTTTTTCTTTTCATTAATTAAATTTATCTTCCCAAAATTCTGACCAGCTAGTCGAAAAATAGAGCGCCACCCTCTAATTGAACACCACCTCTAATAGAACGCCACTATAGGGGAAGGGTTGAAAAATCGAGCGCCATGGCACTCAAATAGAGATTTTACGGTATTTGAAAAAAGTCTTAAAATTGTTTTTTAATATAGCATTATCATTCAGAATTCTATTTGAACATTGATGATGCAATAAATAATGTGAAGTGTTTTATGGGTTTTGTGCAAACACTTCAGCACTTCTTTTTTTTTTTATTAAATTGTTCACTCCAAATTCTTTAATTGATTTTTTCACAAACAAATAACTAATTATCAGCCAAAAAAACATTTTCAACTGGTCTGCAAGCAGCTAAAACAGATAAATGGCAATATCATATTAAACAGAAAATGCATGATTTCTATTCAATTTAACATTTTTATAAGAGTTATATGAATAATTTAACAAGTTAAGATTGAAAACAAGTCATTAAGTTAGATGATTTTGTAAAAATATAATATCACAAAACTTTAAGATCAAATATTTTCATGCAATAAGTGTTGGTGAGACATAAATTTTTTACATTAAATTTGACACATTTTACATTGAATAATATTCATTCAAGTTCATATTAATGCAAAATAAAAAGATAACAACTTTTTGAAATGATTTGCGACAAAAAAGTTTTTTATCATTTAAGAAAAAATAATTGTAACTTTGTCTTGTTAAAATGCACTAATTAGCAAGGTTTTTAACAAAAAAACCTAGAGATAGCATTTTTTAAATAAAAAATTTATTAGTTGAACAAAAAACTTAATCTACTTTTTTTTATAATGCAATAGCTCAAATAAAAAAGTGGGTTGTACAGAGTTTAAAATAGTCTTTTTTTACCTGACAAGAAAAAAAAATTTAAGATGGTTGCAGTCATTAAAATTTTATATTCCATTTCAAAATAAAGAAAAGTGAGGACAATATGAAAAAAGTGCTTATCAATATAAAATTACATCTAAAAGTTAATAGAGTATTATGCAATTGCATATTAAAACAATCTTGCACAATCTTTTTAGAACATCTGCAGACGCACTATTTTACACTAAAATTTACACACAAAATCAATCAATGCAATTTAAATAATAAAAATAATATAAACAAGTATATACATCAAACAATTACAGTAAACAATATAAGGACAATTCTTATTAACTGAAAAGTAAACAAATCAAGCTTTAATTCAAACCGGCAAGATTTTATAATTATTGTGAAGTTTACCAATCTATAAGCAATTAACTCTTAACAGGTACACCTCTCAGAAATTTCTGTGACTAGTGCACCTGGATCTCTCAGACTCAGCATTATAAAGTGCTATTTAAAATGTATTTTTGAACTTGAGACAATTTACATAGTTTTCAAAAATAATTAAGACATTCATCTATAGGGTTTAAAAAAAACCCTGACATTTATAATAATTTATTTTTAAAAAAAAATTTATAAAAAAACTTTTTTAGAAAACTGAAAAAAAAAACAAAAAAATACATGAAGTTTAATCAGATCCAAACATTCAATGCATTTAATACACATGGGTCTCACAGTCACAGACCCCAAATGTCTAATACATCCTCATCTCATGAAGACTTTTAAAAACATAATGTCAGGTTTTAAATCTAGGTGTCACTTTTGGTCACTGAGCATTAAACTGGATTAAAACTGGATTGATGGATGCCAAATACTACAATATAACAAAATTTCAAGAGTTTTAACAAATTTATGTGTGGAATGAAAACATATTTACTTTTGGAGACCCAAGAGTACCTGTTAAGGGTTAAAGACTAATTTATTAAATTTTGAAGTAATGCAGTGCAAATGGCTTTAAAAGTACGTATTGTTAATATTAGTTTACAATTAATTTTTTTTAATCACAAAAATAAAGTTAAAACCAGGTGTGCATTGTCAAAATAAAAATCAGAAATTCAGCACAACCTAATAAAAGCTGTCAACAAAATCAGGATGGCTGAACTAATATTTCAGCTGGTTTAACAGTTAAGTGTGAAGGTAATGAAGAGGTATCAATTTCAAAATCTTTTTGAATTACTTGACCTTCAGCACCTTCAATCAAGTTGCAAGTAAACACTTTTAACTGTGGTAAAGCCTGAAAACCTAAAGCAAGTGGAATTACATTGAATACCATGCTCAATGAAGACAATGGAGGAAGAAAGTTGTTAGTTTGCCTAGGACCAGAAAACATAAAAGCATCAGCTGACATGTAAGTTACTTCCAACTGTTTAGACTCTTGACTTTGATTTTCAATAAAATATTTTATTGAAACTGGTTTTCTAAGCAATCCAAAAGCTGGAACACTTGCATTTACTCTGATACAAGGAAAAGAAATTACAACTGGAGGAATTTTCAATTTGGAAGATGCAAGAGGACATGGAAGTTCAGAATCAATTCTTTTCCAGTTTAAAATATAAGTCCCAAATGAAATAGCACCAGTGGGCACAAAAGTAGAATTGCAAACTGCATTCAGACAATCAGTAACACTTTCTCCTTTTGAAATATCAGCAGCTATATTTGCTGATTCTCCAAGAAGATAAAAATTTTCAGCATCAGCAAGTTGCAATTTTCCAGAAACTACTTTTATAGGCCAGCAACTATCTGAAGTTATAGTAACCAAAACGAGAAATGGCAAATTGATCTTAACAGTTGACAGTGATTGAAAGTTAATTGAAGTTAAATGAGAAATAATAGTAAATGGTGAAACCATCTCAACAAAAAGCTCATGAGTTGACGAACTTGAGCAAGAAATTGTTTTTTCCTCAACATCAGTTTGCACAACTGATATTCCACAAACTTGGTAAAAAACTTGAAAACTTATTTGCAATAACCCACATTGTGAAGCTTTTAAAAAAAACATCAGTTCTCTTTTCTCATCAGCAATCAAGCTTCCACAAGATAACTCAGCAGTTTTTGAAGAGTTACAAGAAGGAAAATTACTATTTGTTGACAAACTAGCTCCTTGGAAAAGATTATCATCTGAACCTGGTTTTATAGAAACAAAGATATGAACATTTTCAGCAACAGTACCTTCTAATTCATTTGATTGCAAATGAATCTTAAGTGGAAAAGCTTCATCAATAAGTGCAGGGGGTTTATGCAGAAAGTCTACAAGCAATTTAGATTTCCGTTCAATTATTTGAGTGGAACTTTTTGAGGAAAGTTTTTCCCAAGATTTTTTAAACATTTTTTTATCAATGCAAAAATCAAGATTTTCTGGCTGTGTGGCTGTAAATTTCCATTTATAAAAAAGAGGAATACCATTAGAATTAAGTGGATTAATAATTTTAAGAGAAGCAACTTGAACAAACAGTGATTTGGAAACATCTTCTTTATTGACAAAAAACTCAAACTCATGAATTTTCAACTTTTTTGGTTCATAAAACAATGAGTCATTTGCAGATGTATTTTTTTCAGATAAACATTTTGAGCTGTTAGCAATAATACAATGTTTGTCATAAGATGAATTGTTGAAAGACAACGAAAGCTCTTGAAATTCTATTGGGTTTGGGCAGGTAATATAAATGCAAACATACAGCTTAACACAAGAATCTACAGTAAACTGTGACTTGGAAAAAATTACTTTACACTCAACAAAAGATTTTAAGTTGTTATTTTCAACAATGCAAGGATTTTGTGAACAGATTAAAACTGAATTCCATTTTTCAATCACATTTTGAGCAGTAGTAACCTCATCTACATTAAATGATTCATCAAATTTTTGTCCAACAAAAACATGTCGTGGAGGATTTCCACAAATAATCATGATCATATTATCTTGAATAGAATTTTTGTGACTTTTTGGAAGTCTTGAGAATTGGCTAAGTAGTTCAGTTGAAAATAAAAAATAAGAATTTGTATCGACACAAAGATATGCACAATCTAACAGCAGCACTAACAAATGAGTTAATATTGAGCCCCATTGACCTTCTCTATATTCCAACATAGCTCTCATTAACAAAGTCATGGCTTTATCAAAATCTTTAGCAAAAAAATATTCTTTACCCATCTCAATTGTCAAATAACGCTTTAACCTTGGACAGTGAAACTTTTTGAACTGAGAAACAGCAGAACTCAGCAAAGGAATGATTTGACGAGAATGGTCCACTTCAAGCTCTCTCAACTTTAAAGCAAGAACACCTTCTTTTTCACGACTTGTATCAGATAAGTCAATACGTTGATGGCTTTGCCTCCATGGACGCTGGCCAAAGTATTCTAGTTTTTCACAATGCAAAGGATCAACAACTGGATATGGTTGGTCTTTTACAAAAACACCAATTTTAAAAGATAAATTTTTTCTTATTTGAGCAAAATGAGCAGCTCGCTGATAATAAAAGCCAGGGTGCTGGGTTTGTGCAGCAGTTAAACGAACATTGTTAATTGCCTCAACAAATAAATCAGCAAAAATTAAAAATTGCTTGCTTAACCATGCACTATGTTCAAAAAGCAATTCTCTATTGCCACACAATGGTTTAAATAAATCAATGTGACGTTGAAATTGAGTGATAGCATCAATGGGGACATTTAGTTTTAGGAAAGAGAGTTTGCAGATTTTATAGTTGACAAACCCTCCAACTACTTTTAACTCAAGATTATTAGAATCATGTAAACGAAGTTCATGGATATGATTGTATGACTGTTGGTAATGTTTTAAAGCCAGTTCAAAATCTTGCATCATTTCACTAAAAAAGGCTATTTTAAATTGATGGCGTGGAAACAATAGTTGATGTGTTGTTTTGTTTAAAAATTCTTTGTGAGCCTTTACTCTTCTTGATTCAGTATGATAGTAAGTTTGAGCCAATTCATAAAATGCATTTTCAAGACGAATAATATAGCCAATAAGATGATCAGTGTGAGGAAGAACAAAAAGAGATTTAGCAGACAAATCACAAGCACTACACAAAGCTGCTGCTCTTTCAGCAGCAACCATGTCCTCTCCAGGAGGAAGAGGGGAACTCTTTTGTATCAAAACAACAGCAACCTTAGTTGTTCTACCTTGCAAGCTAGAACGCACTACTTGTACTCGAGATGCACAAGCTAAGTGACGCTCTCTCCATGCTAAATCATCCCAGTCTAACTCAAAAAATACTACCACTACAGCTGGAACTTGAGATAAATGCTTTTTCATCCAGCCAGTTTTTAGAAGACCTTTAGGAATATACCAATCATATGACATTCGCTTAGTTTTAGATTGTGGATACTGATGATCTCCTTCTAGACATGCAAATGACAAATGAAGGCGATCGTGGCGACGATTGTTGCTAAAAGCATCCCAAATTGATTTATGAACAGCATTGTAAGTTATGTCCAAACCAGTTAACACAATAAATGGCATGGGTGTAACACTTAATTCATTTGGAAATGTAATTGCACTTGCCATATCTATTTTAACATTTTACTTAAGCAACATCAATAAACTGTCAAAAAAAAATTGAAGAAAAGATAACAGTAATTAAGTATACAATAACCTAGCAAATCATACAAAGTAAAAAAATCTTATTTGTGTGAACCTGATGAGGTTGTTTTAATAGATTGAAGTAATAAAATCATTTAAGCAACATTAATTGAATCTTAATTTTTTATGCATTAATGTAACTTGTAATTTCTTTATATCTAATAACAGTTAAAAATTTGGTAAAATCAGTTTGATAAAATCATAAAACAACAGTTTAAATATCTTTTTGAATCAGGTTTAATTTTTTATAACAAAATTCAAATCTCTCAAAACGTGATACAAATTAAGAACTAGTAGAATCAGCATCTACTAGTGTTTAACAGTTTCTAAAATATTTAAGAGTGATGATATATGACAAAATGAATTGGGCAAACCATATCAACAGCTTAAATACCAAACTGTGTACAGTGGCATGGGCCATATGTAAAAAAGTATACTGATTTTCAAGCTTTAAAAATTGTTTATTATAGTCTGATGTATCTCTGCATAAAGTCAATTCATATACTCAACCAATTGGCAGTGTGCTTAGTTCGCATAGTTGGCAGCATGGTTGAGTGGTTAAAGCATTGGACTCGTGACCAACACAGTCTTGGTTCAAAAACCCACTCGCGCTGTTCTGTTGTGTCCTTGGGAAAGACACTTTACGGCACATTCCCCTGCTTGGTGGTCTTGGCAAGCAGTTCTAAATTACAGTCATATCTCTATTAAATTACAAGCAGACAGTAATATCTTGGCATCTTCGGAAGCAGGTCGGGGTAATTGCCTACCCTATGTATTAGCACCTCTGTCGCTTTCCTGCAAGTCAGGAGGATAAATATAGAAATAAAATAAAATAAATAAATAAAATAAAAATCATCTGCATTAATTTAATTCATAAACCCAAAATAAATTAGTCATGAAAAACTATCCTCATATACATTCAATAAAAACTAAGTTAGGTGAAAGTGTCATTACATTTGCAGGCCTTCAAATGTGGAAAGAGATTACAAAAAATACAAAAATGTTTCAAAAAAATCAATTAAAAAATGACTATAAAAATTTAGGATATACAACTAGGATATTATTAATTTTTATTCTTTTATTTGTTTTGCATATTATTGTTTTTTCTTTTATACTTTGCTTTGGTTTTAATATGTATGAATATTCATATATATCAGTATATAAACATTACTTGTAGCTGTGATTATGGTTAATTTTGTATTTGGTCAAGTCTAAAGACCTGTTTCCACTATAAGCATGGAAAAGATTATTCTTTGTTTGTTTTATTGATTTTTTTGCGTTGCTTAGCACTTACTTCAATTTTAAGCACAGAAAGATCAATAAAAGAAACAAAGAATGCTCTATTCCATGCCTGTAGTGGAAATGAGCCTTAATTCAAAGAAAAACCGATTGGAGTGAGAGCAAAAAAAAAAATTAATTGCTTTAAAAGATAAAGAAAAAAAATACCATGCAAATTGTACTTGTGGGCCCAAAATTTTCTAAATTATTTTAATTTTTTTAAGATGTTCGAGAAAAACTTGGTAGTTTCTTTTCAACCAATTTGGTTCAGTTCATTTTATTTCCATAAGCATGAGAAGATCAAGTATAATAACAGCAAATTATAAAAGTGTCAAATCTCATTTGCTCATGGAGGAGACAGCTAAAAGACCCAAAGGTCACCTAAGTCAGCTGCCACCACATTAATCAAATTTGAGAGTAACCATAGTCACACATACAATGTTCACATATTGAATATATATACAAATATAAAATGTAAACATAATAAAACCAAAACAACAACAGCAAAAAAACAGAAACAGTAGTACATAGAAGAAAAACACATAAACAAACATAAAAAAAAACAAAAAAAATTAGTTGTATCAATGAGTAAAAAGTTTTTTGTACTCTTTTTTAAATTGTTTACCAACAAGTTTCTCTTTAAACCTAACTCTCACTCCAATTGGTTTTTTGAATAAGACTTGACCATTTTTACCAAGATCGTCACTAGTGATGTCGCGGATACAAAATTTTGTGTCCGCAGCCTGCAAGTATTTTTTATTTGTGACACTGCACTGCACTGCACTGCAAAGTTGTTACCAAAAACTTACACCGCACCGAGCTGCACCGCAAATCATATATTTAAATAGAAAATTTTTAGACATCTTTTCTTTTTTTAAAAAGGTGTTTATTCAAACAATACGCACTGTTGTAGTCATCAAAGTAAGCCCTTATATTTCAGATTCTATACCTATTGGCATTAGCAATTCAATAGTTGTGTCCTTGGGAAAGACACTTTACGGCACTTTTCCCTGCTTGGTGGCCTTGCAAGCAGTTCTAAATTACAGTAATATCTCTACTAAATTACTAGTGGACGACAATATCTTGCCATCTCCAAGTAGGTTGGGGTAAATGCTTACCCTATGTATAGTGCCTCCGTTGCTTTCCTGTGAGTCAGGAGGATAAACATAGAGATAAAAATAAAAAAAAATTGCTATTGGCAGAATCTTGCTGTATCATTGGAAGCACTTTAAGCACATTACTCTGCTTGGCATCCTAGCAAGCAGCCTTAATTCAGTAATGTCTCTATAGCTAAAAAAAAAAAAGAAAAATTTCAACCCAACAGCAATATCTTGGCATCTTCAAAAGCTGATAAGATAATTAGGTCTTTTGGAGAAGTCACCATATGCAATTTTTGTTTGTGAAACTAATTCCAAATCCTCAGTGATTTCTATCACTTCTTGAAAGGCCTTTTTTCTCTTAGTTTTCTTTTTTATTCCATCCTGGTGCTGAATGGAGATTCCGGGTAAGTTTTACTGAAAAAAATTGCTTACAGTGACTTCTTGAAGAGAGCCAATAATTGCTCTTAGTATAATGCCCCTCAATGTTTTCCTGCAAGTTAAAAAGATATACAAAGAAAATATAATTATCTCTTTTTTTGCAAACACAAACCTTGATTACTATGAAGTTTTTTTTTTTTTTAATGTTTTTAGCTTGGAATTTGAAAAAATAATCACTCAAACATATTGCATAAATTACTTAGATTTTTTAACCATAAAACCTTACCAAAACCCTTGATATGCATTTGTGGTCAAAGCAATAGTAGTTCTCATGCTAAGCTATTTTTGACAGCTATAACAGTATATCAAATCCTCACAAATAACCTTTATTAAACTATATTAATTAAGTACATTCAATTTAAGGCATAGTTAACTACTATTAAAAATTGCATTCTGAAAGAAATCATGAAAAATTAGATACAAGTAAATTAAACCATTAATAAATTCAGTTAAGATCAATTTTTATTCAATTCATTTGATTTTAAATAATACCAAACTAACCATTGCAGCTAAATAGACTTTTTAAAGTTAAATCCAATAATGTTTTATTAAAGCATGTTGCTTAATAGCTTAATATGCAATTGCAACATGAAGAGAAAACAATGTAGTTTTAATGCATTTATACAAATCTTTTTTTTGCAAAAGGCTTATATTTCTTTACTTTCTTAGACGAAAATAGGTTTTAAACTGACATATAAGATTAACAACTGAATTACAAACTCCTTTTTTGCAGTTTGTACACATCTACTTAATGGTGCTTTAGCTTTTACATTTTTTTCAAGGTATTTTGCCAAATACAACACTTTAACACTGTGGTGTATGTATTTTAAACTATTTTAACAATTTCTAACATGTTACAAAATGAATTTTTTTATCTCCATTAACACATTTTGTATTACCCCAAATTTAAATTGGCTTTTGTTAAATCAATTGAACTAAGTTTAACACTTTTAACTTTTTTGTAATACATAAAGACTGCTTTAAGCCTTTAAGCTTTGTCCTAACTATGCAGAGAATAACATTATAGTACTTTTTAATGCTTTAATGAAATCATAATTTACGTAGTAGCATAGATGTAGCATTTAAAAATTATAAAGATATTGAGACACCACTAGAAAGACTATGAAAAACTCATTTAAAAAAATACCTGCTACAGAGTACTTTTCAGTTAAACTTTAAAAACTAAATTAAGAAATATCTACAAGTTGCTAAAATTAATTATTGAAATGTAATTACTTATTAATGGTTGGCAACTTCAATTTTACATTGAGAGGATTTTCAAAAACTCATTCTACAGTTCTATGTCTGATTTTATAATCTGCTTTTTTGTTTTGCTTTAATTAGTACTTCCTATATAAAAAACAATGGTGTTTAAAGTTTGGGTGCTTCTTTACAAAGTAACACAATAGGATATTTTGTAAACAAGGTTTATTAGGCTGAGTAACAATAGTTGGTTCTCGTTCACTATTAGCCGAGTTTAGTTAATTATTTTTTAAATTTTGGGAAATCCCCAAAAGCTTCGAGGTTAGTAAGGGCGAAAGTGAATAAAAACCCTAAAAATGATAAAAAAAGCTAAGACTTTATTTTGGTATTAAGTAATCGGCTAAAAGGAATAAAATAATTTAAATGCCAAGTTGAATAAAAAAGAGGGGAAGCTTCACATACTCTAACTCAAGTTTATCTTCAAAATTCACATTGCTTATTCTTTCTTAGAAATATTTTCTACAAGCCTTTCTCTGCTGTACAATTAGATTCCATTGCTTTCTTTAAGTTTGAGAGCAGTTCACCTCTCTATTTATTTTAGTTTGTCTCATATTTATTTTTTCTTTTTGGCCGCTTTACGCGCTATTTACATTATAAATTACCGGTACTACGGTAAGAGGCTATTCAGTTGATTATGCTCCTGACACTTTGCTTTCTGTGATTAGATTAATGAAGGGGAGCAACTAAATCGGCAACCCAAGCAATAACATTATACAAAATAAGATTTGCTTAAAATTTAAATGTAAACTTTTCATAATTTGCACGCGGCGCGGCACGGTACGCGGCAAGATCCTCCAAAAAAGGTTACTACGCTGCACTGCGCGGCCGCGTACGCTGCGCGGTTGACATCACTAATCGTCACACAATTATTATTAGCAATGATAACTGGGGTTATGGAGTCGGAGTGGGAGTCGGAGTAGGAGTCGGATGTCATAAAAAGGAGTTGCAGTTAATTTTAGAGAATCGGTGAAGTTACTTTTAAAAAATTGGTAGAGTTGGAGGGTCAAGTCTAATTCGAAGAAAAAACGATTGGAGTGAGAGTAAAAAAAGAAACAAAACTAGTTCCTCTAAGAGATAAAAAAAGAAAAAAACTCCGCAAAAATTGTTCTTGGGGGCCCACAATTTTTTGAATTTTTTAAATTTATTATGGTGCTCAAGAAGAACTTAGTTTCTTTTGAACCAACTACTTTCTCTCTAAAACAAACCCTATTTCTTTTTAATAGTAACTCTCACTCCAATCGGTTTTTCTTCGAATTAGACTTGGCCGAGTTGGAGTCGTTTTTTAAGTGTGGTGTAGTCGGATTTGTTTTTATTTTTGGAGGCTCTGTTTTATCCAAAATTAGATCTCCACGGTTTTGGAGTTATAGTCGCCGGAGTCGCACTTTTTAGAGTGGAATCGGAGTTTTTTTTTCACAAATGCTGGAGTTAAAGTCCAAGTCGTTTTTTTAAATGTTTTGAAATCGGAGTTAAAGTAGTGTAGAGTATTATGACATCACAATACTCGTATGTTGTAACCTTGCCTCGTGTATTGCTACGGTCAGTCGTTGTTCGTTAAGTTAATAAAAAGGCAGTTGTTTTGAGCTTATAGTTTTAAGCAGTTATACTGTAGTTAATAGAACGCTACATTTTGGCGAGCACGCCAGGACCCAAATAAAAAAAAAAAAAAAATAATAATAATAATAAATTAAACAGAGTGAAGAATGGCGGACGTAATTTTGTTGCAAATTAAGTATAAAGAAAAACTGTATGAAATTCCTGCCGACTTGAATAGTACAGCAGTTCGTTGCAGTTATTTGAAAGGAATTGACAAGCAAGCAGAGGGCTTAAAATATATTAATACCAGTGGGAATACAAGGTTCTTAAGAAAGCTCGGAGATTATGTATACCTACCAAAAGATGAAGAGCTTGTTTCTAAAAAAATATTTGAGCTTGTTCTGCAGTCGGCTCCAGATATGACACCCATTATGTCTTCAACTAGATTACCAGAGAATGAAGGAAAATTAAACTTTGTTAATAACAGTGTGGCGTTGCAAGAGAGTTTTTCCGGCAATAACTGGAAACAGTATTTTCAACATTTTTTAAATGTATCGTGTGCAAATGAATGGAATGAGGTTACTAAAGGTCGACAACTGGCAGCAAGCTTAAAAGGTATCGCATTGGATGTTCAGAATAGTCTGCCTTATGAACAACGTTGGGATTTTTCTGCTCTTGTTAATGCTTTAAGCTATCGATTTGGATCATCTTCAACTAGTTTAGCTCGATCGCAGTTTCATACCGCCAAACGTAGAACAAACGAAGATGTAATTGATTTTGCTAACCGGCTCCGTGGTCTTTTGGCTGAGGCTTATCCATCGTTACCTTCGTCAAATGCAAAAGAATTGATAATCCAACAGTTTATTGATGGTATAGTTGACGTAAATATTCGGCGACATATTGTGGCAAATAATTGTTTGTCTCTGGAATCAGCTGTCGATCTAGTAAGATCGTTGGAAGCTTGTGAGCACGTTGCTCTTGAAAAACCTTTCTCATCACAATCTCATCGTTCATATCAAGAATCAAGGGATGAAGTTCAAGATTTGAAGCAAATGATTACGGACCTGAGTCGTGCTGTTTCAAACACAGGTCTCATGCGTGACAATCGTAGACAGTCGGACGTGAATAACGGCCCTTTATGCTTTAATTGTGGACTGACCGGACACATTGCTCGTTCGTGTCCAAGCAAAACATCAGAGGGATTCAAACGTACGACGAACAACAAACATTTAAACTAACGAGGACTGACCGGATGACCCACGCGTCAGTCCAAGGCGGAAGGAAGGTCAATCAGTCTGAGGTTCGTTGGTTTGTTAATTGTGTTATCTTTAATGTAACCGCTAAATTATTGGTAGACAGTGGAGCAAGCATAAGTATGATTGATATTAAATTATTTCAAAAAGCTCCATTAACATTGCGCTCTTCTTTAAAACCGATTAATGTGTCATATGTTACCGCTTTAAATGGTTGCCCTGTTAAATGTCATGGTGAGTGCGACGTACCCTTGAAATTCGGAAATTTTGTGTTAAGGCATAATGTGATTGTAGGTGATTTAGATGGCTGTGAAGGCATTCTGGGAGTAGATGTCTTAAATAATCACAAAGGAGTCTTAAATTTAGGCGGGGGCTACCTTGATTTAGGTGGGCATATTATCCCTCTGGATCATACATCCTTTGTCTCTACACCGGCATGTCGGGATCCGACTTTAGTCCTACCTGAGTTTTTGCAATCAATGGTTGATCGCATTGAGGGAGTTTCGGTGTCTCAGAGGAAACAAATAATTGATCTTGTTTGTGACTATCAAGATGTTTTTGCAGATGAGCAGGATTCATTAGGTCGCACTTCTACAATTCGGCATAAAATAGACACGGGTGCTGCAAAACCGATCAAACAGGCTCCACGTCGTTTACCACAAGCTAAGCGGGAGATAATTGAGACTGAAATTGACAGAATGCTGAAACAAGGCATTATTGAACCCAGTACCAGCTCGTGGTCGTCTCCGGTTGTTTTGGTAGAGAAAAAAGATGGGTCCCCTCGTTTTTGCGTTGACTTTCGCAAACTCAATAATGTCACTGTAAAAGACGCTTACCCACTTCCAAATGCGGAAGAACTAATTGATGAATTAAGTGGGTCACGATGGTTTAACACTTTAGATTTAGCTAGTGGTTATTGGCAAGTAGAATTGGACCCTATTGACCGTGAGAAAACCGCGTTTACTTTTCATGGAAAAGGTTTATTTCACTTTAAAGTAATGTGTTTTGGACTCACGAACGCTCCGGCTACGTTTCAAAGGCTTATGGAAACAGTATTAAAAGGAATTTTATGGAAGATATGTGTTGTGTACATGGATGATGTCATTTGCTATGCGGATAAGTTTCAAACTGCATATAATAATTTAAAGATAGTCTTTCAACGTTTACGCGAGGCAGGGTTGCGTTTGAAACCTAAAAAATGCAGATTATTTTCTCGCTCCACTAAATTTTTAGGTCATGTAGTTTCCGGAGACGGAGTGTCACCAGACCCAGAAAAGATGGAAGCAGTACGAACATGGCCAGTCCCTCAGAATGTTACGGACTTGCGAAGTTTTCTAGGTTTTTCTTCTTATTATAGAAAGTTCATCCCAAATTTTTCGAAAATAGCATTCCCGTTAATAAAGTTAACACAAAAAGGAAACAAATTCGATTGGACACCGGACTGCCAGAAGGCATTTAAAGATCTGAAAAGATGCGTAACACAACCTCCAATTCTGGGATATCCCACAGTTAATACCCCATTTATACTCGATACCGATGCTAGCTCTCAAGGACTCGGCGCTGTTTTATCGCAAATGCAGGATGGTCAAGAGCGAGTCATTGCTTATGCGAGTAAGACCTTAAGTAAATCACAAAAACGTTATTGCACTACCTACAGAGAACTTCTTGCGTTAGTTTTATTTGTTAAACATTTTCGACATTACTTGTGGGGACGCCGTTTTGTCGTTAGAACAGATCATAGTGCTTTAACATGGTTGTTATCGTTTCATGAACCAGAAGGAATGCTCGCACGTTGGATTTCAGTTTTAAATACATATAATTTTTCTATCATTCACCGCAAGGGTATGAATCATGGCAACGCTGATGGATTGTCACGGCGAAGTTGTACAAACGCCGAGTGTGCAGATTGTGGGGTAGCCCTTCAACACGGCTGTGAGCACAAATCTCTCTCCTCAAAAATTCAAGCAGCTGCTGTCAGAAGTTTGGAATTTGAATCTAAACCCAATTGGATGGATGTTTGGAGTTTAACCCTTTAAGGGATATAAGAATTTGATTGTAAAATAAAATAACAATGATTTAATAATGACGTCACAAATACCTAAAAATCAGAATTATAATGCCTTCACAAAAGTGCTATTGTTATGTTACAATCACAATCATGGTACACATGTGTACCACTGTCCCTTAAAGGGTTAAAGCAGATACGTGAATGGCAGGTTGCTGATGGTGAAATTAACAACATTTTATATTTTAAAAGTGTGAGTCAGTATCCCCCAACTAGCCCCGAAGTTGTTGGAAAAGAATTTCGAAGCTACTTAAATCAATGGGACTTGTTGTCTGTAGAAAATGGCGTATTATATAGACACTGGTACGAGCATGATTCAGATTGCGAGTCACGTGTTGTTGTTGCACCCAAACAGCTACGTCGGGAGTTGTTTCACCATTTACATGAATTGCGTACTGGAGGCCACCTTGGGATAAAACGTACTGTCTATCAATTGCAAAGAAGGTTTTATTGGCCAGGCCTACAAAGTGATGTTCGCACCTGGTGCCGATGGTGTGTTATTTGTGCGAAACGAAAACCTACTCATGGGCGGCATCGTGGACTGCTCAAACAATCTGTAGCAACGGCTCCAATGGAAAGAATTGCGATTGACATTTTAGGTCCTTTGCCGAAAACTGTATCAGGTAATGAATACATCATGGTCGTCAGTGACTACTTCACGAAGTGGATAGAGTGCTATGCTCTGCCAGATCAGCAGGCATACACTGTCGCAGACGCACTTGTCACTAAATTTTTTACAAGGTTTGGAGTGCCATATTTTCTGCATACAGATCAAGGAAGAGATTTTGAATCTCAGTTATTTCAGCATGTTTGTGACTTACTGGGTATTCAAAAGACGCGCACGTCCCCATATAGACCTCAATCTGATGGCTTGGTTGAACGTTTTAATCGAACAATTCAGCAAATGTTGGCATCATATGTGAATGAAAGTCGGAATGATTGGGACGACCATTTGCCGTACCTGTGCATGGCTTACAGGTCCACCGTCCACGAATCCACAAAATTTTCCCCAAATAAATTAATGCTTGGTCGTGAAATCAACCTACCATTAGACGTCATGGTAGAACAACCCCCGTCCGCGACTTCAGAACAATGTTACGTTCAGTATGTAGAGTGGGTGAAGAAAGCCACCCAACGCTCGTATGCGGTTGCGCATGAACATTCGAAGAAGGCAGCGCTGAGACAAAAACGTAATTATGACAAGCGTGTGTCCTTAAATGAAATGCAGGAAGATGATTGGGTCTGGTATTTTTACCCCCCAAAGGCCAAGCAAAAGTTGGGCCAAGGATGGACTGGACCATACTTGGTAACGCATAAGGTTTCCGATGTTTTGTATCAGATCCAGGCCTCATCTTCATCTAGACCCAAAATTGTACACGTAGATAATTTGCGCCCCTATGAGGCAGAGATCATGCCCACCGATTGGCGACATCTTTTATCCACAGATAAAACAAATAGTGATGACAAGTTTGACAGGGATGAACGCGAAGGTTGTGATGGTGATTGCGATACCAATGAATCCCAACGGTCCGATCAAAATTTGAAGGGGATATCCAGGTTTGGTAGGGTGCGTCGCCCTCCTAAGTATTTGAGTGATTATTGTTGACTGCATGATTCCGTGTTATCGTTACTTGTCTGTAGTGTTTTGTTTTTTTTTCCTGTTGTTTCTTTTACGTATGTCACGATAATGCTTGTGGGTTATTCATGATTTATTTATTTATTTTTTGTTATTATTAATTTTCTTTTAAGAGGGAGGGGGTAGTGTAGAGTATTATGACATCACAATACTCGTATGTTGTAACCTTGCCTCGTGTATTGCTACGGTCAGTCGTTGTTCGTTAAGTTAATAAAAAGGCAGTTGTTTTGAGCTTATAGTTTTAAGCAGTTATACTGTAGTTAATAGAACGCTACAGTAGTAAAACTGTAGCGATCGCCGCATTTTTACGGTTGTGTATATTTTGTTTGTTTATACATTTTTTCTTTTTGGATAAAAAAACGAGAGAGTCTTGCGTTGTAAAAAAGTACATGTCGAAAAGGAATGGTTGTTGTTTTTTTAAGAAGGATTGTTGTTTTAATAATAATAAAAAGAAGATTTGTAAAAAGTTTGTAATTTTACATGTAGCTATATATATATATATAAGCCCTAACCGCTACAAAACTTTAAATAGTTGGAGTCGGAGTCAAAGTAAGAGTTGTAAAATTTTAAATAGGTGGAGTGTGAATCAGAAAAATTCCTCCGACTTCACCACCTTGATGATAGGAGAAAAACCAAAACTACTGAACCTAAATCGAAAGTTATTGTTTTTCTGCCGAATTGTCATCTTCCAAACGTGCCCCGTCTAGGGCTACCAACCGTCCCGGAATGGCCGGGACAGTCCCGGAATTGACGTCTGGCGTCCTGTGTCCCGGGCTGGGTCACTTTCATCCCGGAATTTACTGACAGCTCTTTGGATTGTTTTGGGGAAACTTTTTGGGGCTCTGTCCTACCTATTTTGGCAAAAATTCCGCAGGAAATCAAAGACAGATTTTATGTAAAAACTCTTTTTTTTCTTGTTTTTTCCGACATCGCTAGTTTTCAGAGAAAAATAATAAAATCCGAGATTGATTTCAAGTGAGGACCTTTTTTTTTTTTTAGAGATCACTATGATTTTGGGACAAAAATCGAGGTGTTTTATTTGTTTGGCCCACCAATATTTTTGATGAGTCAAAATTGCCCTCGGCTTAAAAAGGTTCGACGCCCCTGTATTAAAGTGTCCCGGAATGGCGAAACAGAAAGTTGGTAACCCTAGCCCCGTCAAATAGTCTGGCTTCACTTCTCGTAGTCTTATCTTTGAGCAAATGTAGATTTGTTATCTTATAATTTTTTGATACTATACACATTTTTTAAGTTTTCTTCTAAAATAAATAAAGCTTTATGCATATGATCGGCGGCGTGGTCGGTTAAGAGCGCCGTTATTGTAATTAACATAATGTAGCTTTGGTTTGAAACCTATTACTCGCGCCATTCTGCTAAGTCCTTGGGAAAAACATTTTAGGGTACTTTTTCTTGGTTGGCGGCCTTGGCAAGCGTTCTAAATTTAAGTCATATCATAAAAATACGAAATGAAAGAATGTGCAAGCGGATCGCAATATCTTGGCATCTCCGTAAGCAGGTTGGGATAATTGCTTGCCCTATGTATAGCGCCTCCGTCGCTTTTCTGTAAGTTAGGAGGATAAATATAGAGATAAGACGAAAATAAAATATCTCATAAAATTATTTGATATAATCAGCCCTAAATTAAAAAAATTACTTAGCTAATACACTAACGTATCGAGGTGGAGGTCACTGTGGCCCCACTAAGATTCCAAAAATGAAAAACTGTAAAGCAAAACCAAGCACTTTTTTTTTTTTCATTTTTACTCACAATCAACTTAAAATTAATCATAGTGCATGTAGAAATAAAGATTGTGAATAAGGAAGCAGCGACTAAACGATGTACGTTATTACATGCACAACTTTTAGCAAAAGCAAAGCTGGTTTTTTGCGAGTATTGGGGGTTCTCCCGGGATTTCAATTTTTCTGTGAAAAACCACTCGTCACTCAGACCACTTACTGGTAGAAATCTGGACTGGACTATCTGGTTAAAGTAAAACAGTTATCAATTTTTTTTAAATCACGATGATATTGGGAGAAAAATACGGAAATATCGAAAAAAACGAGAAAAATACGGAGATTGATTCGAGGTGAAGACCTTTTTTTTTAGAGATCACGATGATTTTGGGAAAAAAAGAGAAATACGAAATTAAAGCCCTTTTTTTTTTAGAAAACACCAATTTTTGGGAATCCTTGCCTCGGGCCCCTAACTTTGAATATCCGTCATTGTTCTTTTGTATATAAACAACGACATTAAACTTGATTGTTGTAAAGTGATTGACCAATTTGCGAAAGGGAACCGTAGCCTTAATTTAAAATAAATTAACTTTGTTTTATGCTTGATTTTCATTTTACGATTTCATTCTTTTAATAAGTCTCGTTGTCACACTTCATTCGTAATAGTTTTAAGTTATGGTGATATAGTTATTTCAGTCTTAAAGTAATTCAAGTTTTGTGACGTATAATCGCTTTTGTATTGTACGATTTAAATGTCTGCAATTTGTTCGTACGCATTTTTTTTTTCATTCTTTCGCGAGACAGTAATGACGTATTGCGCTTCGTCAAATTATTTTCTCTTAGCGCATGACCGAGTTTGAACTTTGTTCTCAAAGGTTCTCATATACTATAGAAAAAACGTTTTGATTCTGGCCCATTTGAACGTAGCGTTTTCCCCAGAGGATTCGAGTTAAGTCCCGCATATACGAGTAAATTCGCCGTCATGTGACATTTGTTTATATATACGCTCGCTCGATCGCATAGAGGTACATGTATATAAAGAGAGAGATGATTTGAGAGACGACTCGAGCAAAGTAATTTGAGAGAGTGATAATTTGGGCGCAGAGCGTGGGCGAAGGATCCTTGATTGTATTACGTGGATTGGCAAGTGCCGTAATTGTTTTTGCGCCAGTATTTGGAGATTGGTTCTGCGGAGGTAGAATAACTTATATTGGACGAATTGAATTGTAGCGCTGATTTTCGCTGTGCAATGGCAAAGCGTGGAAGAGAATTTTTGTCTGTCGTGAGTCGTGAATTTTGAAATACATTCGTTTTATTTAGAGACAGTGGTCTCTGTTTGTTTGTGGAGAAGAGTCTTTGACGAATCAATCCAAGCTTGGTTCAAGGCAACTGTATAAAAGCTTCAGGCTCATAGCAAACTACTTCATGAGCCGGAATAAAATAAAATTTAGACACAGCTTTGTTTCAGCGCAGGTATTCGGGTTACCTTGTTCAACTGGTCCTTTAGGATTCCCAAAGTCTGTGACACTCGTAAAAGCATTATAATACGTAAAACGGAAAAAATTGGATAGCTTTGTAGTCTTACAGGGCTTTCTAGGTCTATAATCTATGATCTAATAGATAAAATTAAAGAAATTGGGCCAAGAATAACTTTTAATGATGTGAAAAAGAAGAGAGGGAGAATTAAAATAGATAAAAGTGAACTCTTGACAGACATAAGGCTCGAGGTGGGACGCGATACAAGTAACAGCCTTACACAGGTTGCCCTGAAAAATATCTTCGAGGAAAAGGGTGTTTCTATGTCACTGTCAACTATTAATAGAGCAGTTGCAGCATCGGGCCTAACAAGAAAAAGGACTAAGAAACGTCCTAATGTTGTATTGAGTGACAAAGGTGTCAAGATTTGCATCTGAAATGGAAGCATTGTTTGACCACAGAATTTTATTCTTAGATGAAAGTGGCTTCAACTTGCACACGTCCAATAAATATGGGTATACAATACAGATGCCATTGGTTACAGCATTGGTAATCGTGGAAGAAATGTGTCGTTATGCTCAATTTTAGCGGCTCGTGGGATCATTTATTCCGAGACAGTTGTCGGTGCGTTTAATGGAATTGTTTTCAAACAATTTATTATTAATGCACTAGGTTCAAGAAACCTGAAAGAAGGAGACGTTTTACAGTAATGTTTTTAAACTTGTTAAGTTTGATATTTAATTTTTTTATTTTAAATTTTTTATTTTTATTTTTTGTCCATTTATTTATGAAATGTGTCCATTTATTTGTGAAATGTGTCCATTTATTTGTGAAATATGTCCATTTATTTATGAAATGTGTCCATTTATTTATAAAATGTGTCCATTTATTTGTGAAATGTGTGCATTTTTTAATAAACTTGCTTCCAGAATGCACGAAAATGCCTATTTTTAGGTGTAATTTTGCAACATTTTCTCGGGGCATGCCCCCGGACCATCCTATAATGGTCGTGCCTTCGGCACTCCCCAAGTTGATTCGTGACGTCACGCGATTGTGACGAAACTTTGGCCCCCCTAGGAAACTTTCTGCGTACGCCACTGGGCTAATAATTGTTCTGCAGAAACAACGGCAGAAGAAACCTTATTCGATATGTTTAAAATATCTGGAATAAACTAATACTAAAAACAATTCACCATAGCATCTATAGCCTATAAAACTTCAGACCAATCTTTATTACCAACTTTTGCAAAAATTCTTAAAAAAATTGTTACAAATGACTGATGAACTTTATAGACAAATTTAAGATTATAAACAAAGCCCAAACATGGTTTTCGGAAAAATGATTCAATTAATCTAGCTTTAGCAACATCTATGGTGAGTTACTATCTAATTTTAACAACAAATTTACATGTTCTGTATTTTTGGATCAAAGTAGGTGTTATAGTTTTTTAAATTTTTGTAGAACTTTATTCAGTAACTCAGTACGTTTTTTAATCTTATAACCTTTCGGTGCCTGTAAAGAAAACCTCACCGATAACACAATCTTGGCCGCCTACCAAAGGACAAAATTCTTAAATCTTCTTACTGGATTTTCCTAGGAACCAGTAACAGCAAAAGTATAGTCTAGCTAAACCACAGCTCAGACTACCACAATAACTTCTTTATTAAAAAATATGCCCCAATCCACTTAGGAGCCCACAATAATATAAATTAACAGCAAATACAGATTCAGTAGCTATTAATTCTTCAGCAATCACGTAGACAACCAGAGACTTGCGTTTAAAAACTATGAATTCACACAGCTAACAAATTGCAATACTAAGTTACCACAACGAATCATAATAATGCTTCCAAGCGAGCCCTATTTATATCAGTCGGTCATAAGTTTCTCCAGTGTTCTGAAATTTACTCAAATCAAATTAATCACAAACAATCACTATTACGTCATAGTCAAAACAGGTCAAGCGGATAATCTAGAATTTACTCCAAGAATTACGAAATTAAGCAGTGTTGCCATTTTCTTGTAAATAAATGCAAAATATTTAAATTGCTTCTAAAACGTTATTTCTTCAGCTATTTGAGTCGGATCAAAGCGAAATCAAAAAAGTTTTTCAGGAGATTGTAAATATACATAATGGGGGCAATTTTTAAGAATAGAACAGTAGGTTATAAGGCTTTTGATACTGAAAAATATGAAATATTACTGAAAGAAATTCTAAACTATGTTATCGATTTGGTTCAAATTTAGCAAATGGTAAAGATTCGAACGCGCGCTTGGTTTGCTTGCTTCTATCTAGATGGCGTCTTCTCAAGTTCTTCTTTCTCTACAAGCTCAATTAAAACGTGTAATTTTCTTGCGTCGACAGAGAGAGATCTGTTTATTTGCATCAAACCTTTTCAATAAATTACCGCTTAAAACACACAAAAAAAAACAAAAAAAAACAATGATTTTACATTTTAAAATTAAAAAACTGATAATAAGCCATTTAGGTATATCAAATCAAAGAACACTATTGAGATATGATGCAGGGATAGGAAGGGACAAAAGTCATTTAATCACTACCCCCAGCTTATTTAAAAGTTTCATTACAAACAATTTAATAAATTAAATTAAGTTTTTGGTATGTGAAATTGATTATTAACTAAGAAAAAGATCAGCATAAGACATTTTACATCATAAATTAAAAATCACCTTACAAACATGATGAAAACAAAACAAACAACAACAAAAACAAAGGCCTCATACAGGTAGATAAAATTAAACAACAGAAAATAACTCGGCATAAATTCGACTTGAAATAAAGGCAAATAGTCGACAACTCGAAGATAAATTGATTACTGTTATAGTCTCGCAGAGATAGGCGGCAGCAACATTAAAAACATCTTTTTGAAGTCAGATAGTGGTTGTTGAATCTATAGTGATAATTTTTTTTGTTGTTTCAGAATTGTAAGTTATTATTTAATTTGCTCAAATCTAAATTTGGGACGCGTAACTCGATCATTTATGGCAACATATCTTTTCACACGTTTTATTATATCTCTTTCTTGCTTAATTTGGATTAAGTTAGCGTGTTAAAAAGCTTCTTCACGTTGTAAAGCTTCTATAAATCTAAAAATGGGTGGGTGAAAGGTTTCTGCGAGTCTTGGAACGCATTGTGCCAACTTTCAAACTGATTGTTTGTACGCGGTAGTCCTTCTTCCTGCCTTTCTTTCACGTTCCACATGGAGATATCAAACAATGGTTGCCTTCTTTGTCCTCTCACTGTAGGTGTTTTCAAAATAATTAACAATGGGACTAAATTGAAGAAGATAGTCTGCAATCAAGTCATCAAACACATTGCTAACCTCATCTGACAGTAAGAAAGCTAAAACGAGAAGCGATTTAATCGATGCATGAATATTTTTGTTCTCAACATAATATTTTTGCAATCTTTCTTCCTGCATTTTTCTCCATAACGATTGGCTGAGAAGAAAAAACAATAAAACAACTACACTTCTGGAACGACCTCATTAAGTGCATTTCTGGATGCCAATTTAAAATCAATCTGTATTGATCTGGGGGTTAGACCAGGTTTCAGTTCTTTTATTCTGGTCTACATTTCGCGATACGTGGTAATTGTGCTATGTTTGTTGGCGATACAAAAATACAAGGTACCAAATTGCTTCTATTTAATGCATGGACAGTGTAAACTTGAAAGAACAATTTTGGGGAGATTTTAAACGTACCGTCGCACATCCAGTGAGGTGGATCCTGCATCTCTTGTAGAAGTTGGTCTGTGCTAAAAATAAGAATTCGATGCTCATCTCCCCGACCGCTGTCATAGAGGAGAAATAAACGTTGATCAATGTCTGTCTTAGATTTGGAGGTACTATTAAATCTGCGGCAGTGTTAGGTGTTGCAGGATGCCCAAACTCTGTTTTGCGCTTTTGTCTGGCAATCTGACGCAGATTTGCTGCAGAGCTTAGAGCTGCTACGGTTTCTTCAGTCGCTCCTACAATTGCACATTGGAGTATTTTGCAAGGAGAATCACGAGTTGTTAAAACAGCTGTTTTTACACTATTTTTTATCATTCAAGCTTTAGCTTCTGCCTGATTTGGTGGGTGGCAGTGACTTCCCAAAAGAATTAGAGGATCTATCTAATCCCGAAATAATTTAGTCACAAGTCGGCCTTTGCAACCGGTCTTAGAACACCTCCAGTTGATAGTACTTAACTTAGTTTTATCTTTTCTGTACAAAAATCCTTCATAAATATTTTGACATTTTCTAGACTTCAAAAATTCCATGGTTGAAGATTAGGTTTTTGCTTTGTAGTAATAAAACTTTACATTTACAGACAGTCTTTTTATAGTATTGCTGACTTTTTATAAGTAATAAAATCCTTTTGCTCTCAAAAGTCGAACGCTGTTAACACTTTAATTAAACATAGTTATGTGTTTCACTAACTGTTTAAAACTTAATTAAACACAGTTACCCTCAAAAGACGACCGCTGTTAACACTTTAATTAAATGCAGCCGCAATTAAACACAGTTTGTCGCTTTTTTTCGGTCGCTGTTTTAAATTCGCTATTTTGACAGTTGCTATTCTGAAGCAGTGGCTATTTGGAAGACGCTTTTTTTACAATCGCTGTTGTAACAGTCGCTATTCTGCTCGTACACGCGACTTCACGCGCTCCATTCGGATCGTTGTCGTTTGAGGTTCGCTTTTGTTGGATTGTCGTCTTCTGGAGGTTTGCTTTGCCGACTAGGAGTGACACTCTCCTTAGCTTAACGTGGATCTCTGGACCCTGATCATATTCTGTATGGTCTTTTAAGTGGGTCCTCAGATGCTCGCCAAGAGAAACTAAGATCTAGACGCCCGTTTTTGCCAACTGCGCAAAATCGTTTAAACAATCTTGCCGAATCAAGCATTCGCGCTTTTCAGTGGACGAACTATAGATGGAACGCGGAGTATTGCGAGAATAAATCCAGACTCCATGTTTTCATAACCAGGACCAGTGCCAGGTCTATTGAGATGAACTTGCTCTGAACAACTTGGGTTAAGCTAAATTGCCTGCGGACTGGTGTTGAGCAATAATTGCGAGTGCGGCGCCTCTGAACAAACCGCAGACCATGTTCTAATAACGTGCCCCATACATTGGACACTACATGGAACACAAAGTCTGACGGTTTTGGATGACAAAACTCGATGCTGGCTCGACACCATCACTGTCAGCATCTGATCCGGGCAGTACAGCAGCTTGGGGTAGTAAAAGGATAAACCCTCGGCCTCTGTCCTGTTTGTGTCTGACCTGGCGTGGTTGCCCTTTCAAACGACGACAACGCCTTCGTATTGATTTAAAAAAGTTTACCGCCCCCTGAAATTGCTCAAGCGCCCCCGTTAAAAAAAGCTGAGCAATACACTCGCCATTGTCAAGTGAATATCGTCATTTTACATCTAGGTTTAATAAAGGACTTTATCTTATTTTTATAAGAAATTAGACTCTCATTTTTTGAGCTGTTCTTCACGTTATGTTCAGGCGTCTCATAAACATAAATGAGATCCCATTGGTTGACTGATTGATCATCCAAACTCATATTCTCTTATTTGTCCTTTTCTTTGCACTCCAGATGTTAATTCTTTAATTTGATTTTTACGAGACAAAAACAGCGAAACTTTTTATAAAGCTCCCCTTGAGCCCAACTGTTTGAATTGACTTTGATGAGTGACTGGGAACAACAACTAGCTACACTTCTATGCTTTTTGACGACATAATGGATAAAACTGTTTGTGCATGACTTGAACAAGTTTATTTGAATTCCGAAACACTTCTGATATTAACACGCGCAAACACACAACAAGCGACACTACTACAAGCACTGTTTGTACACATAGGCTACAATTTATTGATTGAATCTGATTATGACGCGTGTTGATGCAGTCGAATGAAACCGCGACGTGGTAAAAGATTAATAGTTTTTCAAGCGAATATTTTATTCACTCTGACAAAAATAAGTTGATATTTTGTATTTGAGAATGAAGATCAAAAATGTAACCACAATTTGGAGACAAAAACAATGTTTTGCGTGACATTCATTAGAGAAATGAAGCAAAGTTTGAAAATATCTGGATCAAAAAAAAAGTAATTAAGCTTAGTTCTAAATGTACCTAAGTCACATAATGTCATTTTGAGAAAATGAGGTTTAAAGTTTTCAAAAATTCTACTTCTACAATAGAAATACGCTAAGATTTCAAACCTCTGTGCTATTCAAAAAGTGATTTCCTGAAAAGATTTTTTGTCAGAATATTTCTGGCAAGTAAACAAACAATTTTTTCAGCTTATCTCATTTTTTCGAAAATGTGACTTAGGTACTTTTAGAAATAGGGCCTTTTTGCAAACAATATGAGTCTAATCATAAAGTTTCCAGACTTCGTTTACTCAACATTTCCGTTGCTTGTTATTTGTGAACGGATTATTTTCCAAAAATTCTACCGTGACCGCACAAGCCACCTTGGCACTTCAGGCACCGCGTCCCTCTTGAAACGAATCTATTCCGAAGTTTTGTAGTTTGTTGTTTTCCTGAAACAAACAGTTAGAAACAAATTTTTATCGGAATCGCCTGCAAAATCTATTATTGTCTTGCCCGCAATTTTTTCGGACAAAACTTTGCCATTAAAACAGGAAGAAAAGTTTGAATAACTAGCACAATATATTTTATTCCAAATGGGAGATTTATCATAGTTTTCAACAAGCAAAAAAACTCAAAAGCAACAAAGTTATTTTTATTTATTAAAAAAATAATTATTTTAATGAATTGGTAGGGGCTGAGGCGCAGCCAATAAATCGAGGCTTAAGCCATACGCTGGCCTTTTTGAGTTCACTAAATTTTTTTTGATTATTCTACCACTCTCCGAGCTGGAAATACCGTGCGTCTCAAATTCAATATCTCCTGGAAACCAACTATACGTCCGCTTAAAAAACCGTAATGAAGTATGTGTTGGGTGTCCAAAGTGGCACCGTCAGCCAAGGAGACTGACGCTTTCAGTCGATGAAGGCGAGCTGGTTGGATAGAGTTTCCAACGCATCAATCGTTTATAAACCGAAAATAATACTTTTGAAAATTTGAAAATACTCACTTATTTGTGCTTTTATCCCTATCATTAAGGAAATTATTCAAAACTTAACAATTGATAAATATTAGATTTACAACTCTTGTGACAGTCTAATTGTTTTGAAGCGTTTGTAACTTAGAACCAGGGCTGCGAACATGATGCATTTTTAACTGAATTCAATTTCATGATTTTCAATTCATTGAGTTTGAAATCTTCCGATTTATAGAGTGAAAATCGAAAGTCTTCTCACTCGATCGACTTTTTTTCGAGTTTCAAAAATCTTATTTATAGAATTCAAATTCGAGTTTGGCAAAAAAAGACTGAGTTTTTCGAGTTGGTAACTTTACTTAAAAGCAGAAAGTTAAAAGGAAACCTTGTAATATTTGAACAAAATTGTTTAGCCAACTCAACAGTGACTTACTTGCTCTTGTGAAAATATGTTGGCATTTGAACGAAAACTTTCCTCTGTTGTTGGCATTACAGAACCGGCGCTGGCAAGAGTATGATTTACCGACGTTTACGGTTTTAATAGCGAGCTTCACTTCTTCAATTTGCTCTTCGGTTAGCCTTACAGAGGCGAAGTTGGTTAGATAATAATGCCCCAAATCCTCTAAAGGTATTTCACAAGTTGTCTGAAATTAAATTAAATTGCAAATTGGATAGCCTACAATTAAAACATATTTTTAAAATATCGAAAACTTTTCTGCTCAAAATATTTTTCGGTTGTTAATTGTATCTTATATGAATAATGTTTAGTAATAAATAAAAGTATTGACTCTAATTTTTCTTTAAAAATTGTCATTTTTTCTTTTTGTGCCATAGTGTGCCAAAATATTTTAACTTTTTTAGTCGCTAACAGCAGCTAAAGATTTAAACTTTACATAGGAAAAAAGTTTTTGAAAATGTGAAGTAATGAACAACTTTCGAAGAAATTTGATCGACATATTCTCATATCTTCGCGCATGTAAATCATCTCGACGAAAGAGTGTGTGTTTGTACGCGGTTCAAAAATTACGTGATCTAACTAAAGCGGAAAAGCCAAACTACGTCAGCTTCTAAACTAACAGGATCAGAAGCTTGTAAACTAATAGGAGAAAAAAAGCTATTTAGTAGATATGCAAAAATAGCTAATGCATGGCAAAGCCTGGCAATTCTTTTCTGTAGCTTATTTTGCACACAAAATAATACAATTTTTGATAAATAAAATTATTTATTTGAAATGCTAAGCAAAACTTGAGATAAAAAATTAATATCAAATTATAAAGTAATAGGCTACAACGAGGGCGTCGGAATATGAGACATTGCAGGGCAATTGCTCCTTGTCCTGCAATATTTGTAAAACACGGTGACACTAGAGGCAGATAGTGTCCTTTTGAATTGGCATGACATACAGATGGGATTAAATCTGTCTTTACAATTATATAATCTCGACCAAAATGTTATACAAAAATGCCAGTAAAATTGTGATTTACACAAGAGATCACAAAACTTAAAAAAAAAAGTCAGGTACCAAATAACAGTGACAAACTTAGTAAGGGATACAAAATTACTTCAAAATTTTGTTGTGCAGTACACAAAAATTATATAGAACATTGAATTAAACTGAATTGAATGTATTATGAAAAAACAATTGCTTTATGTTTTCACTATCCGGATACTAATTTAATATGAGGAACTTACATTGTGGATACTTTTCTCCTGAACTTTCAATTATTTTGAGCCTTTTTTTGGAGATGGCATTGCCGCTACTTTTGAACTAAGTGTCTATAAAAGGCAGTTGATTTTTGTTGTTGACGACATGCAAAAAGACCAAAATATTATTGGACCTTTTCAAAATGTTTCAAAATTATATTTTGCGGCAAAAAAGATATATATATAAAAGAAAACGTTGAATTGAAACCAATTGGATTTGTGACATTGCATGAGCTGCAGTAACAATTCTTATTCAGTGATATTGTCGAACCAAAATCAAAAAGTTTATTTTTTTTAAACTGACGTTTTTCGCCCAAATAATCGCTCAACGAAAACAAAAGAAGATTTTCCCCGTCGAAACGCCGCAAATCGTGCGCCCCACGGGAGATCGCGTGCCGCAAATAATGCTCCCTACGACGAATCGTGTGCGCTAAAGCGTAGCAACGCAGTAATGCATTCGATGCATTTGAGAAAAACGAAAAGTCGACTGAATCGGATAACCGGAGCGGAATTAAGCTTACAAAAAATGTCCCAACAATTGCAACTTGGCTGGTATGGCCACGTTACACGAATGTCCACAAACAAACAGCAAAGCAACTAGTGGATCCTCTTCCGAGTAGCAAAAGGCCTAGAGGGCGACCCAGAACTCGCTAACGGAATTATATTGAAGACCTGGCATAGTCACGTCTTGAAATTGTACCAGCGAAATTGCCGCTAGTTGCAGAAGATCTGGATGCTTGGAGATCCCAACTCGAGCTGCTGCCCCCGCAACCGAAAAGGACAAGCGGGCAAAGGGAAATACACTGAACTAATTCAATGTTTTCCCATATGATGATGATGATGATGACGGTGATGATGAAAAATGTCTCTTCTATTTTGGCCTGCAGGGGCTCACCAGTGCTGTGTTGACTCGTATTTGTTTAGCACTACTAGTCAACGCGTATTGACGAGGTCCGTAAGCCCGACACAGTGACGTTATCTGCTATCGTTAATGTTTAAATTGTTTTTTAACTTTTCTTCTTAGCTATTTTTTTGGCCAAAGTTTTTTTTGTTTTTACAATATTATGAATATGTAATGCGTACAAATAAATCTGAGCAATTGGCATCTGAGGTCTTCAATCTTTTTGAAACTAAGAACCAGTTGGTGGGTAAGGAATAAACTATAAACCAATTTTATATTATACCGTCAAATAATAAATTTTTATTTTTTTGTTTCCTAAAATTTAGGTATGCAATTTTCAATTTAAATTTCCCACTTTTTAAACAAACTACGAAAGACTCATGTAGGTATTAGGGGCAAAACATTTTGCATGGCACGATGTGTAAGTGTATCCTGTTCAACACGGTCTCTGTGCAGATACTTTCAAATCAATTTTTGCTTTGATACAAAAACAACTATATGGAGCTTATGTGTTTCCGTGTTGCCCATTTATTTAGACTGCAGAGCGTTACGCGGTACATGATTTGTTCACGCAAACTCAGACGTTTTCAATAATTAACTGAATTTCTTCTTCGTTCCGTTTGGAAAGGTGTGGAGGATGTACAGCTGTAATATGGCAGCTTTTATTACAAGATGCTTATACAGAACAGAATGGTAAAAGTTTGTAAACAGAGTTTAGCAAATTAAAATAAAGATAAAATTTTGGCCCTGAACTTGTTTTATATTTGATCCAGACTAATGCCTTTCTTCTTAACAACGGCAACATTATTGCAAATGTTGAGCATTAGAGAAATCCAGACCACTCTATTTCTCTTTGTCCTACTTCACGCTAAGTTGCTTACAACGTTTATAGAAATCATGTCACTCCTAAATTCAGTACCTGAGGTACCGGTAAAAGAGCAGCTCGATACACAACATATAAACTTCTGTGCCAATAAAATAAGCTAAAGTTTGTCGTTGCCGTTGTTTAGAAGGATATTCACTCCGGTTCAGTGACAAACAGGACTGGGGCCGAGGGTTTATCCTTTTACTACTCTAGACTGCTGTACTCCCCAGATCAGTTGCTAGCAGTGATGGTGCTGAGCCAACATCGGGTTGCGTCATCCCAAAAAGTCAGACCTCGTGCTTTATGTGGTGCCCAATGTATGGGGCACGCTGTTAGGACGTGGTCTGCTGTTTGTTTACAGGCGCAGCACTCGCGATTCGGTGAAGGGGCGAGACCCCATTTGTGCATGGACGAATGGAATTGTCCAACACCAGTCCGCACGCGATTGAGCTTAAACCAAGCTATTTGAAGCAAGCCCAATCCGACAGGACTGGCTATGGGCATGAAAACACGGAGCCTGGATGTATCCCAACATTAGTCCGTGTTTCATCTGTAATTCACCCATTGCGAAACGCGGATGCTTGATTCGGCAAGGTTCTTTAATAAATGCCGCAGAGCTGGCAAAAATGGGAGCCTTTCTGGGCGAGTATCCGAGGATCCACTCAAAAAACTATCCAGGATATGGTGAGGTCCAGAGATTCACGATACGCCAAGGAAAATGTTGCCCTAGTCGGCGGAGCTCAGTTGGTTGGATGCCTGAAAGTATGGGTAAGTGGTCCGTTGGAGTGGGACATAGGCATTTAATGACTATGCGCAAGGCGTCATTCAGGACATTGTCTATGAGGCGAATGTGAGCGCTGCGACACCAGACTGGTGCAGAGTACTCATTTGTTGAGTAGACCAGAGATAGGGCAGTTGTGTGCAGTGTTTTGGCATCGGCACCCCATTCTGAGCCCAAGCAAAAATTGAAAACGAATAATCTACTGCTACTTTTGGGTAGTATATGCACCGAAATAAAGCAAGCAATATTTGCAACTGGATTCAGTTACACTTTCTTAGCTTTAACCTTAAACGCTAAGAGATGCTTAAATCAACATCAGCCGAATACATGGACTTCAAAATAACTTCGACCCAAACAAAAAGTTGAAGAGTTCAATACAAACACTGGGCACAGGTATCACAACCAGGTTGAAACATTTGAAATCGATTAACATTTTTATTATCCAACTCAAATCATTCAAGTCAACAATGAAAAGCAAACTAGCTTTTAACACATCTTGCCAAAATCAATTTGTTTTGTTTTTTGTGTTCCCCATTTTCATTCGCTCTCAACGTTTTTTTACAAATCCCTCTTTCTACACAGCCATGCAAGAGTCTTACCAAGTTGGCTTCACATAGCCGGACAACTTCTTCGTCCACTTGAGTACTGACCGGCTTCCATTCCCCATCAATGCAAGATTTGTTCATATTAAACGTCCATTGCTCGCGGAGGTTGCAGTTTATGGCCCAGTTGCCCATGGACCCGGGGCAATAAATGTGGGCGTTATTATAAATTCTCCCCAATTGACTGGAATTGCAATAAATGCGTGTGTCCAAAACTGAAAACAATGAAAAACTGTCTTTTTAATAAAAAAATTTTACATATATTAATTAAATTTCAGATCACAAAATTTTATTCAACATTAATTTTGTTTGCTGGAGCAAACTGTTTCGCCTGCCCGGCCTCGTCAGGGTCTTGACGTTATTGAGCACTTTTCCGATAAATACCGACCAAAAATTTTGAAAAAACTTTTATATATAAACAAGTATACTTGAAATGTGGCCTAAAGTTTTGCTGTTGCATTTGATGTGCTGTTCTTGTTCTAAGTAATTTTTTCAAGCTGTTTATTGTTTGCAATTATCAACACACAAATGTTCATAAGCAATGAGGTAATACCGGGTTATTTAAAGTGTTTGGCTGCTTACAGTGATTTCAATTTAACATTTTGTTATCGTAGTTATATTAATATCATCAGCGCTGTTTAAAAAATGCGTAAATTTTACTGAAAAAAATTACGTAAATTGGAAAAAAGTTTTTTAACCAAAAAATATTTTAAGTAAAACTCCGTAAAACTATTTTAGAACTATTTCGCATAATTTGCAAACAAATTTATGTAGAAAGTAAAATTGATTATTATCTGTAACCTGTTTTCGGCCACGCTTTTTTAGTTGGTTGGCCAAGCCAACCTAAATAAAAGGGGTTGTGATTAGAGGATACAGAATCGAGAAAGTAGGGTAGGAGGAAAGTACCGGGAGCCTGGAGGGAAAGGGGCAATTTTTTTTCCCGGAAATTATTCTAAAACGCAGGGGCATGGGGAAGGGGGCAGATGGTGTCCTTTGAAATTTGCCAGACAGAAGTATTTTGTCGAATCTGTTTTCAAAAATTATTTTTGAAAACAGATCCGACAAAATACTTCAAAAAAGAAACATTTCAAAAAAATAACTTAGTAATCATCGAAAGCTTAGAAAAGCAATTTTGCAATATTAAATTTTGCTTTTATGGAATATCGGTGCATAAAAGCAAAATTTAGGTGCTGCTTGTGGTAATTAGGTAAAAGTTACGGTTTATAAGTCTATTACAAGTAAAGACTGCTGCCATTGGAAATTGCATAAAATTTATTAACAGTGTTCTTTATCGGTGCTTTTATGTACATAGTGCAATAAAGTGAATTTTTTCAGAAATAAGTTATGTTTAAGTTATGCCTTCAGTTCTTTTGCTGCTATGGGAATAATCAAATATATTTCGATACCAACCAATTTGTAATTTAAAACACTGTGTAGTATCAGCTCGCTAAAATTTCAACTGAAATTTTAAATCGTACAGAAAACAAGCTCGTCTGTGTTTACACTTTTGCTGTACGTAAAATAGAGTAATTTTTTTTATCAGTGATGCACATAAAATAAGTTTCCGAAGTATCCGTAAAATTTACAAAAATTGCACTTAAAAATATTTATGACTGCGTCCGAAGTTTGGCGGTCATTTAAACCCAGTAAGTCTTTTTAGAAGAATTTGTTTGCGAATTATTTATGAAAGCATGGTGAATACCCTATGTACAGCGGATTCGCCACTTTTCTGCGAGTCAGGAGGATAAATATCAGGATGAAAATGAAACAAAAAAAAACAAAAAAAATTTTTTTTTGTATTTAGTAACTGTGTTCTTTTTGTTGCTTTTATGTACATGGTTATATCGTAAATTTTTTTACCAGTGAAACACGTAAAATAATTTTTAAAAATATCCGTAAATTAAATTACAGAAATTGTAGGTAAAAATTTACTTCATTTCATTTCATCTCTATATTTATCCTTCTTACTCGCAGGAAAGCGACGGAGGCGCTAATACATAGAGCAAGCAATTACCCCGACCTGCTTCCGAAAATACCAAGATATTGCTGTGTGCTTGTAATTTATTAGAGATAAGATTTTAATTTAGAACTGCTTGCCAAGAACATCAGGCAAGGGAAAGAGCCGTAAATTGTTTTTTTCAAGGACACAACAAAAGAGCACGAGTAGGTTTTGAACCGAGACCATGTTGATCACAATTACGGCGCTCTAACTACTAAACCAAGCTACCGACAATAATAAATATTTATTTACGGATGTGTTTACGGATGTATAGATAAAATATTAACGGATATGTAAGCACTTTTGGTGTCAGGTAAAATACAGTAAATTTTTAAACCGTGCTTAGAATTCGACGCAGTCGCGTATCAATGCGGGCTTTAAGGTGTTGTTGTATTTCTTATTCAATTTGAGGTTGGAATTTTAACAAGTGATTAATCAAAGCGTTAATGCGTCCACTCTTGAGGAACTGCTATGATCCTTATAAAAACATTCAGCATTTCTCGCAGCACTATGGTCAAAACACAGCTTCAGTGTATTTATACTTACCACCGTTTTTCTGTTTGCCGGCGGTTGGTACAACTACTTTGTACCGCTACCCCTTAAATACAAACCTGTATGATAAACAAGTCTCTGCAAAAAATTAATTTAATCGTGTGTGCTGCATTAGTTTATACTATCATCCACCCGCACGAAATGGTTGTTGTTCCATATTTTCCAATCTCTCCCTTCTGCAACGTTTTTGTGACAAAAGCGCTTTTTGTAGTAGTAGTAGTAGTTTATTTTTATTCGCACCCAAAAGAAACAATTGATAATAGTTGAAGAAAAAATAGAGCAAAGGTTGCAAATAGGGAGACGGCAACTAAACGATATACGTTATAACATGCACAAAAAATTGTGCATGGTCACCGTACCTGTATTTTGTGCCATAAAGTCGAGAACAAATAGACTTTTCTTTATACTAGAGTTACCATATCTGGATAGGCGCAATCCCTGGGAGATATAGGCATACCAGACAAAAAAAATTTGGGGGCGATGAAGTTTTGCTCGAATTGTGTGACATTTGCCCGAATCATAATTTTTTAGTACTTTACGTATCCGACAAAAAAATTGTCTTCACTTGAAATCAGTCTCAGATTTCTCCATTTTCGTCCCAAAATCATAATGTTCTTTGAAAAAAAAAAATGCTGATCATTATCATTCAAGTGCATTATCTCTTCTTTCGTCCTAAAGTTACTTCCTAAACCTGAAGTTGCGGCCGCTCCGTTCACACCGTACTAAAGCCATCACTGAGCATAATTTGAAAATCCCTGACATATTAATACATTTAAATATTTCTCCCTGACGAAGATACGAACATTAAAATCCCGGACATGTTCGGAAAAATCTTGAAGTATGACACCCTACTGTATACTCATCTCTTGCGCCAACACGTATCATGAGTTTGCGAGGTTTCTTTTCGCAACATTGCGCCAGAGAGCACAGTTACATTGCACAGTTTCGACAGATTTTTTAAGTGTATCAGATCCGGCCAGCCTGGGAATCAAACTGAAACCTCCCAATTAGAAGGAAGAAAGAATGCTAACCAAAATACTATAATGGATTTTAATGAGAGCAATTTACCACAAGATTTCAATCAAAATTTTGTTTCATCAAAAGCGATGACAAGGTACACCATCACTACTCGTCAATGTATAAATTTTTGCTGAGAGGCAATCATTGTCAATTCAAAGACTTTCGATTTATTCTCTTAGTTTTTACAAAATTGTAAAAAATAATCAGGTTAAAAAAACAACTTAAAATCGAATTCTTGATTGGTTTATGTTTTGCACACAAGCTAAATTTTATGAAAGTGAAAAGAAATCTTTGAGAACTGTAAAACTTTTAAAACTGAAAATGTCGATCAACCTGAAAATTTTAAATTATATCATTGGAAGTTTTAGTTTTGATATTCATATCAAATAATATATCTTATACTTTGAGCTGATATGCTTGTTGTTGCTTTGCCTGAGTTTTCGTTAAAGTATGTCCAAGATAGAAGAAATTAACAGTTATTTAGGTTATTCTATTTATCTTGACCTGTATGATTATCCTGCAGGAAGCGTAGGAGGCGCTATTGCAACTGTAAGGCAAATATTCATACTTGCTTCCAGAGATGAAAAGATTTTGCTGTCCGGTTGAAAAATTTTTAATTTGGGTGTTTAGTTTTTATTAAATATATGAATGAAATTTAATACTGCTTGCTAAAACCAACAAGTAGAGGAAAGTGCCGTGAAAGTGTTTTTCTCGAGGACAACAGAAAGGCCCCAGTAGGTTTTGAACCGAGAACATGTCGATCTCGTTCGCTATCTACACGTTGCTGTTAACCACTCGGCCATTCTACTGATTAAAGTTTAAAATTTATTTCCACGAGTTTGTTTTAATCAAAAAAGGAAGAGTGTTATCGCTGGGTAACAAACTTAGTTGTACATTTCTAAGTTAGAGTCTATTTTTTACAACAATTAGCTCACATTAATCTAACAAAACTTACATGAAACTTTGATGAGAAAACTTTTTGTGTTGTTCGGAAATATGCTGTCAAATCTTAACCGAACAATTTTTGACTTTGAAACGAAAACAGATGGGACATTGTTTCCATAATAAAAAGTTCTAATTCTGTTTCCACTGATAGTTTGCAAAATCTAAAGTTGTTAGTCAACGAAGTTAGCCTATAACTTCAGCTACATTAGCTGTACGATAAACTTAACTAAAAGTAATTGAATTTTTCCAAACGAGTGCTTAACAACAAATTAAATTTCATTTTGGCTTCGGCCTTTCTCACCCGGAATTTGTCGTTCCAGAAAACGTTGAGATTTAAAAACTGTAGCCCCAGCACATGATGATCGGGGACGGTGATCACGTATTTAATTCTCATATTGGGGGTGTTAAAATGTGGGCTCTTGATAATTCCCGGTTTGTTGTACTTGTACTTTTTCACCGTTTTACTATCGACCAAACCTGAAACATTCTAAGTATTATTGTGATATCGTGGGTTCGAATCGGGATTAAGTTGGGAAAAAGATGAAACCATCTAACCAAACTCGTAGCCTCAGCGGGTCACAAAGCCGCGTTGCCGCGTCTACATCAAACTTCGCTTATTCCACCACCAAGGTTTGTTCTGTGAGAGCCAAGTGTGCCTGTTAAGCGATGGAACTTTCACAAGACCAAGGGGAATCACTAAATTGCTTTGATGAACAATTTGAAAAATTTACTTTTGACAAAGCGTAAAACCTGAGATAACCTTCTTGATCTAAAACAAAGGTTCTGAACGTTTTATCTCATGGACCTTTTTTGCTCCAAAAAGTATTTGATGGACCCCAATACAAAATGAGATTTATTTGCAGAAACCAAAGTGAAGATCTTTTTTTTGGTCTTGATCTGATTTTGAAGTCCGAATTTTAGTTCTCAGGGGGAATGAAATTAAAAATTTTTTGTTAGCTGTGTTGCCCAGTGGACCAACAAATGAATACTACGGTTTTTTGAATCAATATTTTTTCGGGTGGACTCCCTAAAATTTTCTGTGGATCATGGTTAAAAATCCTTAATCTAAAGTTACGAATCTTTGTTTAGAAAATTAGAATTTCAGTTTATGAAGTTAAAATTTTTTGTTGTTTTTCATTATTTCTTATTGTTTTTTTTATTCAAGCAGATGCATTAGCATTCGTGCCAACTGCCGCGGTCATTGTAAATGGTTCTTCTACATGTGCAATAGTGCCTACTTGTTTCAATTTTATATCCCCCTTTTCCCGGTGTGCAAAATTGTAAATATCTTATAATAGTCAATGTTTTGTTATGCTACAGGTGGACGTAAAAAATAATTGACTGACATTATTAAACTTTACAAGTGATTTATTCAAAAGACGACACTGATAAATTTGCTAAATTTTGAACAATATTGAAAAGAAATAAATTAAATTTTTTAGCCACCTGACAACAACACCATAGACGTTAAGAAGTAGATGCAAACAATTTTGTTCATTTTCACAAACTGCTTTTACAAATTTTATCATAAAACTAAAAGCAAAAATCTGTTGAATGTAAAAAAAAGATTATGACGTCATTGTTCTTGGTTTCATGTTCATTAAACGTCCAATGAGAAAGCATCCAGAGACACTCTGGTGTGGTGCTGTTTTTTCTTTTTGAAGTTCTAGTTGGAAATGTCAAGATTTGTTCAAAAAAAATTATTGTATGCTCGGAAAGGTGAAAAGATGACATGTCAGAGAAGCCTTGAACCTTATCTCAACAACTTTGTCCCCTTGTCTCTCCTTGTCCCAACAACTTTGTCTCCTTGTCTCTCCTTGTCCCAACAACTTTGTCTCCCTGTCTCTTCTTGTCTCAACAACTCTGTCTTCTTGTCTCTCCTTGTCCCAACAACTTTTGTCCCCTCTGAACAAGAAATTGTTTTAGCATCGGGGATAAAGCCACACTGCAAGACTAAAAATAACTTTCTATTGTACAGTAAAAAGTATACGATAAGTTGACTTTATTTTTTCTTGCAATTTTATTGTTTTCCTTTTAGTTGTTGTTATTAACAGCAAAGTTTTTTTCAGACAATAAGTGCTTGTGTTTGTTGTCGCTGTATTTCAAAAACTTGTAAAATGAATAATTTGAATTTAAAATTGACAAATTAATAGAATTTGAGTTTACTGATTTTTGAAGGAGTTTGGATTTGCTTTAATAAAATGCCTCTGAAGAGAAATTAAAACGGAAATTAAATGTGAGCGATTGTTATTTTACATTTACAATCTATAGGATTTGTTTGTGAGAAATATTTTTCTGTAATGGTTTTGTTGAGCCCTTGATTCACTGTAAAAAGTTTTCTAAAAAAAATTAAATTTATTTTTGAAGAACAATAATAGCTTTAAAAAGTGCAAAATTTTTTTAACTCATGAAATTTCATAAAAACTAAGAGGGCAATGTCTCTTAAACAGTTCACTTTTACCTTGACGTTGATGATTGCATCATAATCATTATTGCTATTGTTTCCTGAATTAGTCAGAAACTACTTAAAATAATTGTTTGTTTTTGAAATACTGAAACTTTTAAAAATCGTTAAGAAGTTTCAAGGTTCCCATAAAAGTTGCTTTTATATCCAAAGTCATAATACTCGTCAACAAGAATACATATTCATGACCACTTGGTCGAAGAAGCAAAAACTTACAAAAAAAAAGAAACATTTCATATAACCTACTTTGCTAAAAATATTAAACTGTTTAATGTCTAACGCTGTTTCAATGACAAAAGTGACTGATACATTAAACATGAACATGCCGATATCTTGTATCAGTGGCAACCTTTTTTTTGTACTCTCAATACATGGTATATAAATCAACAAGTGAGCGACGTACCCGCCGCACCTGACTCAAACTAAATTTTCGACTTTTAATTTTAATTGAAAGCTTTTAAATCTTAGCCGAAATTGGAAGGGTTTAAAAATTTCAGCCTTCCCTGATATAAAAGATATCAGCCGCTGTCGTTCATTGTTGATGAAAAACTAACATTTTTGCGAACTTTCACGAAGCGCTCTCTCTCCTCTCTCTCCGCAGAATGATTATCGTGTATAGAGTTCACTGTTCGCTGCTGATTGAGGCGAAAAAATATGAGATTTTTGCTGCTTTTTTCTAGTAACAAATGTATCGGTCAACTACGTAACTGTCCGTCTATTAAAAAACAAGCAAACAACAAAAAATATTTAATAACTTTCTCAAACAAGTTTTTAAATTAACTGTCAAAGACAGAATTGCTTCAATTAACCTCAGCTGGCAAGTGACCGATGTTTTAAATTTATGAAATAACAATAAATAAATTACTCCTATAGGATTCCTCCATCAAAATGTTGCAAACTATATCAAGTGAAAACAAGCAAATAATTTTAAAGTTTTTATTACTGAGATAAATCAAATACTAGCACTATGAAGAACGTGGATTTAGATTAAATCAGAGATGTCAAACAGAAGTATCGGTATATTCGTTGAGAATTGCTTTGAAATACAATCTTATATCGGACTTAGGACCAACAATGAATCAAAATAGGTGAAGTGGAAATGCGATCTAGCTTAATCTAAATACGTGACTTCCCACGGCCAATTCATGCTGTGATCACAAACTTAATCATTATGATAAATAATAACAAACTTCATTACGATATTAGACTGAGTTTTTAGAAATGAAACTTTTTTTTATAAAAAAACAATCACTGAAATTTATTACAATCGCGGCGATTGTTCTCGATGGGATTCGAACCTTTGACACATTTACAAATTGTTAGCTTCTTGGTTGTGCAGACAAAATTCATTCGTAAGCAGAATAAAATGGCGACCTTTCTGATCTTCATAATAAAATTAAACAATAACATTTTGTTTTGGTTGCTTGATAACAACAACCTCAAGCCTCTGTTCTCATTTTCTCCCAGACACAAACAAGTTTTAGCAACTTAAACATTATTTTATTATTTAAATAAGAGGTGTCAAACTTATTCGATGCTGTGGACCATATTTACGCACTTACTTTTTACGCGGGCTAGACAATTTTTTGAATAAAAAAAGTTTTCACTTTGAATCTGTCTCGGATTTCTTGGTTTCGTCTTAAAAAGCAGGTACAGGCTTACTATGGCAATAAAATTTAAAAGACTCGGGCCACAAAATACAACATGGCGGGCCAGATTTGGTTTGCTGGCCGCCAGTTTGACACCTCTGATTTAATCATTTTGATTCGAAAGCTGCTAGATCGATCAATGAACCGTGATTGTTTAATAGATTTGCAGAACAGCTCCCACTTTTAAACTTTTAAATCGTGCATAAAAGCACGTTCACACACACACAGTGCATAGAAGCACGTTTACACACACAGTGCTTAGAAGCACGTTCACACACACACAGTGCATAGAAGCACGTTCACACACTAAGAAAAACAATGTCTCATTGACTTCCTTTCCTCCAACATCGACAATGAAACAATGAAAAAAGATTAATTCACACTGATTAATTCACACTTAATAAGACAGTGCCACATTTTGTTTAAATGAATATATTTTGATAAAAAAAGAAATCAACAAAAATTTGAATTATTTAAACGTTTTTTCCCGTGCCAAACATTTTTGCAACATAAAAATTTGAGAAAAAGTCATGTGGAAACATTTAAGTACTTCTTAAAAAAATTTTTTAAAATTTTAACGGGGTAATAACTGACGTTCATTAAACCCTTTTGAGAAAAATAAGCGCTATTTTTAAAGTCACTGTACTTTCGCTTATTAACATTTTTCTAGCAAGTTTCTCTTCCCTGCGCCGTAATATACCTGTTGGTTTATTGTTTATTAATTAAAATAGGTTTATAGGCTTTATATATTTATTATATTATTTAAAATAGGTTTATAGGCTTGCCGCTAGGACTATGACTCCAACGTCCATTAAAAACGAAGGGCAAGCAAAGTTTCATGACCGGGCAGTTAGAAAATTATTTTTTTAATATTCAACTTAGCCTAACTTCAGAGTGCGTAAAATAAAACAAAAGTAAGTTCTCTAATACAAATAAATTTTCCTGCAATTTCTAGTTTAATTTAATGACTATTCTTTCCTCGCTGTACTTTAATTTCAGTTTGTTATTAAAACTATAATCTGCGTTACCATCCAAAATCACATAGAAATAAGCTTAGATAATTATCCAAAATGAGAGGCCACTAAAACTTACAAGCTTTGGTTGTTTCTAAATTACTGTAGTTTCACTGAAAACCTCAATCAATGACAAAAAAGACTGCTTGATTTTTAAGCCCAAATTACCTTTGACATAATTAAAAAAATTTTTTAAAACTTTTGTAAATTTAAATGATTCTGATTCGAAAGCTACTTCGTCGCGATTGTTTGATGCATTTGCTGACCTGCTGAGGCTTTTAAATTTTTAAGTCGTGTAGAACAAATTGCATTAGATCGAGAAATCTTTTTTCTTCTGCTATTAATAGAGACATTTCATTTGGATGATGCAGTCGAACTTTTACTTGAACATAACCAAAGGAAGTTGAGGAAGGAGTTAAAACACGTAATCAGCGCAAGATTTTAGACATAAAAAAACTCTTGTTGATTAAGTTGTACAAAAACTCTTTTTGGGGGCACAACTTTGGCTTGGACAATTTGATGTTAACGGCTTCTAAAGCAGATAAATGAAAAGGCAAACACCAAATGAAAGAACAGTAAATTTTTTATCTCTATAATAATGGGCCCACATAGGATTATCTAAAAGTTGTTGGCCAATCGCGGATTCATTGAACACAACTGGGGCTGCAGATTTGCCAAAACAAGTGGAAGTGTTGCGAGAGTTCGGAATTCTGCCAGTTCTAATAAATTTCGGCACGTGTTGACGAATTCTATCCTGTAATCGTTGAGATGTGCGGCCTACGTACCGACTATCACAGTGGCACGAAAAATTATAAACTTCATTGCTTAAAAGCGAAGCATGCAACATGTTCTTTTTGATTGCAGGAAGAAGTGGGCGAGATCAGGGGCGCCGGATTTCTTGCCAGGTAAGGGCAAAAAAGGGCACTTTTTTGGAATTTTGGCAACCATGCTGCAATTTGGAATTTTGGTTGACTGAGTAAATTTTAGTCTGGTATCTCGAAAAAGTTTTATTTTGCTAATCAGTTATTTTGGTTTGCAATCAATTTTTCGGCCAATCTCAATCTTTTTTAATACAAACAGAGTTCAAAACTTTAATCTTAAAGGTGTGCTGTGTGTTGTAAAAGCCTTTAAGTTGACTCTGACATGATCATTCACAACGATAGCCGCAATAATAACTAATTTTAAACAGGTTTTAGCTTACACATTAAAAACAGCGCAAACCTATAAACAGTTTATTAAACCTAAAACTACCCAACATACCCACAGCTAAACTTTTGTAAAAAGCACCAAAACTAGTTTTGAAAACATTCAACAATTAAGGCGCCCCACGCACAGACCATACGCCCCGTTTTAACCAAGACAGTCCCAATTTTTAAGCTTTGTCCCGGTATCTTGCTCAGTTAACCATTATGTGCCCGTATTTCCAATTTTAAGTGAAGACTTTTTTAGAGATCACTATTTTTAGCGACAAAAATCAAGAAATCCGAGACAGATTTAAAGTGAAGACCTTTTTTTAAAGACCAGTACTTTTTGGGGACGAATTTTTTTTTTTAACGAACGTCCCGATTCACCGCTCCCGAAATATGGTATGCTTATCCATACAGAGCAGCCAAAAACAGACCGATACAGATCAAATGAATTTTGCTTTTGAAACATCAGCAAATGTTTTCCACATACTAATCAGTGAATAGTTTTTAGTTACCCATAACAAACGCTGGCTGAAACATTTACGCTATCAAGAATATGAAAGGGCTAAATCCAGTAGACAGAACAATTAAAAACTTAAAGAGCTACTAAGAATTACGTACGAAAAAAACGTAATTAAATGAGCATAAATGGTCCTTTAGGTTAAGGTATAATATCAATTATTAAGCACACCGCACGATTAATGTGACTGTAACCCAAAATAATTTATTAGTGTCTTGCTTGCTTCAACAAAATCATCTGCAGCGGCTTGTACATTGATATTGTCCAACAAGTTTATGTAATATTTGCTAACATTCGATTATTGATACTGTTATCCGTCATAAAGCGTTATTTCAATTCTTCTCATGTCACTGAAACTCTTTTCTACAGAAGCCAAAACGAGATCTGTGCATAGATGCGCATAGATGTATTCTTAAACTTAGCCAAGCTGTCGAAAAGATTAAAGTGTACAAAAGTTTATGGATCATTTGTTAAAAGAAAATGTAAAAGAATCTTTTTATAAAAAAATGTTTTTTTAACACTCTCTCTTAACTAATGATCTATATTCATGTTTTATACAGTATAAAATAAATTTTTTATAACAGTTGCTCTTAACTATGCGCATCGCTACAGCATGTTTTTTTTTAATATCTCCTGACAAAAGTAATTATTTAATAATCAATCACTAACTTTAGTAAAATAATCGTTTAAACGAAACTTTTGGTAGCGCTATTTTTCCAAGATGCGAGTTTTCAGCTGAAACGTAAAAATTTATTTAAGTTTTTCATTTTTGCTTATTTTATTTCTTTCAAAGTAAATAATATTGCTTTTTTTAGTTGTTGTGTTCCCTGATGAGCTTCATAAGTGAAACAGTCTGTTGGGACTATTTTGACACAACATGTTTTTTCTGGTTATATTTTTCTTTTGATAAATAGGTATATACATATAATTATATTATATACACAGTTCATTAACTATAATTCTTACTGCTTTTGAATGAAACATTAATACAAATCATATTTAGAAAACTAACTCGAAGTGGCATACATTATAACTCGAAACTAAATATATATTCTCTACTTAATGCTTATTACATTTTCTGAACATCAATGTATTTTATGGATAATCATGATGTTATCTCTAGTCTATTTTACAGTTATTATTTTTCCCATGATAATTTGAACCCACGACAAACCTTGATGTTAATACAATTAATGACTTATGTAGGGCCTGGGTGTAGGACTAAACGCTGAGTGTTGTCTCCTGCGTGTAGGACTACATCTAGTCGGTTCGAAACTCAGTGAGGTATGCATCACTGACGAGCTCTAACAAGAGCAAAACTCGAGTCTGGTGCTTCTTGTTTTAAGTGACTTAATTTTGTTTTTATAAATAGGTAATGAGTTTAAAACGTAAATATGAAAATTTTATAATCGTAAAAATTTTTACAAATGTCAGCAATAACTATAGAATTTATTGAAGATAAAAATCTGAAAAAAAGTTTATACAAACAAAGAAACAAAAAACCATATGCAAAATTACTAAAAATTTAAAACCTACAATTACAGACAACAAGAAACACAATAAAATGCGACTAATTTCAGAATTTTCCTCAATCATCCACTGCATTTAAAGAAATTTCAGAAAAAAAGTTGCCATTTCCATACAAATAATAAGCTCATCCTTATTTCTCTTAAATAAACTTCAGCCATTAGTTCGATGGATTGGAGTCCATCTTCTTTACAGTAATTCATGGTTATACATTGATAGTAAGAATATACATGTGAATTTTGTCGGATCTTGTAAACAAAATAAAAGGGGTCTGTAGTTTCTATCTCAAGGATAATTCAATTATTGTAATTTTGTACGAGACTGAACATGCAGGCTCCCTGCCGTTTATTGACATTCATATTAGGAGATTATTAAAAATTTCACCTTGGTTCTAAACTTTTGGTTAATATTTTTTTGAAAGAACAGAGCAAGAAAAGTAAGTTTAATTTTGAAAAATTTTAATTTAATAATTTGCTCGTAAAAACAAAATTGCTTCTGTGAATTCTCCTTCATTGAAGCCTTTTGATCTGTTTTGATGATGAGCCTTAGTGATGAAAACAGACATACGTTCAACACTCGCTCGTGTTGGAGGAATACTTATTTAAAGATACGTCAAAAAAATGGGGGCATTTTGGGGACTGAAACGGATTAATAGTATTAACGTTAATTTCAATGGAAAAATTCGCTTTGTCATACGAGCAAATTGAGGTACGAGCTCGGTCACGGAACGAATTAAACTTGTATGTCAAGGTATCACTATATTATAGAAAGAGGCTGCTTAGGGTAGTAATAGATTATGCACATAGCATTTGCTTCCTCTCATTGGATTGAAGAAAGGGAAGCAACTAAATCGGCTGCTCGAGCATAGCATTACGCAAAATACTATTCGCTTAAAATTTAAATGTAAAGTTTTTATGAGTGGCACGCTGTGTTGCGCGATACGTGGCAAGGTTCTCTTAAAAAGATTACTGCACTACACTTCACTGGCGCGCGCGGTTAACATCACTAATATGTAATGAAATTGGACATCAGGAGTCGAAGTCGGATAAAATCAGTTCAGTTCAGTTCAGCTCAGTTCAGTTTTCTTTTATTTCTGCTCCGCCACATGAACAAAATAACAAAGTGTTGAAAAGTTTGAGTTGTTGAAAGACAGGGTTAGAAAAAGGAAGAAGTAACAAAACGAGTTGACGTTGTGACTTGCTAATTAGCGATGAAAAGTGTGACCTGAGAAGTATCATATAAAATATTCCGACTCCGACTCCCACTCTTAATACTCTTAACAGTCCGCTCCGACTCCTTCCCAAAACCTCGACTCCGACTCCGCAACCCTGGTGGCTACTCATCTTTTTTCAGATTTTTAGGTCAAAAGGTCATATCTAAAGAGAGTCATATTGCAAATGTTGAAATGGTGGTTTTCTGAAACTTTCTTCTTATCCTCAGCTATGGTCAAGTCTGTTTTCGCAATTGAATATTTTAACTTAAACAACTACGGCAAAGTTGTATCGCGTGGTGCCATTTACTTTGCTTTTATTTTTTTCCAGAGAAACTAAACGCTGTTGAGTTTTTTTTGCAAAAGCATCAACGAAACAACTGTACACATGTGATAGGGAAAAATACAGTCTGATGAACAAAAACGAAACTGACCAATCGTGTGACTAACAGCCAACACGTCATTTGTGCCTCACTTCACAACGCACAAACGGCCGGGGAAGGAAATTGCAGGGCAGAAATTATTTACTTCCTTGTAGACGGTCAGTTCTTTATAAATGTCGGGGAAATTTTTCATCGTTTTATACTTTGTCACACTACATTGGGCAACAAAAAGTTTTTAAATTTAGTCATCGATTGATTAACAAATCGACTTCATTTTGCATTTAATTTTACAGCAAACACGTTTCCACTTGTAAAATACCCGGAACAATTACAAAGCTTTCAATTTTAATTTCATAACTTTAACTAAAATAGGAAAATAAAAGAAGATAAAAAAATAAATGGAAACTTTGAAATTCAAAGAAATAGAGCAGATATCTGTTTTGCCCGCCTTCCCCAAATTGTAATAACTGTAATAATTATTTTTGGAACCACGCTTTTCTATTTTTGCTTATAAGAGAGACAGACAACAAAGCTTAAAATTATCAAAATTTAATATACGAATAGTATTTTGAAACTAAGGACCACTTTGTGGATAGTAAATGAATTGTACTGTATAGAGATTTTATATCATCTCCTAAAATAATAATTTTTTTCATTTTTCTTTGCTTGTTAAACGTTAAATTATGAAATTTACAAATGAGATTGCTAGTTTTAGAACAAGCTACGAGAGAATAATACAGCTTTTTATTAGCAGGCACCGCGTTAGGACTCCTGTTCGACATGGTTTTTACCCGGTACAGATAAAATCATATTGAAAATTGAAGATCAAACTTTGAAGATAAAATTTTGCTTTGATGCAAAAACAAGTAAATGAAGTTTATGTATTTCAGGTTGTCCATGTTGGCCTATTGATTTAGGCTGAAGAGTGTTTATACATGATTTGTTTGCAAAATAAAACCATAAATTGTTATCGAAACCAACTACTGTATATTGAAATCCAATATGGGTACTTTCGAAAGCAATTTTATGCTGGCCTATACAAAAGTAACTTCTTTCCCGAAGCAAAATTAAATGTTTTTAAATAAATTAGAGTCATAATTCAACTTTTACCACTAGATACTTGGACGGAGCAGAATGATATAACTTTGTCATTGTTGTAAACACGGCACAGCAGTCTGTAAAAAAAAAAGAAGTCTTAAAATTTCTTTGCATTTGATCCGGACAGAAAGCCCATTTTTGTATCGACGCCAATTGCAAGTGCATAACATTTGAGAAAGCCAAATCACTCTATTTCTATCTGGGCTACTTTATGCTAAATTGCTTTTAGAAACCATCTTACTTTTAATTCAATACTAAAACTAAAGAGTAGTTTGATACACTGCATATTAGCCAGTGAATTTATAGAAGACGCTTAAATTGAAAACTAACAACCTACTCTACGTTCTGGTGGTAAATGTACCGAGATAAAACGAGAAATCTGTGAAACTGCATTCAGTTACGCTTTCCTAGTTTGAACTTAAACGCTAAGCGATGCTTAATTCAACATTAAGCGAATATTGGTACTTCAAAATGATTTTGATCCAAACAACAAATTTAATTATCCAAGATAAAAACCGAGCACGTGAATCACAACTGTGCTGAAAACAGTAGCGTATTTAGGAAGGAGCATTGTGCCATAGCCCTCCTGGAGATCACGAATACGTAGGCTTGCCACACATCATATTTGGTGGACCGTACTTCTAGTCACTGATTGAAAATGAAAACCCTTTTTTTCTAAAGAACAAATAAATCGGACACTGAATTAAAGTGAAGAGCTTTTTTTTCGCTACCTCTTGAAAAAAATTTTCCACCAAGCATATTTGATTGTGGTTGTATGCTCTCCCCTTTTCAAAAATCTTCCGTACGCAATTTTTAATTTTGTACCCGTGGAATTGTAATCTACATATTTTCAATCTATCAAAAATCCAAATTTTTTTCTCTGTTCAAAAAATTCTTACTCAGCTCTTTACAGTTTAATCATATTTATTTTTCGGTACATTTGCAAACGCAATATAAGAAACAGATTGGTTTGTTTATCATCTTAAAAAGTCGCTAAAAAAAGTTTTGTCATGACAAATAACATAAAGTGCTTCTTGATCGCTCCAAGAGCTGAACAGAGGTGGGCAGAGCGCAACTTCCGCAACTTGCGCAATTGCGGAAGTTGCGTTGCGCTTTATTGCGTTGCGCTCTTATTTCCGAAAAGCGCAATATTTTTTGGTTGTTTTTTAATGCAGACGACCCGTGGCAAACTTTATTGCAGGCATTTCATTTTGCATGTCAGCGAACTGACAAAGAAATGCTATTAATTCTCTAAATTGGTAAAACGAAAAGCGATTGGTTTTCTAACTCGGTATACGCGATGGTCATGAGATTGCACGAGTCATAAGTGACTTAAACCTTATGTGAAATCATAAGACCTCATGTGACTTTTGATATACGGGCCGAGGTTGAAATCGGCAACTCACTGAAGTCGTTGCCAGTGGACGACAAAGTCATTGTAATTAAGCAAGCTATGGAAGCTTATATTAAGAGTACCTCTGTTTATTAATGTGAAATAATTAACTAACGTACGCTCGGCAAATGTATTAATTTTCTCATAACTTTAGGTTTATTTAGACAAAGCATCAAATCGAATTTAATGCCTTTTTAACGCCTATTGACGAGCTTTTAGCAGTTGCTACTATGAGCGCTTTATCTCTGAAGATGTCTGTTGATTTCTGACCGACCAAACGTCAGTTTAAATAAAAATATTTTGCTAAATTTTGATATTATCACTGCTAAATCAGTTTATCACTGGTTCAAATGATGAGCTTACTTAAAAAATTAAAAGTAAAAATCTTAGCTTTTAGGTGAATTTTTTTATAAAATATTTCGAAATTGGCGAAGTGGTCATGTACTGGTAGATATTAACAATAAAAGTTATAAAAGTTATGCATCATCAAAGCTAAATACATATCTTTTCCCAGTTAATTAAACCGCTGTAAAAACAAAGTCTCCGGACAGTTGTCGCACTAGGCCGTCAAATTACTTGGGAACAGAAAAATTTGTGCCATAAAAGATTGCAGAAAACGAGTAAAGTGAACCATGAGAGCTAAATTGGAAGTTGTATTTACATCAATTTGCTTTTTAACAATAACATTGTTTTAAAAGATGTACCCAATTTGGAACAGTTGGTACATTGTAGACCACAGTTCCAACATTAGTAAGGTATAAACTAATATTTTATATTAATTTTTATTTGGTGTAAATCAGTAAAGTATTTAGTAAAGTATAGTTTTTATATTTGGTTGTGTTATACAGTAAAATTAAATTGAAATCATGGCTGAAAAAGTTGTCGACGATGTGGAAGCTCTTTTTACTTCAAGTGATGGTGATACAACAGGTAATTTTGTTTAAGCATTAGGACTCGTTTCTGCAACGAGTGTGGAATGAAACATTCCTTCTTTCATTTATTGATCTTTTCGTGCGTAACCCTATTCCGACCGGGCTTTTTAAAAAAACTTTGTAGGACTGGGGGTAGGAAAGTGCCCGCAGTCTTTGGTTGCTTATATCTCAACAATTACTAGAATTGTCATTCAAGTTTTTATAGAAAGGAATTTCATACTCTTTTAATATACATGTAGATACTTAAATGTTGCATTTAAACATTATTTGAGATTAAAAAAGCAACCAGTATCAAAGGTAGTGTTGTATCTTTGCACGAATACACAGGTTTATTAAAAAACAATAATTAAATTCACAAAAAGTACTTAGCCAAAAAACAACCGTATTGAAATAGAATGCTTTTAGTTCGTTTGCTGTAGTAGCTTGATAACTTTGAACTGAATGATGAACCGAAATAGAGGCGCAAATTTAACTGGTTACAATTATGCTTGGAGATACGCGTGTCCAATAATTGATCGAGCAGAAGGCGCTGATTAAGAGCAGAAGCGTTTAAGAAAACACTACGTCATCGATTGCACAATATCACAACAGGTAGTCAATTTTTGTAAATTGGCTGAAAACGAGAGAGCGGTTTGAGAGAATTAATAACTTCGGCTGTTTGTCGAATGTCATAATCCGTAAAATTAAAAGTAGGAATGGTGACAGCTGAAATCCACTTGGCAAGATTATTACTGTTTACAGAAAAAGAAAGTTTTCACCCGAAAATCTGCTAAAAGCTGGTTTTATTAGTGTTTACAAAGCTTCGATCTTTGCGATTTATCAAATCATTTTTTAAATTCACTCACTTTTGTGAAGAATTTAGGCAAGAAACTTTATACATAAAAAGAAAGGCAAATTATTACACAAAAAATTATGTTTGTAATTCCACATCGCAGAAAACTCACCTTAATTTTTTTCACTGTAAAAAAATATTTCGACTTGACTAATTTATTTAGAGTTGATTGCTTTTGATCACATCGATTTTAATTTTAGAGAAATCTTTTTTAGTTCGAATGCTTTCTTCTTTTGGTGAAGTACGCTAATTCATTAATAAAAGATTTGCTTATTAAAATGTTGCTTGCGTTTTCTGACATAATTCTTTAACGTTTAATTGTTGTACGAGTTTGTTTTGTTTTAGTGATGTTGACTATTTGTTGGAAAAATTTTACTTTTGGGTCGAGAGTTTTTTTGGAAATTGTAAGAATTTTTGGGTGTTTTTTTGTTGATAGTGTTTGATTGTTTGATTTAAGTGAAAGAATTGTGCCATATTCAACTGGGTCTGGTGTAAAAAGTGTGGTTGTATGTTTTGCCCCGTCAATAAGTTTTTAGCTTGCGTTTCAAATTTACGTCACATTAGGGCTTATCGTACTTTACGTTCTCAAAAACTGCTCCAATGAGTGTAAAAAAGGTCGACAGTTGGATTTTATGAAACTTTTCTTGTTTTACAGGACTTAAGAACAACACCAACGGGAGGTGGGCAAATATCTTCTTTGGTCAATAAAACTATAGAAGATTGGATGGCAACAAAGCCAACATGGAAGACAAAATTCCAGTTGGAATCTTTTCCTATGTTCCACCGAAGAGCTTGGATTGAAGTTTTTTTAAAATACAACACTGGCATTCCAAGCTCTGCGGCAATAGAACGTATCTTTTCTGTTGGATCCAACGAGATGAAACCAAAGAGAGCGACGTTATCGTCAGAAAACTTTGAACGATTGATATTTATTCGAAAAAACGAAAACTGCGTGCTTCCATTAAAATAATTAATTAATTTATTTGTGTTGTTGAGTTTATTTATTCCGTTTTGTGTTGTGTGTTGTTGAGTTGTTGAGTTTATTTATTATTTATTTGTTTTATTAATTTATATTATTTATTATTTTTATATTTTGTGTAAATCGAATGAATAAAAAAGGAAAAGTCGTTCAACTATCGCAAACAATCAAAATCGAAAAAATGCTTTTTCATTGACTTTGCTTTGTAATCTATTGATTACTTCAAAAATAGCGGTATAAAAATTTGATGCAATTGATGAAAAGCAGCTCACGAATGTTTGAAATAAAAAGCAAATTCAACGAAAGTTTTTTTGGGTTTTGATTGAAATGATTGAAATTGTAAATGTCTTTTTGTTTTAAAAGACAAAGTTGGGTTGAAAGTTTAGTTGAAACTTAAAAAAATTTTTATATGTGCCATAACTGAAATTTAGAGCTCTGGTTGGACTGCGCTTATGATTTTGACAGAATATTGCGTCTCATGTGATTTGAAAATCTTGATGCGCTGCACGGTCTCGGTTCAAAACCCACTCGCGCCATTCTGTTGTGTTCTTGGGAAAGTTACTTTACGCACATTCCCCTGCTTGGTGGTCTTTGCAAGCAGTTCTAAATTTCAGTCATATCTCTATTAAATTACAAGCGGAAAGCAATATCTTGGCATCTCCGGAAGCAGGTCGGGGTAATTGCCTACCCTATGTATAGCGCCTCCGTCGTTTCCTGCGAGTCAGGAGGGTAAATACAGAGATAAAAAAAATTAATGTAGTCTTTTTAAATACATGAAACATAAAGCGCATTACGCATAACGTAATTTATTTTAATATTTAATTAATAATAATATAATTTGAAAAAGACATTGCGCTCTGTTTAACATGATTTGTAAAAGTTTGTAAAACAAGGTAAAACAAAATTTAGATAAATTTTTTTGCACTGCCCTTAACATGATTTAAAATCTAAAACTTAAACTGGGGGCGTGAAAGGTGCGTAGGGGGCATAAACAACTGGCTGCTAATTAAATTTTAACTCCTAGATTCTTAAACTTAAGGGTACGCCGTTCTGGGGGTGAAGTGAAAGGTTTACAAGGGGGGGGGGGGCACGAATAGCTAGGTACAAACTAAATCTTAACCGAACCTGGCGGTCTTTGGAGAACACTGCGATTTTCGGAAGAAAATTGAGAAATAGGACACTAAATCAAAGTGAAGACTTTTTTGTGAACATCATGATTTTGGGACGGAATTTGTTGATATGATAGAAGGGGGCGCGATTTTTGTTTGCAGGACAAAAAGGGGCACGGTCTCAAAAAAAAACCCTGGTTTAAAAAAACATTGCGCAAGTTGCGTTGCGCTTCACTAATTTCAGAGACTCGTTGCGCTTTAGTGCGCTGGGCTTCTTTTAATATCAAAGACATCTTGCGCTGCGCTTTGGTAATTTATGGAAAAACTGCCGGAATCAGATGCTGGCAGTTGTGTTATTAAGCCAGCATCGAGTTTCGTCATCCAAAACCGTCAGACCTCGTGCTCCATGTGGTGCCCGATGTATAGGGCACGCTGTTAAAACATGGTCTGCGGTTTGCTCAGAGGCGCCACACTCGCAATTCGGTGAAGAAGCGAGGCCCCATTTGTGCATGGACGAATGGAATCGCCCAACACCAGTCCGCAGGCGGTTGAACTTAACCCAAGCTGCTTGGGGTAAGCCCATCCCAACAGGCCTGGCACCGGTCCTGGGCACAAAAGCATGGAGCCTGGAAACATTTTCACAATAATCCGTTTTCCATTTGTGATTTGTCCATTCAGAAGCGCGGATGCCAAATCTAGCAAGGTTGTCCAAAAGATTCCGCGCACCTGGCACAAACGAATGTCTGGATCTTAGTCTCACTTGGCGAGTATCTGAGGACCCACTTAAAAGACCATGCAAGATATGATCCCACTTAAAAGACCATGCAAGATATGATCGGGGTCCAGAGATCCACGGTGAGCCAAGGAGAGTGTCGCTCCCATTCGGTGAAGCTCAGCTGGCTGGATGCCTGAGAGTACAGATAGGTGGTCCGTTGGAGTGGGACGCAGGCATTTAGTGACTATATGCAAGGCGTCGTTCAAGACACTGTCGATGAGGCGAGTATGAGCATTGCAACACCACATTGGCGCACAGTACTCAGCTGTTGAGTAGACTAGAGATAAGGTGGCTATATGTAGTGTTTTAGCACGAGCACCTTATCCCGAGCCCACAAGTCGCCTCAGCAGTGTGATGCGGGAGGATATTTTTTTGCGCAATGCCACTACTGTAAATGGTGACAAAACATGAGCGATCTGTCCAGTTTTACCCCAAGATAAGTAGGGGTTGGACAGAACGGTTAAAAGTCTACCGTTGTTGTAGACCTTTAACTCACGTTTGGCTTCTTGGTTATTTAAGTGAAAGACTGCCATTTGGTTGGCATTCAAACTTGGTTGGTATTCAAGCAGTTCAACAGCAATTGTTTTCTACAACAGATTGTATATCTGTAAAGTGTTTTCAATAGTCAAAATCTCAAAAAAAAAAAAGCGATTTACATGAAATAAATTCTACATCGCCTAAGGCATATGGATGTCTGGCAAACGACGTAATTTCCTTCGTCGCGCAAAACCGATTCTTGGTAAAATTCATTTCATTTTATAAAAGCGTGAAATTGAAATTTCCCGTAGTGCCTGCAAAAACAAGCAAAAATTAAAAATTTGCTAAAAAACGTCTATTTTCTTCGTTAACCATTGTTCGGGGGCACCTAAAAATAGTACTATTTTATTCAGCAATTCAAATTAGAAAAAGTCGAGAAATTCCAGATTATTATCTAAAAAACTGAAGTAATTATAAACGTTTTTGCAAAGGCCGGGCTTCAGAAGCCCGGCTGTTGAGGAGAATAGGGTTAATTTATTAAATTAATTCAGGGGTCCGCAAATAGTGGGTCGCGAACCAAATTTGGGTCGCGAGACCTTTTATTCTGGGTCGCAAATAATTTAAACTATTTAAACCTACGCTAAATATAAGCTTCGCATCAGTGTAATAATAATGAACTTGACCATTCTAAACCTATAATTATTATTACATTGTTACGTAATCGAGCAGAACACATGTTAAGTTGTCATCGAACAGTCATGTTATTTTGTTACTGTTGCACAATGCGAGATTAGCAGCTGTCTGAAATTGCTTGATACTCTATATATCAGTGTTTCCCAAACTTTTTCGGCCTGGCGCCCCATTGGCTTCCAGATAAATTCCCAGCGCCCCCTTGATTTTCAGCTTGATTCCCAGCGCGCCCTCGCTTCTTTTTTAAGTGAAAAGAATGTTCGACAGAGAACATTTATCTGTAATTTTGCTATTATTCTCCCAAATTTTTGGTGACCTCTAAAAAAAAAAAAAAAAAGGTCTTCACTTTGATTTTAACTGTAATTTTGCTATTTTTCTCCCAAATTCATTGTGATCTCTAAAAAAATAAAGGTCTTTACCCTGAATCGATCTTGTATTAAATACTTTGGGAAACACTGCTGCAAGATCACCTATAAAAGGTGTTTAATCGTCCTTCATGTATATTTCTTCTCATTATTTCCTATCGCCCCCTTGTTCTCTTACCGCCCCCCAATCGCCCCCTTTCTTCTTACCGCCCCCCTAAATCTCGCCAACGCCCCTTGGGGGGCGGTAGCGCCCACTTTGGGAACCACTGCTATATATTGTTTTTAGAGGTCCCTCTTGATTTTAGGAGCCTCCCCTTAAAAATACAGCATATAGTTTCATTTTGCTGTATGTTTTTTACAGATCACCATGATTTTGGGAGAAAAATAGCAAAATATGAGATCAAATCGAAGTGAAAATCTTTTTTTTTTTTAGAGATCACTATGATTTTGGGAGAAAAATACCGAAATTAGAGTTCAAATTGAAGCGAAGACCTTTTTTTTTAGAGATCACCATGATTTTGGAAAAAATAAGGGAAATACGAGATCAAAGCCCTTTTGTTTTAGAGAACACCAATTTTTGGAAATCCTTTCCTCGGGCCCCTAACTTTGAATATCCATGACTGAATAGTAGCCTTAAAATTCCTAACTAATTGAAAATATTTTCCATTTAATACTGCCGCTCACGAAAAGTGTGGGTCACAAGAGTTTTAGTCAAGATTTTTTTGGTCGCATCAAAAAGTATTTGCGGACCCTTTAATTAAGCGACTTGATTTTTTCCTGAACCCCCTCCCAACTAATCAGCTTTTCCCCAATAATCTTTAATTCATAGTACATAAATCCAACATTCAATTCATCCAAGTTCTTTTTTGAGATTGGGACTTTTCCTAAGCGTGTTTGGTAAAATTTCATGAACCCTGTTTGGTGATAAGTTCAAAAGTGCTCTCATCAAAGTTTTCAAAACCAAACAATCCATAGTGCATCACTGTTGAAAGAAATTTGAGTATGGATCAACCTGAGAATCTGCTTGATTTGAGTTAGATTTATGCGGCTGCTTTTCAAAGTCAACCTTTAGCAAACAGTTTATTGATCATTTCAGGCGGGCAAAGTTCAAAGCAGGTAAAGAACTATTAAACATCTTTTGCAAATCACATGCAATGAGCTGATTGTACAGCAATTGTATTTTTGGGATCAATTCAAAACACCATTTTGATCAATACCTTATACATAAGCACAGCTTAATTAGGTCAATTCTAATCAGTGCACCCACTGCACAAAACACAGTCAAGTAATCAATTTAGCTCAAAGATAGAACAAAATAGCCATAGTGTAAATACTGAACAATATCCAGTGTGTGCTTTACTCTGCTCATAAGAATAAACAACATTTGAACTTTTTTAATGAAAACAATCATTGCACAATAGTAGGACCATTAAACCTTTTCATTTTCAAACAACTGGCTAAATTTTTTCTCAAAAATGAATTACGAAATCTCTTTGCAGTACTGGTAGTTAAGTATTTGTGACCAAATTTAGGAAAAAAGTATGGTTTTAAGCAATCAAGATACACTACGAGTATTATTGTAAAACAGCCTCATGGCTTGTCGTTGCATTTACCAAGAAGCTTGAGTAAATTTTATTAAGGTTAGTGCTTGTTTCAATGTCAGAGAAAAATTTGCGACTTTTTATAAACATTTAACAAAAATGTATAGTGAATGTAAATACTGTATATTGGCATGGGGTCTACTTTAAAGTCAGTGGCAATGAAGTCATCATAACACCAAATTTTTGGTCTTCAGCATCTGCATTCGATGAAGAAATTTTCAAAACTATTTCTATTATTGACACAGCACTTGTGCTGATAAAATACACAGCACAGTTGTTTTTTAACAAAGCTAAATTAGTTCAATTATTACTGGTTGGCAATGCTGGTAAACTTCGGTATTTACCATTCATAGTATTAGCATTTTACAGCTACATAAGAAATTAATTCATGTATCAATTTATAAATTAGTTTATTTTGATGCTCTGTATCATTTAAAAGTACTTCTAAAATAAAATTGCTCTAAATTAAAATTGTCGTTTTTTCATATTTTGCGCCTTCGTTGAAATTTTCAACCCCAATAATTATAAGGATCAACAACATAATTATAAGGGTTTTTTTTGATAAAAATTTCTTTTTAGTATAAACATGTTTATTTATATGGATACCATATTTTTTAAGGGCCTCATATAAATTTAAATTTTAATCCCCCCCTACTAACATGGCGAAGTTGTAACGCGTGGTACTAATTAGTTTGCTTTTTAGCTTTTTTTTAAGAGAAACCAAGCGCTTTTGAGTTATTTTGCAAAAGCACCAACTTAAACAACCAGACCGGTGTGATCAGAAAAAATTTGGTCTATAAAGGAAAATGAAACAGACCAATCACGTGACAAATAATTTATGCGTCACAATGTCTCAACGTCGCAAAAAACAACTGGGTAAAAAAAATTACAGAGCAGAAATTACTTTTGCTTCCGCCCAGTTCTTGATAACTATAGAGAAGAAGTGAATTGTAAAATTAGGAAACAAATTAATTGACTCACACAAAATACCGAAGTCATCAGTTGCGATTGAAACCATGACTAAACTGATAAATGTTGCCTGATGAAAAATTTTAAAATATTTTGCTTCCTGTACCAAACCTATACTTCTAAGTAGGAAATCAAAGTAAATTTAGTAAATCGTTATATTGGTGAACATAAAAATTGTTTTCTGCGTCTTGAAAGTTAAAAATACCAATCTGAAGTTTTTTGATATTGCGCAATACACAACTTGCATAACAACGAATAGGTTTGTTTAAAACCGATATGTGCTAAATTAATGAACATGCCAAAAAAAAATAAATAAACAATCTTGTTTTTGATATTTTATGAGAATTTTTTAAAATGAAAGGTTTAGGCGTCAACGTTATATTGAGGCAGATTTGACTGAAGTTTTTATTATTTGTTGATCATACAAAGACCATTTTTTTCATCTTGAAGCTTTAGACAGGTTTCACGTTTCGTTTTCACACATGGGTTTTAAACTAACTAAAAATTTTTGTTTGTTTATTGATTTTCTATTTATGTTTATGTCAGCAACAAATGGTGAAGTGACAGACTTGAGGAAAATCTTTGCAATGAATTGGAATAAACTTATTAAAATGGCTCCGAATACGCTGAAAATAAGCTTTCGATAACCTCGAAAACATAGCTTAGGTTAGGTTATAAAAGAACGTAGTGTTTTTGTAAATAATTTAATTATCAATATTGACTAACCTGACCCATTCAATTTAAGACTGATTGTTAGTTTTCGACAATTTTTTCTCGATGTAAAGGCTTATTTAAACTCATACAAAAATAAATCAAAATAATTCTTTGAATTTAAAATTTTTGCTCACTTTATTTGTTACTATTTTTCCATGAAAATACTGTGCTATGAGCACTTTTACGAAAAAAAAAAAAAAATTTTTAAATCAGCTGATCTTTGTTTTCATCACAGTTACTGCTTTAACAGGTGAACGGAACAAAAATATGTTTTCTCTTTTGCAGAATATTCGCGGATTCGATCGGTTTCGAACCTTGCAACTTGTCGTTTATTAATTTGAAATGCAGTCGACCGGTCAGAAGCATCACTCTTCAGATGAAAATGAGAAGTAGATGGGGGACCATCAGCCCGGTATGTGCTGAGCTGCGCAAAGATGTAACAGCCATGTACGTAGCATGGTCTGGTGATTAAGATTGCCATTTTGCGGGCAAACGCAATCGGTACAATAGCAGTTCCAAACTCACTCCTATCGTTCTGTTGTGTCCTCGGGAAGGCACTTTGCGATCTTTTCATCTGCTTCATGGTTTTTAGGAAGCACCTTTGAATTTTAGTTATATCTCTAGATAAGAACTGAAAAACAAAATAATATTGCTCTATATAGCGCCTCGGTCATTTTCTTGTTTGTTAGGAACGAGGATAAATATAGAGACAAAAATAAAACTACTAAATGTCCCCTGGCAACCATGAGTTCCTTCATTGATTTCGTCAAAATAATTTAGCTGAAAGCGAAAATGTTTATAAGCTTCCAATGTAGTTCGGGGTTTGCGATGACTTTATGATTTTCTGTTTCGTTGCTTACAATTGTTTAATTTAAAAAATAGACCTTATGTACTTATACAAAGTTTGTTGAGTAACATTTGAATTTATGACATATTGTTTCAAAAACACTTAAATGTATTTAAGTCAATATTCAATACTTTTAATCTTTTTTTTCAAATTAATTGATCATCATTTCATTACTTTTACTGATCTTTTTAAATGCTTCTGGGGATCTGAGGTATTTTTTGTCTGGTAAAAATTTTTAGTTGTTCGTTTAATCTGTATGAAATAATATTACCGTACTTTAGAACTGTTTTTACAGATCGCCAAGCGGAAAAATTAACGTAAAATGCTTTTCCAGGGGTGTAATACGGTGCAAGGATATGAGATTAACCGAGGTTGTGCAATCATTAAGTAGACACTTTCCCTTTTTGCACATAAATACTTTTCATATGGCCTTCTTAAAGTGTTAAAAATATCTCTAGTTGGCAGATAGTCTTGTTAACTTTCAATAAATAAAAATGAAACACAAAAGACTGATAAAAAGAATCTCTACTAAGAAAAATGTTTTATATAAACATGAAAAAGAAACGAATAGTAGAAAGCAAGAAAAATTTTACCAACCATGATGTGCGAAATAGTTTCGATTTTGAGAAACTATTTGCAATCATTGCGGAACGGTTAGTTTGTAGCCTGCTGGTGGCGGTATTAAAAGTTGTTCCTGACGTTCCTTAGTTAAAAAATTTTAATTTTATTTTTTCAGAAAATTTTACCATTTTCAGTCCTTGTAGCTTGCATGTAACTTGCAAAACTCAACAGTTTCTAAAGTAAGAAAAATGTAACACTTTAACGTCGAAAGATCCTATTATTACATAATTTAGTGTAAAAAGATTTTTTGCTAGTAAAAAATATTTTACGCATACGTCAAAAGCGATTTGAATCAACTAATGGATATTTCGAGATGTTTTTTTAAAAAGAAATTTTGGATTAGGAGAAATTTATTTATTTATTTCGAAAGAAAAAACTATAAAATCAAATTAATAATTTTTTGGGGAGTAAAAAGAATTAATTTTGTTATCACTTTAAACAAAGTCGATTTTATCGGAGCCATAAGCTTTTCGTGACGCTCTCATCAGTGGCAATCGCGTCAAAATGGGACGAACCAGAGAAAATAAAGGTATTTATAGTCTCAACAGTTGGGAGAAAGGTGCTGCAGTCTCGGAAAGGAGAAAGGCACAATTGCACAAAATCAAAGAAGTGTGGTGCAATACAGTGTAATCTCGGAAAGGAGAAACGCACTATGTGCAATTACCCAGGAGAAACACTGTTACTCACAACTTAGGTTATTTGAAAAGTTTTAATGTGTAAACAAATTCCTTTTGTTTATATAAAACCGGATGTTTGGTTTTGATAAAAGTTGCCTCAAGTAGGCACAGATGGAACGAGTTGTGTGCCACAGCAAGAATTTTAAAACGTTTGTCGTTATAGTTTGCAGCACATTGCTCGTTTTCAAGCAAGTGTTGTCCTATAGCAGAGTCACAATCTGGATTGTTACGTTTTAGCTTACAGAATCTGCCTGGTTGAGATCGTGTAGGGCGCTTCGCTTGCTGTTGTAGCCATTTAGGAACATGCTGCTTGATTCTATCTTGTAGTCGCTGTGATGTTCGTCCTACGTACCTACTGTCACAGTGGCACGAATATTCATAAACAACGGAGCTTTTCAGCGTGGTAGGTAAAACATCTTTGCGGGCTACAGGCAACATGCGTTTGGATGTAAATACAACTCTGGTGGTAACGGAGCCATAGAAGCTTTCAACAGCCGTTTTGACGTTTTTATCAAGACCAATAGAAGCTTTTCCTATCCAAGGAACTCTCAAATATACGGGACACTTCTCAGGACCAAATCGTTTGGGCATAGAAAACTGAGCAATTTTCTTGGAAATGTTGCAGTCAATAATTGATTCAGGATAACCATTGTCCAATAGAATGTTCTTGATATGCTTAATTTCTTCGTTTAGTTTAGATTTCGTGCATATCATTAGTGCTCGGTGTACCAAAGTTGATATAAGATTTGTTTTTTGTTTAGTGGGACTAAAAGATTCCCAACGTAAGTACTGTCCAGTAAAGGTAGGTTTTCTATACACACTTGTTTCAAAACCGGTAGCTGTTCGTTCCACATTAACGTCGAGAAACGGTAAACAATATTTTTCTCTTTCTCAAAGGTAAATTTGAGAGAAGGATGGAGACAGTTTAGTTGTTTGAAAAAGTTATCCGACTCTTCTTCATTGCAAAACATAGCAAATGTATCGTCAACATACCTAAAATATGTGGAAGGTTTTAATTTTTGAGAGAAGAGTTTTTCTTCATAAAATCCAACAAAGATGTTAGCTATGGCTGGGTCTAGTGGTGAACCCATTGCAACCCCATCAGTTTGCTTGTACATGATGTCGTTAAAGCTAAACTCTACTCCAGATGTGGCACTTTTCATCAGTTCAATGAAGACAGCCTTCGAAATAAGTGGTTGTGCATCCGAATCATCGCAATATAAGACATTTGCACAGATATTAATGGTCTCTTCAGGTGGGACGTTTGTAAAAAGGCTTGAGATGTCGAAGGAGCACATAAAAAGATTGTTAGCATCTTTAGAGTTTTGAATAGCATCAGCAAATGTAAATGAGTCACGAATACAATGGGTCGAGAAACGCTTTAATACCGGTTTCAAGAGGCTTGCTAACCACTTGCTGAGCTCATGATGGGATGAGCCTGTCATAGATAGTATCGGTCGTAACGGTACGTTTGTTTTGTGCGTTTTGGGTAAACCATACATTCTGGGTCTTTGTGATCCGGTGGGACGAATATTTTGGTAAAGACTTTTGGGTATTGAATCTTCTTTAAATAGTTCTAATAAACGTTTTTGAAGTTTTGATTCAATATTAGCAGTGTTATCGTTGCTTGAGGTTGGTCCAAGTTTTTTGAATTTTGATGGATCATCAAGTATTCTTAGCATTTTATCTATAAAGTCATTCTTGTTCAGAATGACTACTCCTGAACCCTTGTCCGGTTTGATGATGACAATTTTTTCATTGGAATGCAAGCTGTTGAGTGCTCGAAAGCATTCTCCATGAAAAGCAAAATCACGTGAGTCAATCTCTTCACCACAGTAGCGAATATCCGCCATTGGTCAACATCTTCTTGACAACGCCCAATGCGCCCTTCATTACAGCAACGAAAAATTTTCTATTCTCGCTCGAGGTCGCTCTTCCTTTCACCTTTCTGCTCTTGAAGCGACTTTTATTAAATCTCTCAATCCCCTTCTGTGTAAGCAAAAAGAATTCGTCTACTCTTTGAAAATTTCTTAATTTTTTCTCTCATTGGCTAATTTCTTTCAGCCAAGAGAACTCCACTTTCCCCCTTTATAACTTAGTTCGGTTTCAATTCTGCTTCATTCTGACGATTTCCCCTGAAGAGTGTCAGATGAAAAGCTTTGGGAAGAAAAATCTTTTACTTCACGCAATCTTCAAATTCTGTACCACCAAATGTTTATTCAAATAATAATTTTCTAGTACCGTAAGTACTCGCATATAAGCCGACTTTAAACTTTAAAAAAAATTATCAAATTAGGGGGTCGGCATATACGTGCATAAATCCGATCTAATATATAAAGGAAATGACATGACGCCACTTCTGAGATGACGCAATATCACCGATATTACCATTCAGTCGTATATACAGCCATAAAAATTGAGACTACACTAAATAAAATTAATTCCGACAAACTAAAACTCTATTTTAACATTAATTTTAACTGTACCTCAAACTACATCATAATCACGTCAAATAAAATTGGCGAGTTTTGAAGGGTCGGCTTATATGTGAATTTTTGTAAAATTGTTCATTTCGGGACAGTTTTTTAAGGGTCGGCTTATACGCGAGATCGGCTTATATGCGAGTATATTCGGTACTTTATGAATAGGACAAAAAATTGTCTGAGGTTCTAGGATGAAGACCAAAGAAAAAAAGGTCATCACTGTCATTTGAGTGCACTATCCCTACTAAAGTTACGTCCTAAACCTGAAGTTGCGGCCGCTCCGTTCACACCGTACTAAAGCCATCACGGAGTATAATTTGAAAATCCCTGACATACTAACACATTTTAACATTTCTCCCTGATGAGGGTCTAAAATCCCGGACATTCCCGGGAAAATCCTGAAGTATGGTAACCCTACTCTAAATTAATCTTCCATTAAGCGTCCCCAAACCCAAACTGTTTGTGCTGACTTTGCTGATGGGACTGAAGGTTAACCATAGCCAACTACACTTCAATGCTTTGTGACAATATAATCGGTAGAACTGTTTGCGTTTGACTCGCACAAGTTTGTTTGAATTCCGTTGTTAATACTCAAGAACACACAAGCGACACAACTATACGCTTTTGTACACATATAATTTTGAATAAATCTGATTATGATGTGCATTGATGCAATTGAATAAAATCGCGACGCAATTAAAATCAATTGTTTTTGATGCAAAAAATTCATTCACTTTAACAAGGACAAGTTGATATTTTATATTCAAGAATGAAGATGGAAAATTGTAACTTTAATTTGGAGACAGAAACAGTTGTTTCGCGCGATATTTATTAAATAAAATGGCGCCAAGTTTAAAAATATCTGGATCAAAAAAAGCAATTGCAAACAATGTGAGTTTAACCATAAAATTTTCAGACACTGACTCAACATCTCCGTTACTTGTTATTTGTGATCAAATCATTTCCCGGAAAAAAATCCTCCAATAGAACACAATTCTCTCTGGCACCGCAGACACCGTATGCCCATGTTGTAGTAGATTTTCAATAGGCTTCCTCTTTGATTTCCTAAAGAAAAGTTAGTCTATTTAATAAAAGAGAGGCAGGCTCTCAAATAAAGTTGACCTTATCAATAAAATTAACTATACATTTTAAGAATTTTGAACAAACAGATTGATGGCATTTAGATCAACTAATGATTTTAAGAAAGTGTTTGCAAAATGAGAAACAAGAGATAAAATTAGTTTTATATATTTGCAAGTTTTTTTTAAACGGTGTCGATGACGTAATAATAATGAAGGTTTACTCGGTCAGTTTTATGAGTAGAGAGCAGATCAACCCAACAGAAACTCAATGACTCAAAACCCCCACCAATGAAGCACAAAATTTAAGATGGGGGTGGGGCAATGGCCCGAAATAACCTGAGTGGGAGAACAAAGCAGTACAAAACACTCAACCAGAAATTGATAAATATCCTGTGCTTCAAAAACACAGTCGCTGCTTGGTGCGCAATTGCAATGATTTAAAAGTGCTTCGCCCACCGCAAAAGTTCAAGGTCGCATATAATAGAATCAGATGGGAGGAAGTCACCGCCAACTAAAGAATATGGCCTGATATGTTGCATTGGAGCGAAAAAATTACCAGGCCGATGCCGTAAAATTAGGTGAAATATTTCTGAAATTTTTTTTGTTGTTTATTATAAAACTATATTTGAATTTTCAATGAAGTACGTGGATAATGTTCACGCTTTTTACTTCGAGTTTTTTTGAAAAACAGTAATGTACTGTGACGTCATAATGCAATTTAACCGTACAAGTTAAAACTAAGCAACATTTATGAATTATAAATTGTTTCAATTGCAATCCCAGGAGTAATAGTTTGTTTAAAAATTGATATTAGACTAAAGCCAGTCATCGGAGGCACATTTCTGTGTCTCTTGATGCCGGTCCCAAGCCAGGATAAATGGGGAGGGTTGCGGCAGGAAGGGCATCCGGCGTAAAACTTTTTTGCCAAAACAGACAAATACGTAATCATTATCAATCCATACCAAATCGGTCGCGGCCCGGGTTACCAACGACCGCCTCAGGTGTCGCACAGCAGGGCACCTGTGGAAATTATGCTGCTGCTAAACATAGTGAAAACAAGAGCAGAAAGAGAGGAGGAAGGCGAACGAAGAGGCAGCGAGAAGTGTGGAAAGGAAGACGCTCACTCATAAAGGTGGGTACCTTAAATATTGGAACGGTAACTGGAAGGGGAAGAGAGCTGGCAGACATGATGGAGCGAAGGAATGTAAACATATTGTGCCTACAGGAAACAATGTGGAAAGGTAGTAAAGCAAGGAACATTAAAGGTGGATGCAAACTATTTTACAACGGGGCTGATGGAAGAAAAAATGGGATAGGGATAGTGGTGAGGGAGGAGCTGGTTGAAAGTGTCCTGGAGGTGAGGAAGGTGTCAGACAGACTAATGGCCATGAAGCTGGAGGTAAAAGGGTCCATCCTAAATATAGTAAGCGCATATGCTCCACAGGTTAATAACAGCATGGAGGAGAAAAATGATTTTTGAGAGGACTTGGATGAGGTGATAGAAAGTATATCAAAAGAAGAGAGGTTAGTTCTTCGCGCAGACCTTAATGGACATGTGGGCAAAGAAAACAAAGGGGATGAGGAAATAATGGGGAGGTACGGTGCTGGAACAAGAAATAAAAAAGAATCAATGGTTGTGGATTTTGGGAAAAGGATGGATTTGGCTATTGTCAGTATTTATTTCAAGAAGAAAGATGAACACAGGCTGACGTATAAGAGTGGAGGAAAAAGTTCCCAAGTAGATTATGTGATGTGCAGAAGGAGGAACTTGAAGGAAATGTGCGATTGTAAGGTAATATTGAATAAGTGTGTCGCAAAACAGCATCGTATGGTGGTATGCAAAATGGCTCACATGGTGAAAAAGAAAAAAGCAGAGAAAGTAAAGCCCAATATACGATGGTGGAAACTGAAGGAGACAAGGTGTCAAGAAGCGTTTAGACAAGAGGTGACCAGGATTCTGGGAGGCAAGAATGGGTTACCTGATGAGTGGGACAAAACGGGAGAAATGCTAAGAAAAACAGCTGAAACTGTACTGGGACATTTGGGAAACGAAAAGGAGACAGGGAGACATGGTGGTGGAATGAAGAAGTTCAGGAGAGCATAAAAGAAAAGAAAGAGGCAAAGAAAACATGGGACAAAATAAGAGATAAAAATACTAAGAAGGTATACAAAGAAAAGAAGAGTAAGGCAGAGAAGGCAGCTGCAATGGCGAAGGGACGTGCGTATGACAATTTGTATGCTAGATTGGAAACAAAAGAAGGTAAAAAGGAATTGTACAGATTGGCTAGGCAGAGAGACAGAGCAGGGAAAATGTACAGCACGTGAGGGTTATAAAAGATGAAAACGGTAATGTTATGGTAAATTCGGAGGCAGTGTTAAAGAGATGGAAGGAGTACTTTGAGAAACTGATGAACGAGGAAAATAACAGAGACCCTAGGACAGATGAAGCAGAAGTGGTTAAGGAAGAGGTAAATTGTGTCAGTAGAGAAGAAGTAAAGAACACTAAGAAGCTGCTGGGCCAGATGAGTTGCCAGTAGAAGTTTGGAAGTGCATGGGAAAGATGGGGATAAAGTTTTTGACCAGGCTGTTCAACAGAATATTAATGGGTGAACGGATGCCAAAAGAATGGAGAAGGAGTGTGCTTATCCCAATCTATAAAAACAAAGGGGACGCACAGTGCTGTGGAAACTACAGAGGAATAAAGCTAATGAGCCACACAATGAAGATATGGGAAAGAATTATTGAAGCCAGGCTAAGGGATAGAGTGGAGATCAGCAAATAGCAATATGGATTTATGCCAGGAAAGGAAACCACCGATGCCATGTTTGCTTTAAGAATGTTGATGGAAAAGTACAGGGAAGGTCAAAGAGAGCTACATTGTGTATTCGTGGACCTAGAGAAAGCTTACGACAGGGTTCCGCGGGAAGAGCTGTGGTACTTTATGAGAAAATCAGGAATAGTGGAAAAGTATGTGCAACCAGTACAGGATATGTATGAGGGAAGCGAAACAGTGGTGACGTGTGCAGTAGGAACTACAGAAAGTTTCAAGGTTAAGGTTGGACTACACCAGGGATCAGCGTTAAGTCCATTCCTGTTTGCAGTGATAATGGACAGGATAACGAATGAAGTTAGGAGAGAACCACAATGGACGATGCTGTTTGCTGATGATATTGTGATTTGAGAAGAGACCAGGGAAGAAGTGGAGCGGAGATTAGAATCCTGGAGGTATGCATTGGAAAGAAAACGGATGAAAGTAAGTAGGTCAAAGACCGAATCTGTGCATAAATGGCGGAAATGACAACAAAACAGTGAAGATGGAGGATACAAAAGTGCCGAGAGTAAAGGAATTTAAATATTTGGGATCAACGGTGCAAGAAAGTGGTGGTTGTGAGAGGAGGTAAAGAAGAGAGTACAGGCAGGATGGAACGGATGGAGAAGAGTAACGGGAGTAATCTGGGACAGGAGGTTACCAGCTAGAGTAAAAGGAAAAGTGTACAGTTCAGTGGTAAGACCAGCAATGGTGCATGGACTTGAGACGGTGGCAGTCAGAAAGAAACAAGTAGAAGAGATGGAAGTCGCAGAGATGAAAATGCTGAGGTTTGCTATGGGAGTAACGAGAAAAGACAAGATTAGAAACGAGTACATCAGGAGTACCATTAAGGTAGAACGGTTGGGATGAAGATGAGGGAGGGCAGGTTGAGGTGGTTTGGACATGTCATGAGGAGAGACCAAGAGTATGTAGGAAGAAAGATGATGAAAATGGAGTTACCGGGAAAGAGGAGAAGAGGGAGACCAAAGAGAAGATTTGTAGATGTAGTAAAAGAAGATATGGGGGAAGTTGGTGCAAAGGAGATGGATATTGAAGACAGAAAGGTTTGGAGGATGATGATACGCTGTGGCCACCCCTCACTGAAGGGAAAGGCCGAAAGGAGAAGAAGATTAGACTGAAGAATGACCAAGAAAAGGTATAAAATAAAGAAAATACACCTAAAGAAGTTAAAGATCAGACATAGCTGTGACCGCTTAAAAATAAATTATTATGTTTATCAGTACTGGGTAACAATTTAACAAGATAGAATTTACATACTAAAAAACAGTGCTATTTAGGCTGTACTGATTGTTATGAACAGAAATAAGAATGCGGCTCAATGTACGTATGTAATAGAAAGTTTAAAATCGTAAACGTCAATAAAAATTGTGATGGTTTCCAGGAGATCAAGGTGTTAGAAATTAATTTACTCTAATGGTTATAAATAGTAAGTATGCTATTTTTAATTAGTTTTGGATGAACGAATGTTTTGTCACGATTCACGACACTAACACAATAAACCAATGATTTTACAAAGTCTAAGCAGACTACTGGAATAGTTTAATCAATTATAATTCTGATAAACAAGAAAAAGCATTTATTGAATTGCCATTCTATTCAATCTGTTCAGATCTGATTCGCCATTAATTTTTTAAAACTTGCTACGGTTAATAATTGTGTTAGGCTATATATAAATGGGTGTACTTCAGGATATAAAACAAATGAAAAAAAAGTGTAAAAAGTTCAATTAAACTATTAATCAATTACAACCATTAGTGGCAAGTATTTAGCTCAAGAGATGGACAGCATCATATCTGCTCTAGTGTATAGTGCAATATACAGTGTATAGTCGTAGACCACCATGTTGCAAACGTAAACGCTTTTAAAAAACTGCAAGTAACTTGTTCAAATGCTATCCAGACAATCAAGAAAAAGTTTATCTGTTTTTTGACAATGTCCATTTGTCGAAAAATATTGATAACAACTATTGATTTCGAAGGATTTTGTATAAAATGTTAGTCTGGCTATGGCTGCATCTTGTAAAATTACCATGGCTGCCAATAAATGATAAAGCACAGACACAAAATAACTTTAATACATACTTGGTGGGAGATTGTTAATGCAAGAATAGGATTTGCTCGCAATCCCCTTGGAAACGTTTTAGTAAAATTAATGAAAAGCTGGGATTTTTACTCACTTTCGTAGATTAGCTGTTTTTGTGGTGCGGGTCGAAATGCACATTAAACTTATCAAAACAAATATTTTATGGCATGGTAAAAACCCTGCGGGCTCAAGCCTATTTAGCGTCCGATCTTCTTGATAAGGGCATCAGTATGTCCTACCAGCTAAATTTCTAAGTGATCCAGTCGAAAAACGATTTTTCCAATATTGAAAGATGAACGGTGGCAATATCCTCGTTAGCTTAAGAAAAGTTATAGACAGTGAAAGCATTCTTTTGTGGTGATCTGCTCAAACAAAATGTGTATATTTGAGAAAATTTCTTAAAAGAAAATTTTTTTGCTTAAAAAAGGTGTCGGAAAATAAAGAGTTTACCCAAAGATTTCATAAAGTTTTGAATCAAGAGTAAACAAAAAGGCTTTCTTTATGCATAAAAAATGAAGAAATAGCAGTCACCGTAATCGGTTATATAGCAAAAAATTATAAAACGTAAGCAATGTAACTTGAAGAAATAAATTTTGACTGGTTAATGTACTTGTACACCCGCCCTATACTTTTACTTGCTTTCTCCGGGTAACTTGTTTATACCATCTAACGCTATGGCAGAATTAACCCGCTTTGCATTCGCTTTATTACTGTAGATTGTTACGACCAGCTGGTTCATCGCTCGACAAAAAGATGCTGTGCGAGATCTGGCTTTGTACATTTTGCACAAACATTTTTTTTGTGCCATGCACAGTAAAATAAAATAATGTCTGCTTTGAATACCAATTGTAAATCCCTTTTTTATTACTCTTGTTGCAAATAACAGTATCGTTTTTTTTAAATAGTGAGCAAAAATAACCGAATCGCACACTATTCTGATGTTGTTTTATTATTACACTATTTCTGTACTGTTATTTATTTGATTGCGTTTCGGAAAAATACCTTGCATATGTTTTTGTTGTTTTATTTTAAAGGTATTGAATTTTCTTTCACATACGTATATTTTTTGCAACGCTAAGTGCTTTATCTTGGTAGGTTGAATTTTTTTTATTCGAACTGACTCAAATGAGAGTCAAGTATAAAAATTCTTACAATAACAATCTCACTCTTTGTTTGTCCAATTTAATATTGTAAAGCGATGATCAAACTTTTATTAAATAGGAAAATGCATCACCAATTTTTCAGAAATATTTTACCGCATCGGCCTGGTAATGTTTTCGCTTTAATCTAACATGTCCGGCCGTATTGTTTAGTAGGCCATAAGGAAGCTTATTGTAAAACACACTAAATGTTTAATAATTATAAAGGCCAGATCGAATAGCGCGTCTACAGCCAGGAGCAGCGTTAAAAAGATATAATTTGTTAGATGAGAGAGGTAACCTTTAGATATTTATTATTGGTGAAGAATTTCGACTCAGATAGAGACGTCGGAAAAATATAAAATGTTGGTGAATGGAATATATTGATGTGAGTGTGATAAAAAGATTGAAACGGAGAGATTGGCTTTCAAAAAGTAAAAAAGAAATATAAGCACAATATTTGATAGAAAATACCGAATTATGCTACAATCATCATTTATTATGCAAAATAATCTATTTTCTAAATGACTATAAATCTAATTATTTTAATCAAACGGTAAACTTTTTTAAGATCTTTAGAAAAATTTAATTGAGAAATACTAAAAGTTCCAACAAAAAGTAATTTTTTTCTTAAAATTTAAAGTTTATTATGAAATTCATTTATCGTTCGTCCAGAAAATGCATTATTTTGCATGAAAAATGATGATTAATATACTGTAATATAATTCGGGAGCTATAAGTTAGAAACAAATCAAGACTTAAACTGAACGATGCAAACTAGAAACAGTCAAAATGTCGCAAATCCCTAAACTTTACTTTTAGCATAGGCCTAAGTGTTATGTTGGTATGATCTATCAGCAAGGTGTTAAGGTTTGTGAACCTACACTGACACGTAAAGTAATTATTATTGAATAGATCAGCGTTTCCCAAACTTTTTCGGCAGCGAAGCCTGGAAAAGATTATTCAAATTAAAATGGAACCCCACTACAAAAAGCAAACATAAAATGTTTTTTCATATAATTTTAAATGGTCGTTATTTAGAAATCGTGATGAGAACAAATTCAAAAACAATAAAAGTACCCATAAACAATTTAATAAAACAAACATGATGTCTTAATGAGATGAATGCACTTCTTTCTTGAGTGCACCAAAACTGAAAAGTTTGTCTTAATATTTGACAGTTGAATTCTTATATCTGGTGTAACGTCCAATCTGGAGCAATGCTTGAATTTCGTTTGCGTATATCGAGAAAAACCTGATTTGCACAAGTCTGTAGCGGTTAGAGTTTATATATATATATATATCTAGCTACATGTAAATTTCACAAACTTTTACAGATCTTCTTTATTTTAAAACCAACAGTACAAGAACTTTTCTACATATGTTTTTTACAACGCAAGACTCTCTCGTTTTCTATCCAAAAAAGAAAAAATGAATAAACGAACAAAAAATACAATTATGTCAAGCGTGAAAATGTGGCGATCGCTACAAGCTACAAGTCAATGACAGGAAAGATAAATGGTGCTGTTACTAAAATAAAAAATGTGGCAAAAAACTGCAAAGTCTTCATTGCATCATCCACATATATGCTTTGGTAACAAAAATGTCGTCCCCCCTTGACCTTACTTACTAAGGATGTTTTTTTCTGTTGACTACCTAAGTGGGGATCCTCGGAAGACCCTAAGTTTACATGTCCAATACTCTTAACAGACAGTAGCTTCGCAGATGATTTTTCGATATGTTAAAGAAAATTTATTCTATATAGTTTAGTCAAATGTCTTTACTTTTAATATATTTGCTATTAGTCTCTTCTTATTTTGCATAAAGTTGAAGGTCCTCAAATTTTCGTTGGTTGCTTTGTTTTGCGACATAATCGGATTAGTCACAGTCTGCTGCAAAAACAAATAACTACTACATGACGAAGTAATCTTGACAAATACAGCAAGACGTTCAAAACGTTTTTTGACTTACCTCATGATTTTTGTATACAAACAGTGTACGAAAATCATGAGGTAAGTCAAAAAATAACCTGCTACACTAGAACTACCCATCGGATTTGCTCAAGTGGATATTTTGATCAATGTTTTGATCAACCAAAATATTCAGGAACAAATTTTAGGAAAAGTCATAAAATTTTAGGATTTTATCATCAGAACTTTACGAGTTATAACGTCTTTATATAAGGGAGACTTTTGAGGAGGAGCCCCCTTATATAAAGACTTAGGTAAATTTGGGTTAAAAAGGTGTTAGATAAAGCAGTTCAAATTGTTAATCTCATAAAATCTTGGCTGTAGCAAAATTGTATTTTTAAGCAGTTGTGTGAGTCCATGGGCAATGAACATAAAAACTTGTTGCTTCATACAAATATCAGAGAGCTCTCATGGGGAAAGGTCTTGGCTAGAATATTTGAACTGAGAAGAGAATTGATGTGCTGTTTTCGAGACAGCAAATTTCATTTATCAAACAGACTGAAATATTCACACCGGCTTTCAAGACTTGCTTATCTAGCTAATATCTTTTTTAAAGTAAATGAAGCCTGTGCATCTTTGGAAGGTACAGAATTATCGGTTTTTTAAGCAAAAAATAAAATAATATCTTTATCGCAAAAGCTACAGTTCTGGTCATCAGATGTAGGGAAAAAGACTTTTAGATGTTTTTAACATTTTAACCAACAATCAAGGGAAGACTTAATATCTACGATTTCCGGTGATATTGAAACTCACCCTAGCAGCTTGACTGAATCCTTACACGAGTACTTCCCAAATTTGCAAGGAAAAAATTGCTTGGTACAGAATCTTTTCAAGAATTCTTTTAAGATTTCGGAAAAGCCAATGGAGTTAGCAGCATCGGACTATGAAAACTTAATAGAACTTACATCTGATAGTGTCTTAAAGACTAAATTTGCAGAAGTTCCCATTTCTCTTTTTTTGGGAAAGTTTGAAAGAAGAATTTGAGTATTTGAAAAAAAACAAAAAACACAAGCACTATTGCGTCGACCTACTTATAAATATAATAAAATAAATCTTTCCTGTCATTGACTTTGTTCCATCACTACAAACCGAAATGTATTATTCCTAACTAATATCGTGTGCTTGCATAAAGTAATCAATGACATTAAATATATCATTTTCTGTGCTTCGCAACTCTAAACTTTTGCAAAGCAACAAAGCATCTTCAACTCTTTTACCAAAGGAATAGCCTACCGCACGAATACAAGTAAAATCGCCAATCCAGCCAGATCTGCAGATTTGTCTCTTTGCAACGCGCAAGCGTCGCAGTCACGTATTCTGGAAATACTGTTAGTTGCATCTCTCTTACCTGTAATCTTGTCAATTTTGTCAATTGTCATCTCCTCTCTTACCTGTAATCTTGTTGTTGGACAAGGAAACCGATTTCAGTTTTTCAGCGGACTCTTCAACAAGAACATATAATGCAATATCAGTCATGACAGATTTTATGAGCGATTCAGCAAGGTGTGCGCCTCACCGGCTAGAGCTATTTGATAACTAGCTTTGTACGATGCGGCTGTATATTTTCTTGTTCGGTTTTAAACTTTTTTGCCATCAAACATCTGCAATTTTTAAAGGGTTGTAGTTTTCTTTCAAAAAAAGCAAAATCTTTTTTTTTGGTATGATGGGTGGCTAGTTTCAAAATGTCATTTTACATGTAATTTAGCTGGGGTCAGAGAAGTATTAAAGAATGTTTTGTTGCAAAGTAAGTAAAGCCCATCTGAGTATTCTTTATTGCCAGTGTAAGTAAATCCAAAAATCAAATATCTACGATAGTACTTGCGCTTTTTTGCGCCCCTCACACCAGAACTGGTAGAAGCACTTGCTCTGTTGGTAAAGTATTTACACCAGAAACAAATAATTCCTATTTCGTTTTTTCCTTGTCTTTTATTGATTCTCTTGTTTGACTTGGTGTGATTTTCAGTCATCGTTCCACTTTTTAGAATTTAGATAAACAAAAGATAAACAATAGTTAATATATAGTCTTATCATATACAGACGAAATCGGTTAATCGCATACCGCTTAAACGCATATATCGTTTTATCGCATACAAATCTGAAATCCCAAACCAAATCCTATCTCTCATTAAGTAAAAACATCGGTTAATCGCATACTGCTTAAAGAAATAAATCGAATTATCACCTACGATTTTCGTCATAGTTGCTATCTTCATTTACTTAATCGCATTATTTCCCGGGGGGAAAACATTTGCAAAACAACAATACAATCTACAATGGGATCGAAAAAGTAAACAGCGGTAACTTAATCTGTCATGGTGTCTGCTATTTGCTGCGAAATACCAAACAAAAGAAGCGCAATTGCGGCAAAATATAAAACAAAAAAAAAAATGCGATAATCTTCAAGGTGTGTCATGAAACAGGGGCGCAACTAGGGGAAATGTTTGGACGGCATGCGATCCCCCTTTACAATGCCTATCAAAAAACCAAAAACAAAAGACGTCTTACGAAACGGCAATTTTTTGTTGGGATTAGTATGAAGTTGGGATGAAAAGTGGAAAATACAAGTTTGAGTCAAGGCGAAAAACTCTTTTTTTTTTTTGGAGATCACCATGATTTCGGGAGAAATATAACGAAATCGAAATGAAGACATTTTTTTTTTGAGATCACCGTGATTTCGGGAGAAAAAAAAGCGAAATCGGAGACAAAATCAAAGTGAAGACCTTTTTTTAAAGATCACTATGATTTCGGGAGATAGCGAAATCGGAGACAAAATCGAAGTGAAGACTTTTTTTTTTTTTTAGAGAGATCGCTATGATTTCGGAAGAAATATAGGCTAACGAAATCGAAATGAAGACCTTTTTTTTTAGAGATCACCATGATTTCGGGAAAAAAATAGCGAAATTGGAGACGAAATGGAGGTAAAGGTCTTTTATTTATTTATTTTTTCGGGAGAATTTTTGGGAGAAAATCGGGAAAACAAAATTAAATCGAATTGAAGATTTGAGTACATAAAAGTTGAGCATAAACAAACATTAAAATTGCGTATTTTCTTTCCAGTGTTTGTACAATGTCTTAATCGCGTAGAAACATTGCAAACCAAATTGGCAATCTACAACGTGGTCGAAGAGTAATCACACAAATCGGTTAAACGCATATATCGGATAATCGCATAAAAATGCCTGGCAAATTAAATATGCGTTTAACCGATTTCGTCTGTGTAATATAATAATTTCTTCTTCTCCTTTCAGCCTTTCCCATTAGTCAGGGGTGGCCACAGCGTATCATTTATTGTGTAATATAATAATAATAATAAAAATTGATTGCAAATAAAGAAAAAAAACAAGAGTAAGCTTTTTCAAACTGAAAGCAAAGCCGTACACCAGGTAAGTTCACTTTATCAGGAAAATGTTAAAAAAAATTAAGAACAGCAATTTTTATTTGTAAAAACAACTGGAGTCGGAGTAACCTTTTTGGAGGCCGCAGATGAAGTAAATTTTTTAAAGATGGAGCAAAGTCGTGCAATTTTGACTTGACAGCAATAACCTGCGGACCTAATCGGTCTGCCTAACGCAGTCTAACCGTGAAAAGCATCCTTATCTCACATTACTCAGTTAATGAGTTTTTAAATGAAGAATTATAATTTTTGTTATGAGCAAAACCGGTCTGCCATCTGTACTCGATATATCTGTTAGGCTGGCACTGTGCCATAGTATGTTCTGTACGCATAATTTCATTGTTTCGTAAATGTTTTATTGATGAACTCACAGTGGCTAACTCATTTATGAAACAAAAGCGTTTATGGTTGTTTTTGCTTGTGATGATTTGTTTAAACAATGGATTGTGGACTACTTAGGCCGCTAGTTTAGTGCATATGCCAGAAAAAAGTTATTACTTGCAGTTATAAATTGCAACAGCAAAAATATTTACCAGTTTTTGCTTTTGTACTAAAATACAAGGTAGCAGCTAATGAAACCCTTTAAAATTCTCTAATGGAACCCACTTTGGAAAACGCTGGAATAGATAGTTTGCACAAGCGATAGATAAACACAATTTAAAGCATTTGTTATGCCAAAAGCAAGCTGTGAGAAAATGCAAAAATTAATAAAAAAACTTCCGCTTTTATTTGTGAAACAAAATCTTGAGATGGATATATTCTTTCAAGAGAAGATTTAAGTGAAAAGATGTCCAGCTTTCAAATTAAAAACCAGTTTAAAGTTTTGGAAAGCTGGGACTTAAAGTATTGTTGCCCCTCGTGGTGGGTCTTGCATTAACTGTACGAAATATTTAGGGTCATATAGTTTGATGATGAAATATGGCTGACATAATCTTGAAATTATCCCATAATTGCTCTTCGATTACGGAGTAAAAAAATATGGACAAACATTAAGAAATAATAAAATTTTATGAATTTGTAAACTTTAATGGCTTGGCGGTACTTTTAACATCCTTTTAAAATTCTTTAAATTATTCTACATAGTATCAAAATATAACTTATAACAAGTAATATTTCCAAAAAATTTTTGCTCTTTTCTGGCGAACAGTTGATTTGAATACAGTCCGGGAGTTAACAAACAATGTTTACTGAGATACTTACTGACGAGAAACTAAAATCTATGAGATCGACTGCAGATGAACAAAGAAAAAGGCATTAGTGCAGTGGGAAAGATAATGTTTTAGAGGTAAGGGTAAGCAGTAATAAAGGGAGTTAGATGCAATAACATAGATGCTGGAACTTGCTATAGGTTTGCTATATGTCATTGAACTTTATTTATATCTCTATATGTCATTGAACTTTGGTTTACTATATGTCATTGCGCAAATCCTTGAATTTGCGTAAGGTAATTTAATCTAATATTTACTCGTCATTACTTGATTACCAGTGCGCATTTTTAAGCGATTAAATATATCTCCGTAAAAGAATCGAATAAAGTGAAAATATTTAAACGTTTGCATAAAATGTTAAAAGAGGAAAGATTTTAATTATAAAATCACACGTATCATACACTTGGGGCTACACCACATTACCCCATTGCGATTATTCTGGTTTGCCGGCACAAGAAACAGTGTACCGTAGTTTAGTGGTTCTTTTTTTTTGTGCCCCATTTTTGTAGCGTAAAAATTCTGTGGCCCTTTATTTTTTTGCAAGAGACAAAACTATGTATAGGTTCAGTTCAGTTCAGTTCAGTTCAGTTCAGTTCAGTTCAGTTTTCTTTTATTGCTGCTCCGCCACAGAACAAAATAACAAAGTGTTGAAAAGTTTGTGTGTTGTTGAAGACGGGGTTAGAAAAAGGAAGAAGCAACAAAACGAGTTGACGTTGTGTCTTGCTAATTAGCGATGAAAGGTGTGACTTGTTGTTTAACATAGAAGCAAGGTTGCTTCACCTCATTATAAAATTGTTTAAAAAAATAGAAAGAGAAAAAGAAAAAAAAATAAAGCATCGGATCGAGGTTATTTGCTTAATAAAACACTGCTATGGGGGCGGTGCGATGGTGGGACCATAGCAGAGTTCGGCTGGATGAATATGATCAGTCCTTAAATACAGAAAACTGCGCAGCACATTTCAAAACAGTTCATGCATTCATCGGACATTAGTGAGAATCTTGCTGCGAAATATTATCAAACATTACGCTTATTATTGGAGACGTTGAAGATAGCACAAACGCGAGTCGCATACCATCTTCCACGTTAAGACAATTTCGGGTTTTTGTTTTCATCTGCACCAAAGTGGAAAACTCCAACCCATGTGGATACGTGCAACTAAAAAGAGAAGCATCGTGATGCATTCTTTACCGACCCGCGGGTATGAACATACCTTTGCTAAAAACTGGAAGATTTATAAAGCTCTAAAGTCGAAACGTGTCTTTACCAGCAGAATTGTTTCTAAATTGAACGAATTTATCCTCTACGCCTTCAAGGGTATTGCAAACAGCTTTCTCACCAGCTCAAACTTAGCATCAGATGTTTTAGAAAAAAGCATCAAAAATTTCTTTCAGAGATGTATAAGGTGTGCAAATGTTTCGGACAGTAAATTAATGTCTATGCTACCATCAATCAAAAATGAAAAAGAGCCTTCAACGTTGTGATTCAAACGAATTACTTCTTCGGGGTCGTTTAGAACTAACCCATGTATATACAACGAAGCGATATAAAAGTATTACTTTTAAATACACAACGTCAAAAGTAGCAATTAAAAATCTAGTTGTTTGTAATCTAATTGGTCTATCCAGGCAACTTAAATCACAAAAGAACTTTGAATACATAGCGATTTTTAGTTTCGTTAGCGCTTGTAAATGGCAATAAAGCTCAACACTAAGTGTCGCCTTTCATCGCCAGATTTGCTGTTATCGACATTCACATGGTATGGTTTACCTGGCTTCCATGTACATGTGGATCTGAAAACGTATCTTGATTGGGCAAAAATTACTTTGTAGATTTTTAAAGAACCCCGGATCTTACTCTTAGAACTAATGCTATGTCCATACCGATTCACATTAGTAATAGCAAGGTCATTAAACCGTAACACACGTTACAATCAAATAGAATTTACTTTAAAACAAACAAATATTTCAACAGTTTTCTTCAATTTCAATGTGGCTTATCTAGAAATTCACTATGACCTACCGTGGCCCACAGGATGAGAAATTATGTTGTAGTGCTGAGATTTTTAGACTGGGGGGCGTGAATGGTTCATCAGGAGGCGCGCGAAAAACTGGCTGCAAACTGAATTGATTGCGGCAATCGTAATTTTTTCTCTTCACCGTGAATTTGGGATAAAATGGATATCTTGATGCTTACGAAAAGAAAAAAACCTTTTTTTGGTCTTTACCTATAATTCCGGAGAAAATTCGAGAATATGATGATAGGGCTTGGCTTTGTTTTTTGTTTGTGTCGTCAAGGGAACTCCAGTTTTGCTTGCATGAAGAAGAGGAAGCGCAAGTTTCTTTGCGTGAAAAAAAAGTAGCGTGTTTTTAAAAGTTTGAGAATCCCTGGTGTGGTGCATTGGAAACGGTTTTAAAAAATTGAAATTTAAAATAATATAAGACTTAAATTAAAATTTCCTAGCTCAACTTGGTTCAATTTGTTGCATAACTTAGGGGATCAACTTTTTTTTAATCCAGTGTTGCCATATCAAGCGTAGAGAAATTTTTCTCAGCTTTAGTTGGAAGCTGTTGGACCCTCTATAACAGGGGTGCCAACCTGCGGCGCATTGGACGGTTAGTGATGGCGCATTGCAGTTGGGAAAAATATTATAAATGAAAAATGTTCCACAACTTATATCTAGCTATATCAGGGGTGGCCAATCTGTGGCGGATTGCACCCTAATTTCCAGCGTTGACCTTAGAGAACAGCTTGGTTTCAGTAGGAAAAGTAAAAATTTAGAGAATTTTTTCCAGCGTTGACCTTTTTTTTTTTTTAGAGATCAACTTGGTTCACTATAAAATTTTGAAGTCTTTCGTTTGTGTGGCGGATATGAACTGGACTTGAATAAAATTGGCGCTTGAGGAAAAAGGGTTGGCCACCCCTGCTCTATAACGAACTAGCAGAATACCGCCGAATCAGTCACACTTGAGCAGCGATTTCTAACCGGCCATTAGAATTGACGATAGAAAAAGCTTGCCTCATTGTGAGTGTGTGCGTGACATCAATTAGGTATACTCATTCTTTTAAACTAAAACAGTTGCATATGAGTCTAAGTACTTTTGATTTTATTGCAAGATAAAAATCGCAGCGAGCAAATTGAAGAAATGTTTTTAAACGTAAACAACAAATAATTTAAGAAGAAATTAAAAATTTAATCAATGAAAGCAAAAACCACAACGCCAGTAAGTATGGAAAAAGTTTTAAATTTTGTACACAATTCTCACAAATTTTTCAAAATATTTTTCAAGCAATTGTAATTTAACTGGCCTTACTTCGATGTCATTTTTGAAATGTGCTAAGCAATTCTTTTCTAGCAGCCTGACAGAAAATTTTTTTCTTGCTGTTATCACCTATGTTGATTAAAGATTCAAATGTAAAAATTTTGCAATTATTTTTATGAAGATCGCTGCTATAAATGTTGCATGTAAACGCAATCACTGATAAATTAGCAAAAAATTGATCAAGATGCTTGCACAACAGGAAATCTCCCACCGCTAATCTGCAAGTACAGTGTGAAACGCCTTTCAACGTGGTCACTTTGGACTATCTTAAAATGACATAAGTGAATCTCTCAGACCACGTAAAGGTTCATCGAGGTCGGCGATTACGAATCAAAACACGAGCAGTCTTTGTTTAAAAACAAAATACTTTTGATTATCTGCAACGACTCTTTCATCCAATATAAAAAAAAAACACAAAGTCTACTTTACTATCATTTTTGACAAAAGTACATCTTAGAGAATCGATTTCTTGCATTTATAATAGTCCTGTATGAAAAGTAAGAAAATCGGTTTTCAATCTTAATCCAATTTCAAGTAAATTTAATTTGTCCAAAAATAAAGATTAACACATTTTTTTGAGATACACGATCAACAAGGGCCATGATTTATATCTAAATACCACATACTACTTATCAGAACTAATCAGTTTTTTAACAACAAATAAAATCGCAAATTTTTTAAACAAATTTTCACTTAAAGGTTTTTCATGCAACTGGTTTTGGTTAAAAAAAAAAATGTCTGATTATAAAAAATCTACAGTTTATACTTGAGGAAATCAACTTTACACCTTCCTTTCACCTTAATCCACTTGCTATAACTAACTTATATCTTGAAACCAGAAAGTTGCGTTTTGTTTCATTAGCTGGGAATTCAGCAATTGTGTAACTAATGCTACAAAAACTCTCTAAAAAAATCATTCCATTTTACCAGAAAAATACTGGAGAGCAGCAAGAAATTTACTTATCAATTTATTTTATCTCTGTACTTATTCTCTTGACCAGCAGGAAGCTTCGGAGGCGCTATACATAGAACAAGATATTACTTCGACCTGCTTCCGGAGATGCCAAGATATTGCTGTCCGGTTGAATTTTTTATTTTCTATTAGAGCAGTGTTTCTCAAGTCTTTTTTTCGGCGACCCAAAATCGCTAAAAACAATGATTTGCAAAGATGTCTGCGACCTTGACTGAGCATAGTGAAAACGTAGTGTTCTCTAAAAAAAAAAAGGTCTTCACCTCGAATCTGTTTTTGATTTCTTGTCTTTATCTCGAAAATCTAGTGCTCTTTAAACAAAAAAAGTCTTCACCTCGAATCTGTTTCTGATTTCTTGTCTTTATCTCCAAAATCTAGTGTTTTCTAAAAAAAAAAAGTCTTCACCTTGAATTTCATTCCGATTTTCTTCATTTTCCTTTTAAATTCGTAATGACACCACAAGAAGGTTCTTCACTTCTCAAATCTTTTGCGCGCGGTAATTTCCAAGACTTCGCGACCCATCCGCATAGCCTTGGCGACCCACTTTTGGGTCGAGACTTATGGTTTGAGAAACACTGTATTAGAGCATGAATGAACAAAGCTTACTAAAAGCTCTTTTTAATGCTAGCTACTTAATCTTTGTTTTAACACATCTATACTCTGTGTTTGTCATAAACAGGCTAATCACGATATTATGGTGTAATTGTCTTAACTTCCGAAAATTGTAAAATAGATGCTTGTCAGCAACAAGCTAAGACACACAGTCACAGTGCTCTTGTGAAAAAAACTGCATTGCTTTGCTGCTGTTTTGACTTACACACATGTAAAGATGCTGCACTACTTTTTAAAAATCTTGATGAAAATTTTTTTTCAACAATTAACTATCTTTCAAAAGCTGGTAAAGATATATATGAACCTACTGAAATTGCAAACACTCTCAATGAGCACTTCTCTACTGTTTCTAGCAAATTGATATCTCAACTCTCACCATCTACGACCAAATATCAAGACTATTTATATACCTCTAATCCATCTTCAATGTTTTTTTACCCAACATGTCCACAAGAAATAAATAGGATTATCTCCACTTTTGTGCCAAAATTAAGTGCTGGGTGGGATGGAATACCTTCTATTGTTCTAAAATATCTTCCTAATAGTGTGATTTCTATCCTTAGTTATATATTTAACCTATCTTTATCACAAGAAAAATTTATTTCCAATTTCAAACATGCAAAAATAATTCCTCTTTTTAAAAAAGGAAGTGCCAAAGATGTATCTTATTACAGACCAATTAGCTTGCTCTCTTGTTTCTCTAAAATTCTTAAAAAATTGGCCTATAATTGTCTTTAATCTTTTCTGGAAAAATCTAATGCAATTAATGAATATCAATTTGGTTTTAGACAAAAACACTCAACAAGTCACCTTACTTCTCTTTTAACTGCTAATAATGCAACCATCTTTTGAGAACAAAATGAATACTCTTGGAATTTTTCTTGACTTCTCCAAAGCCTTTGATACTATTAACCACGAAATATTGCTTAAAAAACTTCATCATTATGGAATCAGAGGAATGGTATATAATTGGTTTAAAAGCTACTTAATTGGAAGATCTCAACAAGTTGACTATAATTCACATATCTCCAATATAAGAACTATCTCTTCTTCTGTACCTCAAGGCTCAATTCTTGGTCCTCTACTATTTATCATATATGTTAATGATTTCCCAAATTGCTTAAAATTCAACAGCAGCCTGTCTTTTGCTGATGATACAACTGTAATTTTTTTTGCGAAAAACAGGAATTTCTTATTACAAAAAGGAAACAAAGAACTGAAAAACATTGACAACTGGTTAATATCTAATAAACTATCTCTTAATATTAAAAAAACAAAATACATGATATTCAGCACATCTAGCTCAAATAGAACACAAAAAAAACTCTTTTGACAATTAGAGAAAAACCAATTGATAGAGTTTCATCAATCAAGCTTTTAGGAGTAATATTCAATGAACATTTAACATGGAAAGGTCACATGGAAATGCTACTTGGAAAACTAAAATCATCTTTATATTGTGTGATGAGAGTAAAACCATATCTAAAAAAAGAATCACTAATAACACTTTTTCACTCCTTAATTCTTAGTCATATAAGATACTGTATAACAACTTGGTGTTTTGGTCATAATGTTTTACTAAATAAGTTTCAGAAAATCTGCAATAAATTTATAAAAATGATATTTATTTCAAAATCTATTAAGAATTAAAAAAAACAAAAATAACCAACATTATGTACAACATACAACAACTTTACAAGTTAAACATTGTTATTTTCATGTATGAATTTTTTAATAAACAATTGCCTACAGCGTTTAACAATGTATTTCAAACAAAAACATCCAATGTGATCACAAGGAGCAACTCTTAAGTTATACCGATATCATTTAAAAATACGGTCTCCAAACAATCTATTAGATACATTGACCACTGTGATTCTAGCAGAATAACTCTCGTATCTTACAGAAAAAAGAAAAAAGGCGAAAAAACCTTACGCAAATGACGCAAACCTTCATTCATTTCTATGCTACAAGAGAGCAACAATCTTCCACTATTCAGGATTAATTTAAAATATGTTCCCTATCGATTTGAATGACAAATTTGATATCACATTGATCAGAATTTAACGTAGATTTCAGATATAAATTCAAGTTCCGGCGACACTATATTAGTTTTTGAACAAAATGCACTTGAATGACCTCCGCTTTACGAGATAATAATTAGCGTCGACAACATTTTGAGTTAAAGTGATTTCGATTTACGCTATTTGAAAGTTCATTTTGACCATGTTCCCTATCGATTCGAATGACAAATTCAATATCACATTGATCAGAATTTAACGTAGATATCAGATATAAAATCAAGTTCCGGCGACACTATATTAGTTTCCTAACAGAATACAGTTGAATGACCCCCGCTTTACGAGATAATAATTAGCATCGACAACATTTTAAGTTAAAGTGATTTCGATTTACGCTATTTGAAAGTTCATTTTGACCATGTTCCCTATCGATTCGAATGACAAATTCAATATCACATTGATCAGAATTTCACGTAGACATCAGATATAAAATCAAGTTCCGGCGACACTATATTAACTTTTCCACAAAATGTACTTGAATGACCCCCGCTTTACGAGATAACAATTAGCGTCGACAACATTTTGAGTTAAAGTGATTTCGATTTACGCTAATTCAAGGTTTATTTTGACCATGTTCCCTATCGATTCGAATGACAAATTCAATATCACATTGATCAGAATTTAACGTAGATATCAGATATAAATTCAAGTTCCGGCGACACCATATTAGTTTTTGAACAAAATGCACTTGAATGACCCCCGCTTTACGAGATAACAATTAGCATCGACAGCATTTTGAGTTGAAGTGATTTCGATTTACGCTAATTCAAGGTTTATTTTGACCATGTTCCCTATTGATTCGAATGACAAATTCAATATCACATTGATCAGAATTTCACGAAGATTTCAGATATAAATTCAAGTTCCGGCGACACTATATTAGTTTCCTAACAGAATACAGTTGAATGACCCCCGCTTTACGAGATAATAATTAGCATCGACAGCATTTTGAGTTAAAGTGATTTCGATTTACGCTATTTGAAGGTTTATTTTGACCATGTTCCCTATTGATTCGAATGACAAATTCAATATCACATTGATCAGAATTTAACGTAGACATCAGATATAAATTCAAGTTCCGGCGACACCATATTAGTTTTTGAACAAAATCTACTTGAATGACCCCCGCTTTACGAGATAACTATTAGCGTCGACAACATTTTGAGTTAAAGTGATTTCGATTTACGCTAATTCAAGGTTTAATTTGACCATGTTCCCTATCGATTCGAATAACAAATTTGATATCACATTGATCAGAATTTCAGGTAGATATCAGATATAAAATCAAGTTCCGGCGACACCATATTCACTTTTCAACAAAATGCACTTGAATGACCCCCGCTTTACGAGATAACAATTAGCGTCTATTACATTTTGAGTTAAAGTGATTGCGATTTACGCTATTTTAAAGTTCATTTTGACCATGTTCCCTATCGATTCAAATGACAAATTTGATATCACATTGATTAAAATTTAACGTAGATATCAGATATAAAATCAAGTTCCGGCGACACTATATTAGTTTTTGAACAAAATGCACTTGAATGACCCCCGCTTTACGAGATAATAATTAACATCGACAGCATTTTGAGTTAAAGTAATTTCGATTTACGCTAATTCAAGGTTTATTTTGACCATGTTCCCTATCGATTCAAATGACAAATTCAATATCACATTGATCAGAATTTCACGTAGATTTCAGATATAAATTCAAGTTCCGGCGACATTATATTCACTTTTCAACAAAATGCACTTGAATGACCCCCGCTTTACGAGATAACAATTAGCGTCTATTACATTTTGAGTTAAAGTGATTTCGATTTACGCTATTTGAAGGTTTAATTTGACCATGTTCCCTATCGATTCAAATGACAAATTCAATATCACATTGATCAGAATTTCACGTAGATATCAGATATAAAATCAAGTTTCGGCGACACTATATTAGTTTTTGAACAAAATGCACTTGAATGACCCCCGCTTTACGAGATAATAATTAACATCGACAGCATTTTGAGTTAAAGTGATTTCGATTTACGCTAATTCAAGGTTTATTTTGACCATGTTCCCTATTGATTCGAATGACAAATTCAATATCACATTGATCAGAATTTCACGTAGATATCAGATATAAATTCAAGTTCCGGCGACACCATATTAGTTTCCTAACAGAATACAGTTGAATGACCCCCGCTTTACGAGATAATAATTAACATCGACAGCATTTTGAGTTGAAGTGATTTCGATTTACGCTAATTCAAGGTTTATTTTGACCATGTTCCCTATTGATTCGAATGACAAATTCAATATCACATTGATCAGAATTTCACGTAGATATCAGATATAAATTCAAGTTCCGGCGACACCATATTTGTTTCCTAACAGAATACAGTTGAATGACCCCCGCTTTACGAGATAATAATTAGCGTTGACAGCATTTTGAGTTGAAGTGATTTCAAGTTACGCTAATTCAAGGTTTATTTTGACCATGTTCCCTATTGATTCGAATGACAAATTCAATATCACATTGATCAGAATTTCACGTAGATATCAGATATAAATTCAAGTTCCGGCGACACCATATTAGTTTCCTAACAGAATACAGTTGAATGACCCCCGCTTTACGAGATAATAATTAGCGTCGACAACATTTTGAGTTGAAGTGATTTCGATTCACGCTATTTGAAAGTTCATTTTGACCATGTTCCCTATCGATTCGAATGACAAATTCAATATCACATTGATTAGAATTTCACGTAGATATCAGATATAAATTCAAGTTCCGGCGACACCATATTAGTTTCCTAACAGAATACAGTTGAATGACCCCCGCTTTACGAGATAATAATTAGCGTTGACAGCATTTTGAGTTGAAGTGATTTCAAGTTACGCTAATTCAAGGTTTATTTTGACCATGTTCCCTATTGATTCGAATGACAAATTCAATATCACATTGATCAGAATTTCACGTAGATATCAGATATAAATTCAAGTTCCGGCGACACCATATTAGTTTCCTAACAGAATACAGTTGAATGACCCCCGCTTTACGAGATAATAATTAACATCGACAGCATTTTGAGTTAAAGTGATTTCGATTTACGCTAATTCAAGGTTTATTTTGACCATGTTCCCTATCGATTCGAATGACAAATTCAATATCACATTGATCAGAATTTCACGTAGATATCAGATATAAATTCAAGTTCCGGCGACACTATATTAGTTTCCTAACAGAATACAGTTGAATGACCCCCGCTTTACGAGATAATAATTAGCGTCGAGAACATTTTGAGTTGAAGTGATTTCAAGTTACGCTATTTAAAGGTTTATTTTGACCATGTTCCCTATCGATTCGAATGACAAATTCAATATCACATTGATCAGAATTTCACGTAGATATCAGATATAAAATCAAGTTCCGGCGACACCATATTCACTTTTCAACAGAATACAGTTGAATGACACCCACTTTACAGGAAAGTAGGAAGAACGGAATTATAAAACCCACAAAATTACAGAAAGGCCACAAAATTACAATTGAAACGATTTTAACTCAAATTAATTCTAGTTTGAAAAAACAAAATTGTTTTAGTAGTTGAGACTGATTATAATAAAGAATTGTTTGTACAAATGTGGTTTATAAATTCAAGATTCAATGCAATAAACGGAACGGCGATAATTGTTTTCTTTTGGTCTACAGTATAAAAAATTATTTATTTTAACTGAATATTTTAGCTGGCGTTCTTGTCAACTTTATAATGTGAATAGTTACAATTTTTCTTAATTAGGTTTTTTGATTTGAGTTTTTTAATAGTGGGATTGTAGGATTGACTATTATGTCTTTTTGATTAGAGTGGTTTCTGGTTTTCTATTCGCTGTTCTTGAGGGCGGCATGCTTTGGAAGTTCTTCAGTTTTTTCAATCACTTCAGTTTGTTTTCTTTTCGGTTTGTTTTTCCACTTATCGCCAATTGGTTTGTTTCTCTTTTCGGTTTGTTTTTCCACTTATCGCCAATTGCAATGTTTTTCAATTCTCAATTTCATTCCCGTAGCGATAAATAAACAAACGCTTCTGGTGTCCGACGTAGGGGGTCCATTTTTACGATTAATGATGACAAGCTTTTAGCAGTTGCTTGTAAGTGTTAAATTTTTTTCTCTAAAGTTTCCGTCGATTTTTGACCAACGAGAGTTCAGTTAAAATAAAATTGGGTTTATGATTTTTGGTTTGGTATTGTCACCAATATAGCATTGAAAAATAATCGTAATCGCGTAAATCGAAATCACTTTAACTTAAAATGTTGTCGATGCTAATTACTATCTCGTAAAGCGGGGGTCATTCAAGTGCATTTTGTTCAAAAATTAATATAATGTCGCCGGAACTTGAATTTATATCTAAAATCTAAATGAAATTCTAATCAATGTGATATCAAATTTGTCATTCGAATCGATAGGGAACATGGTCAAATTAAACCTTCAAATAGCGTAAATCGAAATCACTTTAACTTAAAATGTTGTCGATGCTAATTATTATCTCGTAAAGCGGGGGTCATTCAACTGTATTCTGTTAGGAAGTTAATATGGTGTCGCCGGAACTTGAATTTATATCTGATATCTACGTGAAATTCTGATCAATGTGATATCAAATTTGTCATTCGAATCAATAGGGAACATGGTCAAATTAAACCTTTAAATAGCGTAAATCGAAATCACTTTAACTCAAAATGCTGTCGACGCTAATTATTATCTCGTAAAGCGGGGGTCATTCAACTGTATTCTGTTAGGAAACTAATATGGTGTCGCCAAAACTTGAATTTATATCTGATGTCTACGTGAAATTCTGATCAATGTGATATTGAATTTGTCATTCGAATCGATAGGGAACATGGTCAAAATGAACTTTCAAATAGCGTAAATCGAAATCACTTTAACTTAAAATGTTGTCGATGCTAATTATTATCTCGTAAAGCGGGGGTCATTCAACTGTATTCTGTTAGGAAACAAATATAGTGTCGCCGGAACTTGATTTTATATCTGATGTCTATGTGAAATTCTGATCAATGTGATATTGAATTTGTCATTCGAATCAATAGGAAACATGGTCAAATTAAACCTTGAATTAGCGTAAATCGAAATCACTTTAACTTCAAATGTTGTCGACGCTAATTATTATCTCTTAAAGCGGGGGTCATTCAAGTGCATTTTGTTCAAAAACTAATATAGTGTCGACGGAACTTGAATTTATATCTGATGTCTATGTGAAATTTTAATCAATGTGATATCAAATTTGTCATTCGAATCGATAGGGAACATGGTCAAGATAAACCTTGAATTAGCGTAAATCGAAATCACTTTAACTTAAAATGTTGTCGACGCTAATTATTATCTTGTAAAGCGGGGTTCATTCAAGTACATTTTGTTGAAAAGTTAATATGGTGTCGCCGGAACTTGAATTTATATCTGATGTCTACGTTAAATTCTGATCAATGTGATATCAAATTTGTCATTCGAATCGATAGGGAACATGGTCAAAATGAACTTTCAAATAGCGTAAATCGAAATCACTTTAACTCAAAATGTTGTCGACGCTAATTATTATCTCGTAAAGCGGGGGTCATTCAAGTACATTTTGTTCAAAAACTAATATAGTGTCGCCGGAACTTGAATTTATATCTGATATCTACGTGAAATTCTGATCAATGTGATATTGAATTTGTCATTCGAATCAATAGGGAACATGGTCAAATTAAACCTTCAAATAGCGTAAATCGAAATCACTTTAACTTAAAATGTTGTCGACGCTAATTATTATCTCGTAAAGCGGGGGTCATTCAACTGTATTCTGTTAGGAAACTAATATAGTGTCGCCGGAACTTGAATTTATATCTAAAATCTTCGTGAAATTCTGATCAATGTGATATTGAATTTGTCATTCGAATCGATAGGGAACATGGTCAAAATAAACCTTGAATTAGCGTAAATCGAAATCACTTTAACTTCAAATGCTGTCGATGCTAATTATTATCTCGTAAAGCGGGGGTCATTCAAGTGCATTTTGTTCAAAAACTAATATGGTGTCGCCGAAACTTGATTTTATATCTGATGTCTATGTGAAATTCTAATCAATGTGATATCAAATTTGTCATTCGAATCAATAGGGAACATGGTCAAAATAAACCTTGAATTAGCGTAAATCGAAATCACTTTAACTTAAAATGTTGTCGACGCTAATTGTTATCTCGTAAAGCGGGGGTCATTCAAGTGCATTTTGTTCAAAAACTAATATAATGTCGCCGGAACTTGAATTTATATCTGAAATCTACGTGAAATTCTAATCAATGTGATATCAAATTTGTCATTCGAATCAATAGGGAACATGGTCAAATTAAACCTTCAAATAGCGTAAATCGAAATCACTTTAACTTAAAATGTTGTCGATGCTAATTATTATCTCGTAAAGCGGGGGTCATTTAATTGTATTCTCTTAGGAAGTTAATATGGTGTCGCCGGAACTTGAATTTATATTTGATATCTACGTGAAATTCTGATCAATGTGATATTGAATTTGTCATTCGAATCGATAGGGAACATGGTCAAAATGAACTTTCAAATAGCGTAAATCGAAATCACTTTAACTCAAAATGTTGTCGACGCTAATTATTATCTCGTAAAGCGGGGGTCATTCAACTGTATTCTGTTAGGAAACTAATATAGTGTCGCCGGAACTTGAATTTATATCTGATATCTATGTGAAATTCTAATCAATGTGATATCAAATTTGTCATTCGAATCAATAGGGAACATGGTCAAATTAAACCTTCAAATAGCGTAAATCGAAATCACTTTAACTTAAAATGTTGTCGATGCTAATTATTATCTCGTAAAGCGGGGGTCATTTAATTGTATTCTCTTAGGAAGTTAATATGGTGTCGCCGGAACTTGAATTTATATTTGATATCTACGTGAAATTCTGATCAATGTGATATTGAATTTGTCATTCGAATCGATAGGGAACATGGTCAAAATGAACTTTCAAATAGCGTAAATCGAAATCACTTTAACTCAAAATGTTGTCGACGCTAATTATTATCTCGTAAAGCGGGGGTCATTCAACTGTATTCTGTTAGGAAACTAATATGGTGTCGCCGAAACTTGAATTTATATCTGATATCTATGTGAAATTCTAATCAATGTGATATCAAATTTGTCATTCGAATCAATAGGGAACATGGTCAAAATAAACCTTGAATTAGCGTAAATCGAAATCACTTCAGCTTAAAATGTTGTCGACGCTAATTATTATCTCGTAAAGCGGGGGTCATTCAAGTGCATTTTGTTCAAAAACTAATATAGTGTCGCCGGAACTTGAATTTATATCTGAAATCTAAATGAAATTCTAATCAATGTGATATTGAATTTGTCATTCGAATCAATAGGGAACATGGTCAAAATAAACCTTGAATTAGCGTAAATCGAAATCACTTTAACTCAAAATGTTGTCGATGCTAATTGTTATCTCGTAAAGCGGGGGTCATTTAACTGTATTCTGTTAGGAAACTAATATGGTGTCGCCGGAACTTGAATTTATATCTGATATCTACGTGAAATTCTGATCAATGTGATATTGAATTTGTCATTCGAATCGATAGGGAACATGGTCAAAATAAACCTTGAATTAGCGTAAATCGAAATCACTTTAACTCAAAATATTGTCGATGCTAAGTGTTATCTTGTAAAGCGGGGGTCATTCAAGTACATTTTGTGGAAAAGTGAATATAGTGTCGCCGGAACTTGAATTTATATCTGATGTCTACGTTAAATTCTGATCAATGTGATATTGAATTTGTCATTCGAATCAATAGGGAACATGGTCAAATTAAACCTTCAAATAGCGTGAATCGAAATCGTTTTAACTCAAAATGCTGTCGATGCTAATTATTATCTCGTAAAGCGGGGGTCATTCAACTGTATTCTGTTAGGAAACTAATATGGTGTCGCCGGAACTTGAATTTATATCTGAAATCTTCGTGAAATTCTGATCAATGTGATATTGAATTTGTCATTCGAATCAATAGGGAACATGGTCAAAATAAACCTTGAATTAGCGTAACTCGAAATCACTTCAACTCAAAATGCTGTCGATGCTAATTGTTATCTTGTAAAGCGGGGGTCATTTAAGTGCATTTTGTGGAAAAGTGAATATAGTGTCGCCGGAACTTGAATTTATATCTGATATCTACGTGAAATTCTAATCAATGTGATATTGAATTTGTCATTCGAATCGATAGGGAACATGGTCAAATTAAACCCTGAATTAGCGTAACTCGAAATCACTTTAACTCAAAATGTTGTCGACGCTAATTGTTATCTTGTAAAGCGGGGGTCATTCAAGTACATTTTGTGGAAAAGTTAATATAGTGTCGCCGGAACTTGATTTTATATCTGATGTCTACGTTAAATTCTGATCAATGTGATATTGAATTTGTCATTCGAATCGATAGGGAACATGGTCAAAATGAACTTTCAAATAGCGTAAATCGAAATCACTTTAACTTAAAATGTTGTCGACGCTAATTGTTATCTCGTAAAGCGGGGGTCATTCAACTGTATTCTGTTAGGAAACTAATATGGTGTCGCCGGAACTTGATTTTATATCTGATATTTACGTGAAATTCTGATCAATGTGATATTGAATTTGTCATTCGAATCGATAGGGAACATGGTCAAAATGAACTTTCAAATAGCGTAAATCGAAATCACTTTAACTCAAAATGCTGTCGATGCTAATTATTATCTCGTAAAGCGAAGGTTATTCAAGTGCATTTTATTCGAAAACTAATATAGTGTCGCCGGAACTTGAATTTATATCTGAAATCTTCGTGAAATTCTGATCAATGTGATATCAAATTTGTCATTTGAATCGATAGGGAACATATTTTAAATTAATCCTGAATAGTGGAAGATTGTTGCTCTCTTTTGTAGCATAGAAATGAATGAAGGTTTGCGTCATTTGCGTAAGGCTTTTTCGCCTTTTTTCTTTTTTTTGTAAAATATGAGAGTTATTCTGCTAGAATCACAGTGGTATACATTGGACCTAAAATTTGGAACCAATTGCCTGCCAGAATAAAAAAGAGTAATTCATTGAGTGCATTCAATAAAAACCAAAAAATTTCTTTCTTGAAGAACTATTAACACCTAAACTACTTGCTTCCTCGAAAATCATCTGAACGAAATAAAAATATTTTTGAACGAAATAAAGAACACCGCTGGTGTGGGATGAAACTAGACAATTGTGAGCTGGTTTGAGACGAAATTAGAAACGAAAAGTAGAAAATCAGGGAGAGATTTCAGGTGAAGACTTTTTTTTAGAGAACACTACAATTTGAGGACGGAAAGAGCAAAATTTTGAACTGATTTCAAGTAATGATTTTTTAGAAAACACTACAATTTGAGGACGAAAAATGTAAAATTTGGGACTGATTTTAAGTGATGACCTTTTTTTTTAGAGAACACTACAATTTGAGGACAAAAAGTGTAAAATTTGAGACTGATTTCAAGTGATAATCTTTTTTTTTAGAGAACACCATGATTTTAGGACGAAAATTGGTCTATGTCTTAGAAATGTCACACAGAATTTTTTCTGCCACCCATAAAATATTGCATGTCCTACCCATGAACTAGCCTACCCATAAAATACCCAATTGCATGACCAGGTTTTCGAATGCTAATTGCATGACCAATCTCAGAGGTCACCGCACGCCACTGATATGTTCGAACAAAACAGTGCTCCAACAATTCAACTGCCTTACCGTCACAGATCGGAATAATTTTGCAACAAATTTGTCTTGACTTTATATCAACACGTTTATAATTTCATTGATCTTTCGTTCACTAATGAAAATATTATTTAATTCTCTTTTTATTCTTTTTTTCTGCTTGTGTGTGTTGTACTGAGGCATTTGTTCTTTGAAATGATCATATGACCCAGAACAGGATTTCTTTCGGTGGGTTTGTTTGCCTGTTCGGCTGGTGGAGTATGTTCAAGCTTTCACTGAATTTGAGGCTTGATCATATTCTATGAGGCACACTCTGCTATGGTCCCACCAATGCACCGCCCCCACGGCAGAGTTTCTTTTTTATCAAATGACCTCAACGTAACGTAATTTTTAATGTGCTTCTTATTTTTATCTTCCTTTCTTTCTTTCTTTTTTTTCTATAAATAAATTTATATTGAGGTAAAGCAACCTTGCTTGTTGTAATACAACGTCTATAAATAATTTATTGCTATCTTAGCAAGCTACAACGTACATTCGTTTTGTTGCTTCTTCCTTTTTCTAATCCGCAGTCTTAATGATGTTTATTATTAAATAATTATAGTTGCATTTTTATTTTGTGGCGGAGCAGAAATAAAAAAAGCTGAACTGAACTGAACTGAACTGAACTGAACTGAACTGAAATTGGTTAAAAAAACTGAGTGTGCCGAAGATGTCTGCTTTGTTTTTACGACGAATCCACACAGAGCGACAAGCTTTTTCTCCATCTCGACGATTTAATTGACCAGTTAGAAATCGCTGGTAAAGTGTGACTGCTTTGGCTTATAGTCCAAGGACTCTCTTATACTTAACAAATTAATAAAAGAAAAGTTTGAAATGCTCAAATAAAATCATACAGTAAACTTAACTATGACTCACTTCTAGCAATGAAGATGTGAGAGCAATTAAACGAGAAATTCCCTTCTTGATTCACTTTACAGAATGAACGCGGGCAAGAACTTCCTCTTCCAAGAGTTATGGAATTTCTAACTGCAAGGTTTGTTTCTTCAATTTGCGCTTGACTCAACCGCGCAGAGTAGTTTGTAAGATAATAATTTCCCAACTCCTTAAAGGAGAACGGACACATTCTCTAAAAATAAGGTTTTAAACCATAGATTACAGGTTCTAAACAAGATTTTTAAAATATTAATTCGGAGTCTTACCAAAACAAAAAGAGAAGAAAGAGAAAAAATAACGTGAGCAATTTTGAATACAAAATATTTCACACAAAATACGAATACAAACGAATACAATTTTTTTGGTATTCAACAGACCCAAAACAAACTCTTTATTACAGATAGTTGGCCGAGCAGATGAGATAACCTTATTTAAACCGCAAGCAATTGATACGGTCTTGGTTTGACTTCTACCGCCATCATTCGTTTGCGGCCTTAAAAAAGACACTTTAGGGCGCTTTTTTGTGCCCTGAGGTCTTAGTAAGCATCCTTATTTGAGCACTGAATTGTTTAACCGAACATCACTACCTTGCCATTTCTGAAAGCAGATCAGGGTAATCCCTTGGTGGCGCCCTAAGTTTAAGGTCTTCAACTTTGTCTTGCGAGTCGGGAGAATAAATATTAGGGTGTTTCATATTTTTAACATTTTTGAAATTTAAAGTTCTTGGGGTATTAAGGAATGAGGTTTGGTAAAAACTTGACAACCAAAATTTTAGCTCATGATGACGTCATAAAGATATGACACGAAACTTTTCAAATTTCAACAATAATATTTTTAGCATATTTTGCGTATATCTTGAAAACCACTGATTGTAAAGCAATGAAACTGGTATCAAAATGTGCAAAAGGGTCGACTTTTTATAAATACCTACTACATGTAATAGTTTTATGTGCAATACAATAAAAGCCAGTTGGAAAAAGCTATTTTTTGTACATTTTCAATTATATTATAACAGCATGATTGAGTCATCCAAAAAATTTGGTTTTCACTTTTGTAGAATATCTGATGCAATAGAATAATATCTATTGCTATTTTCATCCAAAGTTTTATTTAAACTCATAACTGGCACGGCCGATTATTTGAAACGCAAAGCAATAGCATCCTTAAAAAAGCTTTTTTACTCAAAAACCGGGGCTTTTTCAAAAACTGCTGTTTGTATCAGTCAGTTTTTTTCAGTAAAAGTAGTGATTTATTGCATTAAAATTTTAGAGAAACATATTGTCTTGTAATTGGGGCATAGATTTACAAGTATTAGATTTCAGAAACATTTTGCTAAAATATTTTTGTGTTCCCAAACAATCGGCCGGGCAAGTTGTGGGTTTAAATTAAGCTTTGGATGAAAATAGCAATAGATATTATTGCATCAGATATTCTACAAAAGTGAAAACCAAATTATTTGGATGACTCAATCATTCTGTTATAACAGTGTTTCTCAACCATTTTCTTCTGCGACCCAAAATCGTTTAAAAACCCTATCTGCAAGAATAGCTGCGACCCAACCAAATAAATAAACACAAAAGCACAAAAAAAAAAAACACAAAAAGCAGAACTTTTATTCAACAACATTTATCGCCATTTCGCATCAACAAGTTTATGAAATCGTGGCTCAACATCACTCAACGCTAAACGCATTGGATGCTCTGCATCCAGACGGTTTCTATATTTGTGCCATAGCAGAAAATCCCATCTCACATAAATATGAACTTGGAAAAGAGATTATAATTTTTAAGGCATCTTCATACAATATTGGATATTCGTTTGCAACTTGACACCAAAACTTGGGTAATGAAAGTTCCCGAAAAGATAACTGCAGTGACGAGTCGTTTTTGAGATCAATCAGCTGTTCCTGAAAACCAGAAACAAATCCTACATCAAAATTGGCCACATTTGCGGTGAATGGATTTTTTATCCACATATAGTTGTTGATGTTTTCTGGAATGTATTTTTCGAAGTTTTTTCTCAGAGTGTGAAGGTGTTCCAAAATGACAGAAGAAACTGAAGTTATTAAATCGGGCTCTGGATCAAGGTCCTCAATTGACCTGTTCAAAATAGGAAAGGAAGCAAGCCTTTTGCTTTCCACTTTGACATACCACAATTGTAACTTTTCTTTAAAAGATGAAAAACAAGTTTGCGAAACTAAGTTGAATCAATCGTATTCGTGTACAAGATGGTACCTTTTAAGTTAAGTGATTAGCGCTGCCGCATTCACGATCAATTTGTTACTCAAAGAGCTTTTTAATGAGCGCCATCTGTTCAAACGAAACTCCAAAACTAAAGATAACATACACAGTACAATTGTAAATTTTGTAATAACAACACGACAAGGCCCTGTTTCGACCTAATTAGGTCTCATCAGGTGTGTATAATTACGTACATATTACAAGATAAAGAACTTGGTACTAGTACAATAATATACTGTAAAGTTATATATTATGCAGTCTTTTAAACTTCCTAGCGCACTATTCGGAAAAGAATTTCTGCTTCATAAAATCCAAAAGTTTCTTCTGGTCCCACGAGAATTTTATAATCTGTTTACGAGCGTCCTTTCTTTAAAAGCTCGTACTTTGTCTGCAAAATCAATCATTGTGTGACCGTGTCCCTGCATGGATTCATTCAACGTATTCAGCGCTGTCATCATATCACACAAGTAACAGAGAAGCAAAACCCATTCTTTATTTTGAAATTTTTGGCCAAGCGCGAAATGTTTTTCCAGTAAAAAAGTTTCGAGTTCTCCCTTCAATTCTACAACACGCGATAAAACTTTGCCGCGGGATAGCCACCTGGTTTCGGAATGAAACAATAGCTCTCGGTGAGAAGCTCCACATGCTGAACACAATTCTTCAAACAGGCGTGAATTTAAACCATGAGCTTTAACAAAATTTACGATTTCAATAACGTCTTTCATAACGCCATGAAGAGTTTCACTTAATTCACGAGATGCCAAATTTTCCCTGTGCAACATGCAGTGAATTACTTGAACACTGGGATTAACTTTTTTAACGTGAGCAACAAAACCTTTCCGACATCCTATCATGCTCGGAGCGCCATCTGTACAAACAGTAAGGCATTTGGCCCAATCAATCAAGTTTTCTGTAAAAAACTTGTCAACCATATTGAACATATCTTTACCAGTTTTTGTGGTTGGAAGTGGTTGGCAAAACAGAAAATGTTCTTTAATATCATTGTTGCTAGCAACTCGAATGTATGCGAGGAGTTGTGAAACACGAGCGACATCTATTGCTTCATCCAACTGTAAGCTAAAAAACTTCGACTCTTTCAGTTTCGTAACGATTTGTTCTTTGACATCATTTGATAATTCAACAATTCTTCGATGAACAGTATCGTTGGACAATGGAATTGTTGTTAGTTTTTTTGCGGTTTCCTCACCACACACTGCTTTTACCATTGCCAAAGCTGCTGACTTAATCAATGTTTCACCAATAGAGTAAGCTACCTTCGACTTTCCTATTAAATACGATACAGTGTAAGATGCAGCAATGGCTTTCTTTTGACTCAGAATGGATTCATTTTCACTGGTGTTGTCGAGCCTTTGTTTTTTTAGCGCACTTTCCTTTCGTTGAAAAAAATCTACATTTTTTTCTTTAAGGTTAGAGTGGCATGAATCTAGGTGCCTCTTAAGCTTGTTTTCTTTCAATGATTCGTTTTGCAAAACTTGAAAACACAAAACGCACTGTGGCTTTTCAACACCCTGAGTGCGAATACACGTAAAACCATATTTTAGAAATTCAGACTTGTAGCTACGTTTTGACATATCTGGAAATAGAAATAAAATTAACTAAAAACACTGCAGAGCGCTCTACCACTAAAACATATGGCGACCCATTCATAAAGCCTTGGCGACCCACATTTGGGTTGCGACCCATGGTTTGAGAAACGCTGTGTTATAATATAATAGAAAATTTACAAAAAAATATATTTTTCTAACTGGCTTTTATTCTATTGCACATAAACACATAAAAGACTAAAGTTGAAATTTGAAGAGTCTTGTGTCACATCTTTATGACGTCATATTGAGCTAAAGTTTTGGTTGTCGAGTTTTTACCCAAAATTCATTCCTTAATACCCCAAGAACTTTAAATTTCAAAAATGGTGAAAATATGAAACAACCCAATAAATTCATATGGATGATGTAGTCATTGCGTTCGGAAGATTGCCACACTTTATTTTTAATTTTAATCATAACTTTATAAACCTGTAATTGATTTTCAATCGTTTAAAGTAAATTTTAATGTTTTGATTATGAAGTCATCTTTTTTATTGTTACGTAGTTACTGAGTAATCGGTACAACCCTACTTAATTTATTTTCTGCAAGTTCTTCTTATCATTACATTATGAACATTCGTTTTGCCGTTTTAATTCATAATGCATTGATTTTAGTTTTAAGAAATTGTGACGTTTTCCTTCAGCTGTAGGTAATTTTTTCCTAGAACTTTCATAAAAGGATTGAGTGAAATCTTTTATAACTGCACTGTTAAAAAAACGAACAGCAAAATAAAAAAAATTTTGCAAATTCCGCCAACATCAAAACGCATCGTAAAATTTTTAGACAGTGAAATTAAGTAGCATGGTAAAATTTTTTTTATTCATTCCAGTTAAAGTGTTTAAAAATTGTTTTCTGTTACTGTCGTCTATGTGGACATGGTTAAGTTATGTAAAGGTTCGTGTTGACGCCTTGGAAATTAATTCTAAAGTGAGATAGATCGTTTTAACCTGCGTGCAGGACAAATTATTAAATTTAATATTATCCATCGAGGTGCTAATTTATTCTTTTAGTTAATCAGTACAAAGTTGTTGAGTAATTATTTGCAGTTGTTAACCCTGCAAATTGCTTTGAAGTTTGGTGAAATTTGGGCGTCAAGTTTTACAAGAATTGATCAAGTTTATTTGATTTTGTGAATATATTCTTTACAATCAGAAATCGTGGTTTTTAGCGAATACATTTGCACTTAACTAAAACTTACTGTTTAAGAACTTCAGTTCTTAAACTAGGGTTGCCACCGTACACTTTTAGGCAACCATAGTTTTCGCAGATGAATTGTTTTCCTCGCTTAGGGGCAACTCTGTTATTCACCAAATTAAAAATAAAATGTTATTCACCAAATTAAAAATATTGTCGGCAGCGTGGTCAAGTGGTTAAAACGCCGGGATCGTGAGCAACACGATCTCGGTTCGAAACCCACTGGCGCCATTCTGTTGTGTCCTTGGGAAGACACTTTACGGCACATTCCCCTGCTTGGTGGTCTTGGCAAGCAGTTCTAAATTACAGTCATATCTCTATTAAATTACAAGCGGGCAGCAGTATCGTGGCATCTCCGGAAGCAGGTCGGGGTAATTGCCTACCCTATGTATTAGCGCCTCCGTCGCTTTCCTGCGAGTCAGGAGGATAAATATAGAGATAAAATAAATAAATACGAGGGTAAATCAAAAATTATCCGGACTTTTATTTTTATGGATTATTTTAAAAACACAAAACACGAAAACGATTTATCATTTTTCTACATAATCTCCACCCATTTCGATGCACTTGTTCCAGCGGTCTACAAGCTTATAAATGCCATCTGAGAAGAAAGTTTTTGGCTGGTCACACAACCATTGATGCACCGCTTTTTGCACTGATTCATCAGAAGAAAATTTACGACCCCGTAATGCATCTTTGAGTGGGGCAAAAAGATGATAGTCGGAAGGAGCAAGATCTGGACTGTATGCAGGATGCTCCAGCACTTCAAAACCTAGTTTGTTAATGGTTTCAATGGTTGCTTTGGCAACATGTGGGCGTGCATTGTCATGCTGCAGCAAAACCTTCTTTGACAGTAATCCTCGGCGTTTGGTGCGAATTGCAGGCTTCAGGCGGTTGGCTAGCAAATCACAATAACTTGCACTGTTGATTGTACTCCCTTTTTCCAGAAAATCCTCCAAAATAGCCAAAATCATTTGTTGAGCTTGCTCAATCTTCTCTTCACTGGTGGAGGTTGATGGACGTCCTGCTCCTTCTGCATGTTTTACACTGGTCCGGCCTGTTTTAAACTTCTCAATCCACTCATATACCGTTGTTTTCGATAGTGCATTGTCTCCATATTGTGCTAAGAGTCTTTGATGAATTTTTGTCCCCGATGAACCTTCTGACCACAAAAATCGGACCACAGCACGTTGTTCTTCTCTGGTGCATTGTGCAAGTGGAGCGTCCATTTTTATCAACAGAAAATAACACGTGTTAAAACTGAACGAACAATTAGATTAGCAGATCGTGATCACGTGACACAGTAGACAACACGTGCAAAAAAAATTTTGAAAAAGCTAAAGCAAGAGTGCGCTATAGAGCAATTCCGGATAATTTTTGATTTACCCTCGTAAATAAAAAAGTTAAAAAAATAGTTTAAAACTTCAAACGGTTTTTTGCTTGAGTGTGATAGAAATAAAAGAAAATATTTTGTTTTTAATTGATTCATATATTGCGATAATCCGAATAATATTTACAACTGGATTTAGTTACACTTTCCCAACTTGCTGTTTAAATGCTAAAGGATATTTAATTTAGCATAAATAATTGGACTTCAAAAAAGTTTTAGCTCAAACAAAAAGTTCAAGTATTCAAAATAAAAGATAAGAGTATCACCATTCTGTCAAAGTATTCGAAGTTGATTTAGATTTTTATACACGTATCAAAATAGTTGATAAAGTCAGCATTGAAGGCACATGACCTTCTAAGCCATTTATCCAAATTATATTTTAATTTTGGTTTTCCCTATTTATAAAAGCGGTCAGTACGTTTGCTTTACAATCCCACTTTATACTGAATAAATATTCTACTTCGTACTATTTTCGAAGTAGAAATTAAGTTTTAACAAGAATCTTAACCAATAGCTACATAATTCATAAAAACATGGCAAACTAGGTTATATTTTCTCACAGTTTTTTAAACTCCTTATTATTGCATTAACGTGTAGCCCACCGCGTGGTGGCGATGTATAAACATTTACCCGCAGTGTGGTAGACACGCCTAATCACACATTTATTTTATTTTATCTCTATATTTATCCTCCTAATCCGTAAGAAAGCAATGGAGGCGCTATACATAGGGTAAGCAATTACCACAGCCTTCTTCCAGAAATGCCAAGATATTGCTGTCCGATGCCAAGATATTTCTTCCAGAGATGCCAAGATATTGCCAAGATATACCAAGATATTACTGTCTAAATTTTTTTACTTTGATTTTTTAGTTTTATAGAAATTTGACTAAATTTTAGAACTTTTTGCCAAGATCAACCAACAGGGAAAAGTGCCGTCAGATGACATTAAAATGGAACGAGTAAGTTTTGAATAGGTTAGGGTTAGGGTGATGATTTGACATGACGAGATTATCTCGATTACAATCACACTGCACAAACCACTCGATTATGCTGCAGTCAGTTTTGGAAAAACGAACAAAACAGTAATTGTACGTACATTCAGCAAACAAGCAGAAAACGTTAAGTTTTGTGTGTTCGTATTTGTGCTTTGGTTTCTGTAGGTCAAATAGACTAGTGTATTAACGGGGTCCCACTGTTTGTGACATGCTCCGCGAATTTCACTTGATCCTTGCAGTTCTTCTCTGGTGGGGCATCTGCCTCACTGTCTATCGCAACATTTTATACCTCGCCATATTTTATGCATTAAATGAAATACTCACCAGGTTTGTTGTGCATAATTGAACACTTTCATGATCGATGTCCGATTTCCACACCCCATCACTGCAAACTGTGTTCATATCAAATTTTTCAATTTGGTTGATCGTGCAGTTCATGGCCAAATAATCGACGGACCTGGGGCAAAAAAAGTTGGCGCCATAATAAGTTTTCCTTAATTTCCGGGAATCGCAATAATTCCTTGAATCCAAAACTGAAAATTCATTTTCTTATTAAAAAAAATTAAAATTCATATTTGAAGGAGAAATCTAAAATATTTTTGGCATTAAACTATAAATTTCCAATTTCATTGATTTACTTTAAAATTAATTTCATCGGTAAGCGGTTAGAAATAACTAAGAATTAAAATCAGCTTTGCTGAGGAACTTAGGAGAGAAATTTAGGAGCACAAGGAAAAAAATGAGAAAAAATTGAAACTTGTTATTTTTGTCAAACTCTTGGTTCTTTTTTTTAATGATGAGAATGGTAAAGAAAGAAACAGCAGCACCTACGTCGGCAGGTAATTTAATTCATTAGCTTGCAAGGTTTTTCTCAAGAAAAAAACTTTTGATTTTTAGGCTTCAAACAAAAAAAGTGTCTGGAAGGAACAAATATCTTTTTTTGATGTGACGTCATTTTGAAATGAATTGGCAAAACGAGGATGAATATAAATTTCGTGAAACACAGCTGACATTGAAATCGATGATATTCATCTAAACAGGAAAAAGATCAGAAATGAAGTGTCAAAATCACAGAAATATAACTTTTGAATGGATTCTAGTTCCGGCAGTGCTGTCGTTAAAATTCTTACTTTAAAGGGAAATGTGGATTTGGTTCTCAGCCTGTTCCATGCAGCCAACAACTCAACGCTACTGGGACAGAACCACGAAATTGAAGGTCAATTCCTTTCATCGATTTCGATTTCACGTCTTCTCGGTGAATTATTACGTCATTTTTATCAAGAATTTGACAAAGTCGCGTGCGAAAGATTCGAGCTGGTCCGAGCCCACAGCTTTCGATTAACAGGAACGCAAATATAATCAAGAAACCGACACAATTTACGTAACAACCCAAAGGGCGTCAAAAACCGATTTTAACTCTCACGTGTTGGTATCCGGAACTTCTAAATACCAGCACGTCTCAAATAACTAGAGTTTGCTGGCTTATGACATTCAAAAGCTTGATGACGAAAGCTCGTGAAAATATTGATGACGAAAGCTTTGACTGATGCAAGCTACATAACTTACATTCACTTGGCAATATGCTGGCTGCTTTTTTCTAAAAAGGTTTACTAGATTGGGCCAAAGAATAATACTCTTTTGGGTGACTTTAAATGGGGGGGAGTGGAGCGGGGCGAATAGGTAAGTCTCTGCTTTAAAATTATGATTTGGGACAATAAATAAGAAGCAAAGAATACCGTTTGTGGAGATCGATAATATTTCAATTGCTGACCGGAGTTTACTCTCAAACTCTTTCTTCAAATTATTTTGACTTCTTTGAAAAAAATAAACTTACTGTATATCCGACACGAGAAACTGTTAATGCAATATTTAGAACAACCATCGATTATTGGCTTTAAATAAGATTTCAGTTTAATTAAGCAAAATAGATCATTAACCTCTACTAAGGTTATTTCGTTAAAAAACTAAGAAGAAATTGCCAAAAACGCAAAAACCATTAGTGTGGCAAAATGGTGCTTTTCATTTCTAGAAAAAATTAAAGAGCACGAACGCTGGTGTCCGAGAAAAACGGAAAAACGTGATTTCTTTGCTTGTTTTGAAATAAATGTGAGTTTAGGAAAGTAAAACTCCATATTATTTTGAAATCACTACAGTAAGTCAATCAATAAAGTCATTTTTTCAACTGCGACAAAATTTTAAAAGCACTTTTACCAAAAATCATATCAATATCAATTTAATTTTTTCTTTTATCATCAAATTGAAGTATTTAAAGGAAAACTGAAAACAAATTATTTACTATAAATAAAGGCCAAAAAGTGTTTTTTTCTTCAATAAAAGTAAACATTTTTTAAAATCTGAACTTCATTTTTTGTCGTCGTTGTCGCCGTTTGGAAGAGCATCCACTCCGGGTCAGTCACAAACAGGACTGGGGCCGAGATTTTATCTTTTTATTACCCTAAGCTGCTGTACCGCCAAGATCAAATGCTGGCAGTAATGATGTTGACCCGACATCAAGCTTCGTTATCTAGAACCGCCAGAACTCGTGTTCCATGTGGTGCCCGATTTATGGGTGTGGTCTGTGGATGTAGTTTGCGGTTTGTTTAGGGGCGATGCACTCGCAATTCAGTGATGGAGCGAGACCCCATTTGTTCTTGGACGAATAAAATCGCTCAAAACCAGTTCGCAGGCAATTGAATTTAACCCAAACTGTTCCGGGAAGCTTATTCTTACAGGCCTGGCACTGGTCCTGGGTATGAAAGCACGGAGCCTGGGACCAGTACCCCGCGTTCTATCTATAATTCGTCCCACTGAGAAACGCGGATGCCTTGTCCGGCATGGTTGTTTAAAAGATTCCGCGCAGATGGCACTAACGGGCATCTAGATCTTAGTCTCTCTTGGCGAGCATCTGAGGGCCTACTTAAAGGAGCATGCAACATATGTTCAGGGTCTTAGAATCCATGGTAGCCAAGGAGAGCGTCGCTCCTAGTCGGCGAAGCTCAACTGGCTGGATGCTTGGAAGTACGGGTAAATGGTCCGTTGGAAAGAGACGTAGGCATCAAGTGACTATGCGCAACGCTTAATTTAAAACACTGTCTATGAGGCGAGTGTAAATGCTGCAACACCAGACTGGTGCGCAGTACTCAGCTGGTGAGTAGACCAAAAGTAGGGCAGCTGTGCAAAGTGTTTTGGCATCAGCACCCCATCCTGAGCCTACAAGTCGCCTTAGCAGTGTCACAAGCGAAGGTAATTTTTTCTCAATGCCACTAGATGATGACAGAACGTGACTCATCAATCCATTTTTACCGCAAGATAAGAATGGGTTGGACAAAATCGTAAAATTTTATTGCTGTTGTAGACCTGTAGTTCACGTTTGGCCTCTCGGTTAGTTACAGGGTTACCCATTAAAAAAAGTACATTACCCATAAAAAAAGTACAATATTCAGAAGTGAAAGTATTGATACATTACCCAGAGATAGAAACACATTTACTTAGAAATAAAACTACAGTAGTTGTCAATAACTTTCTTTAGCTTTAAAATTAAATTTTATTAATTAAAATATTAATAAAGTATTTATTAGATACGCAAGATATTTACTTAAATATTTAGTAATACAGTGTTGATAATAATTTTACTATTTCTTTATGTTTCTTTTATTTTTATATTTTTTGCTTATTTGTTTTTAATACATTTAAAATTTTTTTCTTTATTTACATTTTCATTTACAATCAAATTTAAAATTAAAAAATGTTGAAAAAATTTTACGTTATTTCTTAAGAATTAAAAATTAAAAATTTTTTTCAATACTGTATACTTTTAAGTATGGATATTGTAATTTTTTCATGCCGTCACTGTCTTAATGTGACTGAGCTTCAACTCCAAGTCTGGAGATACGCTGAAAGTGTAGTCATGGCTTAAAGTCTCCTCCAGGTCCAGTTTCCAAAAGAGTGCAACAATGCCAAATCTTCTAAATCAACTTTCCATTTATAGGCCATTATCAAGGGCTAATCTCTTATTTCAAATTCAAAAGAATACCGTCACCTTGCACCTTACTTATTCAATGAATAATTTTTGCACAAAATAGCAGCTAGGTTTTTGATGTACGATAAGAACAATTTTAATGATTGCAATGCAGATGAGTTAAAATCAACATCGATATAGTATCATCGTTTGACCTTCTTCTAAAATTTGTGACTAATAAGTCGTTTTGTACAACCAAACCTTTTTGTGGCCTGATTTTTTCGAATGACGTATTGTAGTTTAGTTTTCCCTTATTACAACTTGCAATTAAGTTTTTCTCTTTTTTGGAATAGTTTTGTGCTTTTTATTTTCTAATACTAGAATGAATGTCCTTACTAAATAGTTTTTCTTTGATTGTGACGTAACTATAGCTTGGGACCAGACGTACTCAGCAGCATAATCAAATGTTCAGTCAGTTTGCTATGCAACGTGACGTTACGGTTAGCAAATTGATTGAACGAAGCTATAAAAAAATAGCAAACGTCCATTACGATCGGCTATTATAGAACTTGCCGATATGCAACTCTTGATGATTGTTGAAAAGTCTAATCTACTTTTCCACAGCCTGGGTGCTTTCAGAATCATTATGTTCGAGTTATAATTTTTGGGTTTTCAATGTATTTAAGTTTGCTGGTTAGAAAAAACAAAAACGAATTTTGCCTCAGAAAAACTCGAGTTTTCGATAAAACAAAGCACTCAAGCCCAACCTTTTTGTTAAATCAACGAGCAACAAAATTATTCCGCGTGCTGAAGTTGCTGTACACCAGTGGCGTGCGGTCAGGGCATGCAAGTCATGCTTTGCATGACCAAATTTTTAGGGATTGCATGACAAACTTCTGCACAATGAGGTGTATATTTTTTAATTTAATGAGAAATGGTGCTCATTTGGAATGGAATTAGAGAAATTTAAGGCCGATCTGAGACGAAGACCTTTTTTTTTAGAGATAACTACAAAATTAAGACAAAAATTGCGAAATCCGGCAATGCTTTAAGGTGATGATCCTTTTTTTTTTTTAGAAAACACTACAATTTTGGAACGAAAACTATAAAATCTGGGAATGATTTGAGGTGATGACCTTTTTTTCGAGAACACTACAATTTTGGGAATTCTTCTCCTTTCGGCCTTTCCCTTCAGTGAGGGGTGGTCACAGCGTATCATCATCCTTCAAACCTTTCTGTCTTCAATATCCATCTCCTTTGCACCAACTTCCCCCATATCTTCTTTTACTACATCTACAAATCTTCTCTTTGGTCTCCCTCTTCTTCTCTTTCCTGGTAACTCCATTTCCATCATCTTTCTTCCTACATACTCTTGGTCTCTGCTCATGACATGTCCATACCACCTCAACCTGCCCTCCCTCATCTTCATTCCTAACCGTTCTACCTTAACGGTGCTCCTGATGTGCTCGTTTCTATACTCTTGTCTTTTCTCGTCACTCCCATAGCAAACCTCAACATTTTCATCTCTGCGACTTCCATCTCTTCTACTTGTTTCTTTCTGACTGCCACCGTCTCAAGTCCATGCACCATTGCTGGTCTTACCACTGAACTGTACACTTTTCCTTTTACTCTAGCTGGTAACCTCCTGTCACAGATTACTCCCGATACTCTTCTCCATCCGTTCCATCCTGCCTGTACTCTCTTCTTTACCTCCCTCTCACAATCACCACTTTGAACCGTTGAATCCCAAATACTTAAATTTCTTTACTCTTGGCACTTTTATATCCTCCATCTTCACTGTTTTGTTGTCATTTCCGCCATTTATGCACAGATATTTAGTCTTTGACCTATTTACTTTCATCCCTCTTCTTTCCAATGCATATTTCCAGGATTTCAATCTCCGCTTTACTTCTTCCCTGGTCTCTTCTCAAATCCCAATATCATCAGCAAACAGCTCGTCCATGGTGGTTCTCTCCTAACTTCATTCGTTAGCCTGTCCATTATCACTGCCAACAGAAATGGACTTAACGCTGATCCCTGGTGCAGTCCAACTTTAACCTTGAAACTTTCTGTAGTTCCTACTGCAACTTTTACAATTTTGGGACGAAATGCATAAAATCTGCGAATGATTTCAAGTGATGACTTTTTTTTTAGGAGAACACCATGGTTTCGGGACAAATAATTGGTCTATGTTTTAAAATCTTACACAGAATTCTTTCCGTTACCCAGAAAATGTTACATGTCCTACCCATTAACTACCCAAAAAATATCCAACTGCATAACCAGTTTTTGGCATGCCAGTTGCATGACCAGTCTCAGAAGTCACCACACGCCACTGCTGTACACATAGCTGTACCAGCTGAAATGTCACGCCGATTTTAGGTGAAGACCTTTCATTTTTTGTTGCTACATGATTTTGTAATAGAAAAAGAAGTAAAAACGACTGGTTTTCCCCTTATGAAAACTAAAAATATGCAAAGAGGTCTTTACATATAATTTGTATACCATTTTCCCGCAACCAATCGCTTCTACTTCATTTTTCATCTGAAATAAATCTAATGAGAACCAAAGCTTTTTGCGGGTCTCAGAACTTCAATTCGCTGGCCGCATTTGGCACGCGGCCTGCACGTTGCACTCCTTGTTTTAAACTCTACGGAGTACCCTCCTATTATGAGAATGCTTTCATTTGCTGGAGATAAGAAAAAATCGATCTTATTGATAAACTAGAACAGAGTTTTTTGACTAATATTATCTTTGTAACAGGGTTTCCAAACGTAGCCCGCGCAGCAACTGTTACGGTCCGTTGCACACAACACGCTGTAAATCCACAGCCACGTAGCCTTTGGAAAATAACTTGGTTCATAAACGATTATAAAATATAGAGTAAACGTCCGGTTAAATTACATAAAAACGAATCGTTTTGATAAACTTATTTAGTCGTATAAGTGAAGTCCTTTTGTTTTCTATCAGTTTTCACTTAGATTTTCACTAAACTTTTTGCCGCTTATTTGGAATTAAAGCCGCAAAATAATTGAAGACCAAAAAAATCATCACATTACTTTCAAAGTAAACTTTTTACAATTCTTTTTCTCGCAAATGGGCTGCCAAAAGATTCTAACAGAACCATTTCATAAGCCTCACACCCACTGTGAATAAGTTTTTTGTCAGATGATTCAACTTCTTATTAAACAATTAAATCCTGCTTCAAGTAAATTTATCAAAATCTGGATCCGATTTTGATCAACTCTTCCTCTTACTATTTCCCGGATCAGATATTGGCAGTGATGATGTTGAGCCAATATCGGATTTGTTATCCAAAGAGTCCGACCTCGCATTGCTTCTTGCCCGACGCTGGGATTGCTACAATATCGCGGTTTGGCATTTGAAGGGCGGCACTTGCGATTCAAGGAAGAAGCAAAACCACACTATGGGAGATAAAAGCAAAACGCCCAAAACCATTCTATTGACGTTAATGATTAAATCGACATATATCTCAAGCTTGCTGCGGCTGTATATCAACATATTCTTTTTTTTCGACCACTTGTGTGAGCTTTTTGATAAATATCTGATGTTAAATGCTGTTGATTGATATTGCTAAACGATAGCTTGCCCTTCTGAGTTCGGAAGTCGTCTCAGCAGGTGGACGGGTGACGATAGTTTATTGCGCAACGCCATAAGATAATGGCAAAACTGGCTGTTTGAGGTGTAAAAACCACAAGCAAAAAGTTGTGCCAGCTGTTTAAGTTTTCAACTTTTTCAGCTAGAGTCAGCAACAAGCTTTCGTGTAATTAAACATTTAGAACCGCTTCTTTCTTATTTGAAAAACCCACTTCCCTTTCACAAGACGCATTACTTTTTAACTACACAAACACAACTGGCACACCACACATCATCACTTCCAAATTAGCTTCATTAATTCGACTTTCCCTATACCATATAAGAAACTATATCTCCCTTACTAATACCCCCATCCCGAATTCTTCCCTAATTAAAGAAAAATACAAAATTAAAACAAAATTCAAAACTTTCCTGGAGAAAAACTTCCCTGATTACGTAATGTAAATTCTCCCTTCCCATATTCTACCCCTATACATACATTCTTTCCTATATTTTTTTTTGTAATAGTAACTTCAAATTCCTCTAACTTACCCTAAGGCTTACCAAAGCTGTCATTTCAATTAATTGAAAAATATTAATTTAAATAAAAATAATGACCATGATACCCAACGCATTATAAACTGTAACTTATCTCCTTTCTTGATTTTAAATACTTAAAAATTACCGAGTAATAATATTTTTTATGTACATTATCCATTGTAAAATTCGCTTTTTCGTCGTCCTCCCACAATTGTGTAAAAGTTATTCCCTATTGTTATCGATTATTATTATTGTGTATTCATTTATCCTGTATTATGTTTTTTTTGTTTTTGTTGTTCTATTTTAATATTGATACTAATTTTTTTCTATATTAATGAGCTTGTGTATTGATTTATACTATAGTAATGATTTTGGATATTAGTTTGTTCCGTGCTACAATTATTGTGTATTGTTTTCTTTATTGTTTATTTTTGTTATTTGTGTCTTATTGTTACTGATTGTTCGCTTGCCAATTATTGTAAAAAAACACTTTCCCTTTTAATATAATCATTAAATTGCTACATTTTTTTTTTCTTTCTCCTCCTTGTATGTTTTGCACCAAACAGATTTACTGTTAATTCACTCCTATTATCGTTTTTTTTATTCGCTCGCTTTTTTCTATATAAAAACTAATTATTACTGTTAAATGCTACGTTTTTTTCTTTTTTCTGCTCCTTGTATGTTTTGCACCCACCATAATACCAAATTTCTCACAATGATATCAAAAGAATACACATCTGTTTTTATTTTTATTGAGTATGCTATGTGTTGTGCTAATTTTTTTTGGTGTGTTTTATAACTAAAATTAAATAATAATAAAAAAAATAAAAAAAAAAAAAACAAGGACGAAATAGGTCTGTCGGCACTTGCTTGTTTACTTAACCCGAACTATCCCAATGACTACATTTGTAGTCATTATTTCAAATGCATTTTCTAACTAAAAATAACTGTTTTTTTTATTATTTTAGATTATGAATAGCTTTGAGATATAAAATGCAGTTTTACTTTCGTACAAGTTTCTTCTTGTAACACATTATTATTTAGTTGTTAATAAAAAATTCAGAAAGTTTTCTCTATTTTTTCTACCCTTGGGTTAATATGGGTTAATCATGGCAAAATATTAGCAATCTAGCTATAGTAAAAATTCAAACACACCTTTGCAACTTTTTGGCGAAGACTCCACAATGTTAAAATTTTTTCTATTTTAGCCTATTTTTAATTTAAAACTAGAGAACAAACTTTTAACAAAGAAATTTGCTCCACAATGAATGAATGGCCTCGCATTGGTTACTCAATCTAACTCTACACAACTTAATATAAATCAAATAAAACTTACACCAAAACTTGATAAGGAAACTTTTTTTGTTGCTTGGAGATACGCTGTCAAACCTTAGGCGAACAACTTTTGACTTTGAAATAAAAATAAAGGGGTGACGCCTTTTTCGGTAATAAGTTCTTTTTTTTGTTCCATTGAAATTTTCCAATATCTAAAGTTAAAAGATTAAAAAAGAGTTTAAAACAACAAAGTTGTAACTTCAATTAGATTAGCTATGAGATAAACTTAACACAAAATTAACCTATTTTTCTCAAACGATCACTTCATAGAAAATATTAAAACTAAAATAATTCACCCGAAACGTATCGTTTTTAGCAATTCTGAAAGACAAAAAATTTAGAACCACAAAGTGGTTGTCGGGGACGTCGATTATGTATCTGTGCCTGGAGTTGGGAATGTTGAAAAGTGGGCTCTTGATAATTCTCTTGTACTTTTTCGCCGTTGTACTGTCGACCAAACCTGAAACATTCTCAGCATTATCGCGATATTGTGGGTTCGAATCGGGACCAGGTTAAGCAATGATGAAGTTATCTGCTGTTCATTGAATAAACGAAACAATACAAAATACGTGGACAATAACCGATTTTAACAAAATATTTACTGTTTTTTCTAAATTTGTCTTGACTTGATAAAAAATTTTGGGAACAAAATTAACCTTAAGTAGATGCAATATCAAGTTTTTAAATGACTGAACATTCGCGCGTGTACGTGCATTGATACTTGTTGTCATTAATACGTGAACTGCCAACTGCCAAAAAATTTTTCATTTCGCGATTGCAGTAAGGGATAAAAGTTAAGTTAAAGAAATGGCCCAATTGAAATTCTAAATTAAGATTAATAATTTTTATAAAGAAAACGATGCTACATACTTGATACAAACACAAGGAAAACAAAAAACTGGAAATAAGCAAGTCTGATCATTTTCTCCGATTACATAAATCAAATCTTATCACACAACCAGTTGTAACGCGAAAACCTAAACCTAAAACCTACAAGTTAACGAATTAAAAAAAGTACAAAAGTTTTAAATGGTCTCCTAGTTTTTGTGTTTCATAGGTTTTTTGAAGTTTGAATCACAATATAATACCAAAAATTATCGAAAGAATTAAGTTATTACTGTTTAATAAAGTTTAAACCATCGTTCTACGGTACATTAAATTACCATAGATTTCTTTCTACGGTACAATAAATTGCCATAAAATTTACAAGAATTTTATTCAGAAGGTCTGCTTCCTATCATATAACACCTTACGCATAAGAGAACTTTTCTGACGATTTGCTATATTTCGATTAAAGACATGAACAGTGGTTTTCAACCTTTTATAACTTGTGGTCCCTTTCCAAAAACTCCCAACACCAGTAACCCCTGCAAATTAATAAGATTATCCCTAAAAGACTAGTATAAACTAAAAAAAGGTTATCACGTTGAAACTGTCTGATTTCTTCATTTTATCTCAAAAGACTAATAAAGACTAAAAAAAAGTCTTCAGCAAGGGTTTTTGCTCGTGTCTTCCCGGAAAATGCTTCGCGGCTCCCTTAGATTTCTGCTAAGTTTATAGTTTAATAATCAAACTTCAGGCCTCGTGCTTCATGACAATATCGAAAAATAGAGTTGAAATATCTCTACTCTTTATGTTCTTGCTTAATATTATTTGTCGCTAACAAACAACTCTATTACAAGGTCAGATTCATCATTACCAAACAACTAATGACAAAGTAGTTTGGAAATGATTTCAAATAAGAGTCAAAAGGACTACATAAACCAACTTCAAAATTCTCTAGGTAACATGAATTTCTGCCAACTACAAACAAGTTTTAACACTTAAAGCATTACTTTATCATTAAAATTATTCTGATTCAAAAGCTACTTGGTCGCGATCGTTTGATGCATTTGCTGACTTGCTCACGCTTTTAAACTTTTAAATCGTGCACGAGAAATTGCGTTAAATTGAAAAATCTTTTTTTTTCTGTTAATTAATAGAGACATTTCATTTGGATGATGCAATTAAACTTTTACTTAGACATACCAAATGAAAAAACACAAAATTTATTGCAACTTATTAAGTTTTTCTCTCCGAAAATAAACTCCAAGTCATCAATAGTTGAGCGCACTCTTGATCATTGTTTATCGCCGACGTAGCTGCAAGAGTCAATGGACATAAAGAGTGGTCATCAACCCGCAATAGTGTGACCACATTAGCTGGGCCTTTTGTTGACCTTTGGGCAACTCTACTTGCCTCTGTCATGGGAATGGAGAAGCAAGGTTCACTATTCCGTTCCTAAGGATGAGAGCTTAATTCCACAGCAAACTATTCAAAGAGTCGGATGAATTTATATGGAGTGGCCAAGATCCGGAATCAAGAAAAAATATTTCTACAAGTCCATTATAAATACGTAGAGAGTCCAGTATAAAGCGCCAAGCACAAGATATGATATATGCATAAATCATTGGTTACACAGAACTTTAAAATAACCAATGGTAATGATGGAAACATTAAGAACGACAGGACGATCATTTTTTCATTTGGAAACGCTGGAAGCCACCTTCATAGAGTCTCTTGAACTCTCTCTTTGTTGCCAAAAAAGAGTACATCTATGAATTAAAGCTTTTTCGCTTGCGGCGCGTGGGCGCGTAACCGATCACGTGTTTTCTTTCTCCAACCAATTAGAGACGCTGTTGCTTTCAATATCTTCCAATTCTACACAAACCACAATTTTCTTGCAGTTTGTCTTTTGTCAACGATTTCTTCTAACGAAAGTTGACCGAAAGAATTCTGAAGAAAACATTTTTTTTAAAGACTACCGAAAAGTGAAAGAGTTAATGGTTTTGTTATTACCATTGGTTATTAAAGATATGATATAACGTTTTTTCAGAATTGCGTCACTAGATGAAGTAGTTTTTATATAAATAATTATGTAAACATATCATCCAAAAGGAGTGCTATTGGCCACAGCTTTTTTGATGAAAGAGGGCATAGCAAAACAAAAAAAAGGGGAAGCCCACATGCAAATGTACTTATATTTTTATTTATTTATTTATTCATTTAAATCAGACTCACGGTCCATAACAGAAAATAAAAACAAAAACAAAACAAAACAGCAAAAACTACACAGAATAAGAGACACATACAAAAAAACAACACTTTAAAAAAATATTCGCTTTAATATAGAATAAATATTCGTTATAAAAATTCGTTTTAAAAGAGATTAAATATTTGTTTTAAAAGAGATTAGATTTGCATCTGTTTTAGAGAAAAGATATTGAAAGTAAGTGAGAAAGAGAACAAAAAATTGAGAAAGGCCATGTAAAAAAACTGACTTTCGGAGAAAGGCACCTAAATCTTTGATTCAAATGAGGAGTATATGAATGTTTGCTAGGAAAGGACAACCCTTTAGTCTGATCATGAAGTTACGGAGTCTGATATTATGAATGTTACTAAAATAACATTTAACCTGTTTAAAGATTTAAAAGCCTGCTTATTGCCCATGTTTTTCTCATTGCCTATATTTATTGCCCTATTTATTGTCTTCTTTGCACACATCTTTCGAGAACAGAAAACATCTCTCCACTGATGAATGAAGTTTTGCGCGGCAAGTGATTTTTTTCACTAGCGTTTGGGCCGTAAGTTTTCTTAAAAATTTGCGGAAGCACTTGCGTCGCAGTCATTTTAATAATTTTAAGAGTGCAACCACAATGCTCAAGTTTAATCTGCAAGTTAAAAGAAATTTAAAAAAACTTTAGTTTGTGATAAAATTGCTGCGTTTTTATTATTTTTGTTCGGAAATACAGTTCTTTTAATCACAGTTGTCCGTGTACTATCAAACTTTTCGTGCGTTTTTGAGATTAAAGAAGTTTGTCACACACGAGTACAGGGCGAGCGCTTTTAATCAAAAACAACAGGACACAGGAAATAAGCAGCGACATGCGCTTGCAAACCAATTCGGGAACCGTATAAGATCAAAGCACAAGTCAAACGATCGAAACTTCAAAAACTTGAAAAAAGATGCAACGACTGAAGACGCATAACAAAAAATTAATATTCTCTGTTTGGTTCCACATTTAGTTTCTTAGAAGCGAATGAGAGAAAAGCGGTATCAAACACAAAATGTCAGTGTCACGCCAGAACAGCTAGTGCTTATTGTATTTATACCAAAAAGCCAAAACTGTAATTCTTATATTAATTTATTTTATCTGATTAAATTTTAGCTAAAAATTTTGTTTTTGAAAACTTTTAGCTATAAACCTTCTACAAATTGCATTAAAATTATAATGATTTAAAAATGAAGCTAAGTGGGAGAGCAGCTTTTTAAAGCACGATTATGTTTCTCACAGGACATACATGTAATTAACTGTTTTAATCTAAACCCTTCAATCAATTTTTTTTCGTGCGATCCACCGATATAACTCAGTTTAGAAAAGTTTAACACCACAAAATTTTAATTTCACAAAATACAGTAACTTATTTGTTTTATAAAAAAATTTCTAGCACTAACTGCAAACAGCAAATTTAAACCAAGTTTAAGTTACTGAAACCTTGTATATGTGATTCTAACTGAATGTTGATGCGTAACTCTTAATTCTTTCAAAACAAAATGTAAAAATTTCGCTAGAAACAAAAAAATTACTTATAATTAAAAAAAATCAGTTATCATCTTTATTTTTAAAATTATTTAGCTATTGTTTTTCTTTGGTATTTAGAGGTTTTATTAAAGTCTACAGACCTTCAAGGCAGTTTCGTAATGCTCAGTTTAAGGAACTCGTTCCACTGAAGAAGTTCAATTCGCCGTTACATTGCCGTGTACATAAAGGGGTGATATATTTGCAAGGATGAAGCTGGCTCGGTTATGCACTTTAAATGCACTAGCAATATTTACAAAATTCTTTTAATTTTTTTAAGCAAACTATTAAGTATACCAGGTAATCTTACGATTAACGTGTCTTGATCAGCAAAGCATTACCATAGAAGCAGTGATAGCTTAATAGGATGCGAACGGAGAGGCTGCACCAACCCCCCAAAATACAACAAAAAGTGGCCCCCTACACAAGATATTGCTCTATTTCTTTATAGTAGCACCAGGACATCGATGGCATGTCTAAAATAAATTTTTTTTATTTAGAAAATACTTTGTTTTGAGACACTAAAATTTGACCTCTCTTAAAACCAGGACTATTTTTTTAAAGACGACGCTGATTTGAACATTTAACACTGGCTCCCAAACTTGAAGACTTTTTTAAGAGATCACTTTGTTCTGGAACATTAAAAAATGGCCACTACAAACAAAACGACGACTTTTTTCTGAAACGCAATGCTTTGGATCACTCAACAGTGGCCACCCTAAATTGAAGACCTTTTTTTTAGAGATCACTTTGCTTTCATACGCTAAAAATGGCTCCCCCTGTGACAATAAACTTTTTTTAGAGATTGCTTTGCCTTGGAACACTAAATAGTAAGCCCCTTTTAATTTTTTTACAACAGGCCCCTTTTTGCAAGGCCATCACTGCATATAAGTGGGTGGTAGGAGGCGTAACCAATCCCTCAGCTGATTCATCTGCAGAAAAATTCATATACAAATTAATTTTTTTGGGCACTGAGTATGTTTCCCGAGTCATAAATTACACAAATATAAAAGTTTCATGAGCAAAAAAAGTTATTTCACGCTCAAATTATTTACTTTAATGCGATGAACGCTGGATTTAATAATAAAACTGTTTTCCTTCGTACAAGTTGACTATTTCAACGCACATCAATGTTTTCGGCAGCGTAGTCAAATGGTTAAGAGCGCCATGATGGCGATTTCGTCTCAATTCAAAACCTGCTCGCGCCATTCTATTGTGTCCTTGGGAAAGATACTTTACTGCACTTTCCCCTGCTTGGTGGTCTTGGCAAGCTGTTGTAAATTTCATTCATATCTATAAAACTAAAAAAAACAAAATAAAAATTTACTAGTTCTTTTCATTTTTACGTAGCCTGCAGAACTTTAAAGTTTTTAGACAAAAATTTATTTTGTGTCGGAATAGAATATGACATTCTAACGTCGCAACTAATTTGGTATAAAAAAAATATTTTTAGTAAAAAACAATTTATACTTACGTCGGAAACGCTTGTGAATTAATTGATGGACATTTCCAAATGTTAAAGTTTAATAAATAATTTTTTACCAACATTTAAAAAACTGACTTGGTATATATTCAATTAGTCTATTATTTTTTTCATGAAATATTACTTGTATATTTAAAAAAAAATTATAACATCAAATTAATAATTTTTTTTGGAGTAAAACTAATTTTGTAATGCTTGCGATAGAGCCGCAAGTTTCTCAACGGACTTGCAATTACGCTTCCGGCGCACGATTTTCAAGATTGCAATTACAATAGATCTCGGTCAATCCGAATTCGGTTAATGCGGAATTTCGTGTGACTCGGACAAACCTGAAAGTACAAATGATTTCCTTTATACTACAATTCTTAATAAAAAGCTTCGGTTATCCAGATCCTAGCCGTATTCTGTCAAATCGAATCTGGATTAACCGAGGTCTACTGTAATGCAACTTGCGCTGCCAACCTTGGGATGAATTGACATCTCATTCTGAAAACTTCATCAACCAACAATCAGCACAAACATCTATGTAAATCGGGAGACGCTCAACTCGACCGAAAGTCAAACTGTCACACTATTTCCAAGTTTAAATTCACTGGATTCAGATTTCATGAAATACTAAAAAATAAATCGAAATAGAAAGGCTCGCCCAGCTGCCGGTAAGTTGTCCAAATAGTTTTCAACTAGCAATAATCACGTCTTTGTTAAACTTCATTTACTACGATATCGCCTCTGCGCAAAGCGAAACGGCCAAATGGCAGTTGCTTTCTCGCAGCCTGGGTGGTGAGTAAGTCTGTTCTTGTTATTACGCATGATAGACCAAAACCGAAACTGCCAAAATGAAAGGATATCTACCCATTCCGATGTTCAGCGAGAATCTGCAAATCAAAAAACCTGCTTCTCAGGAAAGGTCCAATGCCTGGAAAAAACTCTCCTTTTCAAAGCGCATTGCCAACAAGCTCTGAAAGCCCACTACTATTCTCCAACTGATAATCAAAGGCTTCACTGCAAGTAAGATGAATGTTCTTCATCATCTTGCTCTACAGTATGGGACACTCATCATCCTACGAACGACCCACGGCACTAATGCAAAGAGGCTAGTACTTCCAAGCTTACAACTAGCTGGGTTTTCTTTGAGCAGGAAGCATAGCCTTAATTGTTAAGTTTGTCCGCGAGCACTAAGCTACACGCTTTTGGACCAATTTTCACTGACATCGGAGATTGAGTGATTATGCGTCGGCGTTGATAGTTATAAAATAGTCAACGTCTACAAACCTTCACCAACGCGACTGCGATCCCTAGATCTTCCAGTGTTTCCGCACCTTTGTTTCTATGCCCGCAACTTCAACAGTTGTCACATCGATTGGGGTTACAACAATAACAGTCCGGACAGTGAGTGCTTGGCTGACTGGGCAAATATTAATAGTTTTGCCCTCCTATATAATGCCAAGGATGCCGCTAGCTTTTACTCCGGATGCTGGAACACTGGCACTAATCCAGTTTTAGCTTTCACTTGTATAATTCTTCACATTCACTTACTGGGTAGACCTATTCTTGAAAAGTTATCCAGGTCACAACATCGACCTTTGCTTATTACACCACCAAGGTTTGCTTTGTCAGCGCCAAGCATGAGCAAAATGGGGTCTTGTTCCATCACTGAATTGCGAATGCGACGCGACTAAACAAACCGCAATACATCGGGCACGATATGGAACACGAAGTCTGACAGTTTTGGATGACAAAACTCGTTGCTGGTTCAACACTATTTCTTCCAGCATACGATCCCGGAAACTAGGCTACAGTATCTGGGGTAGTAAAAAAACAATTCTTTCCTTAAATTAAATAGTGTTTTACTTTGAAAAACTCAGAATCATTTTCGTTTTTACAATAATCTACTGCACTTTTTGCTGACAGCTACACACATAGCTTGTTATATGATTGACAAGCTATAAAAATAATCTTATTTTAGATTAAGCGTGTGCACAAAAAATCGGTTCAGGTTGTAGAAACTAGTCGTTATTTGGTTTTTGCTGTTGAGTTTTTTTGTGTTTGTTTCATTTTTTTGCAAGTGTAAAAAACGTGTAGTCTATACAATAATCACGGTTACTTTCTGTTAATTAAAAGTCTTAACGCAATATTCTCCACCTTTTGTGGTCTTTAAGGTTTGTATTACCTATTACGATTTTCATTTGGCCTACAGAGCCTTTTTCGCTATTTACTGTAGATATGAATTTGAAAAGTAAATTAGACCTATTGGTGCCAACCCCATAAAAATACCACGCGACTTCAAATTAAGAAACGCTGCTTCAGTGACTTTATTTTTTACTTCTTTTTCAAAATCTTTGTAATATATAATTTGTACTTCCATTTTGTCTTGACGTTGCTAAAAATAAACATAAATAATTTTGAGAGCAAGTGGAATTGTTTATGCTTTCGCGCAGTAATGGGTGGCACAGAGACCATCAGTGAAAAAGAGAGAATTGGCAGCGAAACGTCAGGAAAGTTTATCTTTGTTTCTGTGCCATCAGCAGACGCTGCGATGTCGGCATAAAGAAAGCAGAAGAGGGTAGTTTAGATCAGTAGACGTTCATTTCGTAAACAAGGAATGGAAAACTCTTCCTCTTTTTATGACTTTTTAGCCTGGCTGCTCTTTCCTGAAGTGGAGTCGTTATTGTGGGGGTGAGTAGCGTCACTATATAAAAATTGCCGTAAAGTCGCTTTTCCCAGGGAAGAAAAAAATCAGTCTAGCACATTGAACATCGAACTGGTTTTCTTCTACTTGGATATCAAAGTGTCATCAGAGCTATTTCGCACCCGCATTTGATGCAAAGATGTTTAGGTAAAGAGTAAAGAAATGTATAAGATAAATTCCATTATTTGCTAACTTAAACAGTTTGAAGAGTGAGCTTTATTATGCGATGAAGCTAGACAGTGAGAGTGAATTCAATGTAATGCTCTAGAGCACTTAGTTCTGTGTTAAAATTGCTATTCCTAGCCTAACAACTACTCAAAGAACAATGGAAATTGTTGTAGGGTTGTACGCATGAAATAAACCATTAATCTGGCCCCACCTTTCACACCATTATTACGTATTATAACAAGTTTAGGCTTGCAAGGGTTTAAAATTTGGCTCTAATGAAAGAGAATGCAGCGGTTGTAGAAGCAACATAACGTTGTTGCATATAACTGATTATAATTTTTCACTGCAGGTCTGCCTGTTATCTTTATTTCAATTTTTTCTCACAAAAGAAAACCCTAATTTTTGAAAAATCGTTTTGTTAATATTTTCTTCATAAAAAAAAACAACTGAAAAAACCTTTGGTTTGGTTGTGGATCATTAGGGTTGTCGTCGCTTGGAACGGCATCAACGCTGGGTTAGTCACAAACAGGACTGGGGGCGAGGGTTTATCCTTTTACTACCCCTGACTGCTGTACTGCTCGGATCATATGCCGGCAGAGATGGTGTTGACCTAGCAACGAGTTTTGTCATCCAAAACTGTCAGACCTCGTGTTCATTGTCGTGCTCGATGTATGGGCACGCTGTTAGAACATGATTTGCGGTTTGTGTAGTCGCGTCGCACTCGCAATTTGGTGACGGAAGGAGACCATATTTGTGCATTGAACGATTGAAATCGCCCAACACCAGTCTGCAGGTAATTGAATTTAACCTAGGCTGTTCGGGGAAAGCTTATTCCAACAGGCCTGGCACTGATCCTGGGTGTAAAAGCATGGAGCCTGGATATATTCTTGCAGTAGTCCGTGTTCCATTTATAAATCGTCTATTAAGAAACGCGGATGTCTAGTCCGGCAAGGTTATTTATGAGATTTCGCACAGCTGGCACAAACAGGCGTCTAGATCTTATTCTTTCTTAGCATGAATAATGTTACTAAGCATGAATAAAATATCATCATCATCACCATCATCATCATCATCATCATCATATTCTCTCTCTCTTGGCAAGCATCTGAAGACTCACTTAAAAGACCATGCAATATGTGCTCAGGGTACTGGGATCCACGGTAAGCCAAAAAAGAATGTGTCGCTTTTAGTCGAGTACAAAGCTCAACTGGATGCATGCGTAAAGGTATGAGTAAGTGGTCCGTTGAAACGGGACGCAGGCATCCAGTGACTATGCGCAAGGCGTTGTTTAAGACAGTGGCCTCCAACCTTTTTAAGAAGCGACCCAAGTAAAAGAATTTATTAGCAATACCAATACACGCGACCCCAAAGTAAATACAAAATGATTCAACTACGAATTTAAAATGTTAATAGCTATAGAAGGTAAACTGAACAAACTAATTGCACAGACCAACGATATCACAGACTGATAAAAACACGTTTAAACGGATTAATAATAATATTTATTAATGGGACAATTTTGGTTGCTTTCTGTCCACCAACTTTTGAAATCGTGGCGTGGTTTTGCTGATGCACAATCGCAAATCATGTTCAATATCCAATCAATTTCTATGTTTCATTTTTAGCACACTCATAGCACTAAATGCTGCTTCGCAAAGCCACGTAGTTGCAAATGGGATTAACTGTTTGATCACAATTGCTGATACGATTGGATAAGTTGATCGCATTGAAGCCCAAAAGAAAAGGTTTGTTGACACTTTTGGATGTTTTTCTTTAAAAGAATTGAAAGTAATTCGGTTCAGTGGTTCAGCTATCTTATCGGTAAATTCTTCTGCGACTCGTAGAGGTAGTTCTGGCAAATCTGCTGCAACAAAAGGATTGATCATCCAGTCGTGGTCATTGGTTGGTTTCACAATATCACCATAATATTGCTCAATTTTTTTTGTCAGCTTTAAGATGTTCTATTATAGTGTTTTTGATATTCACTTCTTTTCCTACAAGATATTTTTTTAAATCAGGAAACATATTAAGCTCGTCTCGTTTTATGTATGTCTGCCACAATCTAAGTTTTTTATAATAAGCGGTAATTTTGGCAGAGTGATCAATCAATGTAAATCCAGGTCCCTGCATAGATTCATTCAGACAATTTAATGAGTGAAATATGTCCGACATGTGAGCAATGTTAGTAACGAGTTTTTCTTCAGTGAATTTTTCTGCTAAGGAGACATTCTTCTGTTGATTCAAGAAAAAAATTACTTCTTCACACAATTCAAAAACTCGCTTGAGAACCCGGCCACGTGATAACCAACGCACTTCCTTGTGCAAGAGTAATCCTGTGTGATATGCTCCCATTTCATCAGACAAAGATGAAAACAAACGTTGGTTAAGCGTCTTGCTTTTATATCGTTTACACATTTTATGACTGCATTCAATATATCATGCAGTTCCTCAGATAAATTTTTAGCCATCAGAGCTTATCTATGTAAAAAACAATGTATCCATTGCGCGATTGGTGCTTTATCTTTGATTCATTTTACAACTCCGGAATTGATTCCGGTACATGCTGCTGCAACATCGGTACAAATTCCAGCACAGTTTTCCCAAGATAAAGAATTATTGCGGAAAAATCCATCAAGACTATTAAAAATGTCTTCACCTCTGCAATGCAACTTAAGGGTATTGCAGAACAAAAGATCTTCTACAACTTCACCTCCGTTAACGAACTGAACAAAAACTAAAAGCTGCAGTAGGCCTGCAATATTAGTAGATTCGTCCAATTGAATTGCATAAAAAGGAGACGCATTTACTTGACTTACTGTTTGTTCAAGGATGTCATTAAATATATCTAAAATCCTTCGCTTCACTGTAGAAGCAGATAATGGGATTGGATCTAATAGTTTTCTTTCCTTTTCTCCAATCATTATTTCTCCAATTTCCTTCGCAACTGGCATTATCAAATTTTGGCCAATCGTGTAAGGCTTCTTTTGCTTTGCAATGTGGGAGGACGCCACATATGAAGAATAGACAGCAGGTTTATTTACACCAGTAAATGTTGTCATAATACCTTTCTGTGATTTGAGTGAATTCAGCTTTCGTTCAAAAAACTCAATTTGTTTATCGATGCAGCCTGGATGATTACTACTTAAATGCTTTTGTAACTTATTTTTCTTCATCGATTCTTCAGATAGTACTTCCAAACAAATAACACATTTTGGCTTGCCATTTAATTCTGTAAAACCTAGTGGTCGCGAGAGAATTAAATTCAAATTTTGGAGAAGAATAAATTCAAATTAAATTTAAATTTTGGAGAAGAATAAATTCAAATTTTGGTACAGAGACCAAATAATAAATTCAAATTTTTGTTAATGAAGGAAAGACTCAATCCGCTCCCCGCCGAAAGGTACCGGCGTGTCCAACGATGAAAACGGAATTAAATAACTAGAACCGTCCTTGAAACGCTGAGCTTGTCTAAATAAGGTCAGCGAAATTCCTCCAAGTTACAACTACCCTTATTTAAATATGCGTAACTCTATGACGCCCAGTACAGAAAATTATAGTTGCACGGGAGGAAGGAGAGAATTTATTTTTTATCTGCGGTTTGCACACACGCAGTCAACACTATACAGCAAAAATTAATAATACGAGTACAATAGTCACCTGACCATTCAGCAAACACGGCCACCATTCTCTGAGCCAAATTCTAGTTACTGTGTCATAAGAGCGATCTCTCACTCTATTTATAACAAATCCGAACCGGGGCACGTGGCCGACGACAAAGTTAACAGTAAAATTCGAGATGCTATTATACAAGTTACTGCCAAAACGAGGTCACACAGGGATTAATTAAATTAGAACGATGTATTTAGGTTATTTTAGAAGGTGCAGTTAATTTAAAAATCTATAAATTGATTGATCTTTTAAAGGCGTCAATTTTATCACATTTCCTCGCTGCCGGCAGTCGCGACTCACTGCACCTCTAATAGGTCACAAAAAATTAATCTAATTTTCTAAATAGGTCACAAAAATTCACACAGAAGCGATTTGCATTACGTAACACCTACAGTGTGAACACATTAAGTGTAGACTCATTTAAAACCATATATCTCGTGAATTATAGAAGCCATCGTTTAAAGTAAGGGCTTAAAATAAAGGTACACAAATACACTTTCAGATTTATCCAACATATATTTGAAATAACTCCCTTTTGCACGAATCACACATTGAAGTCTGTCAATAACCTGAGAACATGTTGCACGCAGAGTTTCTGGAGATATTTCATTCCAGCATTTTTTCAATGAGTACTTCAAAGCATCAATATTCTTATGAGAAGTTGCACAGGCTTTGTGGTCCAACATAGACCAGACTCCAAAGTCCATCGGGTTTAAATCTGGTGAGGAAGGGGGCCAAAACTCCTTTGACCAAAAAACCGTAAAATTCTCCTTACACCAGCTCTGAACCGTTTTGGCAGTATGGGATGTTGCCCCATCTTGCTGCAATGTCACACCACTATTTCCCATACGTTTTTTAACCAACGGCAGCACTTCATCTTTCAACGTGCCCAGATAAACGTGCTGGTTAATTTTTACACCCCTTTCAATAAAGATAAGGGGTGCTTTTTGGCCACATGATGTCACACCATCTCACACCATAATTGAAGCAGGTTTTTGTCGTCTGAATGCTATCCGTTGTTCTACAAAAATGTTCTCAACATTCTTAGCCAAGTCCGGTCATTCGGTGTATTGTGGACTGCTTCAACCGTGAACAACTTTTTATCAGTCCAAAAAACAGGGGCTGCGTGCGGTCTCCAGAAACTCTGCGTGCAACATGTTCTCAGGTTATTGACAGACTTCGATGTGTGATTCGTGCAAAAGGGGGTTGTTTCAAATATATGTTGGATAAATCTGAAAGTGTATTTGTGTACCTTTATTTTAAGCCCTTACTTTAAACGATGGCTTCTATAATTCACAAGATATATGGTTTTAAATGAGTCTACACTTGGTGTGTTCACCCTGTAGTTTTAAAAACGATTCGTCATGTGATCTTTTTCTTGTATTTTTACAAGGCATATTACTGTATATTTGCTACAATTAAAAATCAAAATATTAAAAAAACAATCAATATTTACAGACATGCAACAAGTTTAATTGTACAGTACCAAGTAGGCTACCAAACAAATCAAAGGTAAGAAGTTAAAACATTCTGTTGTGTCCTTGGGAAAGACACTTTACGACACATTCCCCTGTTTGGTGGTCCTGGCAAGCAGTTCTAAATTACAGTCATATCTTTATTAAATTACAAGCGGACAGCAATATCTTGGTATCTCCGGAAGCAGGTGGGAGTAATTGCCTACCCTATGTATTAGCGCCTCCGTCGCTTTCCTGCGAGTCAGGAGGATAAATATAGAGATAAAATAAAAAATAAAAAACATTATCCTTAGTAAAATTGCTTCCTTTAGCCAGTACTAAATTTTCTGATTAGTTATTTAAACTCTACAAATCCTTGTTCAATATTGTTTTTTCCTACTACACCTTATGAAATCTCACTTTGTATTTCTAAAAATATTTCCAAATTTAGTGCTGGTTAGGTCAATATTCCTTCAATCGTCTTAAAGTACTTGTCTTCTAATTTTTTTTAGTTTTCAGTAAGATCTTTAATTAATCCTTATCTCAGGAAAAATTTTCTTCATACGTCAAACATGTCAGAGTTATTCTTTTTTTTAAAAAAGAAAGGTAATACCAACAATATTTTGAACTATCGTCCCGTCTGCCTACTCTCTGATTTTTTTGAAAAAATTATATGCAATCAAGTTTACTCTTTTTTTTACTCGCTTTAATATTCTCTGATCACCAATTTGGTTTCAGACATGGTCGATCAACTTCACATGTTATTATTTTTTTAATAGAAAACGTTACTGCTGCTTTTAAAAAAAACAATCAACTTTGGATATTTTTCTAAATTTATCCAAAGCTATCGATACAATTGATCATAATATCTTATTAAGCAAACTTGAACATTACGGTGTTCCAGGCAATGTTTTAAAATGATTTGAAACTTACTTTATTGGAAGGACATTCAGCAGTGTTTTATGCAACATCAAATACTATGAACAGTAATGGCCTTACAAAAAGGAGGGCCCAGTTCAAGAAAAGTAAGTTTGGGCCACTATTTAGTTATTCAGTGTTTCAAGGCAAAGCAATCTTTAAAAAAAGTTTACTCTCATAGGGGGAGCCTTTTTTTAGTGTATAAAAACAAAGTGATCTCCTAAAAAAAAGTCTTTAATTTAGGGGATTACTGTTGAGTGTTCCAAAACATGTTGATCACTAAAATAAGTTGTTCTTTTACTTGGAGGGTCACTTTTTGGTGTATTTAAAAACACTTTATCTCGGGGGGCCACTGTTGAGTGTTTCAAATCAGTGTGATCTCTAAAAAAAATCATTGTTTTAGGAGGGGCCACTTTTTAGTGTCTCAAAACAAAATTATGTCTGGAAAAAAAGTCTTTATTTTAGACATGCCACCGACGTCTTGGTGTTAGTATGAAGAAGTAGAGCAATATTTTGGATAGGAGGGGGACACTTTTTGATGTATTTTAGGGGGGCTCGGTGCGCCCGCTCTGTTCGCACCCTATTAAAGTCATCACTGACTATAATCAAATCCACCTCTGGTGTTCTTCAAGGTTTTGTACTTGGCGCACTTCTCTTTAATAATTTTCCCCATTGTTTAAATGAGAACTCTTGCCTGTATGTTGCAGATGATACCACTATCCTACTGTCCAATAAAAATACAAAATGTTTATTTAAAAATGGGAAGCAACAAACTCCTCAACATTGATAACTGGCTAATTGCCAATAAACTTTTTTAAAATTCTGACAAGATAAATACATGTTATTCAGAACGATTAACTCAAAAACCTCCCCAGATAACCTTTTTTCAACCTTTAGAGCGAGGTTTCTCAACCGGGGGTTAATTTGATTTGCCTTAGGGGTAAATTTTGTTTGCAAAATATTTACACTTTTACCTATAACACGAATACGCTACTAGTTTCATTTAAGCAGCGTGGGTAATCTGTGTTATTTTTGTACATAACTAAATGTGGATGTTGACTACAAAGCAGATTGCAACATTGTTGAAATTGCAACGTCTTCTGTTGTATAATATATGTAAATGTTATTATGCAGTTAATAAAATTGTCAACTTAAAAATATTTATAGCACTTAATAAAATTATTTAATTATTTATTAAATAATAAAATATAAATTATTCTGCCATTATAATGTCGAAGAAGATAATTTATCTAGAATTATACGTAGAGTTCGGGTTTGATTTCATCATAAAAAATGATGTTCAACAACTTTAGTGCATCTTTTGCTTTAAAGTGCTTGGGAATGGTTCTATAAAACCCTCAATTTCAAGAGATCATTTTACTTTATGCCATTCCACACATGTGCATGACGACCATAGGCCGTTGCTGGCCAAACGTACTTGATTCTGTGCAGCAGGAACACTGCAAAATCTAGGATTTGTTTCTGAATACAAATCAGAATTGGAAGCATCCTATCATGTTGCTTGGGGAATAGCAAAAGGGAAGCCTCATACAATTGGAGAATGACTTATCAAGCCGTGCACTATGGACATGGTTGAATTTGATTCTAGAAAAAACAAAAGAAGAAAACTGAAAAAATTTTTTTGTCGAACGATACAGTAGGGTACGTCGTCGTATAAGCGACATGTCCCAAGATATTTTAGATCAAGTAGCAGAGGAAATTCAAGCTAGTAAGGCAAGAATCAACCTTCAGCTAGATGAGTTAACCAACGACATACACTAACTCAACTGACGTGTCGAACGGTGCACATTTGTTGGTTTACTATAGATATGTGCATGCTGGTGAGTTGAAGAAAGAGTTTTTGATGTGTCGGCAGCGTGGTCGAGTGGTTAAAGCACCGGACTGATGATCAGCATGGTCTCGGTTCAAAACCCGCTTGCGCCATTCTGTTGTGTTCTTGGGAAAGACACTTTACGGCACTTTCCCCTGCTTGGTGGTCTTGACAAGCAGTTCTAAATTACAGTAATATCTCTACTAAATTACTAGCGGACAGCAATATCTTGGCATCTCCGGAAGCAGGTCGGGGTAATTGCTTACCCTAAGTATAGCGCCTCCGTCGCTTTCCTGCGAGTCAGGAGGATAAATATAGAGATAAAAATAAAATAAAAATAAAAAAAATGTGTGAAAATCAACAGACCAAAACAAAAGCGGCTGCTATTGTGGAAAATTGGATAATTTCTTTCAACGAAATAGTTTCACATGGAATCACGTGGACCCCCTGTGTGCAGACGGTGTCCCTTCTACGCTCGGTGCTAAGTCAGGTTTTACAACGCTGGAAAAACGTGCACCGCATGTTATTTTTACCCACTATGTTCTTCATTGTCATGCACTGGCAAGTAAAACTCTTCCTGAACACCTGAAAATACTTATGAAAAAAGTGACTGAATGTGTGAATTTTATCAGGGCACTTGCTTTTAATTATTGCTATTGCATCTTCAAAGAGTTTTGTGATGAGATCAAAGCATAATGTTCTCTTTTATGGCATCGAAGTTCAGTGGCTCTCCAGGATTACGTTTTGTCGCGAGTTTTTGAACTGCGTGTTGAAATCGAGATTTCTCTGCGAGAACACAAAATCCTGTTCAGCAACCAGTTTAGTAACGACAAATTTATTGATTTATTAGCTTATTTGACAGATATTTTTTCCACTTCAAATTAGCTAAATGTGCAAATGCAGGGAAAGAGTATTACCATCATTGATGAACGTTATAAAATTCGGATCTTTCAGACAAAACTAGATCTGTGGATTAGGAAATTCAAAAAGGAATTTACGCAAATTTTTCATTATTTGATGACTGGAAAGTCAATAAAAGTCGCAACGAGATTTCTGACCTCGAAATTGAGATATGTCAGCACCTAACTATTTTGAAAACCAACTTTGACGCTTACATTGATGATGCAATTTTTAACAATAATGTTCCTTTGATAACCCATCCTTTTGAAGCCAAGTTGGAAAGTATTGCTGACGATGATATGTGCGAAGATAAATTGATTGATCTTTAATCTTCAACAGCGCTTTATTCCACATTCATATCGTGCAATGGTGATTTTTTAAAATTTTGGTGTGGATTAATAGAATGGTTTCCTATGCTGATTAAGCACGCGTTGGAAGTTATTGTACCTTTCCCAACAACTTATCTGTGTGAGGCTAGGTTTTCCCGATTGAGGACCTTAAAAACAAAATAACGATCTGGTTCAATTGCCAAAGACGACATTCGAGTAGCTCTTTCAGCAACCGGTTCAAAATTTTCAAAACTTGTACGTAATAAATAAGTATAAAAGTCTCACTGATTGGTTGAAATTGTTTTGTTACTCATTTATAAAAAAATTTGCATTGCTTGCGTGATTTAAGACTCTCTAGCCTCTTGTCTCATTATAGGCATTTGTAAAGTGAAAATATAAAAAAATTTGTGGGGTAAATTTTACTTTTGAAATTTGCCAAGAGGTAAATGAGAGAATAAAAGTTGAGAAGCCCTGCTTTAGAGGGCGCAACATAGAAAAGGTGTCATCAACAAAACTTCTACGCCTTATTTTTAATGAATAATTGTCGTGGAAAGAAGATATCATGTCAATATACAAAAAATTAAGACAAATTTTTTGCATAATAGCAAGAATTCGACCAAATCTAAATGAAAAACATTACTGATGCTCTATCATTCTCTCATCATAAGCCACATACGCTACTACATATCAAGTTGGTGCACTGCAACAAATTCATAAGAATAATTTTAAATCTTTTTCACAAAGAAAATTTTTGTCGCACGATGTCAGAACACAGTTTAATTACTTGTACAAAGCGGAAATTGATATTCTCATGTTCAAATATTGTAAAAACCTACTGCCTCGATTTTTTGACAAAATATTTATCCAAAAACAATTGCACATGAAAACCAGAAGCAGCAGTAATGCTGTTACCAGCTTTTGCCGATCTACTGTTATTCAACAATCGTTAAAATTTATTGGACCAAAAGTTAAACCAATTTCTTAAGAATTCTTAGCTTTCCAGATCATTCCTCTTATATTTTGTAAACTTCAAAAATTTCTATTTCAGTGCTCGTTTTTGTTGCGTTTTTTTCTGAAAATTTGTGCCGGTACCCTATTAGATGACGCATCTACTTCTATTTTCTTTGCATTACGATAAATAGATGATTTAATGACAAAGTAGATCCAAATATCGCTTTCATTCTGCTATAAACTTCATATTACTTCTAAACTTTTGTGCATTACATCTTGTGTTTTCCGTTTATAATTATTTTTTAAATGTTTGTTAATCTTTGAATTTATCTTCCATTTTTTCTCTAGCATTGTCTTATGAGTGAAATGGTCCTTTGCCTGTCTTTGCCAGTGAGGCTTTTTTTGCCAGCGACCTGTTGTGTACCTTACATTTTTTCGCTTGATGCAACAACGTCTACATATCGCTCGGATGACGCTTTTACTTTGTTTTTTATTTTGTTCTTTCTTAAAAGGTGCTGCAATCATGCACAATTATTCTTAAAAATCTCTTTTTATCTTGATCTCTTCTTACCATAGCATTTATCGTTTTATTGCCTTTGCTTTCTACTACTTACAAATTTTCTGCTTTACTACATTTTTTTAATGCGGAACTGAAATAAAAGATGCAGATTTAAAGTGAATATTTTTTTTTAGAGAACACTTCTTTTTGGAAACAAATTTTTTTCTACTAGTGAGTGGGCCGGTTGGGTCCTTCGAAAATACAGCGTGCCCAAACATTGCCCCCAACTGTCCCCGTAGATCGGAAACAATAGTCTCTCACAGTCCGAAAGGGAAATCTCCAAAATGCTTGTACATTGACACATCACATCACGCACTTCTTCAATCTCTTTCATTTATTGTTGTTAGTAGCAACGGAGCTCCTTCCAGAGGAGTTGCATGATTATGACGTCATAATAAATTGTAACATATAAAACAATGAAAGGAAAACCTCACAATTATGACGCAAAAGATCAAAGGACAGAATCAGCCACATAATGGCATTTTGCTTTGACCGCAGTTTGCAACAAAAAATTTAAAACAAAATATGAAGTCGGATTATATAAAACAGCGCCACCGTGCGGGTCCGTTAACGCTCCCGAACCTAACGCAAGAGCCGTGGCGGGCGATTGAAGGAGCGCATTGAATGGTGCATAATGGCGTTGACGCGAGCAAGGAATGAGAAATTTGTAAGAAAATAAACTTTGGTCGGGGCACAAGTCCGCCACCGAGTGGCGAAACAACAAAAATATAGTTTTATGAAAACAAAGAAAACGGCCGGCCCAGCACGCGAGGGTTATATAACTTATATTTACACTAAAATCAGACGGCGAACGCGCAGGGGCAGCATGACGTCACAATGTTGAAGTCCCATCGAGGTAATCTGTAAAACAACCAAGGATCAATTAGCCGGCGTGCCCGGTCCTGCCACCCCACCTTAAAGGGGAGATTTTTCACTACGGATCGCGCTTAGAAATGGCACCGCACTGCAATTACAATTAAATTTGAAGTATAAATTAGCTTGGATTTTTCTTTTGTGCTGGTAATAATCAACACACCGCGCTTTCGCGCTTCAAATTATTTCTTAAACATTAGTTTTCCTTTTGTCCTTCGTTTGAATTCAGTAAACTACATTTGACAACTGTTTGTTGTAATTTGTACCGTGTTTCTTCTTTTTTAGACTCGAGTTTTAAGTTTAATTAAAGTCTTGATTTAGGCAAACTAATCGAATTTTTATAACGATAGTTATCTTAGTTTTCAAGACCCATTTTGCCCCCTCACACCGCGTCTTGCACTTGATGTGCATTCCCAATTCTCTTCCCTATTCGACCGCTACTACCTCAATATTAGACACCTTGATACATGGTTTTAGGAGCAAGGTTTGGCAAGTAAACTCACTCCTGGCCCCAAAAAGCTCTTTTTAAAAACCGAATTATTTTTTTGCCACCGCTTTTCCCTCTAAACTGCTTCTTGGTGATGGTGAGCTCACCCGACCCATCTTAAGAGTGCGCCTCGCCTATCGCTCCGTCGAGTCGCTGGAATCAGAGAACTCCCTAAAAACGGACCAAGTCCAAAAAGGGAATGGTCAAGGTGGCCAGGCGTACAGAGTGAAGAGCAGGGCAATCTAGCACGAAATGGAAGATGTTCTATGATTGAGAACAACAGTTGCTGCACAAGTCTCGGATCGAGCAATCCGTTGGAGGTGTGAAGGAAAAAGAATGTGGTGCCCATTGCAGCGTAAACGAGAAAGGGGACGGCAAGCGGAGCACGGGAAAGCCCCTCAGAGCACAGCAGAGATTTGATGGTAGAAAAAAACAGATTGAAACCGCGTTTCAACCAATGTAAAGAGATAAAAGTTGAGGAAAATAATAGGTGAGGGAGAGTAGTATGGTGGAGAGGTCATGTGTGGCACCAACTTGAGCGAGAGCAACCGTAGATCATCGCTAGGGAGAGAGGAGTTGCTAGGTAACCATTGAAGATTAACTTTCTTTGATTCAGATAGAGTTAAGAAGAGTGCCAGTAAAGAATTTGGGTAGATAGTACGAGGACGAAACAGATTAGGAATAAGAGTAAAGATGACAATTTGGTAAACTGCTTTCGCAGTGTGAATCGCTCCGCCAGTCCTAAAGAACCTTACCGCCCCTAAACAAAAGTTCGCTTCCATACATTATTACTTTAATGAATTAAAGTAAAATCGGCCAATCATGCGGTAAATCAGGGCTCTTCAAACTGGGGGTCGCAAAGTGGTTCAATGGGGGTCGCGAGATTTTAAATTTTAGATTTTTAGAGATTACGATGATTTTGGAAGAAAAAATAGCGAAATACAAGATTAATTCGAAGTAAAAACCTTTTTTCTTTTTTTTTTGTTTAGAGCAGCGGTTCCCAAACTTTTTTTTTCACGGCGCCCTTTAAAGACTTAAAAATACTCGCGGCGCCGTAATGAAAAAAGGTATTCAGTTCCATTACTTCTTTGAACAATCTTTTTTTCTCCGAAAATCAGGGTGTTCTCTAAAAAAAAAAAAAGTCTTCACTTCGATTTATATCCGATTTCCTTATTTTTCTCTATTTCCCTTCCAAAATCAGGCTGTTTGAAAAAGGTCCTCAATCGGAATCGTTCTCTGAAGGGAAGTTGCTGCTAATAACCTTCACACTGCAATTATTGTGAGAAAAGCAGTAAGTACAACAACTTTCGCATACTTTCGCGGCGCACAGTTTGGGAACCGCTGGTTTAGAGAACACCTTGATTTTTGGGAAAAAATAGCGGAATGAGAGATCGATTCTAGGTGAAGACCTTTTTTTTTTTTTTTTAGAGAACACCTTGATGTCGGGGGAAAAATAGCAGAATCAGAAATCGATTTTAGGTGAAGGCCTTTTTTTAGGGGTCGCGAAAAAATTTGGCTGTGCAAAATGGGTCTCGATGAAAAAAGTTTGAAGAACACTGCGATAAATAATCAACGCGTCACAATGTCTCACTCAACGACGCAACCAAAAAGGCGAGCGATATTTTATGTGGATCTTCGCCTGTTATACTAATCACGTATCTAATTAAGGAATCGATATAATTTTAGAACATCATTACATTGATGAGCAGAAAAGATTTGCTGAGTCATCAAATGTTGAAAATATCAATTTGAAGTTTTCAATATAGTTTAACCCTTTATGGTCAGCGTATGTTTCAAACATACAAAGATTATTTTACACGATCAGCTTATTTGGTTTTTTAGGCACAAAGCAACATTGAATGTTTAAACATCTACATGTATGAAGAGCCTTCTTTTATTAACCACAGGTTGGCGTCACAGCGCTTTTTTTAGTGTGTTGAAATTTTTGTTAGTTCAATCTTTATTTTTGAACAAGTTCTAAGTTTAATCTTGTCATCAAAAATAACTACACATAAATTGTAACAAAGTGCGTGACAAGGGGCATCCAACCTCTGTCCCGTGCGACATATCTTTTCCGCGCAGAGACTTTGAGTAGTTCGCGCGGTATTTTCCGAAATGACGCAAACCAAATAGAGTAATCGTGTTTCCGAAAAAAAAACTATTATGCGAAGACCAAAAATGGTAATAAACTTTTTTATGTGAGGTCAAGACTAAAAAATTTGTAAAATTTAATTTGACTAAAAAATTTAATTTGTAAAGCTTGGCTCCGGGGTTCTATTTGCTTGGCCAGCGAATATTTTCGATGGGCTAAAATGGTCCTCGGCCCAAAGAGGTTGGACGCTCCCTTGTGTATGAAATGTAATGTAAATTAGTATTTTAATCTTTATCGAAACTATTTTCACAATCATCACAATGAATTGTCGTGCTACATTAAAATACATGTTTAAACAATGCGCTAAAGCAATATTTTATCTCTCTAGCTTTTGTTTTTTTAAAAATATAAAAAACTATAGAAACTATTAATATATCTACTTTTTAAAAAAATGTATATGTGGCTTATATAAATATGTATAAAAAATGTAAAAATATGTAATACACAACTTGCATAATAAAGTATAGGCTTATCTAAAATCCATGTTTCTTGTATCATTTTAAGGATAAACAAAACCGCAATTTCAGAGTTTCGAAAAAGTCTACAAATACCGACAAACTTGTTTTCATTTATCATTTCTAAAAGATTAGGCTTCTAGCCAAAGGGATCAGAGCCTCTATTGTTTGTAAGTAGTCGCTAAGAAGAATGACAACCAGCAAGCAGTCGCGGCCACAACACTGACGCTGATTGCTTAAAATAGAATTGCTTTTCCAGACGAAATGTCAAACAACTTTCTTGAAGGAAGCAAGTCACTTCGTAATGTTTGCCAGAAACACTTGAACAATAACGATATAGGCGGTAAATTCAAATAACAACACAGGCGGTGGTTTCAAATATTCGTAAAGTAAAATTGAATTTTTATAGAAACTACTGTTGCAATTCGATTTGATTCAAGAAAGATTTTTTTACAAAGAAGCAGAAAAGATATTATTATAATTAATGTTTGATTTTATCATAAAATGTTTACTTTGTAGACAAAGCAGTGAGTCAAACCACTTTAAATTGAGTTTGATCAACGGAAAACAACAAAACGCAGCATCGGTAGCGAAACAAATTAGAAACGAAATCAACAGGATAAGGGTTAATGAGGGAACCTTTTTTGATCGTTTTTCGTCTACAGTGCTGGCAACGAACAACAGGTCATTAGATTTCAAGACAATAAAAGTTTAAACCTAGTAAGGCACTTCGCATGAGCATTGGGATTGGGAGGCAACATTTTTGGTATAGAGGAGTGGGGGCAGCTAATAGCAAGTGAAGTATAGAACTACGTCATAAACAAACACTGAGACGAATGCTTCGCTGCTCGGGCGATTACAGGTTGCCACGTAAAAGAGGTCCAGACTCACCTGGGAGAGCGTTTTCGACCACACTGTGACAAAGCGACACCAAGCTGTCGTTGATTTCGCTTGAGGGTGAATCGTCTTCCGCTTCACCGAGAGGATCGGGACATACGCTGGAATAAGACAGCACAGTTCGATTGTGACGTCACAAAAATAGTTAGAACGAAATAATCACTTAAGCCAAGCAGCGGCGGATTACGAGTCGAACCAAAGGCTCGGGACTCGGCTTCGAGAGTTCAGAGTGTTTGATGTTAAACGTCATTATCGAGTTGGGCGAGATCGAAGTTTCTCGACTCGCAATCTCTTCGCACACTTAAATAAATGGGCAGTGTCATTGTGACGTTACAAGGAGGGTACCCACCTTTGACCAAGCCGATGATCGAGAGAGGCGGTCTTCCTGGAGGCGTCCACCACAGGTTGGGGCAGGGAGGAGAAGTTGGAGTTGAACCAGTTGATTTGGTGCTGTCCGGTGAAGGTGTCCACAAGCAAAAAAAGTTGAAAAATTAAATTACCGGAAGCGTAATAAAAACAACGCCACACAGTGGAATTAATCATTCAATAAATTATACACTAGAGGCGCAAAAGCATTTTTTTTTTATGCTAAACAAATTTTATTTATTTATTTATTTTCATTTTTACTCACAATCAACTTGAAATTAATCAAAGTGCATGTAGAAATAAAGATTGTGAATAAGGAAGCAGTGACTAAACGAAATACGTTATTACATGCACAACGTTATAAACAAAGTTTTTTATAAACCAACCCGCCTCTTCTCCGCCATTTAAAAGCTATTTGTTTGTCTGTAAACTTAACGAAAAGTGAGCGGCAAGACGCGGTCACGAGAAAAACAACATCAACGTCCAAGTGATTCCAAGTTGTACAGTTACTTTCATAAGCGCGCCATCAGAGTGGGTTGGGAAAAATTTATTGAGTGGTTTACGAGAGAAATTTATTTATTGGTTTACGAGAGAAGTGAAGCCTATAAATTCCGGCGACAATGTGAACGCTGAGTCCAGCTTGAAAATGTGGAGTTGGTTTCATTTCAAAGGCATTAAACCAAAATCATCTTAGATTATATGTTAAACTACGGACAGTCAGAGCCAGGGAGATCTACAAAAAGGCGGCAAACACCCTCACAATCATTCTCCTTAAAGAAATGTTTTAAAACAAAGCTGACCATTTAATGCGGGACTGCGGCCAATATAAAACTCCATCATGATTAAAAACCGCAAAGCGACGACCACGAACTAAGTAACTAAGAACAATTTGTTGATGCAGCTCACTCACCGCTGGGGGTTGGAACACTCCGACGGGTCGAATTTGCGGAGATGGGGACAAAAGATTTAAAGATCGCGGTGTCACGGGGCGTTGTTGAAGAGGAAATTGGGCTCTGGGAGCTCGTCGTAAACCAAGGTAACCCACGTTGGGTTGAGAGCGACTGCATAAAAACAAGATTATGTGGGCGGATTATAACGATTACAATGGCTGAAGGTAGATTATTGTGTCGATATTTTTTAAGGGTGATTATACTCTCTTTAAACTTAGCTCAGTGTGTTAAAGCCTTTGTACGAGGGTGGTTCATAAAGTAATGCCTTCATTCTTGCGATTCCGCTAAGGGGTTGGAGCAGATTGCGTTTTTATAATGACTAAACCTTGATTTAATCTGTACGTTTTATCTCTTTGTTGCTTTAAGAAATAACGCAGTGATAAGTTCAAATTGTGCGTTAAATTTTGGCCGTAAAAATAGTCTTACAAAGCAATTTCTGTCATAATGAATATCTGTCAAAATCAGAGATGTGTTGTTGAGTTTCTCAAAGCAGAAGTACAGCCAATCAACACTCACAACCGCTTGGTGAATGTTCGTGGCGGGGAGACAGTCGATGTCTGCACGGTTAGAAGATGGATTTGTCGCTTCCAAAGTGGTGATAGGGATGTGAGCGACAAACCTCGCTCTGGCCGCCTAAGCACAGCCACCAATGAAGAAAATGAATCATGCCTTCATGATCTCATCAAATCCAACCGACGGATAAAGGCCCGTTTCCACTACGAGCGTGGAAAAAAGCATTCTTTGTTTGTTCTATTGATTTTTTTTTGCGCTCGCTTCAATCGAAGATCAACAAAAAAGACAAAGAATGCTCTTTTCCACGCTCGTAGTGGAAACGGGCCTTAACAGTGAATGAAATGAGCACAGAGTTGAAACTGAGCGTGGGTGCGGTGGGAAAGTTAATATCCTCTCAGGGATACAGCAAAAGGTGTGCCAGATAAATGCCACAAATGCTCACTCCGTAGCAAAAAGACCACCGGATGACTGTCAGTTAGAAGTTGTTAAAACGATATGAAGCTGAGGGCGATGCCTTCCTTGACCAAATCATCACTGGTGATGAAACTACTACGAACCGGAATCTAAGCGACAGTCAATGGAATGGCATTACTCACATTCTCCACCAACAAAAAAAGTTCAGGTCACAGCGCTCAGCAGGCAAAGTGATGTGTACCGTCTCTGGGATGCACAGGACATTATCCTCTTGGATTTCTTGGAACCAGAGGCAACTGTCAACTCAGAACGTTACATTAAAACATTGATCAAACTGAAGGCTACGCTCGAACTGAAGGCCCGCACTAGATCAGAGAAGAAAACATTCTTCTTGCAACACGACTATGCCAGGCAACACGCGAGCTCAAGACCACAGAATGTGTGGCTAAGTTTGGCTGGACAGTGCTGCTTCATCCGCCATACAGCCTTGACCTTGCACCATCAGATTTTCATCTGTTTGGGCCTCTACAAGAAGGTTTGCGGGGACAGCATTTTATTGACAGCAATGTTGTCATAGACACAGTCAAAAAATGGACTGCCACAGCTGAAAAAGAGTTCTACCAGCGCGGCATACAGGCCCTCGTTCATCGTTGGAAAAAATGTATTAAAATGGTGTATAAAAAAAAAATTATTAAACATAATGTGTGCTTGATTTAGTGATGTCGCTTCGGTTTTTCTATTTCTTTAACATTTTGAGTCAGAAGATAGGAGGCATTACTTTCTGAACCGCCCTCGTATTTTACAGGTAGCGTTTGAAGAGAGAGTGTGTCTTGGCATGAGTTTAAAATTATTTCCTAATGTTCTTGTATTACAATACGAGAATCTTATTGTGATGACCCACAAAGAAACAAGGTGAATAAAAGAAGTAAACTTGCGCACATGGGTCAGAGGTCATGTCAAATCGGCGAAGCGGAACACAGCAAGCAGACCTTACAAACAACTCATGTTATGTCGTAGTCAATACCTTTGCGGAGGCCTGCTGTTCCGAGGGAGGGACCGGTACATCTTGTTTACTTGCAGCTTCCACGAGCTTATCCGGCGTTTGTGGAGGTCGGTGAAAGCCTGAACAGACTCGGTCAGACTTGAACAGGAAGCAAACGATCAAAATCTTAAGATTAAGTTAGTAGCAGCTGTCAACCTAATAATAATATTGTATGGATACACCGGCAAGAGCGAATTGCTTATGAATTATAAAGCAAGTTTTTCTATCGCTTTGTTTTTCCTTTTTTATCTTTAGCGCGTGTATAGTGGTGTCTCACGTTTTTCTTGTTCTACTGTGTTGATTGTTAAAATGTTTCGTACTTAAGATAATTTTAAATAGATATCATGAATAAAATCACTTATAGTTCACATTCACAAGTGGAGGAAAAACAATTAAACCTACAACACCAACAAAAGACCTCATCAGAGTGTAGTTTTTGTCACGGTACTTGAGGATGGTCAAAATTGAACAGATCTTTCTCCACTGTTTCATGCTTAAACTTTTCTCAATCTGTCGCTGATACATTCTGAACGGCCACAGATGCACAAGCTGTAGATTTCACATTCTTTGCTTTCTTTCCTGAAAAATACTCTTGTTGTTTTACATCTTCTTTGAATAAACACTTCCTCTTCTCATCCACTTTCTTGTCCGCTCATCTTGACTATCTTTATTGCAAGTGGCAAGATCCATTATAATGTTAAATACGTAGAAAACAGTTGCATTGGATGGTGAAATCTCAGTAAACTGATGCTTAAACGTGCCACCAGTGTGTTGCAGCACTGTGCTTGCCCTGGTCGGTGGCTCCATGGTTTTTGTTGATCAATGTTGATCTTTGTCCAATGTTCTCCTTCTTATCATCTTTTAAGAGTCCAAACCTTCCTCTTCTACTTTACCCAACCAACAGTGAAGATCCAATAACCAACATATTCCAACATCAATTTCATCTTTATAGACGAGTATCCAATTCTCCTTAATCATCTTTCAATTATAAAGGAAGGTCTTTGACGTCAAGTGGAGTCATGTCAGGACGGCTCCACTTCTCTTTTCCATTTACAACATAAACTCATCCTCCCTTCACTGTCCACATCCAGCAATCCCTTGCATTTCTTCAATCAGATCATATTCAAAATCAACCTCGCCCACCCCGCATACAAATAATCAAGGACATAAATTACCAAAAACCATACTCTTGGTCCAGACCATCTGGATCACAGCAAACTTTTCTCGTATACTGCTACCTCTTTACTCCCCACCTTCTGTTTACGGAATTATTATTTGAAAAACCAAAACGACAACATTTAATCTCACGTATACAGACACAACTATCCTCTGGAAAGAGAAGCAGTGTTACCTTGGCATCTCCGGAAACCAGGTCGGCATGATCGCTTGATGGTTGTCCCAAGTACAACGCTTTCGACATTTTTTCTCCCGTTAAAGAGTACAAATGGAGGAAAATAAAAAAAGGATTTCTCACTGATTCCTCACAGCTTTTTCGCCAGTTTTTGAGTCACAGTTACATGAAAAAATGTACGCCACATTCTCTCATAAATCGTGTTTTTTGTTGTTATATCTCTCATAAACCAGGGGAACCTTTTTGCTTTGTTACTTGACTTCCAATCTGCATTACCTACTTTAAAACCAATGTCTCAAACACTTTATTGATATCAAAATTTCTGATTTGCTTTTTAAGCCGACGTCTGTGTTCCTGCAATTGATACTAGATTTTCCTGCATTCAATGAAATAAACAACCCGCGTTGTGGACAAAGATTGGCGCTACCGTGATCGCACATAGGTTGCACAATCACTCCTAGCGGGTTGTAGCACTCCACAGCGCAGATCCATATTGTTAATTTCAAGAGCATCTGCGTCCACTGGTGTCCTCCCCATCCGAGACCTTGACAAAGCTCCCATCCTGCGCCAAACTATCTTTATTTTATCAAAGAGACCATCTTCGGGCGCTTCCCTATCTTGAGGTTATGTATCCTCCCACTTAAGACAGCACAATTATTCGACTCCGAAACGCAAACTTGACGTGTATATGCCCAGGAATAGATCGGATAAACCCACCATAAGCAAGAAAGTTTCCAAACTAACAGAAGTATTGCTATGCGGATGGTTTACGAGAGGAGGTTATTTTCCAATAAATGAAATTTTCGAGTTATTTTTATACCGTGACGTAAAATCATTTGACGTCACGATACAAATATTGACGCTTTTATAACTTAAGAAATAATGTGTGGGGTTACCTTGTAGCATGACAATGCAATTTGTCTAACCACTTGAATTATTAAATGTTTGATCGAATTGGTAAAAAATTGATCACTCAAGAGATTTCCGACGTTACAAATACAATAGTTAAGTAGCAGGGAGCTGTGACCCTAAAAAGGAAGCAATGCAGCTCTCTTCAAAAGCTTGTTCAGAGGTTGTTGTGTCTGGCACATTTCGCGTCGTAAGATGTAGAAGTGACTTACACTTAGCGCAAGAATTATTCGCTCGTTTTCACGCCGGTCGACTTCAAGCGAAGATTAATCACGGTAAAACGTTCCCTCAAGAACATCAATGAAAAAAAATCAATAACGAAAACAACCACTCCCAAGAACGCTTGAAACCACGACTTTTATATAAATTCACAGAAAAACAAAAGGACCAGAAAGACACACTTGAAGACTTTTCAGAATTAAAATGAATAATCCCACCTGGTGCTGGAGACAACGCTCAAGCAGTTTCAAGTACAATGTGATGTTCTCCTCATCAGGCTTCGATACCAGCAGTTGAGTGCAAGCTGAAACAAGTAACAATTAAATTTGCCTAAAATGTTCATACACCAAACCAAGTCACCTCAATGAAGTGTCTATCTTGCGGTTTGTAGATATGTAATTTAATTTGAATAAAATTTTTCCCAAATTCATTGAAACACAGTCTAGCTTATGGTTCAATTCTCAGATGCTTAAGAATAATATGATTTTGATAAAATCAACTTCCGATTTCAAATGTATTTGATTTAAAATTCGCAATACTTCACAACATGCTCGCCTGCGCTCGTTTGATGCATTAGATAACATTTAACAAACCAGACATTGACATTTCATCGCATCAAGTTCACCCACCTTTCCCTAGCACTCTGGTGTACTGAGAAGGGATATCCCCGTCCTCAATAACCTCTCTCCTGACTGCGTTGCCAGTTTCAACAGGAGGGTAAAGTCGGTCCGCAGGGTCGAACCTCTTAATAGGGGTTTGAATGATGGTTTTTAAATCTTGAAGGGCCGACCGCATGGAGCCCCCAGTGAGAATGCTCTGAAAAGCATGGGCAATGACTTATCAAAAACTTTAAAAAAACTGGTTCGTGAAAAATATGTTAATTAAACGGCGAGTCTGCCATACAGTTAGTTGGCAACACGCATTACAGGCCGCCAGCAACTGCAACGCTTCTAGCTCGCGAGCGAGCCTCATTAATCAAAACTGTCAATCAAAATAAAAGCACTCACTTTCTCGAGACTCTGCAGCAGCGCGAATCTCTCGTGCAGCTTCTTGATGCTTAGAATGATCTTGTTTCTCGCGCCTTTTGTCACGTTCTGCAGACGTATGGCATCATGACGTCACAAACAAACACCGCCTTAGCAAAATCGTGATCGATTCAAGCCGAGACTGACGCGAGTGAGCGCACGCGCCTCAGAGACACTACAAGTAGAGCAGTCGAATATCTAGCCTGGCGTCACAACGGTAGGACGGGCGTTGATGCGACTTCAACGCTCAAAAGAGAGGGGATCAAATCCTAAACCAGAGTTCACGAGGCCGTTTATTTTTAAATAAAAGCTCCAGAAAAATCTGCACTATCGTAGTAAATCATCGTATGATAAAATAATTTTTTAGAAGCGCTTTTTTAAAAGCTATACCTTAGTTCTCGTGAAAGCCAGCTTAAAAATTTGAACAGGCTATAAATCGCGTTGTAGATGTGTATTACTGAGCGTTACTTTCACGTACTGGCATCATATAATCAAGCTGGATTGCTTGATTGCAACCTTAAATCCGCTACAACTTGGTAGAGAAACTAATTCAAAAATTTAAACGGAGCCCGGAATGTTGCGATGCGTCGAAGCTGGCAGTGAACCGAGGCTGACCGCGTGCAAGAGCGACCAAGTGTAAGAAGCAGCAATCGACACTGAAACATGTCCATCAACCAACTTTATGCCGAAAAACAGCCACAACGACATCAGTGTTTCAACCAGTAGCAACTGGCAAACGTCAAAAAAGTTCACAAAGCGCAATCAATTCACTGCGTAGGTTTTGTTCGGGCAGTTTTCTTCAACGTAAGCGAAATAAAGGCCAAGAAAAAGAAGACGTGACGCAAGCGCCGACGTCACGAGTGAGAGAAAGAGAAGCGAGTTGATGAAGAGCAGTGATTAAAGCGCTGGCATCGCGACTAGGCTGGAGGTATTCTGATGCGTGATGAGACGCCGCAGGTAAACCAGACCGCGTTACGCTCACAGCGAACTACACAACGCTCGGCTTTCCACACCACTACACGACAATGCCAGCTGGTACCAAGCTACGATGCGCATGGCCGCCCGTCAACATCGCGTTACAATGAAGAAAAATCGCGAGATGGCATGTTCAAGTTAAGAATCGCAAGGCGGAAAGAATTGGGGATCGCGAAAAAGCAAAAGACATGATTGTGAGCGGAGCGACAACACGAGTGACGAACGGTGACGTCATGCACACATGACAATGGAACAGGTGCGCCAACCTGTGCGTCCAAGTCTTCGCTGGTCAGATTCATCATTTCTTCATAGGACATCCGAGAGAAAAGATCGGCGTACTTGTGGAGTCGCAACGACTTCAACCACAGCTTCACGTCTAAATACAGTTTTTTAGAATATAATTGAAAGACTTTACATATGATTGCTGGCAATTGCAAGCAAAAACGATTTTGACAGTGTGGAAGCGACGAGGCGTTTTTTTCTGGGATTGAATATAAATTCATAACTTGGCAGCGTTATCGTCTCAAACTCAGACATCATTATGAGAATAAACAACTAATAGAACAACGTCACTTTAACTAAAGAAATTTGACTGCCACTATTCAATAAAATCACCTCAACACGTACATCTATCTGAACAAAAGCTATCATGTTTCATTCACGCTAAATTAGCACAAAAACAAGCTGACAAGAATACTCAGTGTAATAGCCACCGATATACAAAACTATTCATCTTGTTCAATACATAGAAGAACCAAGATTACACAGGGTCTGCGGTAATAATCAGAGGAAACAACAATGGCAAACAAACTAGTAACAGCTTAAAAAAAGAGAAATTATTTTTAGAAGATGGCACATAGTTGAAAAAAAAAGCAGCAAGCAATTTAATAAATCGTAGCTGTTGTAAAGAACTTTTATAAACGCAAATTGCGCACAAGAATCATACCAGCACCTGCCATGCCATCAGCCAGTGGGGGCTCCGAGCTTGAGGAAGTGTTTGGTAATTTTGAAAACTGAGGCTTATCGAAAGGTGATGACAAACCAATCCCACTTATTGACGAGTTTGAAGCAAGGTAGTCTAAAAATCGAAAAGTAAAGTGGACGAAAAATAATTAGGACAGTTTGATCACCTTTCTTTTGGTTTGGTGAAGGGTCCTCCAGTTCTTTGTGATTCCAATCAGCCAAAGAAGCTCCTTGTTCTAACGAGTTGGTAGCTGTTTAACATATACTCAATATAAAACGGAGTGATGACACATAGTGGCATGCACAGGTTTTTGTAACCAAGAGGGTTGGAATCAAAAAACTAATATTTTAGTTTTTATATTTACAAGTCAGAGCATAAAGTCAAAACCATCAAATACTATCTGAAAGATTTCAGTAATCCTTACAATGAATTAATAAATCGCAAAATCACTTGGTACCAACATACTTTTAAAATGACGTCAACTATTCATTATCGAGTTAATTTTTTAAAGATTTTGGAATGTAACAGCTGCTTGAAAGTTAAAAATGCTATTAAAAAATTTCTATGTAGTAAAATTATGATTTTTTTAGAAAAAGCTGGCAGTCATTAGAAACAAACTCAACTGATTTTATTGAGCTAAAGTCAGATAAAAAACTCAGTTTTTTTTTCACTTGTCAACAATAAATTAATATCTCATTGGTATCTAGTTTCGCAGCTTTGATAAATTTGTGATATCGTCATCGTGGTATGACTACATCGGCCTAAATGCCGGTTTCTATTTTATGTAGGGTCACCAAAACAAGTAAGTAGCAAGACCCCATCAAGAAATGCATTGTAAAGTGCCTTTCTTAAGGACACAGCAGACATCAGGCAGGTGAACAGAGCATTGAGCTCATGCCCTTCTGCTTGCAAGTGAGAGTGTTTCACACTGAGTTATTCTACTGACATTTGAGACCTAATCATACAATAAAAAATCACATGATTTAACAAAGTAAACCATATGGCAGGGGTTCCCAAATCAGGGGTCGAGCCCCCAAGTGAGGTCAGAATGATCAATATGTGGGGTCACAAACAGGTCATGGGGTTGGTGGAGTTATGGAGATATCATCAATAAATATGTGTAAAAAACATCCAAACTGGGGTATGAGACATCAAGTAAAATTTAGTAGTTGGTATAGTAATTGCAGTTACTAGTAATTACTTTACCAACTATTAAATTTTACTTGGCAAAGTTTTTTTGCCAGGGGAGGGGCAAAATTCAAAAAAGAGTGCTTTTTGTTGAAAAAACACACCCAAGAAAAGTAAATTTTGGCAACCATGCTGCAATTTGGAATTTGGATAACTGATAGAGTTTTAGTTTGTGCAGGACAGACTGGTAACTCAGAAAAGTTTTGTTTTGCTGATCAGTTATTTTGTTTGGGATCAATTTTTGGCCAATATCAACCCTTTCTAATAAACCAAGATCTCAAAACCTTAATCTTAAAGGTGTGCCGCATCTTGGAAAAGCCTTAAAATTGACCCTGCTATGACCATTCACTGCAATATCCACCATAATAGCTAATTATACACAGGTTTTTTGTGATTAGCTTATGCATTAAAAAAAAAAAACACAAATCTATGAACTGGTTATTAAACCAAAAATTACCCAACATGCCCACAACTAAACTTTTGTAAAAAGCACCAAAACTAGTTTTGAAACCATTCAACAATTGCAACATCCATGCAGAGCAGCCAAAGGCAGATCAAATGCATTTTGCTTTGGAATATCAGTAAACGTTTTCCACATGCTAATCAGTGAATAGTTTTTAGTTACCCTTAAAACGCTGGCTGAAACATTTAGGCTATCAAAAATACCCAAGAGTTAAATACAATAGATAGAACAATAAAAAACTTAAAAGATCTATTAATATTTATGTACCAAAAAAAAACGTTTATTACATGAGCATGAATGGTCCTTTAGGTCAAGTTATAAAGTCAATTATTAAACATGTCGCACAATTATTGTAACTGTAACCCCAAATAATTTATTAGTGTTTCACTTGCTTTGGCAAAGTCATCTGCAACGGCTTGTAAATTGATATTGTCCAACAAGTTTACATGAATATTTGCAAACATTTGATTATTGAGACTATTATCTCTCATAATGCTTCTAAGCCGTGTTTTAATTTTTCTCATGACACTGAAGCTTTTTTCTGCAGAAGCAGAAACGAGAGCTATGCTACAGAAAATTTGAAGCAATTTAAGTATTTAAGGCATTTTTTACTTGTCTGCTTTTTGTTTAAAACTTTGCAAACTGTTGATATTTTTGTTATTTTTTGAGGCCTGGTACTTTCTTGGTTAAATAACTTAATATGAACATATAGGTTTGCAAGTTCTTTTGCAAGCACATCAAAATGAACAAGACTCTTAAAATGTTACATTACATTCACAATCAAGGTACACATATGTACCACTGTCCCTTAAAGAGTTAAGAACGTTTGGTCTTGGTGTTTTATTTTCAGACTTTAACATCAGCTATAAGTGAGTATTGAGTAGCTTAAGTTGGACAGCTTGTGTTGCTTGATAAAATTCGATAATTGCCAAAAATTCTCTGCTTCTAAATCAAAATTTTTATAACTATTACTAAAAACTGTTGCTCTTTGTAAGCATTTAGAAATTTTCTGAGGTTTTATTCTTCTTTCAGAACGCTTAGTATAATTGTTGTATCTAGTTATTTGCCATCCATTAAAGCATCAAAAATTGATTACTAATTAAACAAATGCTATTTGTGAAACTTTCGGCTGTGATATAATTCAATTTAGTGATTCAAATACAATAGAGAGTTTGCCAGAAGGTTAGGTCACTTGAGATATTTGACTCTATTAAGCATACATTAAAATTTTTATCTTGACTTTCATTACTGTGCTATATTTGATGGTTGTCTTTGTAATTTTATGAAAATTGTTGGATTTGATAATGAGTGAGATTATATAGGTTAATTGTAGAGCAGAAGTAAAAAGTATTTGTTGCAATATGAGTTTCAAAGGGCACAATCTGCTCCCCTGTAAGCAGGGGGACAATTGTCCCTATTAGTACTGTCACTGAAAAAAAAGGTGTAGAAAAAAAAGATGCTTATCATTAGTTAAAATGAAAGTGTATGATTACAGATACTGTATTATTGCCAAGGTAGGCCCATTTATTTTGTATTATCATCTGTTACCTAACTAAACCAATACCTGTGGTTAAGACTCAATGCATTTTATTAATCTTCGGTTGTAAATTACTGAGAATCAAAAAAACGCTGCTATAACTTAATCAACACAATTAATGTGAAAACACATTTAAAAGGGATCCAGGCCGAAGCAGATTCTCAACAAGTACAATGTATTCTCTAATTCAGGGTATTCAACCTTTTGCTTGTTGCAGGCGAAATTTTCGTCTCTAAGTTTATCACAGGCTGCAACTGCTGAAACAATCAAAGTGATGTTGTCATGCGAGTTTGTACAAAAATTTCTGTCACCAAAAGAGGTGTTCTCTAAAAAAAAAAGTTTTCACTTTGATTCAACAAATTTTTTACAATTTTTGTCCCCAAAACTAATCATTTTCTATAAAAAAAAAAAAGTCTTTGCTCTGATTGTGGACTTTATTTTGTTGCTAAATTAGTGCTTTTTGAAAGCTTTTGCAGAACACTTTGGTATCTCTCATGCAACACAGATTGTGAAGGTTTAAATGCAGTGCAAGAATTCAACATGATGGAATGTCTGATTAAAAATTTCTTTGCGGGCCTGACCAAAAGGCTTTGAGGGCCACATGTAGCCCGTGGGCTGCAGGTTGGACACCCCTGCTCTAAAGAGATCACAATGTAACCAATCAAATGTAATTTTAATGAGTTAAATAGGAACAGTAAAAAAGTGACTAAAACGAATTAACAAAGACGATTATTATGCAACAGGCCTGTTTCGGTTTTATGGACCTCATTAGACATAACTTATGTACCTTCTAAGGCGAATTGGTAGTGTAAAAAGTTAAATAAAGTGACTCTTTTGGAAATGGGAATTCTAATTAATAATCTGCAGTAATTGCAGTAAGCATTTAAGTTCGTATTTAAGTAATTGCTCTTTAATTAAGTAATTGCATTTAAGCTCACAATCGCAGATTATGGCAGATGGGCCACTATTAGGCCATAGCCTGATTTATTAGTTGGGTTATTTTTTTACTTTGTTTTTATTAAATATTAACTTAAGAATTTTGGACTGTTACAAAAGTTTTTAAAGACAAATTTCCATTAGAATGTTGCAGAAACACTAATTAACATCAGTTTAAAAAAGACTAATTATATATTTTTGCCAACAGTGAAGTCACAATTTATCTTGTACATTAGTGATCCACGATTAGGAACATTATTAAAATGTGTTTTTCTGCATGACAATTACTGTTGTATATAAAAACTTCAACATACATTAAGAAAATAATTTCAAGAATCAGCAATCACAAACATGGTTAAAAAAAGACAGAATTTCTTTCTACTTACATGGAAATAATACATTGGTAAACATTTTTACCACATAGGTCAAAGATTTGCAAACTTAAAATTGTGCACCCTGAAGGGGGGTGCTAAAAGTCTCCCAAGGAGCCATAAAATTGTTTGAACATTTTAAGACATGTCAAACTTATGATGTGTGTCCAAAAAGTAATGAGACTGGTGTTATAAAAACTTTATTGAAAAATATTAAAATATACCAAAGTCAAATTCTTTCAAAGTAATCCCCTTTCATTGAAAACACTTGTGCATTTGCCTTTTCCGCAATCCAAAATATTCTTGAAGGCATTTTCTGAGATCTTTTTTAGCTTCATCATTGTAGCCATTTTGATGGAATCAATGTCAGAAAAATAGGTTCCTTTTAGAACAGATTTGATCTTAAGAAAGAGAAAAAAGTCACATGGGGCCAGATCGGGAAAATATGGGTGGTGTTCCAAAGTTGCAATGTTTCTTTCTGTGGGAAACTGACAAATACTCAGGACTGTGTGAGCAGGTGCATTATCATAATGGTACACCCATACGTGGGCTTCCCAAAGGCTCTGCCTCTTGTCACACACTGATCTTATGAGGCACCAAAGAATCTCTTTATAGACAGATTTGTTCACTGTTTGGCCTTGGAGTAGAAATTCGAAATGAAAAGAGATTCTTTGGTGCCTTGTAAGATCAGTGTGTGACAAGAGGCGGAGCCTTTGGGAAGCCCATACATGGGTGTTCCATCACGATAAGGCTCCTCCTCCTCATACAGCCCTGAGTATTCGTCAGTTTCTCGCAGAAAGAAACATTGCAACTTTGGAACACCACCCATATTCCCCTGATCTGGCCCCATGTGACTTTTTCTCTTCCTTAAGATCAAATCTGTTCTAAAAGGAACCCATTTTTCTCACATTGATTCCATCAAAATGACTGTGATGACAGAGCTAAAAAAAACCCCAGAAAATGCCTTCCAAGAATATTTTGGATTGTAGAAAAGGCAAATGCACAAGTGTTTTCAAGTGGAAGGGATTACTTTGAAAGAATTTGACTTTGGTATATTTTTATATTTTTCAATACAGTTTTTATAACACTAGTCTCATTACTTTTCTGACACACCTTGTATATTGCTGATTCAAAACTTATGAAGGAGAGCAAAAAGTTCTAAGAGTGATGCTAAGGTATAATTTCTAAACTGGGAGTTTATGGACCCCTGATGTCCATAGTAATCTATCAAAAAAGTCCAGATAATTTTTTCATATCCACAAGATTAAATTTTGTTAACTACATTGTACTTTATCTAAGACCATACCAAACACTGAAAAACTTGTCAGTGAGAAGTGCATCCAAAAGCCAGATCTACTGTGGACTTATTATTGTTTGGAAGGGTATCCATTTTGGGTTAACGACAAACAGGACTGGGGTCAAAGTGCATCCAGTCAGATCTACTGTAAACTTGTCATTTGGAAGGGCATCCACTGTGAGTCAGACACAAATGACTGGGGCTGAGGGTTTATCCTTCTACTACCCAAGGCTGCTGTACTGCCCAAATCAAAAGCTGGCAGTGAAGGTGTTGAGCCAGCATTGGGTTTCAACATCTATACTGTAAACTAACATGGTAGAAGTATTTTTAATGTGTCCATTTTAGAATAAACTTGATCCCCTTTAGGGGTCCACAGAGTTTACAAAATTATTTTATGTACACAAATAACTAAAGAAATTTTGTGCTAAAGACTATCAGCCCCAAAAGTTTTAAAATACGTGGAATTACAGAAACAATGCTCAAAAAAAGGCAAAATATACAAGAAATGAGTTTTTGTTTGTAAAATTTGTTGAGAGAAAATTTTGACAAATTTTAATTTATTCAAACTTTTGTTTTGAACTATTAAACTCATTACAAGATTCTTGACAAATCAAAACTAAAATTATGCAAGTTTTGTGATGTAACAACGCCCTGAAAAATTGACTTCATTGATCCCCATTTAAAAGGTTATAAACTGACAATTGATATAAACATGTAAAACAAACATCTAATAATTGACTCTGGTAACCACAAACCTGAGTTGCTTTCAGATGAAGGCTCGCCAGTTGCAATATTTTGATGATTAGTGTGTGGAGATTTACCATCAAGGCCAGACATAAAAGTTGTCAGCATATTTCGTTCCTTGTTATCAAAGGCTGGATGAATAAGAGAATAGGACAACAGCTGCCGTGACTGAATAAAAAAGTAAAATAACTTCTTTCATTCCTATTTGAACAAGTAACTGCAGCACAAAAATCAATGACAATAAAATAAATCCTAACTAGGATAAAAGAACAATTATTTGTTGAATGACTCAAGCATTCCTACTGTTTAGATCTAGGCCTATGTGTTGTAATAATGTACCTTGTTTACAGCATTGTGAAGTGGTTAAGGGCATCAAGTTGTGATAAACTTGAATGACCTGATTGTGGTTCAAAACTCACTTGCATTAAATTGTTGCGCCTGAAAAAAGACACTTTGCAGCAATTTTCTCTGTTTGAAAGTCTTAGCAAGCCTTTCTAAATTTCAGGCATATCTCTAAATGAAAATCTAAAAAACAAAATAAAAAGTTTCAACCGCACAGTAACATATTGGGTCTCCCAAAGTAGGTCGGGATAATCATTGGATGATTGCCCTAAGTATAAGACTTCTGATATTTTCTTGTGAGTCAGGAAGATAAATAGGAATGATAATAAGAATTTTATTAACATTTTAATATGAAACAAAAACAATTAAAATTCTTAGCTTGAATAGAAATTTCAACTCAAAAAAGATTTCAACAATTATCTAGGAAACTGTTGACAAAACTTGCAGTTTGCTTCATAATAAAAAGGTAAAAAAATAGAAGTCTAAAAAATTAATTAATCATGAGCCAGACCTCTTCCAAGAATTCTGAACGTTGTATAGAATATCCTAAAACATCAGGTAACACTTGAAGGTAACTATACTTGGCTGTTTCATTTCCAGGTTGCAATAATGGTAAGTGGCTGAGCAAAACTTGGATTACTTTTGCTTTATTTGATTCAGCTAGTAGCTGAGATACATAATCTAAAAAAGTAAAAAGAATTATAATAATTTGTATGTGTCTTTTTCATTCACTAAAATTGGAGTATGTTTGTAATGTCCAACTGATAGCAATGGGTTATTGCAATAAGTAATACTCTTATAAAAGTTTGAAAACACAAAAAAATCTATTTTTTATTGCACAAAAGTACTGTATATTTAAGTTATAATTTTGTTAAATTAATAAACAGTTTGTATGAAAAAAAAATTTTTATTGGGGTAAAATTTGTAACAGTAGTAATTTTTTAAAGCATGCAATCCAAGGTACTATAAAAATGAAAACAATATTGGATGGTTAAAAAATGAAAGTATAAATAACAAAATTTACCAACCACTGTTATTTGCTTCAGCTTCAACTGCTATAAGGTCATTGTAATCAATTAAAAAATGTTCCAGACAACGACACAAAAATTTTGCTTGACATTTTTTTACTCTTTTTAAAAGTGAATATAAAGCAACTGTTTGTTCACATTCATTCCAGTCTTTAAACCAATTGGCAAGTATTTCCACCTACATATCAGAAATTTGAATAAATGCAAAATCACAACTTTTAAATTCAAGGCAATCAATACACACTTGATTCAGATGCATGTTTCATGTATCTAAGCATATAATATAATAAAATAGATCAAGCATCAAACATCAAAGCATATAATTTAAATAGATAAATAAGAATTTAAAATTAGTTTATATATAAAACATAGGGATGTGCCAAAGCCAGAATTTTGCTGAATCTACTTTGCCAAAGGCAAAGCTTTGGCTGAAGCTTTGGTTTTGGCAAAGATTTGTTGTTATTGTCGTTTTGTGAGGGTCCTTGCTCCCTCTTGATAACTTCTTTTAGCAAAGTAAGCAGACAGCTTTGCTAATATCCTCATTACTTAATAATCCCATAAGGGATTTTCATCTTGTTTAAGCATTTTGAATAATGATTTGCTTAGTCAATATCGTTAGCTAAGATTTGAAACATCAATGATCAACATGATGATATTTATACACTTAAAAAGATGCAATTGTTTACAACAATTAGATAATACAGTATAAACTTTAGCAATATAATTAATTAGCTACTGACAAAAAATAAAACATTATTCACAACACATGTTTTTTGAGCACTCAGACACATAAGAAGTTTTTAAATTTTATATTAAAACCATAGAAAGTTACAAATTAAAAGTTTAGACAGTGATAACATAGCACACACTACTATCAATCTGAAGGTCAGGCATTTTACTGCCACACTCCTGGCTTAGTAGTAGAACAACAGATGGAAAGTGGAACAAAGTGGGGCTAACTGTAAGTCAGTGGTGTGTGGTAAACTCTGAGGCAGGTCATGCAGTTGGTATGCAAAAGCCAGTCATGCAATTGATATGCAATACTTTATGGATAGGACAAAAAATTGTGTGAAATTCTATGATGAAGACCAATTTTTGTCTCAAAATCATGGTGTTATCGAAAAAAAAAGTCTTCAATTGTAATCACTTTCAGATTTCTGAATTGAAATATAAACAAGATTGACTTTTTGTCCCAAAAGCATAGCGTTCTCTGAAAAAAAGCTCTTTACTTGAAATTAGTTTCAGATTTCTGACTTTTTGTCCAAAATCATAGCGTTCTCTAAAAAAAAAGTCTTCACCTTGGATCAACCTCAAATTTCTCTAATTTCGTCCCAAAAGTGTGGTATTCTTTATTAAGTAAAAAAATAAAGGTTATCATGCAAAGCATGACTTGCATGCCCTAACTGCACACCACTGCTGTAGGTCAGTGTAAGCAAACATGTTTCAAAACAGATAATTTATCACAGTGGCAATAGTGTGTGATTTTGTAATAAGCTTTGTATTTGATATAATAAATGAATTATATCAGCTATCAGGTGTAAGGATCTTACAATAACGAAAGCTTGCTGAAGCCAAAGCTTTGGCAAAAATTACCTTTTGCTTTGGCCAAAGTCGAAGCTTCAACACATCCCTAATAAAATACTAAAAAAATGCAATTAATTATTTAAATAAAAGTTAAAATTGTAAAATCATAATAAATATTTTTTGCTATGGTAGTTAATAATTATATTAAAGTTTATGTTTTTAAGTCAAACAACTTAGATGATATAAAATTATACATAAAAAAATCATTGGAAATTTTTATTTGACTAAACAAATCTTTAACATCTATTTTTATGGCATTTTGTGGTTGCTGTTGTTATGTGGTTTTTGTGATGAAATTATTCCAATAACTATGGTTGACTACCAGTAAAGTTTTTCTTTTTAGTTAGCCTTTAGATTCTTCACCCAAATGCCTACACTAATGCAACCAAACTTGACATAGCTTAAGTAATCCAAATCAAACCTGAACCCAAGCTAACATGAAAGATAAACACTGCACACAAAATAAATCTTAATGGATTCTTTGAAAAAAAATATACAAAGTATGCTAATCTCAATTTGAAAATCTAGCAATTATGCCATGGTAAGGCTGTTAATACATGGCAAAAATGATAATATAGCCATCAGTGCCATAAAAATTACTTATACCAATTTTAGAGTGAATAAAATATAACCAATTTTTAAAATTATAATACAAAATTTCTAGTATACAAAAAATTTTATAAAATTTCGAAAAATATCACATATGAGTAATGTTTTGTGCATTAGGATTAAGATGGAACAAGCACTTAATATTATTAATAAATTTTTCAAGGATCTAAAATACTTTGTCTTAATTTTACTTATAATAAAACAGTTACTATAATAGACCTCAGTTAATCCAAATTTGATTTGACAGCAAAATTATCTGAATTGGGCAAAGATCTGGATAATCCAAAGCTTTTTATTAAGAATTACAGTACAAAGGAAATCCTTTGTAACAAAATCCAAGTTAAACAAAATTCCATGCTAACCAAATTCGAATTAACTGAGGTCTACTGTAATTTAAATATTAATGTCAGTTTTGAATCACAGTGATTAAACTAATAAAAAACAAACAAGTAACGTATATAAAGTAAAATATATATATCAAGTTAAAAACAATATTTTGTAATCTTAAGAAGCAAATACAGTATACAAAGCAATTGAGTAATTAATGTTTATTTATGACATTTTCAAATCCAAACAAGTTAATGTAATTTTTAAATGCTTTAGTATAATACACAAACCTGCATTGAACAAATTTGCTATCAGGACTATTTAGCCAAACCAGACTGGCTGAGTTTTGCATTTCGCAAAAAATTTTATAATTTAGTACTTTTCAACATTATTTAATATATTTATTAAAATTACTGCAATTGGAACATAATTCAAATGATGTATTTAAAGGATACATTTTATATTGCAAAAGCAGTCATGAATAAAAAAATTAACTCTTTTTTGATGGCAGTCTATTAGGCAACTAGATAGTGCAACATCACAGAAACAACTACCCATCACAGAAAACAACTGAGCAACAAAATAAATTTAACATATGATACAAAATGGTCAAAACATAACATTGTCGCCAGCGTAGTCGAGTGGTTAAAGCACCGAACTGATGATCAGCGTAGTCGAGTGGTTAAAGCACCAAACTGATGGTCTCAGTTCAAAACCCACTTGCACCATTCTGTTGTGTCCTTGGGAAAGACACTTTACAGCACTTTCCCCTGCTTGGTGGTCTTGACAAGCAGTTCTAAATTGCAGTTATATCTCTACTAAATTACTAGCAGACAGCAAAATCTTGGCATCTCTGGAAGCAGGTCGGGGTAATTGCTTACCCTATGCATAGCGTCTCCGTCACTTTCCTGTGAGTCAGGAGGATAAATATAGAGATAAAAATAAAAAATAAAAAAGTAATTACATAATTTTAAAATTATAATAATTGTAAAATAGCTTATGAAAACAATTGCTACTACCTGATCTGTAAATTGCATGTTTAAATCCAATTTTTTTTTGGACAATTAACAGCGTTAAAAAATTCTCTTAAAAATTATAATTACTATTTAACCATCTCTTCTTAAACAAAATTTTCTTGAAAAGAAAAATTGCCAAGGCAGAAGTGATTAACTAATTAACATTAATGTAAATTTAACAATAACTATGCAAAGCAGTTTACAATACCATTAATGATTACTTGAATATAGAACAATTTATATTCAGTTTTAATTTAAAAAATAACTAAATACCCTCTGCACAATTGAAGCAGCTTGATTTTGTAATTTAATTTTTTTATATGATATTCACAAATTTTAAAAATTCTTAAAATTATAAAAATTAGTAATTATTAAGCAAGAGCTTTTATTCAAAACATTAGTAAATCATGATGATAAAAAAAACGGTTCTCGTTCACTATTGGCCGAGTTCAGTTGATCAACTTTTAAATTTTGGAAAATCTATATATAAAGCCTATGAGGTTAGTAAACGCGAACATTAACACAAGATCCCCAAAAAACATTAAAGTCTTATTTTGCCTATCATTTCATTTTAATTTTATTCCTGACAATTAATACAATACATTTTACTCTGTAAAAAGTAGTCAAGAGTCAAGAAAAAGACGACGCAGGATAAAGTAACCTTTAAAAAAATTGCTTTAAGAACGTAATTAATTAGAAAAAACTTATTCTGAAAATAAGACTGCAAAATTTACGCATAATCTTTTTAATTGCGGGTTGCGACATGGAAGCATTAACCGGGAGAAACTTTTAAATAATTTTTTTATTCGCTTCACCTCTGAGCTTTAGACAATAATTTGCAAGCTCTCACCACAGAGGAGTATCGGAGCGAACTGGTTCAAGAAGCTTTTATAAACGGAATTTCATAATATTCCATCCGTCAGAGTCTATTAGAAACTAATAGATTTTAACCAGTAAATCAAGCCTTCGATAAAGCTTGCTCTTTCAGAACAGTTCAGGAATATTCTGAAGCCAGGGCCGTAACTTCGTCAGGTGGGGCCCTGATGCAAACATCTATTATGGGGCCCCCATTTTTTCTATACTTAATATTCGATTGAGCTACTTTTCTCAACATAGGAATCATTGACGACTCCGCGTTATAGAAAGATTTTTAAATTGAAATAATGAGTCAAAAAAACATTGAGCTAAACAGGTAAAAGGGGCTAAAGCTAAGTTTACTGTGCCTGGAAAGGAAAGGCTATAATTGGAATAAAAGTTTATCAAGGTTGCACGGTTCAACATAATTTTTTTGATGGTAGTGTATCAAATCAAAATAATGGCATAGCAAGGATTTCGTGGGGGCAGGCTGCAACAACAACTTTTTGATTGTTTAATAAAAGTTTAATTAAATAAACGTCGCAAACCAAAATTGTTTTATAATGACAAAAAAATTATGTGCAACTTTTTGAGGCAAGGTCCTTTGTGAGCACTATTGACGATATTTCAACAAAATGGAAATGTGTTATGCAATGCGGATAAATTGTTTAACCCAAAAAGAATTAACATACAGTACACTGACATTACCACAAAAAACACAAACTAATAAAACACAATACGTTGAGGCCAATTAAGTAGGCTACCGTAATTTCCTTGCGGGTGGTTGGAAACTTGAAATTTTTCCGTCTTGCTTTTGCACTACGGAACTGCTGGATAACTTTTCTAAAATCTAAATTTTTATCTCGTTTATTTTCTATTGATAGCAGAGCCAAACCGCTAAGTCTCTCTTGAGACATGGAGCTTCGAAGAATAGTTTGGGCTTAGAAAAAGACCTCTCCGCCGTAGCAACTGTTACCACAGGTACTGTCATATACATCACGTAGCCGTACAAACGTTTAGGACAAGTTGTGGCAAGTGATGCATTTTCAACAATCGAAAAGAAGCCATTTCTTTAGCAGATATAATAGGTAATCTTTTCTCTAAACGAAGTTTTGATAGAAAGCATTTGGCTAGGAAACAACGGAGAGACGTTATCGGAAAATTTGTTGGAAAATTTTCTTGCTTCAATCTCCAGATCCAGATGAGAAGCATTTGATAGAAAACTTGGTTTCAAAACTTGATATGACGTCACCACTGATTTCATTTTTTCAAAGCGATTAATTAGTTGGCAAGAAAGAATGTCCATCATCAGAAAAAAACACGGTTACGCAAAATCGTTTCTTAGGATCGCTTAACATTAATCCTTTGGATATTTCATCAAAGTAGACTTTTGTTTTCTTTGCTCTTTTGTTTAGAAACTGCCTTGGCAAACCCCATGTAGAAGCACTATTTATTTTTATTTTATTTTTATCTCTATATTTATCCTCCCGACTCGCAGGAAAGCGACAGAGGCGCTATACATAGGGTTAGTAATTACCCCGACCTGCTTCCGGAGATGCCAAGATATTGCTGTCCGCTAGTAATTTAATAGAGCTAGTAATTTACTAGTGGAAGCTTCGTTTAGCACTGCGTCAAAACTCTTTCTGAGTGAAGCAATGTCTTCAGCAGCAGTTTGCAGAAGTTTGCAGAAGAAATTAAGTCAATTGTTTTACACTGCATAGCTTTCGAAAAAATGTTGACGATCTGCAAAATCTTGCATTGCACAAACAGCATGATTACAAAGTCAAAGTTTTCTATCTGTTTCTTTATTGTCATTGCTTTATCTCTTTCCTTTGGCTTCGTGCTGGTAAGTATTATGTGAGTCAAGCATTTCATATCGTGACAAAATCTTTCCTTCAAAGCATAGCTAGACAGCATCATCTTGACCAGACCACCGAGTTGGATTTAACGCTTTTAATGTAGGATTTGAGCAATAACGATCATGGACATTCTGAAGCTTTTGCCACCGCACAATACTATGTACGAAAAATTATATAGGCCTACTGACTCAATGGTGTTGTAAAATTGACGGATTTCAGTCAAGGCTTCCATGGCATCTTTTAACACCAAATTTAAATTGTGCAAAGCACAATGCACGTAGTAAGTATGTGGAGCCACATCTTGGACCTTCTTATGCAAGCCAGAATACTTCCAGCTCATCACTGCAGCGCCATCATATCCTTGTCTACGGCAGTTTTTATGTTAAGCCCCTTCTGCTAAATGACTTTGTTATCAGTTTGTGCGATCCAATAGCAGATGAATCTTCAACTTCAATAAATGACGTAAACGCTTCAACAACTTTCAGTTCTGATGGCGTTTTATCATTGTGATAATCGATTTTGATGAACGAAATACTTCACTTAACTGGTCTTTTTTACTGACATCTTGAGTGATATCAAAAATTATGGCAAAAAAGGAGCGCTTTTTAGTTGTTTTTTATATCATGGAGAACTTCTTCAGCTAGTATTGATAGTCTGATATTAGTTCATTTTTTATCAAAGGACTTAAATATTTTGGAGAACCTTTAGGTAGTTGTAAAAGTTTGTCTAAAACAGTGTCGTATTTGGCAAGAAGCTGTATGATAGGGAAAAAATTGCCCTTGATATCCTTCGAAAGTTCTTCACTGGATCCGTGAAAAGGTAAATTGCACTTTGCTAACATTAACGTAGCATTCACTAGTCTTTCCAAAACATTTTGCCAAAAGTTTATTTATTCCAGCTGTAGAAATTAATGCAGTAATTCGGTAAGTTGTTTAATCTTCTAACTCTTCAGTGCCTGCTAAGAAGGCTCTCTCCAACAACACGATCTTGGCTGCCTACCACAAGATAAAATTCTTAAATCTTCTTACTAGACCTGCCCTAGGAACCAGTAACAGCAAAAATATAATCTAGCTAAACCACAGCTCAGACTACCACAATAAGTTTTTTTATTAAAAAAAAAATATGTGCCCCAATCCACTTAGGGGCCCACAATAGTATAAATCAACAGCAGGTTAAGCTCACTAGCTTAATTTTTCAACAATAACGTAAGCAACCAGAGACTTGCGTTCAAAAACTATGAATTTACACAGCTAACAAATTTCCAATACCAAATTACTAAAATGAATAATAATCACGCTTCCGGGCGAGCCTTATTTATATTAATCGGTCATAAGTTGCTCGAATGTTATGAAACTTCCTAAGATCAAGCCAATCACAAATAACCATTATTACGCCACACATGTCACAATGGCTAACAAGTCAAGCAAATATTCTGGATTTTTCCCCTAGAATCACGGAATTAAGCAGTGTTGCCATTTTCTTGTAAATAAATGTAAAATATTTAAAATGCTTTTATAAACGTTATTTCTTCGGCTATTTGAGCCGGACCAAAGTGAAATTAAAGAGATTGTTCAGGAGATTGTAAATATACATAATGGGGCAATTTTTAGAAATGGAACACCAGCAAAGACTCATGCAACACTTCTTCTGTTGTCCCCCTGTTTCCAGTGATGGCCTTACAAAAAGGGGGGCCCAGTGCAAGAAAAGTGAGGGGGGGCACTAGTTTCTGTCCCAAAAGAAGGTAGCTAAACCAGGTTTTGGCGTGTAAAAGATTGGTCATAAAAAAAGGTCCTCGTTTTCCAATTTTTTCCCAAAAATTGTGCAGTTCTCCAAAAAAAAAGGTCTTCACTTCAAATTCATCTCGGGTATATCAATTTTTTCCCAAAAATCGTGCAGTTCTCCAAAAAAAAAAAAAAGGTCTTCAGTTCAAATTCAGTACTAAATCCAGTAGTATGTAATGGCTCTTCGAGTTCAATTCAGATTGTAGTAGTATAGAGGGCGCACTTTATCACAAAATATGGAAAAAAATTTTTCCCCTTTTTTGAGCTGAAATCTACGTCCTAATGCTTCCTTGCAAAAATAGAGCAATTTCTTGTTTTTGCTCTATTTTAGGGGGGGCCCGGTGCGACTGCATCGCTCGCACCCTATTAAAGCCATTACTGCCTGTTTCTCCATTGCTCATATTATGATACACGCCTCCATATGATGTGTAAAGCTTTCATGGTTTCGAATTCTCTGCGATAAATGCCTCCATTCATTTAAACCTGTTGTACCCCAAGAGCTTTTAAAGTGCGTAAAAAGTCCCTGGAGAGACATTTTAATGACAAAATAACCAGCAGGGCTGGCAGTAAACACGGTCCATGCTTGATGAATAACATAACCAATATCTTCGTAGTTTTAGACCTGATTGTGTTACGTAATGGTAATAATTTGTTGCAAATAAACGACCGCTTTGGAGCGGATCTTTTGGGAAAGCTCCTTCAGGTTATTTGGGACCTGCTGCAATAATTGATTTCTTGATCTCTGAGTTTACAATAATGGTGGGAAAGTCGTCATTCTTGCTTGCATCTGATCTATCTTTAGTTGTATCGGAATTTTCTCCATTGGTACTATTGTTGAAAACTGTTGACGTCAACAAGTCGGAGAGTAAATTCTGTCTCACGAATGATGTCTTGCTCATTCGCTTTGAATGTTTCTGGTCGAGTTAGCCACGAACTCAGTCGCTGAGAGTTTCTGGCTGCCTCAGTTATTTTTCTCCTCTTAGCTTGTCTCTTTTGTGCTCTGCTTTGATAATTTCTTTTCATATTAAATTGTAGTCAACTTGAGTTTACAATGTTGTTACTCAAAACCTAAAAAGTTTAATAAAATTTAGACAACGGTTAGTAAAGTTTAATGTAACAAACTCTCTCTGTTATTGTTTTTCCAGCTCAAGAAATAGTATTGCTGCAAGCGTAAGGACTACGGTATGTTTTGCAAAAAGGATTCATATAGAAAGCTCAAACCTGACTTTTCAATCACTCAAATCACAGCTTCTTTCAACGAAAGAAGTTTATTAACAGAAATTACAAATCTGATCACTAACTAATAGAATTACGTCTAACATTCAGATGGCTAAACTAAATCTACGTAGCTTATTCAAATAGAATAATTACTATAATTCTCACAAACTAAAGCGTTAGATCTCACTAACCCTTTAAACTCTAATCCTTTCTAACAGGCAAAACAGTAACACAACAAAACGCTAACTTTCACAGCACAAATTACGAATTTACCCATTTATATAAAGCGGGCAAAATTTAGCAGAAAAAATTAGCAACTTCGAGAAGATACTCTATTTTCTTATTTAATTATTACGACGATACAAATCAAATCAAATCAACATACTTTTATTTGGGGAAAAAAATAATACAAATAACGAAAATGAAACACTAAAATAGAATAAAAAAATTTAGCTGCAAGGAGACTGCGATTTGACCTTTCGTTCTTCTAGTCAGCAGCCACCCTTGAGAGCAAAACTACAGGTACAATTACTTGTAAAATTTAAGTGTTGCAAGGAAGAGGGTTTTTTCATTTTAAATAATAAGCCAGGCAGACAATTATTGTTACGTCACAAAGCACCAAGTTAAAAGGCTGGTAAACAAGTTATGTAACATGTGATACTATTAAGTTACTGGACTATGGTATAAAATTGTAGAATTATCTCGAAACTATTACGTGACATTCCGTATGAATTACGTCATAAAGCAAAACTTATTGCAATTACAAGGTAAAATAAAGCGGATAAATATGATCATTATAGCTTAAATTTATTTTTACTAACAGACTTGAGTGGGGGTAGCGCAGGGATAGCCTATACTGAACACCGGGATCGCTTACTTTGCTTTTTTTAATGATCACGCTTGACAACAATGGTGCTAGACAATTGTCGCTTGACTGTTTACGATAGCTGCATTAGCGCTCTTAATGAAAATCCTTTATACGAAGCGGCACCATCAAATACAACTCTAGGTTTCTTTTGTTTTGTTAGAGAGAAAGGCAAATACCAACAAGAATTCTTTTTCAACGCATTGTCAACAGGTGCCAACCAACCGGCCGAAATCAATTCATCAAAAGTTTCAATCAGGTTGCATTTCATTATCGAATTTTTTAACGCTTGGCGGCGTAACAAAGCGATGCGTTCCAAAGCGTAGTTAAAATTATTAGGCATTACATTAATCAGATCTTTTTTCATAGCAGCCGAAATTTCATAACGATTATTAACAACTTTAATATTGGGCTCTACCAGCAGACGTGTGATTTGGTCATTTTTTGACGGTTGAATTAACTCATTTTTATTTCATAATTGCGCAAACAATCTTTCAAAAACGAGACTTCTTGTTTTAATTGCTCACAACTACACTCGTGAATTTCTTTGACCTTATTAATTTTAAAGTTGTGATGCAAATCTGATTTGATTTTGAAAGACCACCACTTGCAATAGGACCGAGTCTAGTCAGGACATAATTTGGTTTTTCTTGAAGTGCTCCTTTTCTTTCTTCCAAAACGGTGAGTAAAAATTTATGAGGTTGTCCGATTAAAATGTCCACAGAATTTACTTCAGGTATGGTTGGAATTTTAACTTCTTTAAAATGTTCTAAATTAGCGGTATTTATCTTATGAGGTAAAACACGTTCATCATCCATAAATCCGGGAACAACTACTGCATCGTTTACTGTAAATATTTCTTTAGTTGTAAGAGGCTCAAGGTTAAATTGCACTACCCCACTAGCAGGCATGGTCTCTTCTCCTAACGTACGTATTGTTATTCCATTGCTGTCCTTCATTTTTAGACCAAGTTCATTGCTCAACGCTTCTGAAATAAGAGTAACTTGCGAGGCCGCATCGTGTTGTGCATACATTAACGCACACCTTCCGGAGCTAGGATTGACGTCCTTTACAGCACTTGTGCGAAGCAATACTAAATTGTTGTTATTAGGGACCATCTTCCTAACGACGACATTTTCGGTACTCGTTTCTTCCTCATTAGATTTTTCGGTACTTATTGGCTTGGCGGCCCCAAGGTTAACCGAGGTTGATCTACTGTAAAATTCGTGCAAAACGCCTGAATGCTTATTTTTGTATTTAGGTCCACACTTATGACATTTAGAGTGAAGCTCACAGTCACGAACAAAATGTCCGACAGAAAGGCAATTAAGACATTTTCCGGCTTCTATGATTTTCTTTTTTTTATCGGCAATACTCAACTTTTTAAACTTCGCACAATCTCCAAGAAAATGTTTCAATTTCTCATTTACGCACAAAAAACAATTAGGCGGCGACTTAACACTTACTTTGCTCCACTTGTTTGAGCTATTTCCTTGTTTGTCTGGACGTTCACCATCACTACTCTGTTCCACCATCTCAACGCCGACCTGTCTAACACGTAATCAAGGTGCAGGGTCTTTAGACTTTTCCTTGTCATTTGATTTAAAAAAGGTATGCGCATACTCGGACGTTATAATACTCAACTCATTCACAATAAACTTACGTAAATAGTCGAACCTAGGTCAATTTAAGTCAAGGCCAACTTGTTTAAGATAATCAAGATAACGCCTTTTAAGAACTCCAGGAAGACGATTAGCAACATCTAATAGCAACTGACCAGATAATTTTTCTACCTCGTTTCGGCAGCGTGGTCGAGTGGTTAAAGCACCGGACTGATGATCAACATGGCCATTCTGTTGTGTCCTTGGGAAAGGCACTTTACGGCACTTTCCGCTGCTTGGTGGTCTTGGCAAGCAGTTCTAAAATACAGTATCTCTACTAAATTACTAGCGGACAGCAATATCTTGGCATCTCCGGAAGCAGGTCGGGGTAATTGCCTACCCTATGTATAGCGCCTCCGTCGCTTTCCTGCGAGACAGGAGGATAAATATAGAGATAAAAAAAAAAAAATACCTCGTCATGAGTATAAGCAAACACTTCCAAAGTATCATATCTTCATTAAAGGCTTTTAATAAAGCAACAGTGTGAACTACTTTAGATTCAGTGCTTATTCTAACTATTTCGGGCTCTGTAATAAGACCTCCTAAAACACCATATCTTTCGCGTAACCTTGCAATGGCTTTCTCGACCAGTTCTGACGTAGACAAATTTTTCATAGGGGCAAAAAACAAATTCACTAATTCTCGCGCTTGACCAACGCACGAAGCTCTGAGAAGAATCTTTTGCTGCATGGGCTTTCACCCATGCCTAGACAAGCCGTCCTGGACATGGAGTTTACTTTGAAAAAATAAAAGTTACTTGTAAAAAATTTAAGCTATCCTTAAGACACTGTAGAAAACTCATGGAACAGCATAAATCGGATGCCTTACTAATTGCTCTTCAATCAAACTCTTTAAGAACAGCATTTTGGAAAAAAATACATGCAGTGTACAGAAAAGATAAGAACAGCATTCCACTCTCTGTTGGCAATGCTACTGGTCAGACTGATGTTGCAAATATGTGGAAATGCTACTACAGTAGACTTCTAAACAGTGCATCTGGTAAAAGTTATGACAAAATTTTTGTTGATAACTTTCTAACCCGCCGATCCAGTTTTTGCAATATAACCAACTTTCAGTGCACATAGCTCCTATGATGTGTAATTTAATTAAAAAATTACCTTTACAGAAATCTGCTGGTGCTGATGGTATCACGGCAGAACATTTACGGTATGCTCACTATTGTGTTTGTATTTATTAATACTTAAGCGTTTTGTTTAATTTATGTGTGAGTCATGGGTTTATTCCTGAAGATTGTCTTATTACTGATATACGTAGTTCCTATTCTCAAGTGTAAAAATAAAGATGCAACTAATGTAGGTAATTACAGACCTATAGCTGTGGTTACTACTATTTCTAAGCTTTTTGAACATTTTACATTATTTTACATAAAGCCTTTTTTGTCAACTAGTGATCACCAATTTGGGTTTAAGCGTGGTACAGGAACTGATATGCGTATCTTCTTGCTCAAGCAAATCATTTCGTCTTACCTTCAACAGGGTAGCCCTATTTTTTCAGTATTTTTAGATGCCTCTAAAGCGTTTGACCGAGTATCTCATGAACTCTTGTTTAAAAAGCTGTTATTGCGTGATGTTCCGTCATGTGCTGTACGATTGCTGCGATATTGGTATCGTCAACAGCAAATGCGAGTGAGGTGGGGATCTTAACTGCCTCAATCTTTTGGAGTCTCCAACAGTGCGCAACAGGGGGGAATACTTAGTCCTTACTTATTTGCTGTCTATATCGACCAACTGTCAAAAGATCTCAATCGTATTTCTGCTGGTTGTTATATTGGAAACACTTTGGTTAACCATATCATATATGCAGATGATATATGCTGTTTCAGTCCTAGCGTTGCAGGACTACAAGATTTACTTGATGTGTATGATTGCTTTTCTTATAAAAATGGTATTGTTTTTAATAGTAATAAATCCCAGTGTATGCAGTTTCTCCCTAAATCATCACCTCGCGAATGTCCCTGTAGTCCGCTTGTGTAACAAAACGCTGAATTTTAGTAAAAAAGTTAAATATCTTGGTGTATATTTAACCAATGCATTAACAAACGATGATGATATAAATAGACAAGTAAGATCTTTATATTGTTCCGCAAACCAATTGAAATCTGCTTTTTCACAGTGTTTTTTTGATGTCAAAAATCTATTGTTTAAATCGTATGGTACGAATTTCTATGGTTCACATCTGTGGAGTAAATACCTAAAATCAAGTTTTCACAGTATTCGCGTAGCCTACAATGACTGCTATAGGATGTTACACAACCTACCCAGATACACAAGCGCGCATGAATTACAAGTTATAAATCATACACCTACTTTTGAAGCGCTTTTGAGAAAAACTTTGTACAATTTTATTAATCGCTGCCTTAACTCCTCTAACTTCCTTATCATCAACATGATGAACATTTATTGCTTTTTTGATGGTCAATTTTTTATTCATATAGGCACATGCGTTATTGTTTTTCATAATGGTTGTTTTTCTAACGGGTACATTTGTTTTGTCGATAATTTTATATGGACAGTACTGTTTGAAATAAGTTTTTTGAATTTTTGAATTTGAATTATTCTGTGCAGTTTTTGCTGTTTTTTTTCTGTTATGGACTGTGAGTCTGATTTAAATAAATAAATATAAAAAAGCGAATTAAGAATTTACCACAACTGAGCCATCTAACTGCTGTGTGATAAGGTAAGTCAGAATACTCAGCATAGATTTTTTAAAGAAAAATCTGGAAGTAGCGGTGAATTAATGCGTGACTCCGAATGAAGTTCACCGTCCAAACGACTGGTTTCATCACGCAAGAAATATCCAAGTGTTTCGAACAGAGTGCTTGCTGGTGTATAATACCGTGCAAAAAAAGAGCTTTCCTGAGATGAAGATCTTCCAACTTAGACATGATCCGCCCGACCAAACCCTTTTTCAATCCAGCCATGTTTTTCCCTCCAGCCATGTTTTTCCCTCCATCAACTGTAACACACTGACGTTTGTTCCAATGAAGGCTATAACATCACAGAGTTTTCTCTACTTCTAAAAAAAAGTCTTCACTAGTTGTTGTTCCGTGCATGCTGCAAACCGATGCCAACTGTTCAGTGATTTCAAAATCCAAATTGACACCACGAATAAATATTAGAAGTTGTGAGGTACTTGTGAGATCAGTAGACTCATCCATAGCTAATGTACCACAAGAAATCTCAGCTTTCTGTTGTAGCTGTGCTACAATGTTTTCTCCAAGTTTCTCCGTTCTTCGCACAACTGAACTGGCTGAAAGACTTATACTTGCAAACAAATTGGAATTCTTAGGACACAAGTCGCTCACAGCTTACATTAAGCACTCTTTAACGTAATTGCCATCAGTAAACGGTTTTCCCCGTTCTACGTATTATTTTCTGCACGATTTTATAACTTGTACGAGTGATCGATTCATTTTCAGTAAATTTTTTTACGAACAAACTTCTTTGACCCTGCAAATTCCGTTTCATTGAATGAAATTTTTTAGTGCGTAACTTATCCAAAAGCTTTGAATATTTAGATTGGTGCTTTGTTTCATAGTGACGTCAAAGATTATACTCTTCTAAAACAGCAATGCTTTCGCTACATATCAAACAATTTGCAGTATGATTATTTGCTTCCACAAAGAAATATTTTTCTCCCCATTTTTCATTAAACACGCGACACTCAGTATCTACTTTTCTTTTCTTGGTAGCCATTGAAACAGTATGCCTTCTCGATCAAACTAAAAATGTTTTGTTGCATCTTTTACCAACAAAAAATAATTGAATGAATGAGTTTGTGATGTCATAAGAATCAGTTGCTTGGTCACCCGCTTAGCGCCGCTGAATACTAGCTAGATTTATTTTTTAAACTTCTACCCAATTCTCGATGTACCGCCAACAAATAATTATGATTGATTAGAAAGCAAATTTGCCTGTTTCGGAATTTTCTTAACATAACTACTGTACTGTACAGTAGGTAAAAGATCTAAATTAATTTCAAACCCTTGAACTACGACTGAGCCTTGTTCACTTGGTTTGTCCTATCAACCAAATCTTGATAATATTTTTTGTAAATTATTGTTTTTTTATATTTCTTTTAGTGTTTTAGACAACATGGAACGGGCCGGATGAAATCACCTCGCGGGCCGGATCCGGCCCGTGAGGATGTAAGTAGAAGTTAGTGGAGGGTGATTTGAGAGATTATATCTATTTACATTTGATCTACTCACATCATCATCATCATTACATCATTACTCTACTTACATCCGGATCCGGCCCGCGGGCCGTAGTTTGGTTACCACTGTATTAGCGATTTTGACAACAAGAACGCTTGACAAAGTGATTAAAGCATTTGAAATACATCTACAACGATTAAACGGTCAAAAATTAGGGTTAAAGAGCAAAACTAAGTAAACATCTACAACTACGCTATAATTTTTATTAATTTTTTTTCAACCAAAAGCAGGTTGCATCTATTTCGTAAAGACTAGGGCTTCAATATTTTATTTCGGTTATTTTACATATCTTAATCCTAAATGACCGTTCCCCTTCTTCGTCTACCAACCTACCGCTCTTCACAACCTCCTCTATCTTGGCTAAACACTTTCTAATTTTCAAATCTTTTTCTTTCTATATGTCTATCCTGTCGCTGTTGTTCATCCTTTCTCATGGGGACATTTACCCCTGGTCCTCAGATCCCTGTTCCATTGGTACTTGTTGGGTCACCTGAGGAAATAGTTCAGTATATTGTTATGAGTTCCACTAGTATCTGCAGTTAGCTCTTTTATTTATACGGAGTTACACGATAGTTATACGACTGAATCTGTAAGTTATACTAATAATTTATCACGCGGTTAACCACACTTATCAAACCAGAGAGAAGAAGGCAGTAGAGCCGTGCGCTATGACGTCACATACTATAACAACCCCCTTTTAAGAAGCTTTTTAGCGAAAAGGTTGTCTAAGAAAAATATTAGTACGTTGTACGAGCCCGATTAATAAACATGCAACAAACTATATACAATACGGCACAAGCGCTATGAGTTTTACGCTACTTCATACAAAATCCCTTAAATGATCAGGAAAGCGTTTTTGTCTCACGCTTCGCCGCGAGGTTGGAGATGATGGGAAGACTTCATCTTCAAAATGGACGTGACGTTCGTCTGATGTCATCATTTCCTCTTTGGGGTCTCCCTCTTCGGTGGGGAGAGGGCGAATAAAACGTCTATTGCGCCAACAGACTCGACCGCTCGGTAGTTTTATGTGGTAGTCGCGGTTTCTCCCGACGCCGATGATGAGTCCCGATCGCAACCATTTTTTTGTAATATGGTCTTGAATTCGAACATGTTGTCCGATTTTAAGTGGATTGAGGTGTTTTGCGCGTTTATTGTATTCGGTTTCTGCAGCCACTTGTAGATTTGATAAAGCTGCGTCCCACTTGTCGAATTTGTTTTGCCAATCTTCCTTGAAATATTTCAGTTTAGCTGGGACGATTGAACGTAGCGGGGCGCCGTATAAAATTTCGGCTGGTGATAACCCATGGGCCTTGGGTGTGTTAACCCATTCGATTAGGCCACTGCTAAACTCATCGCAGTCGAGACTACCATGCTCAGCAGTTTTGGCAACAAGGTGCTTCATGGCTTTCACTGCTGCTTCTGCGTGTCCGTTTGACTGTGGGTAATGTGGAGTACTTATGGTGGAAGTTACTCCCCATTTCTTGAGAAACTGTTGAAACTTGCTTGATGTGAATTGCGGTCCTCCATCAGTTCTGATTCGTACTGGTACCCCTGTGTCCACGAAAAATTTTCTTATAGTGCTGATTATCTGATGTGAACTAGGGTCATGAGAGAACTCGCTGAGCTTAATCCATCCCGACAGACGGTCTACATAAACCAGGTAAGTCTTACCGGCATAATAAAATAAATCTGCAGATACGTCTTCAAAGGGTCTTGATGGGAGGGGATCGCGTTGTAATGGTTCCTGTTGCAAGCTTGGTTGGTGCTCTTGGCATTTCGTGCAGGCTTCAAGGGTATTTTTGATGTCGCTATTGATTCCTGGCCAGTACACTATTTGACGCGCTCTTTGTTTTGTTCTTTCAATGCCTTGATGTGAGGCATGTAGCTTTGTCAGTATTTCTTTTCTTTTCTGTACCGGCACCACAATGCGATGGCTGTTCAGGAGAATTAATCCATCTTCGAAAGTAAGCTGATCTTTCAGCTTTTTGAAAGGTTGAGCTAATGGATATTCGTTTCCTTTTGAAAAGTTGCTTTTAATAGCAGTGATTAATTGTTGTGCTGCTTCGTCCTGCTGAGTACTTTCTTTTAAGTCTTCCAGCATTGGATCGATAAATGTTTCTTTTGTGACTTCTCCTCTCAGAATTGTAGAAACGTTTTTGCAGATCATTCTGGTTGTGTCTACGTTTATGATATCTTCTGGTTTTGGGTCGCGGCACGGTGCTCGTGACAACGCGTCGGGGATCACATGGTCTTTGCCTTTTCTCCAGGTGGTGTGGAATATAAAAGCGCTGAGTTTTTCTTTAAGTCTCTGAATCCTGGGATTATCCACCATATCGAGTGTCTGGGTATTCAGGATTGACTCTAATGGCTTGTGATCTACTATCAGCTCGAAATTGGGTAAGCCTTGCAGATATATGCGGCATTTACGCATAGCCCAAACAACAGCGAGCAATTCCAGTTCAACCATAGCGTAGTTGGCCTCAGTCTCAGTTATAAAATGTGATCCTGCTTGAACCAATTTCTACGTTTCTTGATGTTTTTGCAAAAGTGCAAAACCTAGACCTTTCAACCGAGATGCATCTGTTTGCAGCATCGTTTCCAGATTGGGGTCGAATGCAACCAAAATATGGGGGCTACAAAGAATTTCTTTTGTCTTTGTAAATGCTTCTTCATGCTGGGGTGACCAGAGAAAAGCATTTTTTGGTTTGAGCAAGTCCCGAAGTGGGCCTGCTGCTTCACTGAGTAGGTGAGTAAATCCGCCCAGCGGGTTTGCCATACCCATAAAAGATCGTAATTCAGTTATGTTTGTTGGAGCAGGGAATTCAGAGATTGCTTCAATTTTTGTGGGGTCTGCTTTAATACCGTCGCTGCTCACTATATATTCGACATATCTCACAACACTTTGTAGTAACTGCACTTTCTTCGGATTAAGAGTAATACCGTGTTCTCGACATCTGTTTAGTACAGCCACTACAGTATTCAAGTGCTCCTGTGCGGTTTCGCCTTGAATAAGAATGTCATCTACCACTTTTTCGACTTTTTCAATGCCTTGCAGAGCTTCATCGCCTCTTGCGCAATATTCGTCTTGAGAAGAAGCTAGTCCCATCGGAGCTCGAAGGAATTTAAATCTTCCGAACGGCGTAATGAATGTGGTAAAGTTTTGACTTTCTTTTTCTAAAGGTACTTGCCAGTATCCTTTAGTGGCGTCTAATGTTGAGAAAAATTTAGACGAAGAGGAAATATTCGAAATAGCTTCAGCAGGTGATTTAGATGGATGATATGAACGGCGTACGTATTTGTTCAATTTCTGCAAATCAATACAGAGACGAATTCCACCATTGGGTTTTTGTACAACAACCATAGGGTGCACCCAATCAGTTGCTTCTGTTACTGGTGCAATGACTCTGGCTTGTACAAGTTGGTCAAGCTCTGTCTTCACCATCCTTCTGAACGCTAAAGGTATTTGGCGTGGAACAGGTAAAGCAAATGGAACAGCATCATCTTTCAAGGAAATTTTCATGGGTTTACTGTTCATTTCCCGTAATGTTGTGTCTTCAGAAAACACATCGCTGTACGATTTTATCAACTTGTTCTCAATTTTACTAATTTCTGCTTCAGTTGGGTTCTCTGATATAATAAATCTTGGGTTCTCTGCTTTTAATATGCTTGCTAATTTTCGAGGTGTTTTTGATGAATTTATCGGTTGAGGATACGTGTCAGGTAGAATGTTAACCTGTTGACATACGTACCAAGCAAGCAAAAAATCTTCTACCTCAGGACAGACGTAAATGGTTTCTTCCACGAATCGGCCGCAGTATTCGATGATGCATGGGAAAGTCCCTACGCATGTTACGGTCTGCCGGTTTACTGCACTAAGAGTGTCTTGATTTGGCGGCATTAGATTAGCAAGGTCTATTCCGAGCCGTTGAATGATGTTTACCCCAACAAGACTTGCTTCAGCACCTGTGTCTGGTGTAGCTTCTGTGGAACCTAGCGGGTTACGATGTTTAAGAGAAAAAAGATTAACAGTTATTTTGGGCGCCGCGGAGTTAGCGAAATTTACATTAGCATTGCATCTACGCTTTATTTGTCCCGTTAACTTTTTCTTCGTTTCTTCGCGTCTGTTAAACCCGGGTTTGTTGTGAAAGCACATTGATGTAGAGTGACCTTTTTTGCGACATATTAAGCACTCTGTATCCTTTGCGGGACAGTGGGTTTGACCTTTTGGTGGGCAGGTCTTTTTACCGCATTTTGTACAGGGCTTTTTATTGCGCTCTTTAGATTTATAGAAATTTCGACGAAATTTGCTTTGGTACGCTCTTCTCTCATTCAGCTGTCGGCTTATTCGCGCGTCGTCTAGTTTTGCTGACTCTTCTGATCTGCATAAATCAGTGACGGTCTGAAGATCAGGTAATGGGGACATGGCTAGGAGCTTTGTTCGAGTCTCTTTGTCATATATTCCCGACATGATTTTTGTGACTAAACGACGATTTAAACATTCATTGCACAAGTCTGCGTCTCTTGCCAAAGTTTTAATTGCGATTAAAAACGAATCAAAGTTTTCGCCAGCCGCTTGCTTTCTCTCTTCAAATGCGACGCAATGTCACACTTCATTTATAATTTTAATCATAACTATGTAGTGTATCCCCGTTAAAAGCAGTTCGTAGTTTTATAAGAGAATAAATGCGGCTCTTTGAGCGCTGTCTGCGATATACGTCCAATTTGTTATATGGCTCAATACATGTATCTTTTTCTCTTTTTTTCTCCTCTTTGTATTGACGTAATATGTTTTTTTGACTAACGTCATTGTACTGGAAAATTCGCGTATATTCCACTTGATTCGCGTAACGAACTCTCCAGGGGTTTCTGGCTGAATCTTGAATTTACGAGAAAGTTTACGTCACGTGATTTTGTTTTCTATATAAAGCCGATGCGTAGCGAGAAATGTATGATGATTATTATCGTTGTGAGATAATTTGAAGCGACTCGAGTGGCGGCTCGAGCGAAGGTGATTTGTTTGGCCACAGGAGGTGGACCGTTAGATGTTGTGTCGGTGGACAATTGTTGAATTTATTTGGTGCCAGTGGTTGGCAGTTTTGTTCTACAGAGGTAGAATTATTTGTGTTGATTGAGTCGAGTTATAGTGTTAGTTTCGCTTTGCAGTTTGGCAAAGCGTGGAATAGAAGTTTCGTCGGACGTGATATTTTTGTAATACATCTGTTTTTATTAGAGAAAAGGGTCTCTGTTTGTTGTGAAAAAGAATCTTCAACGAAATCAATCCGAGCTTTCGTTAACCAACTGTATAAACCGTCAGGCTCATAGCAAAACTACTTTTTGAGCCGGAATAAAATAAAATTTAGACACAGCTTTGTTTCAGCGCAGGTATTCGGGTTACCTAGCTCAACTGGTCCTTTGGGATTCCCGAACAAAGTTTGTGACACGCAATCTAACGCTATGTTTCTTTGACTCCGGATGTAATTTTTGATTTTATCTAACACTTCGTCTGGTTTAAGTGTAGTATCATCCGGGATAAGAAGTACGTGTTCTACGGCTTCTCGCATTTCCATCGAAAAAAAACCGCGAAGCAATGCCAACTGACTGCTCAATGGCAGCTCTGTTGCAAGCGAGACCGTAGCATAATCGTTGTACGATTTACGCCATTTCGCAAATTCAGCTAACGAAATTCCCACCTGCAGTGTGGAAGGCTTTTGTGCGTCCGCTTTGGTTCGCCTTGCCTCGTTGTTAGAATTGTTGACGTCAATGGTTTGCTCACGTGATTCGCTTCTTTCGCTATTCGCGCTTTGAGGCAGCTGCTGTTGCGAAAATCGTTCGATTATTTGTTGCATTTGTCGCTGGCTTTCAGACTGTGCCTCTAAAAGAGTTTTTAACCAAGAAGGAGGTTCATCATTATTAATATTACTATTCGTGTTTTGATTAGATTGAGATAATTCGGCTATACGTTTGTTTGCTGCTTCTAATTCTGCTTGCAGCTCTCGCTTGTTTTTTGCCATTTTGCTTTTATCTTCAATCTTTTACAAATCTCCGATCATAAACTTGCAGTATACTTTTATAATGGTTCGTAAGCTTATTTTCTTCAACAAATTTATAAGCTGACTGCCGGCGACGCCATGTTATGAGTTCCACTAGTATCTGCAGTTAGCTCTTTTATTTATACGGAGTTACACGATAGTTATACGACTGAATCTGTAAGTTATACTAATAATTTATCACGCGGTTAACCACACTTATCAAACCAGAGAGAAGAAGGCAGTAGAGCCGTGCGCTATGACGTCACATACTATAACATATATAGACTGACTGTTCTCTCTGGGTGCACTGTGCTTGCTCCGGTTTTTCTCTATATAAATTTCAAAAAAAATTCTCTAGGTTACTCTTGGACTTATTCAAAATTTCTATCTCCTTCTCAAGCTTTCTCTACCTTCATCTTCAAAAAAGAGCACTTCAAAAAAATCACTTTATCTCTCTTAACATTACCAATTTTTCCAATCTCCCAAATCACCCTTCACTAACTTCTACTTACATCCTCAGTTTGATCTCTCCCAACTTCCGCAAACCCAACCCTCTATTTCTCCCCTTACCTTATTTACTTTTCATTATTCTTCTCCTTCTCGAAACTACCGACGAATTCTCTAGTGAAATGCCAGTAAAATTCGGCCTGTTCATACTGAACTCATCCAATTTTTCGCTAAACCAGAAGAATTTTCAATCCATCAATATAAATCATAAGCAAAAAATTTAAGTAATGTTAATCGAATATATTATAGAAATAAAGTAGCATGCCATCAACCTGTGCATCGATCGTAGTATACAATGGGTCATTTGCTTGATGAATAACATAACCAATATCTTCGTAGTTTTAGACCTGATTGTGTTACGTAATGGTAATAATTTGTTGCAAATAAACGACCGCTTTGGAGCGGATCTTTTGGGAAAGCTCCTTCAGGTTATTTGGGACCTGCTGCAATAATTGATTTCTTGATCTCTGAGTTTACAATAATGGTGGGAAAGTCGTCATTCTTGCTTGCATCTAATCTATCTTTAGTTGTATCGGAATTTTCTCCATTGGTACTATTGTTGAAAACTGTTGACGTCAACAAGTCGGAGAGTAAATTCTGTCTCACGAATGATGTCTTGCTCATTCGCTTTGAATGTTTCTGGTCGAGTTAGCCACGAACTCAGTCGCTGAGAGTTTCTGGTTGCCTCAGTTATTTTTCTCCTCTTAGCTTGTCTCTTTTGTGCTCTGCTTTGATAATTTCTTTTCATATTAAATTGTAGTCAACTTGAGTTTACAATGTTGTTACTCAAAACCTAAAAAGTTTAATAAAATTTAGACAACGGTTAGTAAAGTTTAATGTAACAAACTCTCTTTGTTATTGTTTTTCCAGCTCAAGAAATAGTATTGCTGCAAGCGTAAAGACTACGGTATGTTTTGCAAAAAGGATTCATATAGAAAGCTCAAACCTGACTTTTCAATCACTCAAATCACAGCTTCTTTCAACGAAAGAAGTTTATTAACAGAAATTACAAATCTGATCACTAACTAATAGAATTACGTCTAACATTCAGATGGCTAAACTAAATCTACGTAGCTTATTCAAATAGAATAATTACTATAATTCTCACAAACTAAAGCGTTAGATCTCACTAACCCTTTAAACTCTAATCCTTTCTAATAGGCAAAACAGTAACACAACAAAACGCTAACTTTCACAGCACAAATTACGAATTTACCCATTTATATAAAGCGGGTAAAATTTAGCAGAAAAAATTAGCAACTTCGAGAAGATACTCTATTTTCTTATTTAATTATTACGACGATACAAATCAAATCAAATCAACATACTTTTATTTGGGGAAAAAAATAATACAAATAACGAAAATGAAACACTAAAATAGAATAAAAAAATTTAGCCGCAAGGAGACTGCGATTTGACCTTTCGTTCTTCTAGTCAGCAGTCACCCTTGAGAGCAAAACTACAGGTACAATTACTTGTAAAATTTAAGTGTTGCAAGGAAGAGGGTTTTTTCATTTTAAATAATAAGCCAGGCAGACAATTATTGTTACGTCACAAAGCACCAAGTTAAAAGGCTGGTAAACAAGTTATGTAACATGTGATACTATTAAGTTACTGGACTATGGTATAAAATTGTAGAATTATCTCGAAACTATTACGTGACATTCCGTATGAATTACGTCATAAAGCAAAACTTATTGCAATTACAAGGTAAAATAAAGCGGATAAATATGATCATTATAGCTTAAATTTATTTTACTAACAGACTTGAGTGGGGGTAGCGCAGGGATAGCCTATATTGAACACCGGGATCGCTTACTTTGCTTTTTTCAGTGATCACGCTTGACAACAATGGTGCTAGACAATTGTCGCTTGACTGTTTACGATAGCTGCATTAGCGCTCTTAATGAAAATCCTTTATACGAAGCGGCACCATCAAATACAACTCTAGGTTTCTTTTGTTTTGTTAGAGAGAAAGGCAAATACCAACAAGAATTCTTTTTCAACGCATTGTCAACAGGTGCCAACCAACCGGCCGAAATCAATTCATCAAAAGTTTCAATCAGGTTGCATTTCATTATCGAATTTTTTAACGCTTGGCGGCGTAACAAAGCGATGCGTTCCAAAGCGTAGTTAAAATTATTAGGCATTACATTAATCAGATCTTTTTTCATAGCAGCCGAAATTTCATAACGATTATTAACAACTTTAATATTGGGCTCTACCAGCAGACGTGTGATTTGGTCATTTTTTGACGGTTGAATTAACTCATTTTTATTTCATAATTGCGCAAACAATCTTTCAAAAACGAGACTTCTCGTTTTAATTGCTCACAACTACACTCGTGAATTTCTTTGACCTTATTAATTTTAAAGTTGTGATGCAAATCTGATTTGACATTCAAAGACCACCACTTGCAATAGGACCGAGTCTAATCAGGACATAATTTGGTTTTTCTTGGAGTGCTCCTTTTCTTTCTTCCAAAACGATGAGTAAAAATTTATGAGGTTGTCCGATTAAAATGTCCACAGAATTTACTTCAGGTATGGTTGGAATTTTAACTTCTTTAAAATGTTCTAAATTAGCGATATTTATCTTATGAGGTAAAACACGTTCATCATCCAAAAATCCGGGAACAACTACTGCATCGTTTACTGTAAATATTTCTTTAGTTGTAAGAGGCTCAAGGTTAAATTGCACTACCCCACTAGCAGGCATGGTCTCTTCTCCTAACGTACGTATTGTTATTCCATTGCTGTCCTTCATTTTTAGACCAAGTTCATTGCTCAACGCTTCTGAAATAAGAGTAACTTGCGAGGCCGCATCGTGTTGTGCATACATTAACGCACACCTTCCGGAGCTAGGATTGACGTCCTTTACAGCACTTGTGCGAAGCAATACTAAATTGTTGTTATTAGGGACCATCTTCCTAACGACGACATTTTCGGTACTCGTTTCTTCCTCATTAGATTTTTCGGTACTTACTGGCTTGGCGGCCCCAAGGTTAACCGAGGTTGATCTACTGTAAAATTCGTGCAAAACGCCTGAATGCTTATTTTTGTATTTAGGTCCACACTTATGACATTTAGAGTGAAGCTCACAGTCACGAACAAAATGTCCGACAGAAAGGCAATTAAGACATTTTCCGGCTTCTATGATTTTCTTTTTTTTATCGGCAATACTCAACTTTTTAAACTTCGCACAATCTCCAAGAAAATGTTTCAATTTCTCATTTACGCACAAAAAACAATTAGGCGGCGACTTAACACTGACTTTGCTCCACTTTTTTGAGCTATTTCCTTGTTTGTCTGGACGTTCACCATTACTACTCTGTTCCACCATCTCAACGCCGACCTGTCTAACACGTAATCAAGGTGCAGGGTCTTTAGATTTTTCCTTGTCATTTGATTTAAAAAAGGTATGCGCATACTCGGACGTTATAATACTCAACTCATTCACAATAAATTTACGTAAATAGTCGAACCTAGGTCAATTTAAGTCAAGGCCAACTTGTTTAAGGTAATCAAGATAACGCCTTTTAAGAACTCCAGGAAGACGATTAGCAACATCTAATAGCAACTGACCAGATAATTTTTCTACCTCGTTTCGGCAGCGTGGTCGAGTGGTTAAAGCACCGGACTGATGATCAACATGGTCTCGGTTCAAAACACACTTGCGCCATTCTGTTGTGTCCTTGGGAAAGGCACTTTACGGCACTTTTTCCTGCTTGGTGGTCTTGGCAAGCAGTTCTAAAATACAGTATCTCTACTAAATTACTAGCGGACAGCAATATCTTGGCATCTCCGGAAGCAGGTCGGGGTAATTGCCTACCCTATGTATAGCGCCTCCGTCGCTTTCCTGCGAGACAGGAGGATAAATATAGAGATAAAATAAAAAAAAATACCTCGTCATGAGTATAAGCAAACACTTCCAAAGTATCATATCTTCATTAAAGGCTTTTAATAAAGCAACAGTGTGAACTACTTTAGATTCAGTGCTTATTCTAACTATTTCGGGCTCTGTAATAAGACCTCCTAAAACACCATATCTTTCGCGTAACCTTGCAATGGCTTTCTCGACCAGTTCTGACGTAGACAAATTTTTCATAGGGGCGAAAAATAAATTCACTAATTCTCGCGCTTGACCAACGCACGAAGCTCTGAGAAGAATTTTTTGCTGCATGGGCTTTCACCCATGCCTAGACAAGCCGTCCTAGACATGGAGTTTACTTTGAAAAAATAAAAGTTACTTGTAAAAAATTTAAGCTATCCTTAAGACACTGTAGAAAACTCATGGAACAGCATAAATCGGATGCCTTACTAATTGCTCTTCAATCAAACTCTTTAAGAACAGCATTTTGGAAAAAAATACATGCAGTGTACAGAAAAGATAAGAACAGCATTCCACTCTCTGTTGGCAATGCTACTGGTCAGACTGATGTTGCAAATATGTGGAAATGCTACTACAGTAGACTTCTAAACAGTGCATCTGGTAAAAGTTATGACAAAATTTTTGTTGATAACTTTCTAACCCGCCGATCCAGTTTTTGCAATATAACCAACTTTCAGTGCACATAGCTCCTATGATGTGTAATTTAATTAAAAAATTACCTTTACAGAAATCTGCTGGTGCTGATGGTATCACGGCAGAACATTTACGGTATGCTCACTATTGTGTTTGTATTTATTAATACTTAAGCGTTTTGTTTAATTTATGTGTGAGTCATGGGTTTATTCCTGAAGATTGTCTTATTACTGATATACGTAGTTCCTATTCTCAAGTGTAAAAATAAAGATGCAACTAATGTAGGTAATTACAGACCTATAGCTGTGGTTACTACTATTTCTAAGCTTTTTGAACATTTTACATTATTTTACATAAAGCCTTTTTTGTCAACGAGTGATCACCAATTTGGGTTTAAGCGTGGTACAGGAACTGATATGCGTATCTTCTTGCTCAAGCAAATCATTTCGTCTTACCTTCAACAGGGTAGCCCTATTTTTTCAGTATTTTTAGATGCCTCTAAAGCGTTTGACCGAGTATCTCATGAACTCTTGTTTAAAAAGCTGTTATTGCGTGATGTTCAAGCATATCAAACAATTTGCAGTATGATTATTTGCTTCCACAAAGAAATATTTTTCTCCCCATTTTTCATTAAACACGCGACATTCAGTATCTACTTTTCTTTTCTTGGTAGCCATTGAAACAGTATGCCTTCTCGATCAAACTAAAAATGTTTTGTTGCATCTTTTACCAACAAAAAATAATTGAATGAATGAGTTTGTGATGTCATAAAAATCAGTTGCTTGCTCACCCGCTTAGTACTAGCTAGATTTATTTTTTAAACTTCTACCCAATTCTCGATGTACCGCCAACAAATAATTATGATTGATTAGAAAGCAAATTTGCCTGTTTCGGAATTTTCTTAACATAACTACTGTACTGTACAGTAGGTAAAAGATCTAAATTAATTTCAAACCCTTGAACCACGACTGAGCCTTGTTCACTTGGTTTGTCCTATCAACCAAATCTTGATAATATTTTTTGTAAATTATTGTTTTTTTATATTTCTTTTAGTGTTTTAGACAACATGGAACGGGCCGGATGAAATCACCTCGCGGGCCGGATCCGGCCCGTGAGGATGTAAGTAGAAGTTAGTGGAGGGTGATTTGAGAGATTATATCTATTTACATTTGATCTACTCACATCATCATCATCATTACATCATTACTCTACTTACATCCGGATCCGGCCCGCGGGCCGTAGTTTGGTTACCACTGTATTAGCGATTTTGACAACAAGAACGCTTGACAAAGTGATTAAAGCATTTGAAATACATCTACAACGATTAAACGGTCAAAAATTAGGGTTAAAGAGCAAAACTAAGTAAACATCTACAACTACGCTATAATTTTTATTAATTTTTTTTCAACCAAGAGCAGGTTGCATCTATTTCGTAAAGACTAGGGCTTCAATATTTTATTTCGGTTATTTTACATATCTTAATCCTAAATGACCGTTCCCCTTCTTCGTCTACCAACCTACAGCTCTTCACAACCTCCTCTATCTTGGCTAAACACTTTCTAATTTTCAAATCTTTTTCTTTCTACTGTATATATCTATCCTGTCGCTGTTGTTCATCCTTTCTCATGGGGACATTTACCCCTGGTCCTCAGATCCCTGTTCCATTGGTACTTGTTGGGTCACCTGAGGAAATAGGTCAGTATATAGACTGACTGTTCTCTCTGGGTGCACTGTGCTTGCTCCGGTTTTTCTCTATATAAATTTCAAAAAAAATTCTCTAGGTTACTCTTGGACTTATTCAAAATTTCTATCTCCTTCTCAAGCTTTCTCTACCTTCATTTTCAAAAAAGAGCACTTCAAAAAATTACTTTATCTCTCTTAACATTACCAATTTTTCCAATCTCCCAAATCACCCTTCACTAACTTCTACTTACATCCTCAGTTTGATCTCTCCCAACTTCCGCAAACCCAACCCTCTATTTCTCCCCTTACCTTATTTACTTTTCATTATTCTTCTCCCTCTCGAAACTACCGACGAATTCTCTAGTGAAATGCCAGTAAAATTCGGCCTGTTCATACTGAACTCATCCAATTTTTCGCTAAACCAGAAGAATTTTCAATCCATCAATATAAATCATAAGCAAAAAATTTAAGTAATGTTAATCGAATATATTATAAAAATGAAGTAGCATGCCATCAACCTGTGCATCGATCGTAGTATACAATGGGTCATTTGCCGTCAGTTGTGCCGGAGTTGTACCGGAACTGTGCCGGTTCGGTGCCGGATCTAGCGGAGGATCCTAACCCTAGCTCTAGCTAAAACAACGAGTTCGATTCCCAGGCAGAGCAACGAAGTCGCGTTAAAACCTAACTTGTGCCGAGCAACGAAATCGCGTTGGAACCTAACTTATGTCGAGCAACGAAGTTGTGAGTTTGATTTTCACCCAAAGCTACGAAGTCGCTATGAAACCTAACTTATGCCGAGCAACGAAGTTGCGAGTTTGATTCCCAGACAGAGCGACAAAGTCGCTATGAAATATAACTTATGCTGAGCAACGAAGTTGCGAGTTTGATTCTCACCCAGAGCGACCAAGTCGTGTTGAAACCTAATTTATGCCGAGCGACGAAGTTGCGAGTTTGATTCCCAGGCAGAGCGACGAAGTCGCGTTGAAACATAACTTATGCTGAGCAACGAAGTTGCGAGCTTGATTCTCACCCAGAGCGACGAAGTCGCGTTGAAACCTAACCTGTGCTGAAAAATATCGGTAGTCTTGTCAAAGCTGTTGTTCTAAACTTTCAACTGTCTTTCTATTGCAAGGACACGCCAGTAGTCTTTCAGCTGTCCGTAACGAGGTTGGAGCAGCTGTCCTTCTACTGCAAAGATACGTCAGCAATTAAAAAGTTTCCTAGAGAACGGTTACAAAACATGATGCAATCTATGACGTGATACAAAATGGTATATATAAGACAGCGTGATTTGGTTTCGCCATTGAAATATGTCACAAGATTCTGTCTCTCGAGAGTTAGAAGCTGAAATGTTTCACTGCTTAAACCCAAAAAAACCGCATATACTGTATGTGACAAAGAGGATCGTATGCAAACCTTTCCCAACTCTTGTTATGATCAGGAAAGTCCACGCCGCACGAACTGGTTGACTCAGGATTTTATTGTATGGGTTCTGGTGACCGTGTCAGCTGTTTCTATTGTGGAGGAAAATTATTTCACTGAAAACTGCGTGACAACCCGTGGTACGAGCATGCAAAGTAGTTTCCTTTGTGCGAATTTGTTTTAAAGAAACAAGGTGTGAAATATGTGGATAAAGTATGCCAAAAACATCCAGGTTTACATCGACCAAATATGGAAAATCCAATTCGATCCGCTGCAACAAATCAGCTACGTACCGTGTTGACCAATCAAACGCAAAGCACGGTTGCAGCCGAGGAAAGAAGTCAAAGATTAGAAGCAATGATGCTGCTTGACCCTCACGTGAAATATGCAAAAATGCATAGGCATTGAAGACACCAAGATCCGTTATGCTCTTTTGCAACAAATGGAAAAAAATAATTGCAACTTCTCCAATTGCCAAGAGCTACTCAACCTTGTTTTGGACATAGAGAAAGAAGACAAATGCATGAAATGTAAAAACAAGGAAAAAATGCGATTTGCATGCCTTGTGGACACATGATATTATGCTGGACCTGTATACAAGACATTTATTCTTGTTGGTTGTGCACTCAAAGCTTGTCCGAAACAATCCGCGTCAAACAATGGTAATTGCACAAGAGCTTAAGACATGTTTTTGTTCTTCGAGTGAAAACATCAAAGTAGAAAACTAATGAAACTCGTCTCAAACAAATTGTTTCTAATAAAACCAGAATCGTTAAAGGTGTTATGGTTCTATTTTTAAAAATGTTTTGACCGTGTAAAATAAAGTACATTAAAAATTGACAGTGAATATATATTTACACATTTTTCACACTGGTATTTATGCTAAGTCCTTAAAACTACCGTATAAAAGATTTAAATCGTATCTATTTGACAATCAAAGTCTGACATTCTGCACAGCTTTTAATCGGGAAGCTGTAAAATATCCAAACGAAAAACCGTGAACGCGTTTCTAAAACGTCAACTGTGGATAGGGCTCGAAAAAAAATTAAAAATTTTTATATTGCTTATACTTTCAAAAACTCTTGAAAAGTCTGCAATTGTAAACTTACCGTTTCATATTTTGAAACTTTTAGATAAAAATTTACATTGTTTAAAATTCTTCAAACACAAAAAAACCGACAGAATCCTACAAAATTGTGGTTTATTCGAGATTTTTTGCTGTTCTTTACCGTTTTCCAATTTGTATCTGCATACCAGCAACAGAACATCAGCTGCAGATTTTTGTGGAAAAGCAACACGGATTTAATTTTATTAATTTCGACTCAAATCTTTTCGTGAATATTATTTTTCGTGAATTCGTGAATATTATAGTTTTTCAAACCTCGAAGCTTGCGAGTATGAATTGTTTAGAGCAGGGCTTCCCAAACTTTTTCGCTTGCGACCCCTTTTAATCTCCAAAAATTTTCCGCAACCCTTTACGATTAAAATGATAAACAGAGCAAAATATGCGTTTGTGATAACACTGGTCAACAAAAAAAAATTTTTTTATTGGTGCCTCAAATATTAGAGCTGTTTTGGAGTATATTTGGGGCGCTGATTCCGAAAATGACGGCGGTTTTTTCGCATCAGCTCTAGTTTTTGAGATACGGTATACCGCTCATATTTGTTTGCTTGTAAACCTGTGTAGAGCATTTACGTCAGTGGATTAATGGAAAGAGACGAAGTTTACAATTTGGTGTCACAATGGTTTGGAGGGAACCTAAAAATCCTCACGATGATTGCTATTTTTGTATGGTTAACATTAAGTGAATCAACCGTAACAATAGAAGAAAATGGATATACCCCGACTTAGAATCAGCAAGACGGCCTGTCCCGCATTCAGACGAAGTTCCCATTCCTGTGTTTGACCACCTAACAGAACTAATAGAAAGCTCTGATGAATTAGTTCTGTTGATGCAGCAGTGACCTGTAGCAGTGAAAGTGAGTTTCAGGGCGCAGTTGCTACACCGCTGCGATTTAATCAGTTTGAGCTGAATGACCTGGTCAGAGACCTCAATCTTTCAAAAGAGACATCGGAAATCCTCGCATCCAGGCTAAATGAGAAAAATCTTCTTCAGCCTGGTACTAATATTACGTTTTATCGTAGAAAAGAAAAAGATTTACTGCCCTATTTTTCGAAGGAAAACAATCTGGTTTTCTGCAATGATGTTGGGGGGCTTCTACAAAAAACGAGACTAACAGAATACAATCCACAAGAATGGCGCCTTTTTATTGACAGTTCTGTAAGAAGTTTAAAATGCGTTCTACTCCATAATGGCAATAAGTATGCTTCCATTCCAATAGGCCATTCAATTAGTATGAGAGAAGAATATGATTCGATTAAACAAATTCTGGAAAAGGTAGCATACCTTAAGTATCAGTGGAAAATATGTATAGACCTAAAAATGGTAAACTTTCTTCTGGGCCAGCAAAACGGTTATACAAAGTATCCTTGTTTTCTCTGTATGTGGGATAGCAGAGCAAAAAGTGAACACTGGACAAGAAAAGAGTGGCCTTTGAGGAAAGAAATGATTGCAGGCGAGAAAAACATCATTCATCAACCCTTGGTTACCACAGAAAAGATCATTCTCCCACCGTTGCATATAAAACTTGGTCTTATGAAGCAATTCGTCACGGCATTGAATACAGATGGAGCATGCTTTCGATATTTGTGCAGTGCATTCCCAGGGATGAGTATGGAAAAGATTAAAGCAGGAATTTTTAATGGTACACAGATCAGGCAGCTTATAAAAGATTCACAATTTGCTAGGCATATGACCGAACACGAATCAGCTGCTTGGACCGCATTTGTGCTGATTATTATAAACTTTTTGGGAAATTACAAGGCAAGCAACTATGTAGAGCTTGTAACCAATATGTTAAGCAGCTTTAAAGATCTTGGCTGCAACATGAGCATCAAAGTCCACTATCTTCATAGCCATTTAGACCATTTTTCAAAAAATCTTGGTGACCTAAGCGAGGAGCACGGTGAAAGGTTTCACCAGAATATAAGAGTAATGGAGGAGCGGTACCAAGGAAAATGAGATGAAACGATGCTAGCTGATTATTGTTGGAGTTTGCAAAGGCACTGTCCTGATACTAAACACTCCAGAAAGTGCTACAAAAGACACTTTTTAGATGTTATGTAATTACTAGAATAAAGTCTTGCATTTTTCAATGTCTATTGCTTTCATCGGGGTATTTTATTATTTTGTGTTGTTGAAAATACGTCAAACACGTAGTTACTTTGCTATTGCGCATTTGACATACCTTTAAATAATCTTAAACAAATTCTTTGTTGCTTAAGATCCATGTATAACAGATAAAAGTCAAAATTATAGGGGTATGCCGTAACTCAAAAACCAGAGCTGATGCGAAAAAACCGATGTCATTTTTGGAATCAGCGCCCCAAATATACCCCAAAACAGTTTTAATACTTGAGGCACCAAATTGTGTGTTGACCAGTGTAATTTATTGAAATGCAAAAACTAGAACAAGCTACCAATACTCAAAGCCTACAATTTACACGTAGGTAGCTCATTGGAAACAAAACAAAATAAAACAAAAAAGCAAGCACATTTATTCAATGTGATGGGTGCGACTGCTTTCTGCTGCAAAGCAAGTCCAACCGTGGCTCAATATTTCTTAATGCTGGTCTCAAAGCGGTTTCAATATTGCTTAGGCTGGAACGGTATTTTGTTTTGATTGCGGTCAACGTTGAAAACGCTGATTCGCATAGATACGTCGAGACAAACGGCAGGAGTGTGCTTACTGCTAAGTCAGATAGTAATGGATATTCCGCTCTTACGGTAAGCCAAAAAGTGTGAAGTTTTTTTTTAGAAAATTCAAGCCGCAACTTGGAGTCAGAAGATCGATCAGCAAGCTCTTCCTGAAATCTAAGAGAGAGGTACTTGGTACTTTGTTTTTGCATTGCAAATGGGTTTTGGATCCAATCTAAATTGGTATTATCTAATTCTGGAAGAAAATAATTCTGAAACTGTTTCAACAGATTTGACAAATGCTCAATTACAAGAGGTGTAATAACGTTCGATTCCACATCATTGTTAGCCAAAAATTCTTCTGTAAATGAGAACATTTCAAATGAACCATTTTCAACCTTTTGTTTCCAAATGTTTAATTTTTTGATAAACGCTTCAATTTTAGATTTTAGTGTAAAAATATTGGTGTTTTCTCCTTGGAGGGACAAATTAAGTTCGTTCAGTTTTTCAAGCAAATCTGATAAATAGCATAATTTCAACAGCCAACTCTCATTGCGAAGATGATGGACCAAATCGGAATTTTTTTCCGTTAGAAAAATCACAACTTCATATTTCAACATTAATAGCCTTTTCAAAGCTTTGGCTTTTGAAAGCCACCTTACTTTACAATGCAGTAAAAGGGTCTTAAACTCCGATTCCATTTCACCACATAAATTTGCAAAAATACGGGTATTCAGTGCGCGACTCTTAATAAAGTTAATAATTTGCACAGCATTTTGTACTACAGCATTTAAATTTGGAGAAATTTTTTTAGCTACCAGAGCCTCTCGGTGAATCATACAGTGTGTAAAAGTAATAGATGTATCACTCGCAGATCGCACTCTTGCATGAAACCCAGCTGTATGTCCTGTCATTGCAGCAGCTCCGTCAGTACACACACCAACACAATCCGTCCAAAATAGTCCCACTTCCTGGAAAAAATTATCAACCATCTGAAAGATATCCATCCCTGTAGTACGTCCATGAAATGGTTGACAAAACAGTAAATCCTCTAGAATGTCGTTATTGTAAATGTATCTAACATATGATAAAAGATATGCCTTATTGGTTATGTCCGTCGACTCATCAAGCTGGATAGCAAATTTACGGCTTTTTTTAATTCGTGCAATGAGTTGCTCGCGTTGATCTTTGCTGATTTCCGAAATTCGTCTTGCCACAGTATTGTTTGATAATGAAATTTTTTGCATTTCATTCGCCTCTTTTTTGCCGTAAATAATTGCGCTCATTTTAATTGCAGCGGGTAAAATAAGTTCTTCGCCGATATTGTAAGGTTTCTTACATTTTGCAATCAACAAAGAAGCCTCAAACGATGCTCTTATATACTTTCCTTCATTTACAAATTCACTTTCAAATGATTGTCTTTGTCTTTCCGATGTTCGCAGTAAGCGATGAAAAAACTCCACAGGCTTATTGCGATGAGAATCATGCTTGGTGTGAAGATGTCGTTTCAATTTAGCAGGCTTAAGACTCTCACTTGCCAACACTTTATTGCAAATTAAACAAAGTGGGCGATGTTCATCGTTTTCCGATATGAAAGTGAAACCATATTGCAAAAAACTTTCGTTATAAGTTCTCTTTTTGGTATGACTAGCCTTATTTTTCTCATTAAACTTGAAGTTTTTCGATGTGCAAGTCAGTGTTGCATCTGCCTCAATCGCTGCTTCAACATCATCAGTAGTAGGCTTATTACCGTTATCGTCAAACTTTTTTAACCAGCTATCCATTGATTAAAATAAAGTAAATCAAAATTAAAAATTAACTTCACTTAGTAAGATTAATTCAAAGCTAAATAAGAATAATATTAAATGATAAATAATAACTATTAATTTTTTATTATTAATCAATTATTTTTTACTTTAGAAAACAGTTCGAAAACGTTTAATTTTTTCAGTAAAAATGCTTGCTACCGAGCCTCTCGTCTGCCGAGTTCTTTTGGCGCCATAAACCGAAATGACAAAACAAAAAGTTATGCATCCAGCTGTGCCACGTGATACGAATGTGGAAACGTTCATCCGCTGTCAATTAACAAAGTCCCATTGTTCAGCACTAAGACTAGGCTTACTTACGTTGAATCTACCTCTAAGTTAAAAATGATGTTTTGCACAATTGCACCAGTTTTATACGTGTTAAAAGTACAATAGTTTATGCAGTACTTTTTGTAAAATTGGTATACATTCTGCGACCCCTGAAGTTCGTTACGCGACCCCTTGCGGGGTCGCGACCCCCAGTTTGGGAAGCCCTGGTTTAGAGCATAAACGGTGTTGTTAAACAGGGACAAAACGTTTCAACATTATTTTGCACGGTTTCAGATTTTTTTGTTTGCATTTTACTCAATTTTTCTTTTAAAAGCGATACAATAAATTATTAGTTGTTTGAAAACAATGCGCTTTTTCTTAATATCAGTTAATCTGTTTTTAAACTATCTCTTCGCCAAACAAAGTAAAGGCGCTTTTTATTCCACGATTTTTTTTTTTGAAAACTACTTCCAAAAAATAACGAACCAAGACTATTTAGGGTCGTCTCATAAAAACTATTGCGTCTGTCACAATTTTTAAACCGCCTGACCTGTTGATACAAAAAACTTGTATGTTTTACGTTGCACAATGATTGATGCAAATTCTTCAAGTTTTTCTAACCTCAAAACGATTTGATTGTGGCTTTTTTCAAGTAAAAGTTTTGTTAAAAGTCAAGAAGTCACTCTTTAGCAAAACGTAAAACTTTTATAATTTTTTCGACTTTGAAAACAAGAAAATAGTGTTTAAAACATTTAATAAAAGAACTGTTTGTTAAGAAAATCTTGTAATCCTTTCAAAACCTATTTTGCAAAGTCTAAGATTGCACTTACGCAATTTCACATCAAATTTTGCGTTTCGTTGCAAAAGAAAAACAGTCAGCATTACGAATATTGCCAAGATTTTTAAAGTTGAAACCTTTTTGATTGAAAAATAACAAAAAATCAGGCAATTTGCAAAACAATATCACTTTTCCAACAACTTTTTCAGCTTGTGACCTATTGAATTAATTTTATAATAAAACATTATACCTCAAAAATCAGCAAAACAATACGTTTTTAAACAATTTTCAACATCTATTTTATATATCAGGCAAAACTTCTCGACATCATGTCTGATGAAAAAATACATGGTGTCACCCACTTTGTTTTCAATATATGGGTCAGTGAACTTGAGTCTTGTCTTAAAAAACGATGCTTTGTTTTTCTACTCGTAAAACTACGATTCGGATTTTTAAAAGATGCAGACGTGTTAACGTAGAGGTGTGATTTTAACTGCACCATACATTTCAATAAATTATTCTCTTGTCTTATCGTCTTTTTAGACAATTTAACACGTAAAACTTTCTTACATCAAGATTTATAAGTAAAATTTTTCTTTAGGTAAAATATTATATAAAAGTTGTAATTTACAAAAAAGCACAAAGTATCTGAATTACATTTTGTAACGAATTTTACTGTTTTTGTAAAATAGTCGGTTTTGGAAGCAAAAATCTTCATTGTTTATGTCAAATCTTTGAAAAGTTTGCTGCTGACAACATTTAAAACAACCCCATTCTCTACCGATTCTTTGTATAATCATAAAACTATTTCTTTAAGACATCAAAGGTCTACAAAAAAGTAAATTTTTCTAGTTTTCAATCAAGACAGACGATGTGGCGCACCCCAGTGTCAGATGAAAAACCGTTACTTGCGTCACACACTTTTCGAGGTTATTGAATTGTTGCGTATGTTTTTCAGTTCCAATTCACTGTTTGGAACGACTAAGAAAAACTTATGGTCAATTTTACATTTTGTCAGTTTTTTCACAACAAAATTGAATTTTAATTAGGGTTGTGGAGTACAAATCACCGGAGTCGCATGTTTTAGGAAGGAATTGGAGTCGGAAGGGAGTCGTTTTATCAGTCGTGTTGGAGTCGGAGTTGTTTTTTAGATGTACTGGAGTCGGAAAACTTTAGATAAGTGGAGTCGAAAAAAAAAACTCCTACAACCCTGGTTTTAATACGAAAAAAACGAATTCTTTGCAGAGCTGCCAATATTTTTTGCGAATCGTAACTAAAAGTTCTTTAAATTGTAAAATTCAACACGAAAATGTAACCATTTTGTTATAACGATATCAAGACAAATAAAATTAATGTTTTAGAGAATTTAGCTATAATTGCCTTATTTTTTGTTAAAAGTCATCCACTTTTTGCTTTTTTTTAAACATGACGTTGTTTATCATGTTTACATAGTTTTGAAAAGCAACATTCTCACCCTTCACTCTTTGATTCTCACCCAAGGCAACTTGGTCGCTCTTCGTTGCTCGGCATAAGTTAGGTTTCAACGTGACTTCGTTGCTCGGCACGAGTTAGGTTTTAACGCGACTTCGTTGCTCTGCCTGGGAATCGAACTCGTGGTTTTAGCTAGAGCTAGGGTTAGGATCCCCCGCTAGATCCGGCACCGAACCGGCACAGTTCCGGCACAACTGACGGCAAATGACCCATTGTATACTACTGTCGATTTTTAAAAATTAAACCAAGTTCTATCAATCAAAGATTATTTAAGGGAAAATTAATTTTTAGTAGCCCATGTTTTGGTAGGCTCCCAAGTGTTATACCTCACCCGGGTAGGGGACTATTTGACGAAGCCGTTTTGGCGCGGCTGTTTTGGCGTCAGTCCATTTGAAACTAGCAGAAAGGTTTGAATAAAACAGTATAATCAATCACCCTAACCATAACCTAACCCCTAACCCTTTTCAAGATTTTACAAATAAGAAAACGACACACTGCCACAATGGCTGGCGCCAAAACGACTGCACCAAAACGGCTGGGCCAATCCCGACCTCACCTAAGGGCAGTGGTTCCCAACCTTTTTTTTATATGGCGGCACACTATTAATCTATTTAAATTTCCGCGGCACACCCATTATATTGATTAATAGTAAAAAGGTCTTTACTGAAAATTTGTCAATGGTTTCGCAATTTTCGTCCCAAAAAGATGATGATCTCAAAAAAAAGTTTCCGCCTGAACTCACGCTATTTCTTTCCATCCGAATCTCACGTAGAAAAACTACAAAGTTCGATGTCTATAAATAGTTTTTTTCCAAAATCTTTTGCGACACACCTGGAGACCTCTCGCGGCATACCAGTGTGCCGCGACACACCGGTTGAAAACCACTGGCCTAGGGTGACCTAGAGCAAGACTAAACGCTAAACTAACGACCTCATTTTTTTGCAGAAGTCACCTTTTTCCAGACTCCACTTTCCATCTCCCAGAATATAAAACCCTCCAAAGGACCACTCTACTGTGACTAGGAGGGGAACCACCAATCCTACGGGAAACCTAGTAGGTGCTGTCCTCATAATTGTCAAAAGCACTCTAACCTACTCCCCTCTCTCTTCTCAACACCTTTCTTCACTTGATCCCTACTCCAATTATTTAAATATCACAATAAAAAATAAAGGAGCCTTTCTATTTACATTTTCTATCTCTATGTCCCATTTATCCGCTGTTTTTTTCTGATATCTGACCTAAATTTTTTCCATCTTTTCTTTCACTGTCGTCCCTTTGTTTTCGGGTATTTTAACTCCCACCACTCATGGTTGCACTCTCACAGCCCTGAGAACCAATTAGGAAAAGACTTATTTGACTGGCTTCTCTCCTTGGATCTATTACCTCTCAACAACCCTACTCTACTACCACTCTACTACATCGCTTCACTGGATACCACTTTTCTCCTGATCTCTCTTTTGTTCCTGCCCCCATAGCTTCTAAATACATACGTATGATAGCTCTTACCAGATCTTGTCTCTGATTACCTTCCTATTTCCATTACAATTCCTACTTCCTTAACCTTTTGCCCTCCCTCATTTAATTATAATAAAGCCCGCCGAAACAAATACCTCTCTTACATCGACAACCACTGCCCAGTGCCCATCTCCTTCAATATTTACTACACTATTTTTTATTTTTTTTATTTATTTTTATTTTTATCTCTATATTTATTCTCCTGACTCGCAGGAAAGTGACGGAGGCGCTAATACATAGGGTAGGCAATCACCCCGACCTGCTTCCGGAGACGCCAAGATATTGCTGTCCGCTAGTAATTTAGTAATTATTAAATTGTTATGTATGGTCTTACTACAGGGATAGATATTTTTCAGATAGTTGATAGTTTTTTCACAAAAGTGGAACTTTTTCTAGACGGATTGTGTTGGTGTGTGCAATGACGGAGCTGCTGCAATAACAGGACATACAGCTGGGTTTCATGCAAGAGGGCGATTTGCGAGTGATACACCTATTACTTTTACACACTGTATGATTTATCGAAAGGCCCTAGTAGCTAAACAAATTTTTCTTGATTTAACTAGTATTATGCAAGTTATTAACTTTGAGTCGCGCACCCAATACCCGTATTTTTGCAAATTTATGTGATAAAATGGAATCGGGGTTTAAAACCCTTTTACTGCATTATGAAGCAAGGTGGCTTTCAAAAGCCAAAGCTTTGAAAAGGCTATTAATATTGAAAAATGAAGTTGTGATTTTTCTACAGGAAAAAATTCAGATTTGGTCCACCATCTTCGCAATGAGGGCTGGTTGTTGAAATTGTGCTACTTATTAGATTTGGTTGAAAAACTTAACGAATTTAATTTGATATTCCAAGGAGAAAACATCAATATTCTTACACTAAAATCTAGAATTGAAGCGTTCATTGTAAAATTAAACATTTGAAAACAAAAGGTTGAAAATTATTATTGAAAAAATTTGAAATGTTTTAAAATTCATTTGTTCTTCTGGTAGAATCAGAGGCAAGTAAAACTTCAACAAATACAGAAGGTGTAATATATTTATTAAAGAAAAACTCAACAACGTTTCGTCCGTTACATCGGGCGGACTTCATCAGGTCATTTTAATTCGTGCCATAATTTTTCTCAAAAAGTTGGTTTGGTTAAAACATTATTGTTTCGGGCTAATTTTAAATTAATTACAAATTATCGAGATAACACCAATGAAGTTAAATTTGTTTGTAATGCTTTACGTGAGAATGATTACCCAGATTGGTTATTGAATAAAGTGAAAAAAGAAATTAAGCATAAAAAAGTCAATAAAAGTGTTTGCATGAGTAAAAAGATATCTAACTATGTCGGTTTACCATATATCAAAGGTCTGAGTGATGAAATGTCTAGAATTTTGAGAAAATTTAATATTAATGTGTATACGAGTACTTACCCATATAAAACAATTGGAAATATTTTACCAAAAATAAAAGACTCTGTGGATGATATATATAAGCGTGGTGCAATTTATAAAATTCCATGTAAAGAGTGTATATGTTGGTGAAACGGGCAGATGCTTTAATACTCGCTTATCGGAACATAAACGTGATTTGAAACCGATTAATTTGGCTAAATTAAAAGAAGACGATTTAACTAAAAAAACTGCATTGGTTAAGCATTGTTTTAATTGTGAACATAGGATTGATTTTGGGAATTTTGAAATATTAAATTATAACATTGATTATGATAAACGCAAATTTTTAGAATCATTATATATTAATAATATAAAAAATTTAATAAATGATAAAGATCGAAATGTTTTTCCAAAAATATATAGCAATATAAAAAATCTCAATAAATGTGGGTTTCCAACCTGTTAAATTTATTTCTTTTGCACGAAGTAATTATTAAATTGTTATGTATGTTTGCTTCTCACCTTGTGTTTAGTAGTTTGTGTTTTTAACTTCTTGGTTTTTAAATACGGTGCGCATTGTGTTCTACTTTTACCTGATGAAGTCCGCCCGATGTAAGGACGAAACGTCGTTGAGTTTTTCTTTAATAAATATATTACGCCTTCTGTATTTGTTGAAGTTTTACTTGCCTCTGATTCTACCAGAAAAACAAATGAATTTTAAAATAAGTAATATCCCTGGTAACAGTGTTTATATTAATTTAAAATGTTCTCATTTACAGAAGAATTTTTGGCTAACAATAATGTGGAATCAACTTGTAATCAATAGAAATTAAACCTTTTGTAATCGAGCATTTGTCAAACCTGTTGAAACAGTTTTGGATGTATTTTCTTCTAGAATTGGACAATACCAATTTAGATTGGACTCGAAACCCATTTGCAATGCAAAAACAAAGTACCAAGCACCTCTCTCTTTAATTTCAGGAGGATCTTGCTGATCGATCTTCTGACTCCAAGTTGCGGCTTGAATTTCCTGAAAAAAAACTTCACACTTTTTGGCTTTGCGTAAGAGCGAAATATCAATTATTATCTGACTCAGCAGTAACCACACTCCTGCCGTTTGTCTCGACGTATCTATGCGAATCAGCGTTTTCAACATTGACGGCAAATCAAAACAAAATACCGTTCTAGCCTAAGCAACATTGAAACCGCTTTAAGACCAGGACGAACAAATATTGATCCACGCGGCTGGACTTGCTTCACAGCAGAAAGCAGTCGCACCCATCACATTGTATAAATGTGTTTGCTTTTTTGTTTTGCTTTCAATAAGCTACCTATGAGTAAATTAGTAGGCTTTTAGTACTGGTAGCTTGTTCTAGTTTTTGCATTTCAATAAATTATCACAAACGCATATTTCGCACTGTTTATCATTTTAACCATAAAGTGTCACGGAAAATTTTTGGAGATTAGAACGGGTCGCAAACGAAAAAGTTTGGGAAGCCCTGTCTTGACTACCTTTATCCTTTTCTCTAACGTCTCTTTTTCCAAAATCCTCGCACCCGCCTCAAGAAAGAATCATGGAGATCTTTCTCTAGTTCTCATAACTTAATCTATAATTATGTCGCGAACCTCTAATCTTATGTCCTCCCCAACCACCATGGTCTTCGTCTTCACTTTTTTATCTCTTTCCATTTTTCTTTTTCATGCTCTCGTAACAAACCTCCTTCCTCGGCTATGCTGCCGCTGTCTTGCATTTATAGACCCTCCCACACAGCGACATCACTGCCTAGACTAATGGCTTAGTTCCTGGAGAGTTGGGAGAGGGAAGAACAGAGATTCGTATTAAATGTACTGAATTGTCACTGCTGCCTCCCTCTCCTTCTCAGCTGGACGCTGGGCTATCAGCTGTAGCGGCGAGATTTATGCCATTCTTCATGCCCTTAATGGTGTATTTTTTATTCTTCGTCCTCTAACTTTGAATTTGTTATCCTATTCTCCAATTCCCAATCTGTCCTACCAACTTTCTCTGCTCCCTTGCCATATCTAATACCCAAATCTCTCTCTGACATCCAACCTCTTTTTGATTCTTTATTCGACATCAAGGTAGTCGATGCCTGGTCATTTTTCTCTTCCAGGCAACCACTTAGCAGATACCCTTGTTTAAGTTGGTGTCGCTCATAACCCCCTTTATCATACCACCTCCGTTTCACCTCTTATTTCCTTTCAATGCCTATCCCTCAATACCAGTTGGATACGCGGTATCCAATCTGGCTTCTTCCAACACCAAATCCTTCCAGTATCTCCTGTGAAGCTTATCCTCCCTCGCTTCGCTTGCTGTTCTCTCTTTCGTTTACGCTGCAACGGGCACAGTACTCTTCTTGCAACATAATTCCATAGGGTTGGTCGAGCCGAGACTTCTTCGTGCAGCAGCTGTGGTTCCGAATCATACAGTTTATACAATAAATCACAAAAACAAAAGATTTTTTTGTATACAAATAAAAATAAAATGTTCTTAGATGAACTACTCTCATTGAAGAACTCAAATAACTAGTAGCCTACTGACTGACAATAATTTTTTTTAGTTTTTTGCCAAACAATTTAAGGAAAATCGAAATTTTTATTTGTAATCGACCTAGTAACATATTTGTGATGACTTCTAGAAGACTTAATGTATTGGTCAAAGTTTTGTGAAAGCTTGTGGTGATAGTATTAATAAATACTGTAAACTTAGCCATGTCTGTTCATATATATATCTTTCATTTTTAACATATTCATTGACTTAAACAGTTTTTCAAATATTTAAAATCCATGATGTATAGGATTTTGTTTTGCATTACCTGAAGTTTATTTAATAATGTTTTGTTGGTTAAGCCCCATGTTATAATTCCATACTTTAGGTCAGTGATGGCAAAACTATGACACGTGTGTCACTAGTGAGACGCGAAGAGATTTTGTCTAACACGCTAGTAAAAAGTTAACAGAAAATTTTACAAATAATGACTGCAATTGAGCTGATATCTCATATTTTGTCATGTTGTTTTCATTCTTTTACTCAAAAAAAAACCTTGTTTATGTCATTGTCGTTTATTGTTTTTGTGATGTAATACATGTTAATCGTGTATCACTTGGTAATTTTATTGTAATTATTCTTTCACTTAAAGATTTAACAGTTTTGTGTGTGATGTTTCTCCTGTTTTTAATGTCCTTCTCTGTCGCACAAACTTCCCCTATATCTTCCTTCACTGCATCTAGAAATCTTCTCTTCGACCTAACTCTTTTCCTCTTTCCCGGTAACTCCATATTACCATCATCCTTCTTTTTACATACTCCTGGTCTCTCCTCATGACATGTCCATACCACCTCAGCTTGCCCTCCCTCATCTTCATTCTTAACAGCCAGCCATCAGGGGCAAATTCCTGTGTTTCCTGATGTCGGTTCCAAGCCCGGATAAATGGGGAGGATTGCGGCAGGAAGGGCATCTGATGTAAAACTTTTTTCTTCCCAAAACATTATGATGGGTTGTGAGAATAATTAACTCCTATGCCATGTTAGCTGATGATACCACTTCAGTTGACAATAATAATAAAAAATATAAATATGCGTAAAATTAAAGAACTTTTGTTTAGAAGTGACACGCGATGTGAAAAAGATACTAAAAAATTTTTTTTTGACACACCAACTGAAAAGTCTTGCCATCACTGCATAAGGTAAAGGTATTTAAAGCTGTAGTAGGCCTATACTTTAATGATAGAAGATTTATTAATATAATGCCTCACAGTAAATAAGATTCAAGCTAAAATAGCAAGTTTATTAAGTATGTACTTAATATGATTGTGTGGCTTAAAATCACTATCAACAAAAATAGCTAAATATTTTGTTGAATTACAGTAATTAAGATAATTTTCTTAAGTTTAATCTGGATGGAAATTTGATAAACAATATTTCTTTTATGTTTGGTAATAACGATGAAATAGGTAGATTTTGAATAGTTCAAGGATAATTTTTTTAGATTTAATTCAATTACTTATAATGACATTATCATAAAGTCATTAAATTTTTTGCAGTCGATGAAATATTGTTTATTATGCAAAATACAAAGACTTCTTCTCCTTTCGGCCTTATTCTTCAATCAGGGGTAGCCACAGCGTATTATCTGCCTCCAAACCATCCTGTCTTCAACGTCCGTCTCTTTTGCACCAACTTTCCCCATATCTTCTTTCACTAGATTTAAAAATCTTCTTTTTCGTCTACCTCTTCTCCTCTTTCCTGGTAACTCCATTTCTATCATCTTTCTTCCTACATACTCTTGGTCTCTCCTCATGACATGTTCATACCATCTCAGTCTGCCCTCTCATCTTCATTCCTAACCGTTCTACCTTAACGGTACTCCTGATATGCTCGTTTCTAATCTTGTCTTTTCTTGTCACTCCCATAACAAACCTCAACATTTTCATCTCTGCAACTTCCATCTCTTTTATTTGTTTCTTTGTGACTGCCACCGTCTCAAGTCCATACACCATTGCTGATCTCACCACTGAACTGTACATTTTTCCTTTTACTCTAGCTAGTAACCTCCTGTCGCAGATTACTCCCAATACTTTTCTCCATCCATTCCATCCTGCCCGTACTCTCTTCTTTACCTCCCTCTCACAACCACCACTTTCTTTCACCGTTGATCCCAAATATTTAAATTCCTTTACTCTTGGCACTTTTGTATCCTCCATCTTTACTGTTTTGTCATCATTTCCTCCATTTATGCAAAGATATTCGGTCTTTGTCCTACTTACTTTCATCCCTCTTCTTTCCAATGCATACTTCCAGGATTCTAATCTCCGCTCCACTTCTTTCCTGGTCTCTTCGCAAATCACAATATCATCAGTAAACAGCATGATATTTCATGGTGGTTCTCTCCTTACTTCATTCTTTAGCCTGTCTATTATCGCTGCAAACAGGAATGGACTTAACGTTGATTCTTGGTTTAGTCTAACCTTAACCTTGAAATTTTTGTAGTTCCTACTGCACACCTCACCGCTGTTTCGCTTCTCTCGTACATATACTGTTCAAGTCGCACATACTTTTCCACTGTTTCTGATTTTTTCATACAGTACCACAACTCTTCCCGCGAACCCTGTCGTAAGCTTTCTCTAGGTCCATAAATACACAATGTAGCTCTCTTTGACCTTTCCTGTACTTTTCCATTAACATTCTTAAAGCAAACATGGCATCGGTGGTTCCCTTTCCTGGCATAAATTCATATTGCTGTTTGCTGATCTCCGCTCTATTCCTTAACCTTGCTTCAATAATTCTTTCCCATATCTTCACTGTGTGACTCATTAGCTTTATTCCTCTGTAATTTCGACAGCACTGTGCGTCCCCTTTGTTTTTATAGATTGGGATAAACACACTCCTTCTCCATTCTTCTGACATCCGTTCACTCATTAATAGTCTGTTGAACAGTCTGGTCAAAAACTCTATCCCCATCTTTCCCATGCACTTCCAAACTTCTACTGGCAACTCATCTGGCCCAACCGCTTTACCTTTTTTCATCCTTCTTAGTGCGTTCTTTACTTCTTCTTTACTGACACAATTTACCTCTTCGTTAACCACTTCTGTTTCCTCTGTCCTAGGGTCTCTGTTATTTTCCTCGTTCATCAGTTTCTCAAAGTACTCCTTCAATCTCTTTAACACTGCCTCCGAATTTACCATCACATTACCATTTTTATCTTTTATAACCCTCACGTGTTGTACATCTTTCCCTGCTCTGTCTCTTTGCCTAGCCAATCTGTACAACTCCTTTTCACCTTTTTTGTTTCTAATCTAGCATACAAATCGTCATACGCACGTCTCTTTGCCATTGCAACTGCCTTCTTTGCCTTACTCTTCTTTTCTTTGTATATCTTTTTAGTATTTTCATTTCTTATTTTGTCCCATGTTTTTTCTTTTCTTTCTTTTCTTTTATGCTCTCCTGAACTTCCTCATTCCATCACCATGTCTCCCTGTCTCCTTTTCGTTTCCCAAATGTCACTCCCAGTACAGTTTCAGCTGTTTTTCTTAGCATTTCTGCTGTTTTGTCCCACTCATCAGGTAACCCATCCTTGCCTCCCAGAATCCTGGTCACCTCTTGTCTAAACGCTTCTTGACAGCTTGTCTCCTTCAGTTTCCACCATCGTATCTTTGGCTTTACTTTCTCTGCTTTTTTCTTTTTCACCATGAGAACCATTTTGCATACCACCATACGGTGCTAGTTTGCGACACACTCATTCAATATTACCTTACAATCGCACATTTCCTTCAAGTTCCTCCTTCTGCACATCACATAATCTACTTGGGTACTTTTTCCTCCACTTTTATACGTCACGCTGTGTTCATCTTTTTTCTTGAAATAAGTATTGACAATCGCCAAATCCATCCTTTTCCCAAAATCCACAACCATTGATCCTTCCTTATTTCTTGTTCCATCACTGTACCTCCCCATTATTTCCTCATCCCCTATGTTTCCTTCGCCCACATGTCCATTAAGATCTGCACCAAGAATTACCCTCTCTTCTTTTGATATACTTTCTATCAACCCATCCAGGTCCTCCCAAAAATCATTTTTCTCCTCCATGCTGTTATTAACCTGTGGAGTATATGCGCTTACTATATTTAGGATGGACCCATTTACCTCCAGCTTCATGGCCATTAGTCTGTCTGACACCCTCTTCACCTCCAGGACACTTACAGCCAGCTCCTCCCTCACCACTATCCCTATCCCATTTTTTCTTCCATCAGCTCCGTTGTAGAATATTTTGCATCCACCTACAATGTTCCTTGCTTTACTACCTTTCCACATTGTTTCCTGTAGGCACAATATGTCTACATTCCTTCGCTTCATCATATCTGCCAGCTCTCTTCCCCTTTCAGTCATCTTTGGAATATTTAAAGTACCCACCCTAATGAGTGAGCGTCTTCCTTTCCACGCTTCTCGCTGCTTTTTCACTCGCCTTCCTCCTCTCTTTCTACTCTTATTTTCACTATATTCAGCAGTAGCATAATTTCCACAAGTGCCCTCCTGTGCGACACCTGAGACGGTCGTTGGTAACCCGGGCCGCGACCGATCCGGTATGGATTGATAATGATTACGCATAACCTATCTACTGTATATATACATTTACGGAGACTATATTATAGAAACCTTATTATAAAGACTATAGATTATGGAGACCTAATACAGAGACCCATATTATTTATATATGTATATAGACCTTATCGGGAGACCCTATACAAAGATACTATATATATATATAAAAGTTTTTGCAAAACGAAATTGATTGCAAAAACAACGAATGTGTATTCAAATAAATTCTTTGAGGTATTCTAGAAAATTATATTTTTACAGTATTTGTTTTTAAAAATGCAGTAGTTGTAAGACTTTACAATAATTAACAAAAAAACTTATAGTAAAAATTATATCTCAAAATTGTTTATTTACCAATAAAAATAAAGTTTGTCGACATAACTATTTTTGGTCGGTACAAGATTAAAATTGATCGACACAAGATTAAAATTGATTGGCACATTACTAAAATTGGTCGACACAGAACTAAATTTGATCGGTAGTGACTAAAATTAATCGACACATGATTAAAATTGATCGGTAGAGGACTAAAGTAGATCGAAAAACACTGTAATATAGGGTCTTTGTATTAGGTCACCACAATATTAGGTCTCCATAACTAGGTCTCCACGATGTATATAGTCTCCATAATTAGGTTTCTATAATATAGTTTCCATAATATTAGGTCTCCAAAATTAGGTCTCCATAATTTAGTCTCTATAATAAATACAGTATTAGGTCTCCATAATATGGTCTTTATAATATAGTCCCCATAATTTTGGGTCTCCATATAGGATCTCCGATAGGTATATACCTATCTATATATACATTTATGGAGACTATATTATAGAAACATAATTATAGAGATTATAGATTATGGAGACCTAATACAGAGACCCCATATTATTTATATATGTATAAAGACCCTATCGGGAGATCCTATACAAAGATATACTGTATATACTATATAAAATTTTTTGCAAAACAATTTTGTTTGCAAAAAGAAAGAATTTGATTGCAAAAACAACAATTTAGATCGAAAAACTCTATAAATTCTTTGAGGTATTCTACAAAATTATGATATTCTTACAGTATTTGTTTTTGAAAATGCAGTAATTGTAAAACTTTAATTAACAAAAAAACTTATAGTAAAAATTATATCTCAAAATTGTTTACTTGTATTTACCAATAAAATAAGTTTGTCGACATAACTATTTTTGGTCGTTACACGATTAAAATTGATCGACACAAGATTAAATTTGATCGGTTTATGACTAAAATTGGTCGACACAGAACTAAATTTGATCGGTAATGACTAAAATTGATCAATACATGATTAAAATTGATCGGTAGAGGACTAAAGTAGATCAAAAAACACTGTAACTTCCACTCATGAGAAATATTATTTCTGCAATTAATTAATTGATCTAGCTCGTAAAAAATTATCAGGCAAAACATTGAATTAGTTCAGTGTATTTCCCTTTGCCCGCTTGTCCTTTTGGGGCTGCGGGGGCAGCAGCTTGAGTTGGAATCTCCAAGCATCCAGATCTCCTGCAACTAATGGCAATTTCTCTGGTGGCATTCCAAGACGTGACCATGGTCTTCAACATAATTCCGCCATCGAGTTCTGGGTCGCCCTCTAGGCCTTTTGCCACTCGAAAGAACATTTATTAGTTGCTTTGCTGTTTGCTCGTGGGACATTCGTGTCACATAGCCATACCAGCGCAGCTGCGATTGCTCTATGCGGAGTAGTAGCGGTTCGATGTCAAGAGATTGACAAATGTCAGTGCTTTTAACCTTATCAAGTAGGGATAAACCACTGACTTTTCGCAAGAAACCCATTTCGGCCGCCTGTACTCGGGATCTCACTCTTTCGGTCATTATCCAACACTCATGATCATAGGTGAGAGTAGGAAAAAAAACTGATCTGAAAACAGAAAGCTTTGCTTTTGTACACAGCTCTCGTTTCAGTACAATTGATCGGTAAAGCTGGCGCATTGCTACATTTGCTTTTCCAATACGTGTGTCCAGTTCGTTGTCCTGTCTACCATCACTCGAGAATGTGACTCCAAGATACTTAAAGTTTTCCGTCTGCTTGAGAGTTGCTCCATTTGTTTGGGAAGAACACTGATTCGGGGAGCCTTGACAGACACATGATTTCAGTTTTGGCCCTACTAATTTTCATTCTATCATCCAAGCACGCATCAGAAAACCGATCCAGTGCATATTGGAGATCACTTTTGTTTGAGCTTAGCACTGCAAGGTTATCTGCAAACAACAGGCGCTGAATATTACACTCCCCAAATATGACGCCACCACTCGTAAGAAATGATTCCATTAAGCCTGACCCAGATTCAATTCGTCTGCTAAGAAATTTTTCACCTCCTGCTAATCTTAAACAATTTAAACGTGTTTTGGGGATACGAAATGGATTGATCATTATGCAGATAAAGCTCGGCCTTTAGCAAATGCAAAATTTTTTTTAATTAACAGAGATAGTGACGCTTTAAATGCTTTTTCGTCAATAAAGCAAGAAATTGATAACGCGGCACTACATTCGATCAAGGAAAGTAGGGCGGTATAAGTTTTAAATGTTTTTTGCTTGGTGTTTTGAGTTCTACTGCGCATGCGATAGCGCGTTGACGTCATTCTCAATGCGCGAAACCGAACAGTCGCGACTGCTGACACTATTAAAAACGGTAGTTAAGGCTAACCTTAAAGAAAACTACCGTTCCCAACCCTAATCCTGAGAAAGCCAGTTGTCTTGAATTCAATTTTCAATAACACAGCAAAGTGGTTAACCGAAAGAACAGGCTAACTCTTGACAGTGTTTTAATTTAACCTAAAAAGAAATACAGTTCCTAAGCCTAAAGAAGACAATAATCTTGAATTAGCAAGTTGCTATCAAACATGAATATGCTGACCTAGGTTACATAAAAGTGTTTTCTAGGCAAGCTTGATGTTCAATTTTGAAACGGCTCATAATAAAAATTTAAACGGTTTATAATAAAAAGTTTGACATTTCCTGTTTAGTAGACCACACAAATTAGTAATTTTATTTTATGATGTGTGAATTCGCTTTCATAAATTGTGATTCCAATGCTTCTAACTACAATTTTTGAATAAACATTTTAGTTTTTAGTGACGTCATCGTACACCGATGTGCACGAAGCTTAAAGAGAATTTTCTGTTTAAACATTGATTGTGTATTTCCTGTCAATGTCATGCTAGCGTTACGATTTAAGCTGTTTTTCCCGTAGCAGTTTTTCTAGGTGTTTACAGGGTATTTACTTGGGAGTATATTGCAAAAATCTGGCGCAATTCATGATATTACTAAAAATAGCATGGACATGCCAGGACACGCCTAGAAGGTATTGTTGAGCAACAACTTTTCACGGGTACATAAGCAGATGGTTCTGGTGATTTGATTATTTTACTTTAAAGTCAAGCAAGAAATAACAGTTGTTCAAGATATTCAAGTGTGATAATTGTGGGAATACTTTTACTACAGAGCGTGATATGCGCCGTCATAAGAAAAATGTACATGAAAGGTCAAATGGAGTTTGTTGTAGCAAAAGGCAACAATATTTTACCAGACCCGATAGTCGAAAGTACAACGGAAAGTATGCTGGAAGTGTTGTCGTTACAACCAGTGATGGCCTTACAAAAAGGGGGGCCTGGTGGAAGAAAAGTAAGAGAGGCCACCATTTAGTGTACCAAAAAAAAAGGTAGGTGAAGTCATTTATAGTGTATGAAAACAAAGTGATCTCTAAAAAAAAGGTCTTCAATTTAGGGGGGAGGGCATTATTAAGTGATCCAAAGCATAGAGAGACAAAGTGATCACTAAAAAAAAGGTCTTCAATTTAGGGAGGCCACTATTGAGTGATCCAAAGCATGTAGAAGCACTTTTTACTGTCTCAAGACATTGTGATCTTTCAAAAAAAAGGTCTTCACTTTTACAAGCACAAGTCACACAACAACCTAAAGAGCAGAAACCTGCTGATCTTCAAAATTTTTGTCTTTTTTTTGACATGTCATCGACGTCCTGGTGCTACTATGAAGATATACATGTAGACCAATTTTTGGTGTAGGGGGGCCATTTTTTGATGTATTTTAGGGGGGCCTGGTGCGGCCGCTCCGTTCGCAGCGTATTAAAGCCATCATTGGTTGCACCAAACAATTTGAGACCTTGAACTTGTTGAGCAATCATAGTTGTTTAACCAACCTTTCTAAGGAAGCACCGCCAACACAAAAAATAAAAGCCAACTCTTTTGTGGTCAACAACGGTAAGTTTATATTTGGTAATCAGTTTGTTCCAACCTAAAGATTTTTTTTACATTGACAGTGGAGAAGTGCCCCCAACAAAAAAATTGATTCTTTTAAGATTACCAATGGTAAGTTTTTATGAAAAGCGTGTTACTTTTAAAGTAATTCCTGTTTTTCTTAGAATTTCAAAATTCTTCTAAAAGTTCAGTTAACCCTAATTTACCGAAGGGGCTCCTCAGAAGGCCTCCCTTTTTTAAAACGTTACAACTGTCGGCAGCTTGGTCGAGTGGTCAAAGCACCGGGATGATGATCAACATGATCTCGGTTCAAAACTCACTTGCGCCATTCTGTTGTGTCCAAGGGAAACACACTTTACGACACTTTCCGCTGCTTGGTGGTCTTGGCAAGGTGTTCTAAATTACAGTAATACCTCTACTAAATTACTAGCGGACAGCAATATCTTGGCATCTCCTGAAGCAGGTCGGGGTAATTGCTTACCCTATGTATAGCGCCTCCATCGCTTTCCTGCAATTCAGGAGGATAAATATAGAGATAAAAATAAAAAAAATAAAACACTCGTAAAGTTCTGATGATAAAAACCTAAAATTTTATCACTTTTTCTAAAATTTATTTCTGAATATTTTGATATTTCACTTGAGCAAATCCGATGGGTAGTTTTAGTGCAACAGGCTTTTTTTTGACTTATTTTATGATTTTTGTACACTTTTTGCTGTGGCGTAAGATAATCCTATTTATACAAGATCACGTGAGCAGCAACGTAAAGATTTAGTGTTGCGGCAATACAGTTTTTCGTTGATTGGTTTGTTTTGCCGACATACTAGATTATGTCGGAAAAACAAAGCAATTAACGAAAATTTGAGGACCTTCAACTATATGCAAAATAGGAAGAGACTAATAAAAAATATATTAAAAGTAATTCATTTGACTAAATTATATAGAATAAATTTTCTCCAACATATCAAAAAATCAAATGCACAGCTACTGTCCGTTAAGAGTATTGGACATTTAAACTTAGGGTCTTTCAAGGACCCCCCTGCGGTATTCAACAGAAAAAAACATCCTAGGTAGATAAGAGTTAAAGTTGGGAATTTGTTTGCAAACGGTAGGTCTTTTTATATAAAAAATTTTTGATCTAAAATTAATTTGTTTTTTTTTAGAACGGTCACAGACCAGTGCCTTCCCGGACAATTTTTTTGAAATTTTGGTTAAAAATGCTAATATGGTCGAGGTCGCAAATGGTAAGTTTATTTATTTTAGCAACTTAATTTTGGATTAACGCAATTGTTCTTCATAGATGATGCAGAAACTAGGAAATAAAACCCTAATTCTATTGAGTTTGCAATCGGTAAGTCTATTTATTTCAACAATTTCATTTGTGGTAAATAGTATTGTTGTCTACAGACGCCATAAAAGAACCCCCAATAAAAAAATGCAAATCTAACGCTGTTGAGACTACAAATGGTAAGTTTATTTATTTATTTATTTATTAATTTTTCTTTATTTGTTTATTTGAAAACAATAGCACACTCTTCAGAATCATCACAAGCTAGAAAATGTGAAGTTAATTCTGCTAAAAGTGTAAATGATAAGTTTTTACGAAAAAAAAATTGATTTAAAATTAATTTTGGTTTTTCTTGAAACGGTCACAAACTAATATCTTAAAGAAAAATTCGTCAGAAATCCCGGGTGAAAATATCAATTGGGTCGAGGTTGCAAATGGTAAGTCTATTTATTTTAACAGCTTGATTTTGAGTTAACATTAATTTATTCTTTACAGATGTGGTACAACCATTGCAAACTAAAAAGCGTAAACCAATATTTCTCCACCTTATTTGGGCCATGCTCCACCTAATCATTTTTAAAAGTCAGATGCCCTCCACTTGGTAATACATTGCTGTAACATCCAACAAAATATTTGGGGGCAATACAGTTAGCCCAAAACAGTAGCAAAGACTAAAAAAAGAAAAAAAGTAATCACTTTGAAACTGTCTCTGATTTCTTCATTTTTGCAACAAGACTTCAGCAAAGGCTTCAGTGGCCCACTTCTATTTTTCCACCAAAGTTGGTTCATAATGTCATAAATCTGTGAGGCGGTGAGGCGCACGACCCACGTTGAGAACCACTGCCCTAAGCCCAAACTTGTTGAAATTATCAATAGTAAGTTTTTATATAAAAATCATTTGATTTGAAATTGATATTGGTTTTTCGTAGAACGGTCACAAGCTGATGTCTTCCCTGAAAAATTAACGGAACCAGATGGAGAAATCAGCACTTTAATAAGAAAGCATTTTTCCAGCGTCCGGACTTTTTCCAAAAAAGGGAAAGTGCAATTTATTTAAAATTTTTGTTATAATCAAGATTAAAAATGCATTGTTTCGAAAATTGTCAATCAAATTTTAAAATTTTAATCCAATCGCTTTAAATAAAATCATTGTTTCGCTTATATTTTAAGGAATCTAGAATTGCATTATTATATAGAAAATCTAAAATTGCGTTATTACTATGCGTTATATAAAAATAATTTGATGATGGAAACTGTTCGTTTGATCAGTAATCGTCAAGAACTAATACAATTTTTAAATGCTCTGGCTGAAGAATCATTTTTTGATAAAATAAACAGACAAGACAGAAAGTGAAAAATAGTAAATATTACGTTTTATGTAAATCGTGTAAAAGACGCTCCTCATGGTGCCCCAGTTGATTTACCTGGTTACATTAAAAACAACCATGGTTTGATAAATGTAAGTGCTGACGTTAATATATATTTTTTTTTGATGTTTGGTTGTACACCAAGGTGCAAACCCTCACTGGCATGAGAAGGATGCAAAAATTTTTTTTATAAATATTGTACCCATTTTGACATTGCGCCTAAACATTTTGCAGGCGTTTAACGTTTTGATTTTCTTCACTTAGAGGATTTTTAAACTCAATCTTATTGTTTATGAGCTTGACGGCAAGGTTGCAAAACTTGTCCAGCGTAGCCGCGGGTTTTACAATGATACAATGAGATGGAACGTTTATGGAAATCATTTAAGTTTGATTGTAGATTTTGAACAATATTGTGGTGGGTACCAATGCATTCACTGCAATAAGATGTGGAACCTACTGGTCATTATTATTGTCACATCAAAAGTTGTACCACCACCTTTTGAGTGTTGCAGTAGCAATCAACGTCTCTAGCTACGAATCTGGAGTTTGTTTTGTCACGGAAGGAAGTTAAGAACAGTGGTCCAAACGTTGGTGGATTATTCGCATACCATATCAGAAGTTTCTTACAATCTGCTTCCACGAAAATTTGATTATGTTTTTGAACAATTGGAAATTAATAAAAATGTAAGGAAAAAAAATTAAAGCAATTTACCTCCTTTTGATTGATTGGGTTTGGATTTAATTCAGCTTTTTATAATTTAAATTTAATTAAACCTACTTTAATTCAAATTCTTTTAAAAAACATTCAATTTGTAATTAAAAGGACCAACATTTATCCCTGCTTGAAAACATTCAAATTACGATTTTTAGACATAAACAATTTTTGACTCCTGGATTTAGCTGCCGAAAGTTTTCATAGCCTATGGGAAAGAACTCAGAAAATTTTATTTTTCTCCACCCTTCATACCTTCTCCACCTTAGGTGACAAAAAAAATTATTTGCTACTACTTAAGGCATTGTTGTTAAAGGCAATGCCTCAGATATTGCGGTATACGCAACTCTTAATCAAGGAAGCGGGCTCATCGCCTTTTGTCACGAACATTACAGGGTGGTGAAGTCGACACCTTTTATTGCAAAGGAGGTTACTGCTATTATAGAAGCTATTAGAAAGTGGTCGCATTTGTAATTTAGAAAAACATTTGCAATAGTAACAGATCAACGTTCTCTGGTGACTATGCTTAACAGCCGACGCAGATCAAAAATCGAGAATAACAAAATACAGTAATGGAGAATGGAATTAAAATCTTATTTTTACAAAATCAAGTACAGACCGAGAAAACAAAACATTGGTCCAGACATCTTCTCTCGAGCATTTTGCGAAAGCTTGTCCGAGTCATCGACATTAAAAGAAATCCATAAAAATCTTTGTCATCCAGGTGTAACAAGACTGTTACATTTCGTTCGGACAAAGAACTTGTCATACTCAAATTCGGACGTTAAACGAGTTGTCTCCTCCTGTAAGTTATGTTCAAAAATAAAACCAAAGTTTTATTATCTAAGAGAAAACATATTAATCAAAGCAAACCAGCCAATGAAATGCTTGAGTTTCGACTACCAAGATCCTGTTTCATCAGTTACTCAAATAATCATTTATCAATCATTGTGGATGAGTTTTCGCATATTTCTTTGGTTTCCTTTGCTGATCACCAAACCGGACAAAGGCGATAGTTTTGTCAGTCTAAACAAGGATGACTAAGTTTCAAAATATATACGCTTCTTCACGATGCTTCCAAATTCGAAAACCTTAGTCCGACTGGTCAAAATTACAACACAGCCAAAATTAAATTGCAAATCCAATGTCGACTATTAGAAAATAAACAAAAGGAACCTCTTCCACGTTAGAGTTTACAAAGTTATTCTACATACAGACCTCAGCGCCCACCTACGTATGGCTTGACCAAAACCCACAAGGATGTGCCTCTACGCCCCATCTTTTCCATAACTGGCTTGGCTCAACATCAACTAGTAAAATAACTCACTTCTATCCTTGATCCTGTGCTCCAACTTTTTTCTATTTCGCATTTCATTTCCGTTTTTTTGTTCTTTTAATGTATCTAACCTCTTTACTAACGTTTCCCTGAAAAAAACAATCGTAATCTGTGACAATACTCTCTATAATGGTGTTCTTGTCCAACTTCCTTTTCCAGAAATACTTATTGAGCTGATGCTAACCGCTACCTCGTTGGTCGAATTTAGTTTCAACGACATTATGTACCGGCAGACGGATAGTGTTGCTATGAGATCCCTGTTGGGTCAAATCCTCGCTAATATTTTTGTTGGTTACCAGGAAACCAAACTTTTTTTCAACGTAAAAAACCTCATTTACTACCGCTATGTTGACCACATTTTTGCGGTATTTGAGAGAGAAGACTTGTAAGAAATTTCTTTCTTCACGCTACTCTCTCACTCTTCGTTACGTTTTACGTTCGAAAAAGAACTTAACTCTTTTCTTCTGTTTCTTGACCTCCTGATTGAAAAGCACAACACTAGATTTATTACATCTGTATACAGGAAACCAACATTTACCGGCCAATACCTACATTGGAATTCTTTTAGCTCAATGAAGCGCAAAATCAACCTTGTGGCCACACTGGTTCATCTGCTCTAGCACCAGGCTTCGGGCTGAACTCGAAAAAATTCGATCTATCTTGGTTGCTAATGGCTACCCAAACCAATTATTACATCCATATTTACCACGAAGATCCGACAATTTAACCAATCATCTAAACATGGAAATAAAAATTGCCAGATTTATCCAATCTTCCATGGATGGAAAATGTTACAACCAAATATGAAAAGAAAGTTTTTACAGCCATTCAGCATTAATATTTTGCTGTTGAAACACGTATCGTTTTTACAGCTAGGCCTCTTCCACCCGCAACCAGGAAAGATGTATTACTTGCCCCTTACCACAACAACGCCATATATCAATTTGTGTGCCACTGCGACGGCCGGCACGTAGGACGCACATCACAAAGCAAGAACGCATTAAGCAACATGTTCGCGGTCGATCAGAAACCATCATTCCTCCCAAGACCGCTCGAATCTTTACAGTGCCTGCAAGGCAAACAGCACTTCTCAAATTGTTGCCCATGACTCTGCTATTGGACAGCATCTTTTGAAAAAATCCTTCCTAAGCCAGCCGAATCAGTAACACCGAATTCTCTATCCTTGCCAGAGAACGTACTTTTTTCCACCTTTCCGCTCTTGAAGCTACTATTATCAAATCTTTCCAACCTAATCTATATTGACAAAAAGAATTTCTTTACAGTCTAAAACTCATTCACTAACTCTCTTTTTCTTTCGCTTCTGATTGGTTGCCTTTCTTGGCACTTTGAACGCGCTCTCATTTTCTTTTTTTTTTTGGTTAGTCGCTTTCTTAACCAATCAAGTCCTTCTCCATTCAACTATAAGCACGATCGGATCGCTCTTAGTTTATATTGACGATTCCTTTCGATAAGTGTCAGATGAAAAATCTTCAAAAAAATGAACACGCTTTTTAAAATTAGTAAATGGTCAATAAGATGGGGCAAAAAAGCCAAAACAAACGTTTTAAAGATTTTCAAAGGCCGATTGTGCGCATAAGTGCGAAAAAGTAGAACCGGATGCGGAAGCCAAACTCTGATGACGCACGTTTCTTGGACGCCAGAGCTTGCTTCGCTTGCTGTCACCGGTAGTAAGATTGCAGCTTTTGTTTCGGACACGTTTTTAATCGTGCTAACCATGTGCTTATCTGGAAAAAGTATGAGCTTCTTTCAAATAAGGCCACGGTGCCAGACATTGTCAAATGCAACTGTCAGAATAACTTTAACAGATTAAATTTAGAACTGCTTGCCAAGACTGCCAAGCAGACGAAAATGCCGTAAAGTGTCTTTCCCAATGACAAACAGAATGGCGCGAGTGGGTTTTGGAATCGAAATCATATCGATCATAATCACAGCGCTTTTAACTACTCGACCATGCTGCCGACTTCAAAAAACTAAAATGTTTAGGCTACTTTTTAAAGCAATAAAATACAATGCATGAAGCAACAATAATAATTTTAAATAACAACTTTTATTTAACTCCAAAACCTCTCTCAAAATTTTTTTGATTCTGACCCTCATAAAATTTTGGCACAGTTTTTTAACCCGATAAGTGCAAAAGAAAATTTCCCCCACTGAATTACAGGGCGTATGGATTTTCACGTCTTGCACTTTTTCTCATCTCGATCATTGCAATTGGATGCCGTAGAAAAACTTCCGACCTCGTGATCGCTTAATACCAAGCATGGGATTTGTTTAGTGTAGGTGAATATAAAATGTTGTGATCACTTTGAAGTCCGTTTGACATGACATAGAAAATGCTTTTAAGTCCGTTTGACGCGAGAATTGAGGTCTCAAGTAGCAAAATATCAAAAGCTAACTTCATAAGCCCATGAGCCGATTTGGATAAAATATGGAAAATAGATATGATCGAAGCAAATAGTAATTAAAACTTCCTTTGCGATCAAATATATTTGTCTGACTGACACACTTATATTGCATAAAATGCTGTTCTGTAATCGTGCAATTCTTATATCGAAAACAATAGTTTTTGGTTTGTTCACAAGCTAGCGCGAAGACAATAGCGCCGTGCCACAAAGAAAAAGAACTGGTTTAATAGATGCGACGATTAAGAGAAGAATTTCCGTTTTACGCATAGGCTGTGACGGATATACGCAATATACACACGGAAAGGATTAAGATACTTCAGATGCTTGCCAAAAGAGACTACGATGTAGAGGTCAGTTTGTGCCAGCAGCGCGGAAATATTTATCTACCTCGCCGTACTAGGCATCCACACTGCTCAGTAAAAAATTATAAATGGAACAAGAAGTACTGTAAGGAACCAGAGAATACGGCCATAGGAAAAAGAAACGTTATCCCATGAAGGAATTCGACGTAAAGTGATTTTGCAAACTTAAAACAGAAAACATAGAAAGGTTATGACAGAAACAAATACTACCGCAAGTTTTACATAAAAAGCAAGCAATTAAAAAGGTTTTGATTTACTTTATACCAGGGTTTTCATTTCAAGTTGGCGATTTTTCATTTCAAGTTCGCGGGGATTAAATTTTATAAGAATTTTCATTTTAAGTTGGCAATTTTTCAGTTCAAGTTCGCGATTGACAGAACTTTAATAAATGTTTGTATTTATAAAGGTAAAATAGTAGCTTAAGACTCGTGTAAATAAACTAAGTTTAGATTTACTAAATAAAATACATGTAAAATTGCGTTTTTTTCTGCCGCATGGAGAATTGATAGAGTAGGTGATTCGAATGCATCAAGAAGAGGACCTTACAAGAAGTTGACCTCAGAAACGAGAAAAAACATAATACTGTACTAAAAATGGTACTCAATGCCAACTTTACACCAAATTTGCCGATAATTGACGCCTGCAACTGCTTAAGCGTCAAGGTGCAATCTTCCTTTATGAGGTCCTTTAGATGAATACGAATTTCATCATTGCACTTCATGTTACGAGCACCACCATGCCTATTGAAGGGCTTAAACGATAAGTGGCGCTTGAGCACACCTCTGACAGTCGATTCAGAAAGCCCGAGAGTTTTCGCAATTGAGACCTTCGACTGGTTTTGACTGTGCATCCTTATTATATTTTCTCTTGTTTCTGAGGTCAACTTCTTGTAAGGTCCTCTTCTTGATGCATTCGAATTACCTACTCTTTCAAATCTCCCTGTCATGCGGCAGAAAAAAAAAACGCAAATTTACATGTATTTTATTTAGTAAATCTAAACTTAGTTTATTTACACGAGTCTTAAGCTACTATTTTACCTTTATAAATACTTCTTCTTCTCCTTTCAGCCTTTCCCTTCAGTCAGGGGTGGCCACAGCGTATCATCATTCTCCACATCTTTCTGTCTTCAACATCCGTCTCCTTTACACCAACTTCCTGCATATCTTCCTTTACTGCATCTAAAAATCTTCTCTTTGGTCTCCCTCTTCTCCTCTTTCCCGGTAACTCCATTTCCATCATTTTTCTTCCTACATACTCTTGGTCTCTCCTCATGACATGTCCATACCACCTCAGCCTGCCCTCCCTCATCTTCATTCCTAACTGTTCAACCTTAACAGTACTCCTGATGTGCTCGTTTCTAATCTTGTCTTTTCTCGTCACTCCCATAGCAAACCTCAACATTTTCATCTCTGCGACTTCCATCTCTTCTACTTGTTTTTTTGTGACTGCTACTGTCTCAAGTCCATACACCATTGCTGGTCTTATCATTGAACTGTACACTTTTCCTTTTACTCCAGCTGGTAACCTCCTGTCGCAGATTACTCCTGATACTCTTCTCCATCCGTTCCATCCTGCCTGTACTCTCTTCTTTACCTCCCTCTCACAACCACCACTTTCTTGCACCGTTGATCCCAAATACTTAAATTCCTTTACTCTTGGCACTTTTGCATCCTCCATCTTTACTGTTTCGTCATCATTTCCTCCATTTATGCAAAGATATTCGGTCTTTGTCCTACTTACTTTCATCCCTCTTCTTTCCAATGCATACTTCCAGGATTCTAATCTCCGCTCCACTTCTTCCCTGGTCTCTTCACAAATCACAATATCATCAGCAAACAGCATCGTCCATGGTGCTTCTCTCCTTACTTCATCCGTTAGCCTGTCCATTATCACTGCAAAAAGGAATGGACTTAATGCTGATCCCTGGTGCAGTCCAACCTTAACCTTGAAACTTTCTGTGGTACCTACTGCACACCTCACCGCTGTTTCGCTTCCCTCATACATATCCTGTACTAGTTGTACATACTTTTCCACTGTTCCAGATTTTCTCATACAGTACCATAGCTCTTCCCGTGGAACCCTGTCATAAGCCTTCTCTAGGTCCACGAATACACAATGTAGCTCTCTTTGACCTTCCCTGTACTTTTCCATTAACATTCTTAAAGCAAACATGGCATCGGTGGTTCCCTTTCCTGGCATAAATCCATATTGCTGTTTGCTGATCTCCACTCTATCTCTTAACCTTGCTTCAATAATCCTTTCCCATACCTTCATTATATGGCTCATTAGCTTTATTCCTCTGTAGTTTCCACAACACTGTGCGTCCCCTTTGTTTTTATAGATTGGGATAAACACACTCCTTCTCCATTCTTCTGGCATCCGTTCACCCATTAATAGTCTGTTGTACAGTCTGGTCAAAAACTTTATCCCCATCTCTCCCATGCACTTCCAAACTTCTACTGGCAACTCATCTGGCCCAACTGCTTTACCTTTTTTCATCCTTCTTAGTGCATTTTTTTACTTCTTCTCTACTGACACAATTTACCTCTTCGTTAACCACTTCTGTTTCCTCTGTCCTAGGGTCTCTGTTATTTTCCTCGTTCATCAGTTTCTCAAAGTACTCCTTCAATCTCTTTAACACTGCTTCCGAATTTACCATCACATTACCATTTTTATCCTTTATAACCCTCACATGCTGTACATCTTTCCCTGCTCTGTTTCTCTGCCTAGCCAATTTGTACAACTCCTTTTCACCTTCTTTTGTTTTCAATCTAGCATACAAATTGTCATATGCACGTCCCTTTGCCATTGCAACTGCCTTCTTTGCCTTACTCTTCTTTTCTTTGTATATCTTTTTAGTATTTTCATTTCTTATTTTGTCCCATGCTTTCTTTGCCTCTTTCTTTTCTTTTATGCTTTTTTGAATTTCCTCATTCCACCACCAAGTCTCCCTGTCTCCTTTTCGTTTTCCAAATGTCACTCCCAGTACAGTTTCAGCTGTTTTTCTTAGCATTTCTGCCGTTTTGTCCCACTCATCAGGTAACCCATCCTTGCCTCCCAGAATCCTGGTCACCTCTTGTCTAAACACATCTTGACAGCTTGTCTCTTTTAGTTTCCACCATCGTATCTTTGGCTTTATTTTCTCTGCCTTTTTCTTTTTCACCATGAGAACCATTTTGCATACCACCAGTTACGGTGCTAGTTTGCGACACACTCATTCAATATTACCTTACAATCGCACATTTCCTTCAAGTTTCTCCTTCTGCACATCACATAATCTACTTGGGTACTTTTTCCTCCACTCTTATATGTCACTCTGTGTTCATCTTTTTTCTTGAAATAAGTATTGACAATCGCCAAATCCATCCTTTTCCCAAAATCCACAACCATTGATCCTTCCTTATTTCTTGTTCCATCACCGTACCTCCCCATTATTTCCTCATCCCCTATGTTTCCTTCGCCCACATGTCCATTAAGATCTGCACCAAGAACTATCCTCTCTTCTTTTGATATACTTTCAATCAATCCATCCAGGTCTTCCCAAAAATCATTTTTCTCCTCCATGCTGTTATTAACCTGTGGAGCATATGCGCTTACTATATTTAGGATGGACCCATTTACCTCCAGCTTCATGGCCATCAGTCTGTCTGACACCCTCTTCACTTCCAAGACACTTTCAACCAGCTCCTCCCTCAGCACTATCCCTATCCCATTTTTTCTTCCATCAGCTCCGTTGTAGAATATTTTGCATCCACCTACAATGTTCCTTGCTTTACTCCCTTTCCACCTTGTTTCCTGTAGACACAATGTCTACATTTCTTCGTTCCATCATATCTGCCAGCTCTCTTCCCCTTCCAGTCATCGTTCCAATATTTAAAGTACCCACCCTAATGAGTGAGCATCTTCCTTTCCATGCTTCTCGCTGCTTCTTCACTCGCTTTCCTCCTCTTTTTTTGCTTTTATTTTCACAATGTTTAGCAGTAGTATAATTTCCACAGGTGCCCTGCTGTGCGACACCTGAGGCGGTCGTTGGTAACCCGGGCCTCGACCGATCCGGTATGGATTGATGATGATTTCGCATTTGTCTGTTTTGGCAAAAAATTTTTACGCCGGATGCCCTTCCTGCCGCAACCCTCCCCATTTATCCGGGCTTGGGACCGGCATCAAGAGACACAAAAAAGTGCCTCCGATGGCTGGGTTTTTACCTTTATAAATACAAACATTTATTAAAGTTCTGTCAATCGCGAACTTGAACTAAAAAATCGCCAACTTGAAATGAAAACCCTGTAAAACTTGAATCACGATTATTTCAAACGAAACAAGCGAATTTAAGGTGAAGCGAGGTGTTAAGGAAATTTAATACGCAATAACATAGCATAAATATAAAGCAAAACGAAATAAAAACATTTTAATTGACTTTTTTAGTTACTTCTACTACGTTTGTTTTTTTGTGCATATATGAAGTCGCCAATATTATTTACGTTAGTGGATTAATGGATTCTTTTTTACTTTATGTTTGTTTCAGTTTTAATTAAAAAAAAAAACCAAACCATAAAGTAGGCAAATAAAACAACAGATAAATGGAAAAATTGATTTTGTAGTTTGTCCTTAAATTTGTCTGATCACTGTAATACATTCAAAAATAATTTGTGGCTTTTGAAAAAATGTTTATGGTTTAATTTAGTTTGATGTCATTAAAACTCAAAAACAAATTATTTTATAATAAAATGTACCCATATTACAAAATACTGTAATTATTTCAAAAAGTATTAAAGAAATTTACTAACTTACACATTTCTGGATTATCATCTATAGTGGCGGCAGGTAAGTAAAAAAACGAAGAGTTGCTGCAACCAGATGCGCCGGAAATTAAAAATTCTAATTAATAACCTGCAATTACGAGTTTAAATATTAACAGTAAACATCGAAAAAGCACCAATCTAAAAGAGAATTGAAAAATTGAATTTCGAACGGCAGTCAACCATTTGGAATAGATTTCATTGAAAAGGACGTTGAAGCAGTATCGAAAAGGTTTATGAAATTTGAATTTTGGACTTCGTCAAATTAAATGGTACAAGTTACATTGGAAAAATTTACAGTAGCCAACATCAAAAAGCACATAGAAAAAAACTAATTGAAGAAGAGCTGATAGAAAATAAATTTCGGACTAGAAAAGTCAAATTTGAAAAACTTTAAAATTTATAGAATTTATCACTTCAAAATTCGTAAACCATGATTTTTCGATTTCTTCTTCTGGATTACTCTCTATACTCAATATTCATTGTAAAATAGAGAGACCGAAAAAGCAATGTATATAAAATGCAAAATTACGTAACTAAAGAACTCAAAACATTAAGGGTGATGATAAAGAATCCAAGGGGAACCGGAAGCAATAGAGCGTAAATAATTTCCAAATCACTGAGAATCAAAAAACGCTACTAAAACTTAATCAACACAATTAATGTGAAAAAACAATTAAAAGGGGTCCGGCCGAAGCGTATGCAACATGTGAAAAATCAATTCTCAATAGAGATCACAATGCAACCGATCAAATGTAGTTTTAACGAGTTAAATAGGAACAGTAAAAAAAGCGACTAAAACAAATTAACAGAGAGGACGATTATTATGCGACAGGTCTATTTCGGTCTTATGGACCTCATCAGGCATAACTTATGGTAACTTCTAAGGCGAATTGGTAGCGCGAAAAGTTAAGGTGAGAATTCCATGAAGTGACTCTTTTGGAAATGGGAATTCTAACTAACAATCTGCAATTACGAGTTTAAATATTAACAGTCAACATCGAAAAAGCACCAATCTAAAAGAGAATTGAAAAATTGATTTTCGAACGGCAGCGAACCATTTGGAATAGATTTCATCGAAAAGGACGCTGAAGAGCATCGAAAAATTAGATAAAATTTGAATTTTGAACCTGGTGCTGTTACTTCCATTAAAAAAAAAACGTCTGTTCTATTATGCAAGTAAAGGTGTCCCTTCAAGATTCTTTAAAAAATAAGGTTGAATGATGATAAATGACCGATGCTGCCTCAACAATCTAAAAAATTTGAAAAGTTTTTATGATTTATTAGAAAAAACTTTCGTTTTAGTAATTTTTTGGGTCAGCCAGGAATATTTGCAATTTTTCCGATAGGCATAAGTTGCATGTTTTTGAATCACACTGATTGTTCGTGACGTCAGATGGGTCTGGGCCAGCCACAGAAACTAGATTGTCAAAAGTAGCTGCACTGAATGGAAGATACAGCTAATCAATACTGTCTAACTACCTTGCTTACTCGTAACTTGTAATAAATTCAGCCAATTATACCTTTAATTTTTTCTATTAATTACAAGATTACAATTTCAAATACACACGATCAACTGTTAAATTTACTTTTCCAATTAAACTGTATCGATAAAATTTTGAGGTTGCTGAACCCCAGAGAACGTATAGAAAAGAGATTGTTAAAATGAATTGCTTTGACTTTAGAAATAAAATCGTGGTTAGTACGGACGTCTATGACATCATAAGCGGCAACTGAAAAAATGTTTTACGAGACATTCAAGCATTGGCAGTAAAAATGAAAAGGTACAAATAATTCGTTCAGACCACTGATATAGAGTTGCGTGGTGTTATAGGCTAACATATCGTACAATATATCATGTCAGTTATAACGTAATAACATATAGCATGACAATTATAACACGCCACAACTTTTTTCAAAGTATTTTTTAAAGTACGTTTGCTGTTTTTTCTAGTGCAGTCTGCTTAATCAAAATTTTAACGCATTTCTTTAAGGCAGACTTTTAATTTATATATTATTTTTAAAGAATAGAGCAAGCTACGTAAAAACTTTGTCTTTGGCAATAAAATTTATTCTTCAATTACTATTACCACTGTAGTCAGTGGTGGATATTCAAATTCAAGGGCCCTAGGCAAGGATTTTCAAATGCAATGTTCTCTAAAAAAAAAAAAGAGCTTTGATCTCGTCTTTCACTTTTTTCTTCTGATCTCCCTATTTTGCTGCCAAACTCAAGTTGTTTTCTGAAAAAAAAAAGGTCTTCACCTAGAACCGATCTCTATATTTCCCACTTTTCGTCAGGCTTCATAATAACCTCTAAAAAACATCTGCAGCGAATTGAAACTGTATGTGCTATTTTCGAGGGGGGCCCGAAGCAACTGCCTCATTCGTCTCACCCAATATTCACCACTGACTGTAGTCGTCTTGTTGTTTTACGCTTTTCACCGGCATTCAATCGCTTTGTCTGAACTGTATTTTTATTCATTTAGTTTGTTTTTTAGATTTTTAACTACCCCCTTATTAGCCTAGGCAGACAGAACAGTCTGTTGGGGCAAATAAAATTAATGTTAAATAAAATTTTGTGGTCTGAAATTTTAATATATGTGCATAAAATTTTTTTATTTTTTAAAAATATTTAAAAAATATAACTCTAATCTTAAAACCAACTTCCAGAAGTTTTTTTTAATCAAAAACGACTTAAATAAAAATTATTCGCGAATGGAATGACTTTTAACTAAAACAATATGACTCTTCAAATAAAATCCAATACCTTCGTGGAATTGCTCAAACCTTAAACATTTTTAACTTCATCTTTTAAATTTAAAAGTACTATGTTTTGTATTTGATAATACACTAAATAACACTGTTACATACTAAATATCGTATTTACTAGCATCGAAATGACCTTGAAGGTAGCAAATTGTTCTAGTAACGAAAAGTCCGAAAACGAGATAGTCGGTAGCAAAGTATCCGAAAGCTAAGTCCAGTAGCAAACTGCCGATTACTCCCGCCGACACTTGATTACAAGTTTGATATCTTCAAACGACGATAATTTTAGAAACGAATGCCTCTGCAAGTTTACATAAAAAGCAAGAATTTTTATAAAAAAATAAATGTAAGTTATAAAATTTGAAAAATGGTTATTTGAAATAAAACTGGTACATTTAGCGAGAACCAAAGCTTTAAGAAGGTTTAATATATACATGCTCTGAGACATCAATTAGCGTATCACTTCTAAGGAGTGAATTTTAAATTATATAAAGAAAGTGAACAGTGTTTGCAGCAGATAAGTTACAGCGAAAGTGTGATGTAGCTATTACTTGACCAATAAGTTTATAATATTCAACATGGTCTTATAAATAAGCTAAAGTTAAAAAAATTCAAATGATCTTTTTAGTTATTTCAACAGAGCTTGTCTTTACCTATACATAAATGAAGTCAAGAATATCATTTATCGTAGGTATTCTTATTGGATTTTTTTTTTCCTTTTGCTTGATTCAGCTTTCATTAGATAAACAAATCAGACCAAAGGTAAGCAAGTGCAAAAGCTGATAAATTCAGCAAACAGTGGATAAATTGAACAAATAATTCTACAGTTCTCTTTTGAATTTGTCTGATTACTATAAAACATGTTAAAATCTTTTGCGGGGTTTTGTAAAAAAACCTTAAATCATTTAATTTTCTTCAAAAATATTTCAAAATTGTAAAAATATATTTTTCTTAACAATTTAACTGTTCTGAGAAAGTTACTAATTTATAAATAATGTTGCTTGCTAACTAAAGGTGCAGTTAATTATTAACTGTGCCAAACGTTTTTTGAATATAATCTATAAGATTGCAAAAACAGTTATTTTGCTTTCAGATTATCCGACGAATCACTTCAGACGAAGACAAGTTAAACTGTTCAATGAACACTTATTATATCGCCAACTCAACCGATAAAGAGGAGAAACTATTAATTCCCTTGGATGAAGCAAATAACCGTAAAACAAGAGCATCAGCTCCATCGGATGCGGTTTGGATTAAATCAGATCAAAAAGTTATTCAAAGGAATTTTAATGTATCTGAGTTTATGGAAATTGTTCAAGCTGAAAGAAAAGCGACACTGAAAGAAGCTTGCAGAAGACTTCGTGATAAAAGCATCTGCCCTTCAAAAATTAAACTCATGAGCAAGAGTCTACTTTATTCCAAAAATTACAAGGTTTGCTTTTTACTAACGATAATTTAGTAAAGTATTTAATGTTATCTGTTACAATGTCATCGAACAACTACTAAATTAAACATATGGTGTAAGTGTTTTGAAAACAGAAGCTTTCTCTGCTGTCAGTCATTTATGAGCAAAAATCAAAAATTTTTTTCGCCTGATATTTGGATTAAAACATAAATTATGTCATTGTGGGAGTTTGCCAGAGATGAGCATGGACCGGATCGGAGCAGGACTGAGACGGTTTTTGGTCGGAGCCGTATAATCCAAACTGCCATTTAGGTATTGTAGATGAGGATCGGATCGCATTGTCGGATCTAACAGTCGAAACCCATTATTTTATACTCTACTACATTGCTTTTTTAAGCTATTATTTAGAAGTCTAAATGTCCAGAAATCAAATTTCTGGTAAACAGTTATGCCTAATTCAATGATTCTCCATTTCTCGTGGTCCGGTCTCTGGATTTGTCAATGCAAAATCTTTCAGATAATCAACCACTACTAGACCATCCAGTCAGTCAGTTTGGAATGCAACCTGTAGATTACCGAATTGTTTGGTATTTTTTCTGTGTTGTTTCTACTCCAAAAATATGACAAAAAATAATAACGTTGATGTGAGACTAGTAAATTTAACAAATTGTTTTCTGTAAGTTTAGGTTTTAATATAACCTTGAGTAATGCCTGCGAAATTGTCATATGAATCAAAAAAGAACAAATACAAAAATTGCAATTATAAAAAATAGCATAAAATATTAGTAGCCTGATTGTTTCAAACTGATTAAAAACCAACATTAAATAGAGAAAATAAAAACATAGTAACAGTAGTCAAAAAGTTCATTAACATTAAAAAATAGTTAGCTTCAGAAGAGCGGGGACAGCTAAAATTAAATGATTTTTTTAAAGCAATTTAGGCTACTGCTACCACTGTACCCAGCGTTTGAGCTAGTTATTCTTCAAATTGACTAATGAAGTTTTTATATTTGTTTATAATACTTATTAGAACTGTATGTAAGTGGCTGAGATTTTTTGGTTTGTATTAAATGTTTTCTCATTGAAATACATTGTAGTTTATTATTTATAAAATTGTACTTTATAAAATTTATAAAATTGTAGTTTATTAAAAAGATATCTGTATTTTATTGACAATTCTTAATACAATTTCAGCTGTTACTTAACACTAGAATTACCGCTTTTTTGACCTACCTAGAATTACCGCGAGCGGTCAAAATGACCGTTCGTCTAATAAAAAACAAAATGTGCAATAATTTAGCTTTACTTTATGTTATAAGTTTTTTTTAAACTTTTGTAATATATCTAGTTATAACTTGAATCCTTGTAGGTGTGAGTTTGGTGCGTTTTAGGCTTCTTTTTAGTTTTATGTTTTGGAATATACTGCATAGGCCCTAATCTCCAAATTACATTGAAGGCCTTCAACCTGCTTTTTAGCTGCCTGGTTGAAATTTTCTCAAAGTTTCAATGTATTTGCAACAAACATGAGCTCTGAAAATAAATGAAAAACAATTTACTTTAAAATGAGCTCAAAATATCAAATGAATATCTTTCATCATGCTGCTGTTTACATAGACCACAACCGGCTATTTGAAAGTACACAAAAACAATGAAAACTGCAGCGCTCTACACAATTCACACATTCAACTTTTACGCAATCTGTAGACCTTCACTTTTTGCAAACTGATCTACGGCATCCATAACATAATTTTGCAGTTTTATTTTGTTCACAGTTCACATTAACTTGGCATTGCTTTTGCTTCCTGCTTTTCTAAACGATCAAATTTTAATAAGAATTGTTGAAAAGTGAAAGCAAAACTGCTGCTAGTGGAGCTGTCTTTCCTTGAACATGAGGTTCTCTCAGTTCAGTGGCGAGCTGAAACATAAAAGTTCTTGTCGAGTTAGTATCTCCAGTTTTCTTCTTGTGCAACAAATTGGCGTTGATACAAGCAAGGTCCAAGATATTGTAAAAGACAGCCGCAGCCTACTTCCCTGTATTTGCCTTCACCGTGTATTTTCGTGTCATCTGGTCAACAGTATCAACATCACATTTAGTTTTTTTGTAGAATGTAATTGCTTCCGGTTTCTTTTTTGTTGTTGTATCAACCATATAAGATGTGTAGAGTATGCTAAGAATACAAACGTTCTTGTTTTGTTTGCACTGGTAAACTGTCAAGGTTGTGGTTTGGTTGTGTGGGTTTTTGTTTGCAAGAGTTTGCTGAAATATCTGCTCTGCTGTGAAGCTTTTACCAGTGGCTGAACTTCCTTTTGGATTTTGTTTAGGGTCCCCACAAGTGACGTCTTTCTTTCCAGAGCTGCGTGGCAAGATGAGTCAAAGTAAAAAATCTGTCAGTTGTTACGCTTCTTCTTCCTTTTCCCAAGTATGGTTCCACTCTCTTTATTATAACACTCTTCGATAATCTTTGTGTACCTGGTCTGGCTTCATCTTTGCCAAGATATATTATATGGCCTTTGGTGTATATTTAAATTCCTCATCAACAACTAGCCGAAATTCGATACCGAATTTGTCCGGTTTGTTAGCCATATGTCGTATTGTATAAATCTGCAGCAGGCTTTAGTTAGAAATAATTGTTTGTCCACTGTAATATTTTCTCCTAGTTGGTAGTTTTCAATAAACTTATTCCAGACGACAAAAATTTATCCGTTTGAAGTCGTTTAAAATCGAGATAGTCCTAGCAAATGTATCCGTTTGAAGTCGAGATAGCCTTGCATTCCGCATATCAAATCGAAGAAACCTCATGATATCGCAAAAGCAATTTCTACCCATAGTTTTTGGAAAAAAACATACTTCCTAATTTTTATCCAAAACTCAAGTATCGGTCAGTTTTTCACATAATACAGCAAGTATATACAGCAAGAAATACAGCAAGATAATAAAAGAAGAAGAAAATAAAATCGTTTAGTTCACTTAGTGGTAGTTTCCACTCAATACTCTTTTCCACTCGATGGGCTTCAGCTTCTGTACATTGTTGAATATGGGTAAGCATTGAATTATCGACGAGTAACACAAACTCATGCGATTGGCATATCGTGTTAGATTTGGGCTTTTTGTTAACTCGTTTTGAGCTTGTAGTCTACCCCTCGTTGTAAAGAAAATTCGATGTACTCCCATTTTGTTCTGTCCTTACCAACCAATCCAATATCCCAGGTGTTTGGACTAGGCTTATCACCCTGCGCTTGTGCTGCAGCACTTGTATCGTTGCAGCCACTGCTATAAAGCTGACAAATTGATATGATCAAGAATCAGTTTGCTCCAGGTCATTAATATCAGTCTCTGAATCCATTCCATCTGAAGAAATCACTTCCCATATAGGTCGAACTTAGCGTTAGGTCGAACTGAATTTTTCAAACCCCGATCACAGCCTTTACAAACCTTTTCACCTTCGCCTTTTATTCCACCAAATTATTTTCTGCAATCGCGTTCAGCCAACACAGAGCTTGGATACTACAAACTCGTTCTGACCTCGGTATTCTGCAAATGACTCAACATTATGAACTAGCTAGTAACTAACTCTTGCCAGATACTGCAGTAATATATGCATGATTGTTTTGAAACAATAAAACAACAAAATTTATTATAAAGTGAATTTTAATCGTTGAGAAATTACAAGAAGCTTACCGGTCAAAATGACTGTTGGCGGTAATTTAAGGTAAATCGGTCCCCAACATTTGCTGTGATTATTGTAATAAATTAAAAATTAACATACTAAAAGTTGACAAAGACCTAGGAAAATTCAGAAAGTTTCAATACTTTAACCCTTATCTAAGCAGAGATATGAGCGATTAAAAATCAAAAACGGTCAAAAGGGCCGCATCGGTAATCCCAGTGTTAATATTATATCAAATTTGTTTTGTTCAGCCATAAATACTTATACTAATTGTTTAAAAATTATTTATGAATTAATTGCAAGGCTCAATATATAACTTATTTAGCTACCCTACAGCTTATTTTAAAAATCTGGATATGATATTTTAATAAAATTTATAAAAAATAAAATAAAAGCAGCATTGTATCGACGATATGCAATGATTATTTTTTTTGACAAAATTGAAATCGTTAAAAATTAGATAAAGATTGTATGTTTACATAGTTAACTAAAAACAGGTATTCTATGTTTATAACTGAAAACTTTGAATTATTTGACAATCAGATAGTTTTCTATTTATCAAAAACTTTATTCTCGATTTTTGCAGCTGAAAATTTGAGTAAATGTATGGAAAAGGACTCATCTCTCTTAACAACTGTTTTATATGGTTTTCCCATGTTTTCTAATGCGTTCTTCACAAATTTGACCATAAAAACCATCGCAAATAACTTCCTTTCTAGTTACTTAGGGGGCAAACCCCCAAAACCTCCAATTTATGCTAATTTTGCATGAGTTTTTTTGAATTTTGAGGTAATTTTTTCGTTAATTACGGCGACAGATCGAAAAAAGATTCCCGCGCATGCGCAAAACTATTGAAAATGACCCTTGGACCTATGCGTTCGACCGGTTATTGCAAAATGACTAATGTATTTAAGACATGTTTTTGTATGAATGCTTTATTTGCGACGATTATCAATGGTATTTTCGCATAGAACACATCAGAAAATATGGGAAAAACATGAAAAACAGCTGGTTAAAAAGACAGGTCCTTTTCCATAAAAATATCAAATTCTGATAACCCATAAGTATTAACAATACGTGGGTTTCTTTTTTTCTTGAAATAATATTATCTTGTGATTGATCTAATTCTATGAATGTAGTTGTATGACTTACAGTATATGAAGTATTGATTCAAGTTTTTTGGAAAGTTATAATTGACAATACGAATGTTTGAATTTTGCTATTTCAACTTGATATTTGTTTTAATTTATTATCTGTTTTTTAATTTATATAATGTTTTTATTACGTTCTTTACTTTTTATATGGAGTAGTGAACTGAAAATATGCTATTGGCCCAAGCATAATTTTAAACTTTGATTAAAATGGCGATAGATGTTGGATAGAGTTATAATATATAAGATTTTTGCTTATATTAGCTCAAAACTTTCATCTAATCGTAGAACAATTAATAATTGCGCAGTACTGATCAGACTGCAGGCTGTCAATTTTGCATCTTTAGTTGGACTCAGATCAGATTATTATTTTAAAAAGTCGGACTCGATTCGGAGTGTAAAAAAATACAATCCGCTCATCTATGGAATGTACCACTTCTGTTACAGTTTTACTGCTTCTACAAAATTTTCTGCTTCTTTGTTTCTGATGTACAATTAAATCTCTTGCAAAGGGTGCAACTAATTTTGTTTTGGCATGCAAGGTCTTGTCAGTGCTGTATTGACCAGTAAGTGTTTAGTACTATATAAATGGGCTAGCTAAACTTTAACATTTGCGGTACCTATACTCAAAAAAAGTCAAGGCCAAGTTGTACGTTTATATAGATAAACTGTATCGCTAAGAAAATAGAGGCGGATATGTCAACTTACTATGACTAAAACATACAGCCAGGTTCCATAATGTGAATGGCCACTGGTCTTTATGACATTAAGCTTACAACGTCTGCTGTTATTGACGTTTTAATCCGTTATCCGGCACTCCTTATTATCATCATCATAATCATCAGCCTAAAAATTCCACAGCAGGATAAAGGCCCTCCTCAATTTCTTCCAGGTTTCTTGATCAAGGTTTACTTGGGTTCATCTAAAGTTAGTTTGTCGGTCCATCTTGTTTGTGGTTTTCCTCTACTTCTTTTTCTGTTATATGGTGTTCATTCATGGTGTAGGCTCCAAAACCTACAGGGGGGGGGGGGACGAATGGCCCAACTACCGCTATCTTAAATCTAAGAGACTATGAATAATTTCGAATGCGCGAAATTATTACACCAGCGAATAAATAGCTAAATAATTTAATATAAAAGACGAGAAATGCGAAGCACTATGCTGCCTGCTCCAGCACACCAACAACGAGCAAAGAAAAATGAAAACACACGCCGATGCAATAGTTGCGATTCAAAAAATTTTATAGGTCACCTAAAGCAATGTCATATATTAAAACTATTCATAAACCCAATAAGATGTGACTTACCAAATTATTCAAGATAGCGGAAACTTTCTTCATTAAACGAGCGAGCCAAAATTTCCGTGCGCAATCAAACCTGCTACTTCACTGAATGAAAGGAACCTTATTCGTGTAAAACGTGGTCCCGATTAGAATGACGTGTACCGTCCTAATTATTCAACCGTAAACTAGGTCACGAAACTAGGTCATTGATTTTGTCGCAACATACCGGCCCCAAATATGACCGGCAGGGAGATATTTCATCAAGCGTCAAATCAATATTAACTGAATAGAATTGAGTAAGTCTAACAACAATACAACGTACACAAATAAAATTACAACACTTAACACAAATTGTCAATTATACATGTTCTTCAAAAAGGCACAGTTTACGAATGTCTCGAACAAGTGATTGGGAAGAAGTTCGTAGCCGAACAGAGCGCACAAACCCGTCCTTGTCTTTGTGCACCTCTTCTATTAATGCTTTCGGCCACTGCCCGCGGTATGATTTTTCACCAATCACCAAAACGACGTCACCGACTTGAAAATTTCGGCTTTCCACAAGCCACTTTTGTCTCTGCTGTAACAAAGGAAGATATTCCTTGAGCCAACGACCCCAGAATCGATCAGCCAGCAAACCAATGAGTCTCCACGACTTTCTATAGCCGTCGGCCTTGGCAAACACCCCCATGGGTAGGGAAGGCTCGAGGTGCCCCTTCAATAAAGCATTAGGCGTTAACGCTTCTGGATCACAAGAGTCGGAAGCAATTTTAGTTATGGGGCGGTCATTGAGGATCCTTTCAACCTCAATTAAAAAGGTCGTAAAGGTCTCGTCGCTCATTGTTGCGCCTTTGGAAACTGCAGCGAGGGTTCTCTTTACCGATCGTATGATCCTCTCCCAAGACCCGCCTTGATGGCTGGCCACCGGAGGATTAAAATGCCAGCGGATTCCTCGTTGCGCGAGCTTGGATGACAAAGACTGCTGGTTCCATTTGTTGATTGAAAGTCGGAGCTCTCGTTCGGCAGCAGTGAAATTTGTTCCGTTGTCGCTGTAGATGGCTTCTGGTGTGCAGCGTCGCGCGGTAAACCGTTGGAGTGCCAACAAGAACGAATCGACGTCGAGAGCATAAGCGCATTCCAAATGCACAGCTCGTGTGGTCATGCATGAAAACAGGCAAATATAACGCTTCGCGCTTCTACGCCCTACAGTGGTGGTATAAGGCCCTGCGTAATCTACTCCGGTAAAGGCGAACGGTGGTTTCCCAGGAGTAACCCTAGCTGAAGGAAGCGGTGCCATAAGCTGTTTTCCCGGTTGTGCATTCATATGTCGGCAAAAACGACATTCCCTGATTACCTTACGTACGGTAACGTGTCCCTTAACTACCCAGTAGTGTTGACGAACGACTGATAAGGTATGGAGGGGACCCACGTGACCTTCTTTTTCGTGAATGTCTAAAATAATTAGCTTAGTCACATGATGGTTGCTGGGAAGAATGATAGGGTGTTTTGCAGAATCAGAAAGAGATGAATTTTGTAATCTGCCTCCTACTCGTAAAATGCCATTTACTTGGATAGGACATAACTTTCTCAGAGGAGAGTGAATATTTTTAGCTCCGGACACGAAAAACCTGTCGTTATTTTTGAGAGAATTTAGTTCCTTATGGAAATACTTGATTTGGACTAACTTTACTATTGCTAAGGTAGAAGCCCTAAACTCTTCCATTGATAAGTATTGAGAAGAAAACATATTTTTGGTGATGCCGTTTTTACTTTTAGTGAGCAAGAATTGTTTAAGACGAAGAAGGTAGGCGACTGCTCTTCTTAAGCGACTCCACGAAGAGTAGTGGGTCAACAGTCTGTACAGGGTGACTTTATCGCTTGCGGTATCAAAGGTATTGGTGCAATTAACTTGATGCACTTTTAGCAACTCTGGATCTACCGGCGGTGTGGAAGGAGGACCTATAGGGGCAACTGGCCATGCATCTTCATCCTTCCAAAGAAAGTCTGGCCCTTTCAACCAGCTCGTACAAGAGGCCAAACGACTCGGACTAATTCCTCTGGACGCTATGTCGGCTGGATTATGCGCTGTCCCTACATGCCTCCATTGCGAAGGAGAGGAGCCTGCTTGAATGGCTGCAATGCGATTAGCTACGAAGGTTTTAAATCTTTTAGAGCTACTCTTTATATATTGTAGAACAGAGGTAGAATCCGTCCAAAAAATGGTGTCATTAAGTTTAAGGTCAAGTTCTCGCTTAAGAAAGGTTGTTAGCTCTACTCCAACTACTGCTGCAACTAACTCCATGCGTGGTATTGTCACTGGTTTAATAGGAGCAACTCTAGACCTTGCCACAATAAAAGAACAATGTATCTCTCCAGTAACACTTACCGACTGCATGTATATCACAGCTCCGTAACCAGTCTGGCTGGCATCGCAAAAGCAATGCAGCTGAGAAGACTTTAACTCAAAGCCAGATGGCTTAACACATCTGGGAATTTCTACATCTTGTAACGCTGGGAGACTATCTAACCAATCATTCCAGCGCTGCATATCACTTGGAGAAACCGTTTCATCCCAACCAAGGCCCCGACTGCAAAGGTCATGCATTAACATTTTTGCCGGAAGTAAAGCTGGCTGCACAAAACCTAAGGGATCGTAACACTGACTGACAGTAGACAGGATGCCCCTCCTTGTAGGTGTGTTTTCTTTAACGTTAGTTCGAACCTTAAAGCTATCAGTTTGAATAAAGTTTAAGTTGACAAAGTTGACAGTTTTAGCCCCTTGTGTCGGACCTATTAAACTCCAACCTAAAGGTAACTTCACGGCATTCGGCCCCCCACTTTGATTTATTCGGTATTCGAGTGTGCGATGGGCCTCTGGTACATTGGCACCAATGAGCAATTCTACCTTACCGCAAAGATCGGGAAAGGTAACTCCTTTAAGAACCTCACCATGAATTTCATGGTCCCTGCAAGAGGGAATGCTAGTACCTAAGTCTGGAAGACGAGCGACAGACAGGACGTTAGAAAGGTTGACAACTGCATCCTCGTTAAGGCCTTGAACGCACAAACTGACTTGGCGGCCAGATTGTTGTTCGGTGCCACTCATAGTAGATAGGGAAAATTGTGTGGGCTTACCTTTCAGGCCAAGAAGTTTTATTAAGTCTTCTGTACACAAAGATGTATCTGATCCCTCATCTAAGAAAGCGTACACGTCAGCATGCCGGCGGCGACCTGCTCCCCAGACTCTTACAGGGACTACTTTCAGCCGCACTGCAGTGCTGTCTTTAGTCTGAGCAAAGCTGGATGTATTTGGTCCGGCCGTATGTTTATTACACTTACTTCCTATATTTTGAACCACAGACATTACTCGGGACGATAAGCCGGCCCCGTTAACATCTTGCCGTTCCTGTAAAGGTGGAGTATTTTCCTTGGGGAGGACCTCCTGACGCTCCTCGTGAAGCAGTGTGTTGTGTCTCCCTCCACACTCATGGCACGTGGATTTAGATTTGCATGCGCGCACTAAGTGTGACCCAAGGCAATTAAAACAAAGATTCTCAGATTTAACTACGGCTCGGCGCTTTCTCAATGGTAGTTTTGAGAACCTTTCACACCTCCAGATTGCATGCTGACCTAAACAGAACGCACATCCCTGTTTTGCAACGTTGCCTCGTGAATCGTCGTCTCCGACTTGGGCTGTATTGACTGAATATTTTTGTGTGCGTCGAGGGCCAAAGTCTGGTTGTGAACTAGAGCTAAACCCTCTTTCCTTACGATGATAAGCCAACTGCCCGAGAAAACTCTTTTCTATAAGTGAACGCCTCTCTAAAAATTCTGAAAGTTGCGAAAATAAAATTGGCTGACCTCTCTCGAGCTGTGGCCCAACCGAAGCCATAAATTTATCCTGCAGATTCTCAGGTAGACGCTTGAAGATGCTAGCTACTGTGTGCTGCGTGTTCAGCCCGGCACTGGACATGCCCCCACAGGAAATCTCACAATTTCGCATGTCTCGAGCTAGCTGGGCTAAAGCGGATTTATCATTAGAGCGAATAGGAGGACCCTCTGTAAGTTTTCTTACGTAAGCACTCACGATAGCGTGCTCCTGACCAAAGTTGACTTCAAGAATTCTCCTGGCTTCATCATAACCTAAATCTGGGGACCTAGCCAAGATACAATCTGCAATGCTCTCTTTTGCTTCCCCAGTACACGAGGAGATGAGAAGATTCAACCTATCTGCCATGTCTACTACGCCTCTTGCGATATAGGCGTCAAAGTGACGTATAAAGCGCCTGTAATTTAAGGGATTGCCATCAAACAGTTCTTCCTTAGAGAGCGCCAGAGGTCTTTGATTCACACGATTGGTTAAAGTATATAGTGCTCCCACCAATTTTTCAACATCACTACACGAGCTAGAGGGACCTTGAGATAAGTAGTTTGGGTCATTATCAGCCGAAAATCTAGGTCTAACCGACTGACTATTTTCCCTGTCAAGCCCCGAAAATGCAGGGGTATCAAATTCAACTTCTTGACCAGAGGGATGAAAGCCGACACGTGGTCGAAGAAGGGAGGATCGTGGCTGTTCTGGAGTCTGAACAAATGGCGCGGAGTGCTCTTGTAAATCGCCGTACCGTGAACCGGGCCATGCATCATGTTGATCGGTAGCTCTCAACAAACGTGAAGCCGTGCCACGAGTAGAGCCGCCTGGATCAACGCGGGTTCTCTTAATGCTTTCCCAGTTAGGAGGGGATGGGCGACAAGAAAGGTTGGGTGGGTAACGATCTAAGCAGTGAAAGGAAGGGGGCGACAAACAGTAATTTCCCGAGTACAACAAATCTTGGTCTCTTATTTCATGCTTTTGTTGCAAGGCTTCCTCTCTACGTTTAAGGTCTTCACTCCACCGTGCCAGCTCAGCTTCCCTAGAGTTGAGCTCATTATGGTATTTACTTACAAGCGGCGGTTCTTCTTTCGTTAAGCAACTAAGTGACACACTACGTCTATTCATAATCTAACGAGGTACAGTAACTAGTGAAGGAAACCAAACAACCAAAGCTAATTTTAGAATGTCTATCGAAAAGTAGTAAAGCTTAAACTCAAAGGCAAGATCCTAAAAGTTTAAGAGTATATCTAGCAGCAATAACCCTAACCTTATGAGCGTATTTAACACAAGTAACCTTACACAAACCAAGATTTTAAACGTATCAAGTAAACCAAATAAACCAAAATTTTTGAATGTATGTAGGCTCCAAAACCTACAGGGGGGGGAGGGACGAATGGCCCAACTACCGCTATCTTAAATCTAAGAGACTATGAATAATTTCGAATGCGCGAAATTATTACACCAGCGAATAAATAGCTAAATAATTTAATATAAAAGACGAGAAATGCGAAGCACTATGCTGCCTGCTCCAGCACACCAACAACGAGCAAAGAAAAACGAAAACACACGCCGATGCAATAGTTGCGATTCAAAAAATTTTATAGGTCACCTAAAGCAATGTCATATATTAAAACTATTCATAAACCCAATAAGATGTGACTTACCAAATTATTCAAGATAGCGGAAACTTTCTTCATTAAACGAGCGAGCCAAAATTTCCGTGCGCAATCAAACCTGCTACTTCACTGAATGAAAGGAACCTTATTCGTGTAAAACGTGGTCCCGATTAGAATGACGTGTACCGTCCTAATTATTCAACCGTAAACTAGGTCACGAAACTAGGTCATTGATTTGGTCGCAACACATGGTTTGTCATATGTTCTTATAACATGCCCAGTCCATTTCCATTTAAATTTTTTAGCTGCTTTAACATTATCTTGTAATTTTGTTTGTTATCTGATCCTTTTTGATGTTTTTCTATCTTTCCAAGAAATAACAATAATTTTCTTTTTAAGAGATCTTTATGTTGGTCTAAGTGTGATGGTTTGTTGTTTAGTTAAATTCCAAGTTTCTGCACCATATGTCATTACTGCTAGGTATACTGATTGTAAACTTTTTGCTTTAAGGGTATAGGCAGTTTGCTTGAAAGAACAGATTTAGCTCAGCCAAATGCTTGCCAGCCAATAGCGATTTGTGTTTGAATTTTTAATTTTTTGTTAGGTGACATTGTTCAATTTGGCCAAGTTGTACTGTATAATATTTTTTACAGGTTCAAGTATGACATTGTTTTTGGGTAATATATTCATTAAACATCGCTTTTTTTTTCGTTTTAATTTGAAGTCCAAATGCTTTGCTTTCAGCGTTTAGGTCATTTACCATATTTCGTAGTTGGTCGAAGGAGGTTGACAACAGGAGAATGGCATCAGCAAATCTTAGATTTGAAAGAAATTCACCATCAATCTTTTTGCCGTAGTTTTTTTAGTCTAATTTCGTTTTTTGAATATTTCTTCTAAGCAAGTTGTAAAGAGTTTTGGTGATATTGTGTCTCCTTGTCTTACTCTTATATCAAGTTAAAATGTTGAATTTTGGTTAAGTTGAATCAATGAATAACTGTTACAGTAAATATGTTTGGAAATATTATTTTAGGTAGGGCGGATTGATTCGTTTTCCAAGGCTTGCATTATTGCAGGTATTTTGATTGAGTCAAAGGCTTTGGTATAGTCAATCAAAGCAAGATAAAAAGTATTCATTTGTCTTTTCAATAATTTGGTTTATACTATGGAGATGGTCCATTATGGAATATCTTTGGCTAAATCCAGCTTATTCTTTTGGTTGTGAAAAGGTTAGTTGTTTGGTCATTCTGTGGGTTAAAACTTTTGTGGATAACTTGTAAAGAGTATTCAGTACATTAATAGGTCGGTAGTTCGTTAAATCTGTATCGTCTCTTCTTTTGTGGAGTAATATTATTGCTGCTGTTTGCAAAACTTAGGTATTTTTGATTTATATAGGCATTCGTTAAAAAAATCAGCTAATTTTGCCCACAATGCTTCTACGGTGTTTTTTAAAAGCTCATTTGTGATATTGTCTGGTTTAGGAGCTTTAAACTGTTCTTATTTCAGAGGATGTTATTGGTGGTATTTGATCTTCATGTGAATTTGGTGTTAGTAATGGTTTATTTGAAGTACTGTGATAGAAGTTTTTGTAGTATTCTTTGGCGTGACTCGACAGTTGATCGAACGGCATTTGATCGAAACACCACTTGATCGAATAATGAAAGTGAGAATTTACAACTTTGAATCTATCCCAATTTTGTCAATTCTTCGTCCCAAAAACATGGTGATCTCTAAAATAAATACAATAGATCTTCCCTTTGAATCTGCCTTTTGCATGTATTCTTGTTTACTATTTGTATGTTTTATTTTACGTATATAAACTTTTGTCCAGCCATATGCTTTTGAAATGATCCTTTTGACCCGTGGCAGGATTTTTATTGGTGGGTTTCTTTGCTTGCCTGACCCTTTTTGGTCCAGACCGTTTTGGTCTTTGAGTTTGTTGTTTCTCTCGCCCATGATTACACAACATTCTCTGACTATGGCTCTGATGTGTGTATTAATTATCTTCTTTTCGCTTTCCTTTTCTTGTTAACATCATATTGCTTTGTTCAAAGGTACAGCGACCATGCACAACGTCAGTTGTTACATGCACAACTGACGTTGTGCATATAATAACGTACTTCGTTTAGTCGCTGCTTTCTTATTCACAATCTTTATTTCTAAATGCACTATGATTAATTTCAAGTTGATTGTGAGTAAAAATCAAAATAAATAAAAAATAAATAAAAATATATCTGCCTTTGATTTTTGCAAAAGATCTGCAAGAATGGGGCCAATGTCCAATAGCAAAGCCAAGAGCCAATGGCACAATGTCCCCCTAAATAACTGACTATTGTAGTATTTTAAAAAAATGCCAAAAAATGGCAGCAACAGGCATCTAATAAAACATAATCATGACAAGAGATCTACTTGTTACTAGATCTAAAATGCTTTGCCCAAGGATCTTATTAAAAAACCCTGACCTTGAAATTGACAAAAAATTAAAAAAAATAAAAACAAACTGTCTTCTTATTGATGGCCTCTGCTTTTTATGAATCTAATTTGCAGTGACAAAGAGATTGTTTAACCGCAGAAACATGCAAAAGTAAATCTTTTTTTTTATCAACTGTCATTTCGATCAAGTATCTTTTCGATCAAATATCGTTTCGATTAAGTGTCGTTTCGATCAAGGGTCGTTTCGATCAACTGTCGTTCAATCAACTGTCGTAGCAGCTTTCTTAGGATCGCTCTAATATTCGTCCTTGATCTGTTGTGACATCTTTGTTTTCTTCTTTGATGCTAGATATCAGTTGTTTACTATGGCTGAGTTTCAGCTGCGTTTGCTTGAATTCTTTGAATTTTTTAAAAGTTTCTTCAATTTTTCATATTGTGAGATCGAATGTCTTGTCATGGTTGTTTCCTTATCAATTTGTTCAATTCTGCTTCTTTAATTTTGTTTTTTGCGCAGGTGGCTATTAAATTTTTGACACTTATTTATCAATTTGATTGTGTTTTCAGAGAATTTTGATTTATTTGGTTTTGTGTTTTCAAATGTTAGTTGTGATGTCTGTAAGGAAAATTATTATTGCTTTGTACATTTCCTCTAAGTCTTTCTTTTCAATATTTTTACAACTTGCTGATTCTGTGATACAATCAATTAATTGTGGAATTCGTAAACATAGCTTTTATCAATTGTAATGTAGCGGCTAACTTGATATGTGTATCCGTATATATGTTTGGTTTGCTAACTTGTTGTAAGCCTACTACATATAAAATAAATACGTCCAGACTTCATTCTGTCTCAACTCTCTTTTTTTATTGGTTTCTTTGTTCACGTTAAAAAATGTGCGATTAAAGGTAATCACCTACGCGTAGCGCGTTAAAGACAATCACCCACTAAAGTAGCGGGGTCGCTACAATCCTCCCCCACAAGAAATAAAATGAAAATAATAAGGAAGGAAGTAGTAAACGTAAAACAAGCAAAACAAAATCGAAATAACAACAAAAAATCAAAAGTATAGTGGCGAATATATATACAATATGCACATTAACCAGCGCCGTAAAAAAAAAAAAAAAAAAAAAAAAAAAACTTGTCTTATATCGGAATGGAATGACACCAGCAGCCGCTTTGAGAAACTCGAGGGAAGGGCCCTTTCCCTGAATCCCTCAAAACAACGTGTAAAGAGCGGGAATTTACCCCAACAGAAAAAAAATAAAAGCATATTAAAAACGGGTGTCATAATTGAGGAACCTGGTAGGCCTGTTGACTCTTCTCCCTTTTCGCGTGATAACTTGTGATGAGGTGAGAGAAGATGAATGAATGTTGTCGGTAGGCATGTTATCCTCAGAAGAGCAAGTTATGGTTGATGTAGGTGAAGATGGCTTGGTAAGAATAATGTTACTGTTGCCGGCGCCGAGTTCGCTTGCGGACAGCGATGATTTGACTAGCCTGTTGAAGTTTGATATTGTGGTTTAAACCTTCTAGAGAAAGATGAGCCACCTTCAGTCTGTCTACGGAGATGTTGTCAATATGAGTCCGCAAGTCTACAACGAAATATTTGGGGTGGCGCTGAATGATTCGGAAAGGACCTTTGTAGACTGCGTGCAGTGGTGGGCGGTGGCTATCGATTTTGATGAAAACATGAGTCGTACTAGGATCCATAAGAAGGGCCTTGTCCACATAATGTGCTCTGTTGGTACGTCTCGGTGCGAAATACGGGATTTGCTGCATATAACGGCTCAAACTTTGAGCGAAGGATGACGAATTAATGTTAAAAGCGTCTTTAGAAACGGGCTCAAAAAATTCTCCAGGCAGTCTTACTGGTTGGCCAAACAAGAGATCACTGGGGGTGGAGAAGTCCAGATCCTCTTTGGGCATGTTACGTAATGCCAGGAGAGTCCAGGGTAGTTGATCATACCACTCACTAGGTTCTTCGTGGCATTTCAAAGATGTTTTAAGTGTTTTGTTAAACCGCTCTATCAACCCTTGTGCCTGAGGATGATAGGCAGTGGAATGATGCAGCTCGCAGCCCAAAGTTACACACATATCATTCCATACAGTGCTAGTGAATTGGCGTCCTCTATCGCAATAAATGCGTTCTGGGCATCCAAAAAGAGATAACCAGTGACGAAGAAATCCGTCGACGCACTCTTCGGCGGTAATGCCAACTAGCGGTATGGCTTGAAAAAACGTGAAAATCTATCAATGACGGTCAAGACGTAATTGTGACCTTTAGAGAGTCCCAGCGAGCCTATGATGTCTAGGTAGACATGAGTAAAGCGTCCTCGAGGAGGGGGTGTGACCGCCTTGACATTGGCCGTATTTCGCCTAATAACCTTTGATCGGGCGCAAGCTTGGCATTCTTTGGTCCATTGTCTGATGTCTTTGCGCATGTCATGCCAAACCATCAATCGGCCAATGCATTTGGTTCCGGATTTAATCCCAGGATGGGTGCTGGAATGAAAATGCTGGAAGACTGCCCGACGCATAGATTTCGGAACAAGTGGTCTTAGCCTTCCTTGAGAGTCATCACACAAAAGTGTAGCGCCAGTTTCTCCCAACGGGACATTTTTTAACAGAAGGCTAGTTGTGTTGTTTTGTTTTAAATTTTGCAAATCCAAGTCGGACTGCTGTTCTTCTGCCATTTTGAGATAGTCGATGCCTGCAGAGTTAGGGGGGATTGAATTTAAGAGCGGCGGATCAGCCGGGCGGCTAAGGACGTCGGCAACGTTTTCCTTCCCGCTTACATGTTTTAATTTATTGGTCATTTGGCTGATAAAGTCAAAGAACCGCTCTTGTCGAAGCCACTCGGATTGTGCTGTAAAATTTGGTCACAATGGGGCGATGGTCGGTACACAGAGTGAAGTCTTTGGCTTCCAAATAATATCTGAAATGTTTTAATGACGCACAACATGCAAACAATTTTCTTTCGAAAGTGGACCAGTGCAGCTGAGCTTTGGTCAGTCCTTTTGACCAAAACGCTAATGGAGTGAGTGTTCCTTCTTTCCATTGCTGTAGAACACATCCTATTGTGGTACCACTGGCATCGGTCACTAATTCGATTTGAGCGTCTGGGTCTGGGAATGCAAGCAGCGTGGCGTTAGTAAGTGCTTCTTTACTTGCCTGGAAACATGAAACTAATCTTTCGTTCCACGAAAGGGAGCGTCGAGGAGGGCACTGTGTAGCAAAGTCGTGCAATGGTTGTAACAGCTCGGCGTAACCCTTAACGAAGCGGGCGTAAAATTGATACATTCCCAAATAAGCTTTTAGCTGGCGTTTTGTGCGTGGAAGCTGGTAGTTTTTGATGGAAGAGGCGCTAGACCTTCGGGGGAAACCTGGTACCCCAAAAATGAAAGACTGTGAACTGCAAAAAAACATTTGGATTCTTTTACTACCAAACCATGTTCACACAACCGCGAAAATACTTGGCGAAGGAGCTGGACGTGCTCGTCATAGCTTTGAGACATAATGATAAGGTCGTCAAGGTAGTAGTAAACTTGAGGTAATCCGCTAACTACTTCGTTTATCAAACGTTGATAATAGCATGAGCTTGAAGAAAGACCCATGGGCAAATAATTGTAACAATAATTGCCAAGAGGGGTAGTGATTGTCAGCTTGTGTTTGTGCAAAGGATTGACGGGAATGTTATAGTAAGCATCGGCAATGTTGATGCTTGAGAACCACTTGCAGCCGTGAGCTATTAAAGCAAAGTCGTTAATATTTGATAGTGCATATTTTTGAATTTTGAGCAATTTGTTAAGTTGTGTAAAATCTGCACACAGGCGCCAACCTCCGGATTTTTTCTTAACCATTACGATAGGGGACGTCCAAGGACTCTGGCTGCGTTCGAGAACTCCTTAGTCAATCAACCGTTTAAGTTCCACCTTTAGGGCCTGATACTGTTCGGGATTCAGACGACGAGCTGAAAGGCTAATTGGAGTTTCTGTTAGAGTGTGGACGTCAGCTATCACTGAATGTCTGATACAACGCAATCGTTTGTCGCCTTCAAAAACGTTGGAAAATTCATCTCGAAGTGTTTTCACTAGTTGGGCTTGGGAAGTGTCGCCTGATGAAATTCCATATTCGGCAGGGAGAGATGAGGAGTCTTCTGGAGAGGAGCGTTGTACCTCAAGGTTCTCAATTAACCGTTGCGAAGCAACGTTGACACAAAGCTGATGATGAGCGAAAAAATCGGCTCCTAGGATGCCATAGTCGAGTTGGGAGCAAATGTGAAATGTGAATGAGAAAAACCTAGAAAATCCTAGATCAAGCTTATTGGAAAATAGCCCAGAGGTGATGAGGCGACCACCGCCAATGGTGGGTAAGAAGGTGTTACCCTGAACACTGGAGTGGGAAGAGGTAACACAGCCAGCTATAGTTTGAGGTATAACCGAACATTAGGGTGGAGTGAAAATAATTTGAAAAAAGTGTAATTCTTAAATCCTGCCAAATAGGCTAAAACTTCAAAAAAAATTGGATTTGGCGAGTTGCTACCTTTGGGGGGCTAGCAACCCCCCAAAATGTGTTTTGAGGGGTAAAATTCACAAAAAATGTCGTAACTCGGTAACCGCTTATCGTAGAGGCATGATTTATGGCTCAAAATTTGCAGAATTATCATGTTTCTATATGTGCTAAGAGAAAGTTTTTGTCTATTTTCACAAGAAAAAAAGTTATAATCGATAAACCATTTTTTATGCTCAGTACTCGAAAATTGCGCTGTATGGAAATAACTTTGATCTAACATTTGAAATGATATATGTATAACTGATAAGGACTAATTATGACAATCACAATATAAGGACTAATTATGACAATCACAATATTAACAAGATGATTTGGGATAACTTTGGTCACCAGACAAAGTACCTAAATAGGCCTACTCATAAGGTACAGAACGTGCTAGCTTTATTGCCCATAAAATGTTTAGTATTTCAGTAATTTAAAGAAAATCTGTTACATCTCATTACTTTCGAACTGTTGATGCTATATTGGGTTGTTTTGCCTAAGGAGCGAGAGAAAAATAAGAAAGCAAGTTAGAGTACACCAAATACCCTACGCAAAATGAAGCGCATCAGAATTGCACTTTAGTGTCAAATTTTTTCAAAAGTTTTCGAGATTTAATCTTCTGGCGAATCAACCCATCTTTCGCTCAAATCCTTCAACTTGTGCTGCGGCCTCTGTTACCATTTTGACATGGCGCTCTACACATTGGTTGTGACATGGGTGGTCGAGCTGCAGTGGTCTTATCCGGCATTGTTCAATATCTAAATCAGTTAAATGTTCAATTACCGGAGGCTGCTGATGGCAAGATGTTAAATTCACCATCTTGTAGTACGAGTTCACTGTTAGATCCAGTGTGGGCGGTTCAAACAGCCGTACAGTTGAGGCGGTATCGTAATATTTTGCTCCTTCACAAAGAATATTCTTCACTGCGACTGTCAACCAAGTCATGATTATCAAATGAAACCGTTGATGGCAAGTTTCCACGAATCGAAAGCACTTTGTTCACTCCTCGCATTCGTATCTCCTCATCGTTGTCACCCAACATGGCGATCAAGACATTTTCCTGGTGTGCGAAAAATGCATTTCGTTGCACAACTTTCAGAGCAGTTTTCCGAACAGCTTCGTCAGGCACCTGAAGAATTCATTGGACCAAGTTGAAAAAATTTCTAGATCCGCAAGTTAGTTGACTATTTAACTTAATTTCAAACCAACTTGGAAAGTAAACTTGAAGACAAAACTTCGTCAGAGTTTCCAAGTTTGAGGAGGGTTCATCCACCGAAACATAGTATCTGAGGATTCGACAGCCCAGAGTTAGCCAGCGTGAATGCACAATGGGACCTACTTTAAAATATTGCAAGTCGCTTTCGACAACTCCCATGATTATTGCTAAACATATCTTGTAAGCATAGTGTTGATCAGTACTCAGATCATTAACAACTGATTCTGGCAACTGTACAAACTGAGGGTTTGAAATTGACTTAAAATTAGCAGCAACCGGCCAACTTGAAACATCTCCAGTTAAACACTTCCCAATTAGTCCTGCAAATGTGTCAGGACTATTGGTGGTTCCATCAAGCATAGTAAAGACATGGCGCAAGGGTAGTTCATTGGTATGTAGTAGGCAAATTACCCATTGTAGTGGCTTGTTCAATAGTTCTTCCAACTTACGAATGCAACCATTGAACTTGCCTGTCATTGCTGCAGTTCCATCAGTGCCAACTACTGTAAGCTTGTCATGTAATTCGGTGTTGGCAATGGTGTTGAAGATCTTTTGTGCTATGGTTCTTCCTTTGCCATCCTCTGTGGAAAAATGAGAAAGATAGTATTCACCAGGCTGCCCAACCATTGTATAGTGATCTTCAAGTTGCACAGACCTGTAAAACTTGTCATTTGGCCCTTGCATGGTGACCTGTGTTGCATCTTTGCGCCCATCAAAGTATATGGCATTCACTAACTTGAAATTTTCTTGCTCCTTTTTCCTAATTTCAGCACGGCATCGTTCTCGCTCTCTTCGAAGCTTGCTACGATCAATAACGTATGTCTTGTCATCATCAGTAATTAGACCCAAATCTTGCATCACACTATTAGCGATCGCAGCAGCAGCAGCTCTGTCGGATATCTGAAAACGCTCACTCATCCTTGCAAGGTTTGACCAAATCATTTGATTCTGATTTTCATATGGCATTGATTGAGAAACAAATTCAGAAGCAGCAGAAGACTGCGTTTGGTCTGTGTTGGTTGAACTAGAATCTGACAGATAATCCAAAGCTGACTCAGGCACTGATGTAACTGATGTAACGGAAGAACATGTTGGTGGTTCTGGATGAGGTTGTAAGGGTCAAGAGCGCCTCAAAAACTGTATGTCAGCTGACGTTGAAGGAACCACAGCATCCACACATTTTCCAACTCGCTTACTAGTTTGATCTTTATAAAAAGCATAATCATTATCTGTCATTTTCAAACCATGTTGTTTCTCCAAAATTCTGCGCTGCTTATCGTCAGCACAAAAAACATCAAATATTTCATCAATAGTTGACATAAACTCTTTTATCTTTTGTAAAAATGCTTCTCCTCGTTTTTTCTTTGACCAGCGATCAAGTGCACTGAAACAATTCACAAAACTTTGAACTTTTTTCGAAATGGTGTACAGATGAATGGGATATACGTTGCACCATACCCATCTGTCATAAATTTCTCTGGCAATGTCATTTGCAGCATTGAAGGTTCGAAAGTTTTTCAAATGAAGAATGCGTTCTATTACATGTCGCTTGGTAGGCAATACTCCTGGTGGAAAACTATCACGGGTAGAGAAAGTGTGTCCACTATGTAAAATCTTCTTTACAGAAGTTGAACTCCGTCTTTTCATGTTTTACTACTTCGCAGTTTGGCCAAAGCTTTGATTTACACAATTACTTAACAATATACCTGCAAAAAATAATAATAACTTTTCAGATAACTATTAGTTAAGTACAAACAAACAAACTTATTAAACAGTTTTTCTATCATAACTTTTTTTCTAGTGGAAATAGACAAAACCTTTCTCTTAGCACATATATAAACACGATGATTCTGCAAATTTTGAGCCATAAATCATGCCTCTACGATAAGCGGTTACTGAGTTACAACATTTTTAGGAAATTTTACCCCTCAAAACACATTTTGGGGGGTTGCTAGCCCCCCAAAGATAGCAACTCGCCAAAACCAATTTTTTTCGTAGATTTTACCTGTTTGGCAGGTTTTTAGAACTACACTTTTTTCAATTTCAAAAAAAAATTATTTTCACTCCACCCTACCGAACATGCTGCCTCAGTGTCCACAAGAAACCGTGTGGTAGTGATTCGGTCCATCACATAAAACAAGGGGGTTTTGTCTATGTTGTCCTGCCTCCAACCCCTTAAGCCATGGAGGCAGGTGCCGCGTTTTTTGACAGAGGAGCTCCAGAGTTGCTAAACGCAGGGCATGGTGGACCTTGGCATTTGCGGGCTCGGTTGCCAAATCGCTGGTGATAGTAGCACGGCAGAGCATTGTGTGTATTTTCTTTAGTAGTGTTTGGATACTGAGTGTGTACCTTAGAGATATCGGCTAATTGGCGTTGTAAATTTTGAAGTCTGGAATTACCGATTCGTTGATCAACGTTTGATTATCGTTGTGATCAGAGCGTAATGATTTTGATGAGGGGGAATTGTTGTGTAGAGAAAGAAGTTTGTCTGCATGTTTAGCTAATGCATCTAGTGGTCCGTCCTCATAATGATATAAGCACAACCGTATATGAGAGTCTAAAGATTCGAGCAACTTATGCTTAATGAGGTCTTTCTGAAGGTGGGAGTTTGAGTCGTACTGTGTACCTAGTAGCGTACGTAATTGTATCAAGTATGCGGTTACTGTAGTTTGGCCTCTGTGGCAGCCATTTAAAATTTTTTGTAAGCAACCAGATGATGTCGTTGTATATCGCTCAATCAAAGCTTGTTTTAAAGTGGTGTAGGGAGCGACATTGTTTGTGGTGCGTACTATGTCTGTTAGTCCTTTTGAAATGTGGGTGGTTTTACTGAGAGCCTGGATTAAGTGTGAGTATTTAGATATTTCAGATGTTATGTTGTTGTCGTTAAAAATTAATTCAATGGATTGAAAATAGCCTGTTACATTAAATTCCCAAAATTCTGGAAGGTGGACGCTGAATGTAGAATTTTGTCTCAAGCTTGTGTCAGCGAGTGAATAGTGGCGTAATGGTGTGGAGGTGTCACGTGGTCACTGAGGCGTAGCTAGTGAGCAAGTGTTCTGGTGGTTAGCATGTAGTGGCGAGGGTGACCAACGGTGGTAGAAAATTACGCTAAAAACAAACACAACTGTAATAAAACACAAGCACGAAATTGTTAACAGCATCATACAATAAACTACTTTGGAAAACTTGATAATAATCTCGAAAGACACAGATTAGATATGCAGATGGGTATAATTAAAGTTTACGTACGTAAATTATTTAAGCTGAAAAACGATGGAAAAAAAGAATATGAAACTAACCCAAATCCCCTTTGATTACTGTCGCTTTTTAAAAATATTCGTTCCTCTTATTTTCTTTTTCATCTTGGTGTTTAAGGGAGGATCCTGGGTTAGTTTCACCGAAAAAAATTACTTACGACAATACGGTTGACAATTACATAGACAAACGATTGTCAATGGAAAATACTTTGAACAATGTTTGAATATGATTCATGTTATTTATCCTGTTTAAATTTGCTGTACATATAGATAATAAACATAGATATTCTTTTTTTCCATCGTTTTTCAGCTTAAATAATTTACGTACGTAAACTTTAATTATACCCGCAGATGTATTATTTTTATTATTATTATTATTATTTATTTATTTCTTCTTATTATTTTTTTTAAGAAATTGCTTCAATGTAAGCTGTACGCCTACAGCCCATTAATTTACTGTACAGTCAATAACAGATTGTTTCTTACGATTATAATTGTCAAGTAGTATTGTGACGTCACCATCATGTGATAGTCGCTCTAAAATACTGCTGTTGGAGTTAGACAGAATGCAAATAATAAAAGCAAAGTAAATAAATGATTTAAAGAACTAAATTCAACTTTAAAAAAAAAATTAAATACTACAAACAAAGGCGGACGTTCAGTAGGTAATTGGTATCGGTCTGCTATTTTTTTATAACTCCAACTGCTGATGGGTGAAGGCAGTCCAGCTGTTTTTTTCTTTTTTTTTTTTCTTCCTTTATGGCTTGAATTCTATTCCAACTGAAATTGCTGTTCTTTCTGTCGGGTCACCAAAATGTAGCGGCTAACTTGATATGTGTATCCGTATATATGTTTGGTTTGCTAACTTGTTGTAAGCCTACTACATATAAAATAAATACGTCCAGACTTCATTCTGTCTCAACTCTCTTTTTTTATTGGTTTCTTTGATCACGTTAAAAAATGTGCGATTAAAGGTAATCACCTACGCGTAGCGCGTTAAAGACAATCACCCACTAAAGTAGCGGGGTCGCTACAGTAACAACTTTTAATATCGATTTAAACGACTTTTTTCTCTCTTTGTAAAAATTTAGTTTTACTGTTGCTCAAACGGTTCTGCGATCACTATATTTAATACAGTTTAAAACTTTAGTTTAAATTACAATATCAGACTTATATGTCAGAATATAATCAATTTCATTAAAAGTTTGGTGATTTGGACTTCTTCATTTTCATTTTCTACTTGTTTTTTTTTTTAAATAAAGTCTTGCAAATGATTAACCCTTAGAATACCACTGGGGTCCATATGGACCCCAGCTTAAAATTGATTAAAAATAGCGGAAAAAGTATCAAATAAAAAAGAACGATGTTTTGTGACTTTGTCTGTTTTATGGGTCTATACATAATCGCAGTTTGTGTTTTTTATATTTAATTTTGAATGTTTAGATAATAACAAAAATATCATTATTTACCATGGGGTCCAAATGGACCCCACCGGTAAGAGATGCTATAAAAAAATCCTGGTAATCTAAGGGTTAAGTTGTTTGAAACAGCAAAATCAATCAAGGAAAGGTTTTGCCTCTTTCATCTCTACTAATAGGCCTATGTAAAAATTTACCAAAACAATTTTCGCTTCCAAGTTCAATTTTTGGATTAAAATCTCTCATTATTATAAGACAGTGCGTCTTACTTGCTGTAATAGCTTCATTGATGTTGTTATAAAATTTATTTAATTCCTCTTGTGTGCTTGTTGAAATTGGAACATACGCTTGGATTATTTTTAAGTCAAACTTGTTTACAGTTAAATAATGACACTTGAAACGTGATGAGATATTCCATTGAATTTTTTTACATTATATTTTAGATTTTTATAAATTAAGAATCCAGTCGCAGATAATTTATGATTTTCTTTTCTTTTGTGATAAAAGATATGTTACCAGTTTTTAATAGCAACTACTTCTTCACTTAGTCCAGTCATGTCCCAGTTAACATTTTTTGTTTCGTGTAATACGTTTTGTAAGTGAGATTCGTCTAATGGAGTTGGAACATTTAATGTTGCAATTTTCAAATTTTGCAAAGAGCTTGCTTGAAAAGATTAGGAGGAAGAAATTTCCGGAGTGCAAGCTATTTTTTACCGTATTTTGGCTACCAAAAATTGGAAAAGGATTCCAGAATTCTTCAACCTTAAACATCTATTCAGTTGATACAATTTAGACTAGTTAAAACTAATTTAAAGCTTAACTCTGAAAAAAACAAGCGCTCCCAAGCAAGTATGGAAGTGCTTATTCAAATAGAATTCGGGTCTGTTTCACTAAAAATAGGTTTGTCATCGTATCATCGTTCAATTTATCCTTACAACATGAACAAATTGCAAATATCACACTCCAACTTTAACAAATTGAACAAAACAAACAAAAAGGCTCTCAAATCAGATCTTAAATATCCCCTTTTTCTAGTGTTGACAATCCTTCTGCTTTAGCTACTATTAAAGAAAATCTGACTCAATCTAAATCTCTTTTACCCCCTGACTCTAATATCCCGTCAACCACTATTTCAAACTAAACAGATGCAGTTGATTTCCTTTCTGTTTTATCTTTCTTTCAAAATTTGTGGAATCCAGCGATTATCCTTTTTGATCCAACTGTATATCTAAATAAAATGCTCTCACCCTCCTGACGACAAAATTATCCAGACTCTTCCTGTTTCTCCCTTAATCACCTATGAAGAAATTTGCTCTGCTATTAAAACACTTAACCAAAACTCAGCACCAGGTCTAAACGGTTTTAATTAAAATTTCTACTCTTCCTTCCCTTCACTAATTCCCCTTCTCTTCCAAACCTTTAATAATTCTTTCCTCCGCAAACAACTCACTTCCACTCAATCCCTTGCTCTGATCAAACTGATTCCTAAAACACCAAACCCAAACACAGTTAATGATTGGGGACCCATTGCCCTTCTTAGCACAGACTATGAAATCCTTTTCTCTATAATCTCCTCTCGACTTTAACCTATTCTTAACTCCAGTATTTCCTCTGAACAACAATGTGGCCTCCCAAACATGCAGATTTTCAATAACCACCTAAATATCCTTTCTGCTATTCACTACACAAATGACTTTCTTCAACCCCTAGCTATTCTTCAAATTGACTTTTTTAAAGCTTTTGATTCTATATCTCATGAATTCATCCTTTCTACTGTCACCAAATTGGAAATTCCAGCTTCTCTTCTAAACTGGATTCAAATTTTTCTTTCTAATCTCTCTGCCAAACTTAATCTGAACGGCTCCCTTTCAGATTCTATTCCTGTTAATTGTAGAATCCGACAACAATGCCCACTTAGCATGCTCTTATTCATAATTGGTATAGAATTCCTAACTCGAAAAATCTCCTCATCTAAAATCCAAGGAATCTCCCTTGCTTCCACGATGCTTAAAGTCTGTCACTATGCAGATGACTTGACTCTTTTTATCTCATCCCCCGATTCTTTCTCTACAATTCGTGAAATTATAGATGAGTTCTCTCTTTACTCAGGCCTCAAAATTAATCACTCCAGAACTTTAATTATTTCTAAATTCCCAGCTCTATTATTATCTTTTCGATCTTCTTTTCCGCAAGGTAGAATTCTATCCTCTATAAAATTCTTGGGATAACTTTCTCTTTTCTCTTTCAAGATCTATCAAAAAACTGGGAGAGCCTCATTTGCTCTCTTCCCTATTCTACTTTCGCCAATCTTAACCCCAAAGACTCTCTTTTTTCTTACGTTATCTTCCTTAACCGACACTTTCTTCCAAAAATTCTATGGAGAATCATCCTTCCCTCTCCCAAACAACTCAAGACTTTAATGGAACCACTCCCCTTTTGAAACCATTAAAATATCTACCCTATACCTATCTAAACACAACGGTGGCATTGCCCATCCTTCTATTGGACTAAAAACTTCTACAGCTTTCCTATGAAAAATAACTCATCTTCTTTAAACCTTCAAACCCTATCATAAATTTAGGATGACCTATGCTACATACAATTTAGGAACAAAAATTTTACTTCTTAAACCAGAACTATATTTAAATTCTCTACCCCACCGCCCTAATCCCAACTCCTATGGAAAAAAACTCTTAATCTATTTTAGAAAAACTCAAAATCGTTAGATATTCTACCTAAACTTGCTTTTAAATCCCTCTATCAAATTCTCCTTAAAGCGAATCCAAGCCCTCTACCCACAATAAACACATACTCTTCACACACCTGGTCTCGCTTAATACTTCTCAAACCCCGTTCTTCTCTTTACTCACACTTTGAAAAAGAAATAGCCTTCAGAACAGCCTAAAGTTATGCTTGGGGCTGTTTCTGTTTAAAACATAACTTTTTTCCCCGTAATCCAAATGACTTTCTCTGTAAATTGTGTTTCTCTTCCTTAGACGACACCACCTATTCTACAAATGTCCCCCCACTAAACAACTAATTTCTTCATTAGAACCCTCCTTTTTGAAACCTTCAAAAAATCTATTATTTTACCTGAACATACACTTTTTTATAATTTTACTAACACAACGGGAATACCAACCATAATTATTATCAAATTAGCATCTTTAATTCGGCTCTCAATTTTCCAACGAAAAAACAATAACTATCTCTCCTCCACCCCTATTTCATCTTCCCTTTTAAAAAAAGAAACATACAAAATTAAAACTACATTTAAATACTTCTTGGATAAATTTTTCCCTTATCTTGCACAATAAATCCAAATATGTTTTGCTAATTAGTTTATTTTATATTGAAATATTTTCTTCAGTACTTTGATGTTATATCATAATATGTGTTTATTTATTCTATCTCTTTCTAAGGACTTAGCAAGACTGCCCAGCATTATAAACTATAAAGTTTTATTTGCACAATGTTATTATTTTTTTCTCGCAAAAATGGAATAATATCAGACGCATTTTTCTTTGCGTTTTTTCCTCTCTCATTGTACTTTTTTTTCATTGTAATGTACTGTATCATGCCACTACTACGTTTTTCTTCTTCTCGCTGCTCTACACGCAACTATACTGTATATACTCAAATTACACTTTTTAAATTGATCTTTCAAAAACAAAACAGATAATCACTGACTGCAAATTGCCTTTGTATTGATCATATTGATCAAAGGCTTGATCATATTCTATGAGCCACACTCTGCTATGGTCCCACCAATGCACCACCCCCACGGCAGAGTTTCCTTTTTATCAAATAACCTTAACGTAACTTAATTTTTAATGTGCTTCATATTTTTATCTTCCTTTCTTTCTTTTTTTCTATAAATAAATTTATATTGAGGTGATGCAACCTTGCTTCTTGTAATACAACGTCTATAAAATAATTCATCGCTATCTTAGCAAGCTACAACGTATATTCGTTTTGTTGCTTCTTCCTTTTTCTAATCTGCAGTCTTACGTTTATTATTAAATTATAATTGCATTTTTATTATGTGGCGGAGCAGAAATAAAAGAAAACTGAACTGAACTGAACTGAACTGAACTAAACTGTAATGCAGTGTGTCCTTATTTTCTCTGGTGTATTTCATATCTTTTTCTACCGATTTTTTAAAATCCACTAACCTCATCCTGTTATGTAAATATCATGTACCATGTTAATAGCATTTTGTGCATTTTATAATAAAAGGTTTCAAAAAAAAATCCTTTTTAAAAAAAGCCTATACTGATCTTTCAAAATAAGGTAAATAAATAACAGATTACATATTGTTTTTGCAATGTAATGTGTTCATATTTTATTTAGAATATTTTATAGGCTATCTATCTCAACTAAGTATTTTAAAATCCAATAATTTCATCCAATCTGTATATATTACACTAGTCTACACAATTTTGGAAACAAAGTAGAAAAGATGTGCCCTTGGCTAACTTTGGGACGCTGATTTCAAATCTGATGTTCATTTTTTTGTATCAGCCTTAATTTTTCAGTAATCTTACACTAACTTTCCCCCAAAGAGCTTTAAAATGCTGTATAGCATACACCAACTCTTTGCAGTTTTTAAAAGCTGCATGCACAAATTTGTTGGCTGATAAGTTTTGTAAATCATCCACAACAACATTCTTCATTAGAACGCAACATTTTACCTATCTATGTGCTGCATCATCCTGTGTTTTGCTCTGTTTGGCATTTCCATGATGCGTTTCCAGGCATTTCTTTCTACCATGAAGAGTTAAATGCATGGAAAGCATTCTCTAATGTAGTGAAAAACTTCCAGGGAATATAAAATTCCCAAATTTCAGCAAACTTGTTGAAAGCTTATTATAATTTCATAACTTACACTGTAACATGAGTGTTAAAGTCATTTCCTGCATAGCCATCTGGAGTATTTTTCAAAAAACTTAGGGGCATTCAGTGAGAAATAGGGTGAAAGATTTCGCCAAGATATAAAAGTGATGGAAAAAAGGTATCAGGAAAAATGGAATGTCAGTATGATAGCAGAGTATTGTTGGGGTTTGATACGTGAATGTTCAGATTCTCGCGTTGAGAATTACTTCTAAGATCATCTCTCGTCAATCTAAAAGAAGGAAACTTTTGCAATAAAATTGTATTCAATCCATTTATTTCCTCCTTTGTGCTAAATATGTGCTTTTGTATTCACAGCTTCACATTAATTAATGCTTTTCAATGTGCAGCACTAAAATTTAAAATTGTATTTTGAGAAAAATTTGACCTGCTATGGCAAAATCGATGGCAGATTTGAAATCAGCACCCTCAAATTAGCTAGAAAACATAGTTTTTATTCTTGTTTTTAATACTCCATTAAATTTTGTAGACCTGTGTTATGTACCGTGTATAGTTAATTGAATCTTGTGCATTTTATAATAAAAAAGAATTAAAAAAAAACTTGAATCGTACTGTGTATAGGTGTCACTAATATTAAATTTTGGTTAGGGTATTTACTGTATAAAGTGTATATATAGTCATAAACAAGCACAGGTTAATACAGCAATGACAAGGCTCTGAAGGCGAAAGCAATAGCACTGTCTGATGCTCTCGACATTTTCAAACCGTTTTTCTTGTTTTTTACAAGTTGTACAAACATCTAGTCATACTACTGTATATATCTTTAAATCCTTAAATATTTCTTCAATAAACGGCATCTTTGTACAGCAAATTTAGATGCTCTTTCATTTAATTTAAGCCATAAAAATCAGATAAACTTGAACAAAATTACACTTAAGTTGCCAAAAAGGAAAGGAAATACTTTGCTCCGTACAGTCAGCCATGTTGACGTTTGCGCTAAAACTTTATCAGCAAAAAAACTTATGCCTTCGATTATAAGCACTGATTTTGAGGAAAATAAATTGATATACAGAAACCTGCAGGGATAAAATATTTCAAGTTTATATTTTTACAGGTCTAAGCAGAATTTGAAAAAAGCTTCAATTTCAAATGGCTAAATTTAATTTTTGTAACTAAAAAGATACTTATATACTTGCGATTAAAACACAAATTTTTTGTGGTTTAATAAGAAAACCAGTCAAAATGATATCAATGGGCATTTTTGATGGTAAAATTTCTGGAAATTGTGGTGTTTAACAAATTTCTGGTTGATTTTGAAAATATAATGAATTTTACATAACAGAAAAAAGAAAACTAAATACAAAAAACATGAACAAAAGTTAAAGTTACTTTGCACATTGTTGATGTAGCACCAAACCAAACCACACCAAAAACGTATGTATTTAACTGTATGCATAATTTAATTTTTTTACAGTTCATAGCTTGTGATATTCTAAAATGTGGGTATTCAAGCTGGGGCGAGGCCTTCTTTAGTATCGAAGGAAAGCGAGAGGAATATCTCGGTTTCAAAAAGGAAAAGAAAAGTAATGCAAAAAGAATGGAAGAATTATTTCGTTTGGAAAGAATAAGAGACATAAAAGTTAGACAAAAAGCGTTTAACGATTCATTGAAGGTAAGAACTTTTAATTATTTTTTTTAAGTTTTAGAAAGTCTGCGACGTTTTTGTCTTGATTATGGCCCAGATGGTAGGTGCTTTCACGCAGCCTGGGCCGTGAGTAAGTCTGTTCATTGATTTTAAAATGACAGACCGAAACCGAACCTACCAAAACGGAAGGGTATCCACCCATTCCGATGTTCAGTGTGGGTCTGCTAATCGGCAAACGTCCTTTTCAGAACGTGGCAATGCCTGGATAAAACTTCCCTTTTCAGAGCACATTGCCAACAAGTTCCGAAGACCCACTATTCTTCAGCTGAACATCGAAGGCCTCACTGCAAGCAAGATGAACGTTCTTCATCATCTCGCTCTGCAGTTTGCGGCACTCATCATCCTACTGCAGGAGACCCACTGCACTGATGCAGAGAAGTTGGTACTTCCAAACTACCAACTAGCTGGGTCTTCTTTAAGCAGGAAGCATGGTCTTGCCACGTTTGTCCACGAGCGACTGACATACACGCTTTTGGACCAATCTCCACCGACATCGGAGATCGAGTGGCTGTGTGTGGACGTTGATGGCTATAAAATAGTCAACGTCTACAAACCACCACCAACGCGATTGCGAACCCTGGATCTCCCAGTGTTTCCTCACCCGTGTCTTTACGCTGGCAATTTTAACTGTCGTCATGCTGACTGGGGTTACGACGACAACAGTCCGGACGGTGAGTGCTTGGCTGGATGGGCAAGTATTAATTGTCTTGCCCTCCTATATAATGCCAAGGACGCTGCCAGTTTTTATTCCGGCCGCTGGAACACTGGTACCAATCCAGATCTAGCTTTTGCTAGCGTAGGTCCAAACAGTCGCTTACCGGATAGACGTGTCCTTGACAAGTTCCCCAGGTCACAACATCGACCCTCGCTTATTACACCACCAAGGTTTGCTATGGCAGTGCCAAGCATGCCTGTTAAGCGATGGAACTTCCGCAAGGCCAAATGGAGTCACTACATTGCTTTGACGAATAAATTCGCAAAGACTTTGTTGCCGCCTGATTCACTTGATGTGGATGCGGCTTACCAGGACTTCTGTAACACCATTAAGAAAGCAGCTAAAAAGACTATCCCACGCGGGTATCAAAAATAACTATATTTCGTGTTGGGATGCAGAGTGTGAATCCCTCTATAAAACCTTTCTGCAGTCTCCTCAGGGAGACGACTCAAGTTTGGCTGCTACAGCTCTGCTTGCCAAGTTTGACAGAAAACGGAGGGATCAATGGTCCGAAGCAGTTCGGAGCATTGAATTCTCACACTCCAGTCAAAAAGCGTAAAGTATTTTAAACAACCTTACTGGTAGGTCACGACACTATCCTCGTGACTGCCCCGTTTCAGCCGATGCTATTGCATCTCAGCTGGTTAGAAATGGGAAATACGAGGCTGTTGACCGCAAGTCATCTCGACTTGTCTGTAAAGAAGTGTCTGACCTTTGGAGGGCCACAACACCAGACCCAGTAAATATCTTTGACAATTTTTCACAGAGAGAATTTACTGCTGCCCTTCAACATTTAAAACCATGTAAAGCTCCGGGACCTGATTCCATCTGCCCCGAGCTTATACTCCATGCTGGAGCTGCTTTGAAGTCCTGGTTTCTTCCTGTTTGCGCCGACTCAAAATTCCCAAGATCTGGAGAAGAGCGCTTGTGGTCGCGATCCCAAAACCAGGAAAGCCCGTGGGGGACCCAAAGAGTTATCGACCGATATCTCTGCTCTGTGTCCTCTACAAGATCCTCGAGAGGCTTATCTACGCCCGCGTTGAACCATTAATCGATCCATTGCTCCCTAAAGAGCAGGCTGGGTTCCGACGCGGGAAGTCAACCGTAGATCAAGTTGTTCTGCTAACCCAGAACATCGAGGATTCTTTCGAGGCTAAAAAAAAGGCCGGTGCCGTATTTATCGATCTGACAGCTGCTTATGACACTGTCTGGCACCATGGCCTTATCTGCAAGCTGCTGAGACTACTTCCGGATAAGCACATGGTCAAAATGATCATGGAGCTTGTCCGAAATCGAAATTTCACCCTTACCACCGGTGACAGCAAGCAAAGCAGGCTACGCCGTCTTAAGAACGGTGTTCCTCAGGGATTGGTCTTGGCTCCCCTCCTATTTAACATCTATACGTACGATCTTCCTTCCATGATTTCCAGAAAGTTTGCTTATGCTGATGATCTAGCATTGTTGCATTTTTCTGGAAACTGGAAGGACTTGGAGGGAACTTTAAGCCAAGACATGTCCACACTTTCAGTGTATCTCCAGACTTGGAGGTTGAAGCTCAGTCACACTAAGACGGTGACGGCAGCCTTTCACTTAAATAACCGAGAGGCCAAACGTGAGCTAAAGCTCTACAATAATGGTAGACTTTTACCGTTCTGTCCAACCCCTACTTATCTTGGAGTAAAACTGGACAGATCGCTCACATTTCGTCACCATTTAGTGGCATTGAGGAAAAAACTATCCTCGCGCGTCACACTGCTGAGGCGACTCGTGGGCTCGGGATGGGGTGCTGGTGCTAAAACACTACGCATAGCCACCTTGTCTCTAGTCTACTCAGCAACTGAGTACTGTGCGCCAGTCTGGTGTCGCAGTGCTCACACTCGCCTCATTGACAATGTCTTGAATGACGCCTTGCGCATAGTTACTGGATGCCTGCGTCCCACTCCAACGGACCATCTATCTGTACTCTCAGGCATCCAGCCAGCTGAGCTTCTCCAAATGGGAGCGACACTCTCCTTGGCTTACCGTGGATCTCTGGACCCCGATCATATCTTGCATGGTCTATTAAGTGGGTCCTCAGATACTTGCCAAGTGAGACTAAGATCCAGACGCCCGTTTGTGCCAGGTGCATGGAATCTTTTGGACAACCTTGCCAGACTTGGCATCCGCGCCTCTGAATGGACAAATCACAAATGGAAAACGGAGTACTGTGAAAATGCTTCCAGGCTGCGTGCTTTTGTGCCCGTGCTCCGGCTTGATGACATCACTGCCAGCATCTGATCCAAGCAGTGCAGCAGTCTGGGGTAGTAAAAGGATAAACCCTCGGACCCAGTCCTGTTTGTCTCTGACCTGGAGTGGATGCCCTTCAAACGACGACGACGTCTTGATTATAAATTTAACTGAAACAAAAGTCAAAAAGTTTTGAAGCAGTTATTTTTTTTTTTATCTTTTGTGAAACAATTTTTCAAACATGCTTATTTATGATTCACAATATTGTTTTCCGGTTCATTCATATAATTTTACCAAACTTCTTTGAGATTACCTTTCAAATTATTGCTATAGTTTTGAATTAAACTTCCATTTGCAGACATTTATGAATTCTTTTTAAAAGTACTTTTTAGATGATGCTTGTCCGACATCCATTCAGCAGACTTGTATCCGCTTACTACGACAAAATGGTGCCAACTGGTCTTGGTTACACTTGGTTGTATGGACCAATCTCGCAGAAAATTTACAGTGACTATCGCCATCTGCGACATAATGTAACTGAGAGAAAACTAGCAAAGAATGGAACCGCTTCTTTTGAGGACTTCGTTAACTTTCTAGTGCGACTCAAGGAATTTGATAATCATTGGAAACCATTTCATATGAGATGCTTACCTTGTTCGTCACAATACGATTACATCGCGAAGTTCGAGACGTTAAACACTGACATGGAGTATTTGAAGGATAAGATAAATTTGACTGAAGAACATCGAAAATATTTTTTTTCCAAAAGCAAATTTAGAACCAACTTTAAATTAATGAAGAAAACATTCGAGAAAATTCCAACAAAACTGGCTTACAAATTGTATGAAGTTTATCGAGATGATTTTGAGATATTTGGTTACAGTTTGCCAGATTGGATGTGTTAAGTTATTTTTAATTGCTGTTTTTTAGAGTCTCTCTGTTCAGCCGAACTTTGTTTAATAATTGGTTTTCTTGAGTTCTTGAAGCGTAAAGTACCTTAACAAGAGCTTTAAAAGTTTAAAGTTTAATAATATTAAAAGATAAAATTTTTATTAATAAGTTTTAAAAGGCAATTGCCTTTTAAAACTTATTAAAACGCGGGGAAACATGGGACAGATTGTGTCTTTTGAAACTTGTATTACAAAATATTTTTTAGATCTACTCTATAATTAGCCTATGTACTCTCGATTACCTTTAAATACAATGGTGTTTATAAATAACAAAGACAATCGTGAATCATGGTACAGCAATGAAAGTCAAAAGAAATGTTTTAACGTTTGTGTCACACTTTATTCGTTATAATTTTAAGTCATGGCGATATACACTGTAGTTGTTTTCCGTCTTAGAGTAATTTAAAGTTTTAGTATGACGTAGAAATCGCTTGGGCAAGGTATAATCGCTCTTGTATTGCGTAATTTAAATATTTGCAGTTTGCTTACGATTGCTTGAGCGTATCTTTCATCTTTTCTTTTCGCCAGACAGTAATTACGTAATGCGTCTTTTTTGTCTTATTTGTCTGGCACATTCGAGGTATAGGTAGAAGGTTCCAGCTATAGTAAATTCTCGCATCGTATAGTATATACGAGTAAATTGATTGTCATATGGCATTTGTCTATATACGCTCGCTCGACTCGGAAGAGATGGTTCGATAAAGGTGACTCGAGAGAGAGTACTCGAGAGAGGTGATTCGAGAGGAGTAACGTAATCTGGTTGAGCGTTGGTTTGGGCTCAGAGTGCGGGTGAAGGACCTGTTTGATTGTATTGCGTTGATAAGTGTTGTAGATGGCGTGAGGTAAAAGATGATTTTTCTTCCAAAAGCTTTTTATCTTATACTCTTCAGGGGAAATCGTCAAAATGAAGCAGAAATGAAACCGAACTAAGTTATAAAGAGGAAAGCAGAGTTCTCATTGGCTGAAAGAAGTTAGCCAATGAGAGAAAAGATTAAGAAATTTTCAAAGAGTAGACGAATTCTTTTTGTTTACACAGAAGGGGATTGAGAGATTTAATGAAAGTTGCTTCAAGAGCAGAAAGGTGAAAAGAAGAGCGACCTCGACCGAGAATAAAAAATTTTTCGTTGTTGTAGTGAAGAGCGCATTGGGCGTTGTCAAGAAGATGTTGACCAATGACGGGTTCGTAAAATTGTTGTGGGCGTATGTTGGCCTTGCAAGAGCGAGAAAGGCTTTGGCGGTTGTGGGAGGCAGGAGGATTGGCGATGGATCTATGAACGTGTTGTTTAATTCGCTCTTCTAGGCGTTGAGACGTGCGACCAACGTACCGACTATCGCAGCGGCACAAAAACTGGTAAATAACATTGCTGTGATTATGGGAACGCAACACGTCTTTCTTAATCGCTGGAAAGAGCTGTCGGGTGTTGAAAATAACACGTGGTTTGACGGAGAAAAAGCAGCGTTTCACAGCAAACGTAATCTGCTTTTTGAACTTTATCGAGACGTTTCCAATCCATGGGATGTGTAGGTAGACAGGGCACTTTTTTACTGTATGGACCGGGTTAGAATTTAGTTGTTGAAGTTTTCGCTTGAAAGCCGAATTGATTGCACGTTCCGGTTAGCCATTTTCCAAAAGAACTGAACGAATTTTGCCAAGCTCTTGGTCCAGTTTGCTTTTAAAACAAATCATAAAAGCTCTGTGAACGAGAGTACCAATTACATGTAGATTGATTTTCCGTTTCTGGGGACTAAAAGAGTTCCAACGTAGATATTGTCCAGTAAAGGTGGGTTTCCTGTATACTGAAGTTAGAAATTCCAAATCATGCCTTTCTACCAACACGTCAAGGAAAGGGAGAGAGTGATTAGATTCCTTTTCATAGGTGAAGCGTAATGAGGGATGAAGGGAGTTGAGCTGGATGAAAAAAGTATTGCAGTCTTCTTCATTGTTGAATACGTCGAAAGTATCTTTTGATGATACTTGAGTGAGTGCAATTTCTGCTGTTTTGATTTTTTTAAGAATGAAGAATCTGTTGGCATCCAGTATTGCCTCAACAAGATGTATGTTTGCCTCATGGACGCCTTATAGGCATTTGTAAAATGGGGTCTGTGATGAAAATCTTCAACATGATGTTTAAAGGATGTCCAATTGGATTTTTGATAATTTGCTTTTGTTTTAATGAAGTGAGAGGGAGTTGCTTTGGTCTTGTGATGTATACTGAGCGCGAAGAGTAACAATAAATGATCTGATGCGGGGAGGGGGTGGTCTTCCAGCTAATGCAAACACGGAAGTCTGCTGAAGCGGTGATGTCTGATGAAGTAGGCTATTGTTTTTGATTGGATAGTCGACCTGTTGAGCGTTTGTGTTAAATGTGGTGTAATTTAAGTTATTTAATCGATTCTGCTTTATGGTCTTTGGTCGGTGCATATCATAATTGCTAGTGAGCATTGATATCCACGGTAATGATTGTATTTGGACGATTTGTTTTTTATGTAAATGTGCTGGATATATTGAATCTTCTTTTGTTAGATATATATAATCGAAGGACCCTTGGATAATATATAACACTATCCACTGAACTCTTGGGTAATATTAATCCCTTGGATAGTGCAAATTAGTAAATTTTTGATAATCGATATATCATCTGGTTATCCCTTATTGGCCAATGTTTATATATGTATTATCAAGTTGGAGCTAGAGCCGGAGCCAGAGCCTAACCTACATTAGGCTGGCGCCCCAGCCCTGCTTTTTAGGAATGAAATTTTTTCTGTCAACGAGAGTCCCAGTTTGCCCCTTCCAAAATATGGTTGGCCTATTATTCAAAATTAAAAAAAATTTATTAAAGTTAAATGTTTTGTTTGTGTCATTCTGGCCTGTTTGTTAAAATTTAGAAAAAAATTGGCGCGCAAAATAAAAAGTTTGCCTGACTCTGATCTAAACTGTTTTCCAAACATATACCATTCAAACCTTAAATTTTCTTGCCGTCCTTTAACTCCAGTTAATCTTCTGAGTTCTGTCCAGCGCTTTCCTTGTCTTCGCTTATATTTTTACATTTTTCCTTTTATGGTTCACTAACTTTAATTGCATTTAATCTTTTGACCCTCAAAGCACATCTAACTTTGTAACCCTTTTGGTTTGCATTACCACCAGCACGCAATGATCGATTTTTTTTCCTCGCACTGCATAAATGTATGACCAATCTCTCCGCACCGGTAGCAGAAATTTCTTCTTCCTTCATCTCGCATACACGTAAACCACTCACTTGCCCCATATCCCAATTATCCAAAGCTAAAGTATTTTATACTTTCTGTCGTTGCAGAAAAACTGTTGGCATATTTTACATCTGGCCTTGAAACACACGCACTCTTCTTACTTAGAAAATCAAACTGCTTAAAAGCAGTTGGTTTTCTAAGTATTAAAATCCTCATGTTTACTATAGCACTTTTCTTGGAACTAAAATCTCCATTTGAGAGCTTTTTATTGTCGGCGGTCAGATACGGTTCCTTAATCGTTTCTGACTCTCTGAGACTTTAAGATTTTTTTCCAATTAGCTGCACAGACAGCTCCATAGAGCAAGAGTTGATAAATTGCTCTTTTCTCCATCAAGCCAACAGACTTCGCAATTGCTTTCAATTTTAGATAACTCCACCCACTGATTAAAACAATTCCTGAGGCGCACAATAAACTGATCAAGGTTTTCAAGGCTCTGGCTTAGCCTCTTTAAAACGTTGGCAGTACCTCTGTTCCGTATAATTGTACAACTGCAACACTGCCGCTTTCAGACATCCGTAGTCTAAAGCGTCCGACCACGAGAGCCTGGAATACACGTCCAAAGCCTTTCCACCCAGTGGCGCGCTTAATTGATTTGCCCAATTAGCTTGAGACCATTTTGCCACAGTAGCATATCTCTCAAATCAGATAACTGCCTAAGTCATCTTTTCTGTCAATAAAATATGGGAGTGGTCAGGAGACCTTGCTCCTCCAAAAACAGCACGTGAACCCCCTACCTGATTTGCTTCTCCTCCTTCTCCACTAGAGCAATTGTCTCCTGCTCATTATGAATTTGTTTTGTTTTCTTTGGTGCGTCTCCAGTTTAATAAATTTTTCACTTTACTGCTTCAGTATATTACCTACCTGAAACTGCTTCTTCGTTATTCAGCCCACATGACCAATTTTTTGCATTAATTTATAGCCTGAAAAATCGTTTAGGACGTCTCTGTTTAGCCACACAACAAGTAAGTTACCAACAAATCGAGGCAATTTTTTTACAGAATCTTTATTCATCTCGGTTTATAATTAAAAAATTAAAATCAAAGCGTCAAACCGAAACTGTTTAAAATAAAGTTCCGGTTCCGATTGAGGTTCAGCAAATTTTATTTTTTGTGTCAGTTCCGGTTTGGGTTCAAAAAATAATAATGGTTAGTATGGGTTTATGGATCCGATTCGGGTTCGATTCGAGATCCTTGTTATTTTTAAGTGGTTAAAGTAAAGATTAGTTGACTCATGGTCTACTTGATATGGCCTCGCATGTTACCATTCTTGTCAAAATTGTAAGCGGCCGACGTATCTTTGTAAAAAAAACGCGTAACTATCTTGTGTTTTTGTGCTTGTCGCACAAAGATATCGAGCAGCTCATATACGTTTTGAATATTTTTCACATGCATTGTTGTTATTGCGTCAGATTAATTTAAAAACACACAAAAATTTTATATTGATAGTTTTAATGAGTAGTTTAACAATAGCATTTATAAAATCGCTACTAATAAATCAGTTATTGCGAAAAACTTCTCTCAAATTATTGCCCATGACTCTGCTATTGGAATCTTTTTTGCAAAACCCTTCTTTTGCAAGTCAATGAGACCAAATTCTCCATCTTTCCCCAAAAACGTACTTCTTTCCACCTTTCCATTCTTGAAGCTACTTTTAATAGATATTTTTAACCTAATCTATGCCCACACAAGAAATTTCTTTACAGTCTAAAACACATTCACTAACATTCATAAAATATAAAAGATAAATTTTTTTTAATTTTAAGAATTTAATAATTTAAAATGTTTTTTGAAATTCTTAAATGGCAATATTTTCAATTCATGGCTAATACAATTCCGAAATTTTGGTCCTGTATAACTAATTGGTCTTTGGGTTTATTTTGTCTTAAAAAGAAAACTACTAAGTTAATTTTTCAATATGAATTTAGAAGTACAGAAATTTTGCGCTGCACTTAGCACTATTAAGTAATTATTAAAAGCTTTAGGTAAAAATTAATTTTGTCAAAATAAAAAAATTTTAGTGTTTTTAAACTGAAACTGTTTAGGTAAACACAAGATTTTAGCTTCTTTTTTAGAAGTTTAAAGCTTGATAACCAATCATAAAATATAAGTATACCAATCCAGGAGTGCAAAAGGCGCACTAGCACCACGCGACCAGAAGATTTGCCCGTGCGACCGTAATTTGCAATATTCTCAGTATAATAATCATGTGTCAAAGGCATAAAACTTTTGACGTAACTATCCCTTAACATTGTAAAATTGACTTGTGGAAATAATATGCGACTTAAATGTGGCTAGTTCAGTGTGGTCCAAGGCTAAGAGCATGAAGGGCCGCATTAAGGTTTGAAAAAGCTTCGCGGGCCGCAAAGATAAAATCTAGGTCAGGATGGTCCAACTTCTCTACTCTTGTGGGCCACTTTTCAAAATTATTTGAGTTTGCGGGCCTCAACCGGCTAAAAACGCTTATTTTCGTCCCAAAATCAGGATGTTCTCTAAAAAAAAAAAAAAGGTCTTCAATTGGAATCGATCAACGAAGTTCCTATTTTCGTCCCAAAATCATAGCGTTCTTCAAAAAAAAAAGGTTGCCGCTGCTTGTAATCGACAAGACTTGTGCAAAATTGTTCCGCGGGCCGCACAAATTCTATCCGTAGTTGGACCACGCTGGGCTAGTTCAACTTATTTTTGAAAAACTGAATAGTTCATCAGAAGAACGGCAGGCAAAGTGCATCTAATTTGGATAGATTTTTATCAGCTTATTAACTTTACTGAAAGACGCAACCTGGCTTATACTCTAAATGAAAATAAAAAAAATGTACGTAGACGCTGCTACGCTTGACTGCATTCAAGTAGGCAGCCAAAAAAGAAAAAGACGAGTACATGATGTGCTGAATGCAATGTATCATTTTACTTAGATAGTTGCTTTCGAGATCACCATTCGTTGAAAGAGTTCAAAAATAAATACAAAAAGATACTTAAAAAAAGTTGGAGACATAAACAATTAGTAAGAAAAATGTGTCATCACATCAAATTAGTTAAGGTGTCCTATAAGTTTTGGCCAATTTTTCTCCCAACTATGATCACATTTTTAATAATGTAATACAGCTTCCGTGCGAATTTAGCACGTTTTCAGGTTAAATAAAAAGAAGTTTTCTTTTAAACGTAATTTAAAAAAATTTAATTTTAATGTTTTGACTTTAAAAGTAAGCAGACACATCGTTTTTATTTATTTATTGCCAAATTATCAGCAATTTTATTTGTAATAAACTGCACATTTGATTTCGAAATTAATTGTATTTTATTACATTTGGCGTATGAATGATGTATGTGCTACTAAAAATTTCTATGCGCTACTAAAGTTAACAAAAATTTTTGCACCCCTGTACTAATCGCTTTATTTTAAAGTAAACTTTGTTTCTTTAGATAAGTTATAAACAACTAGGCCATAATTAAAAAGAGGATAAATAACTGTGTTGCATAACTTAAAAGTATTTTAATTTCATAGAATTCCAACTGATCGAGTTATTTTTGTTTCAAGATTTTCTATGTGCTTATGAAAGTTTATACAATTATCGATTATTGCTTCTATATATTTTGCCTTGTACCCAGTTTTTATTTCACCTGCAGAGCTTTAAATATTTTAATCAACTTTTAAAGAATAAAGTTTTGGTGATGCAAGTACTAAAGTTTTCTTAAACATTTTTGGATTTTGCGCTAATTGTTCTCAAATATCTAATTTAATGTTTTTAAGCTGATTTTCTAGAGCAGGGATACTCAACTATATTTTGCAAAGGTCCAGTCACAAAAGGTCAAAATTTTCTGAGGGCCGGTCACTTCTCTAAAACTTAACACAATCAATAATGTTAGCGAGATGGGGAAAAAACGTTTGTATTAAGGAAGAAATACGGATTGCGTCAATTTAGATCAAATTACAAATTATACAAAAACAAATTTTTAACGATTATTTATTTTTTACTACTAATCTAGTGTGAGAAATTGCATTTTTTGTTTTTTTGCCAATGTCTTAAATCTTGGTTGTGAGGTAGTGACAGCAAGTGGAAAGCAATGGCAAAGGTTTTCATTGGTCATTCTGATCCGAAACTTGTTTTTTATTTAGTTTATGTCTGAAAATGCAGACTCGCAGCAGTAAGTAGATGCAAACATAATGAGAATTTGCAGAGTCAGTTTACAAAGAGTAGGATAATTAGTTGAGAACCCTTCCTTGGACCAAAAATTCTCTGATTTACAATCACAGAATATAAGATTTGTGGTTCCTACCAAGTGCAAGACTGCACTGGTAGGAACGGCATTGTGCATCACGCACGCCGTATGACCAGATGCTGTAATATATTGAGTTTGGGACAGATGGCACTAGAGAGTACCACCTGTGCCACAGGTGGTACTCTCTAGTGCCATCTGTCCCAAACTCGATAAATCACAGAATAGTTTTTTCACCACTATGTTCTTCTGAAATTAAGCTAGTTCCAGTTGAATTTTTGCTGCATCAACCCATTTAAATATATTTTTGGTTTTAACTGAGAATTCTGTAGTATCAACCAGAAAGGGGTTTTCGATAAATAGTAGCAAATCTTTCCGACAGCAAAGTCATCAAATCTCGCCGCAAAATTTTTAATCAACTTTTGAATAAATTGAATTTATTTGTTATCGTTCTTCCCTCTACACTGCTCCAAAAGTTTTGGAGAATGAAAAAAGTTGTTCCGAAGATCAAATTTGCAAATTTCTAATTTTTTTTGAAAAAAGCGAATTGTAGTGATCAAGTCAAAAATAGTGTGCTGTTTTCCTTGTAGCTTTACATTCAAATCATTGAGGTGTGACATAATGTCAGTCAAAAACCCAGCAATTTCTATTTGTTTATCATATCTTGGAAACGTCAAAAATGCTTTTGATTTTACACTGCTCCGATCCTCGAGAAAAACCATTATCTCCTTTCTAATTAACCAAAATCGCTTCAAAACTCTCCCTTTACTTAGCCATCTTACATTGTTATCAACAAGTAAATCCGTTTAATCTGCAATGATTTCGTAAAAAAAATTTCGTAATAAACGATGCTGCAATACAGATGTCGATCGAAGAAAGTTCACTAGTTTGATAATAGTTTTCATGACTTCACAATATTCATCTCCCAATGGTTGTTTCGTAATCGGCCCTTTTTTGGTAAAAAATTCAATTTAGCAAATAGTCATTGTTTCTGAAAATTTGATCAGCGTTGTTTGGTTTTAGAGAATTGAAATTAATTAAAGATCGTCCTGAATTTTATCAAAGTCTCATTGTATTCAATTCACGTGCTTATTTGTAATCATTCACGCCAATTTAGTTCACATTGTATTTACTAGTGCTAAATGCAGTGGCGCAAGATTCTTTTGTTCTTTTTGTTATTGTTAATCGATAGAACCACGTGTTGAGTCACAAATGCATTGTTCGCTCGCCATAACTTCTTAAGCTTCTCTCTATAAATTGGAAAGCTGACATAGAGGAATTTATTCGGTTGAAGTCTTTTGCGTAAGATGGTGTTACGTTATTTGCAGAGGGCATTTATAGATTGTTTGAATAGCCTGGTAAAGTTGTTTTCTATCGTTATCTTAAATTTCATAGTTGGTTAAATTGGGGAAATTTTTATTGAAAATTCTACGCTCTGTGGATCTATACGCTGACTAACTTCGCTTGAATAAAGTCTGTGTTAAATTTCAAATGGTGAATTTGGTATTTATAAGGAAGAGGTAGGATTGGAGAAATTCATCCAACGAACTCTCCCGAAGACATTTGCCAACTAGAAGACAGACTTTCTGAAGTGGTGCAGAATCTTCGCGAAGAAAGCATTATTATTTTTGACGTCAGATCATTTATAGCCAAAATCTTGCCTAGGCTTGTCAGATTGACTTGGCAGTGACGCCAACACTCAGACTGGCACACAGTACTCTTTGGTGGATGATACAGTGGTAAGTTATCAAATCGGAATTATTTTTTAGAATTTGCCCAACGAATCCCTTTCCTCTTCTAAGCATTGCGGGAGCTCCATCTGTGGTTAGTAAAATGGTTGATTTCATTTCAATGTTATTTGATTCTACAATGCTTTTTAAGGCTTTATAAATATCTTCCCCTTGTGTTCTTTCTTTAAGAGCCGTCACACCCAACAGGTCTTCAATAAATTTTTTCTTACTTTCATCATAGTATCTCACAAACGCTATAAGTTGAGAATTGTCGGTCATATCAGTTGATTCGTCAATAGCTAATGAAATACAATTTGTGCTTTTCAGTCTTTCATTAAGCTGCAAAACAAGATCTTCAGCCAATAGTTTAGTTCTTCTCATTGCGGTGGAATCAGAGAACGGAATCTGTTTTATTTTATCGAGTATTTCATCTCTTTTCTTACCATCAAACAACGTCTCAGCGGTCTGTATCATGTATTCCTTAACAATTTCTGCATCATTGAAAGATTTTTTGTGCTTCCCTAAAATCCAAGCTATTCTTAGAGAGCACTTTGTTGCTTTTTCTTGGGCTGTCGTCATATTGGCAAGAATCATGATTGACATTTCATACTGAGATTTAAGCTGATTTATTTTTTGCTTTCACTCCTCTGTTCTTTGCTTATAAATCCTTTCAAATTCGCTGTGTTTACTTTCATAATGCCATTTCAAATTACTACTTTTAACCAAAGCAATTTTTTGACTGCGTACAAGGCAATGTAGATTTGACCTGTCTGTTAGAAGAATGAACGCATACCGATCTACCCATTCTTTCTTGAACAAGCGATTTTCATAATCAACTTTTCTTCTCTTGGAAGATGCCATAGTTTAAGCAAAATTAAGTTTAGTTTTTAGTGAACTATGTAAAATTACCCCAGATCTAAGCCTTTACAAACATTTTCACCTTTACTTTTATCCTCCGAATCATCTTCTGCAATCGCGTTTAGCCAATCTAGAGCTTGTATTCTACTAACTCGTTCTGGTCTCGTCATTCTGCAATAAATCAGTCAACATTATGAAGTAGCTAGTAGCTAACTGTTGCCAGATACTGCTGTAATTATTGCAAAATTGTTTGAATCAATAACACAACAAAAAGCTTTATTGTAAAGACAATTTAAATTGTAGAGAAATTACAAGTTGCTTTCCGCTCAAAACAATCGTTAGCGGTAATTTAAAGTAAATCGCTCCCCAACCCCCGCTGTGCTATTGTAATGCAATAAAAATTAACATGCAAAAAGTTGACAAAGGCTTAGGAAAAGTCAAAAAGTTTTAATATTCTAACACTTATCTAAGCCGAGATACAAGCGATTAAAAATCAAAAACGGTCAAAATGACCGCACCGGTAATTCTAGTGTTAAGCCCTTTTAAAGAAAAGCTAAAACTTAAAATAAAAATGACAGACATACGTGAGAATCAAAAAGATGAAGACAACGAAGTTAATTATTTACACATGAAAGCTTTTTTGTTACCGCGACGATCAGTTGGGAGCAAATAAAAGATGTCAAAACAAACGCATTGTGACTAACAGTTAAAACCAAAACTAAATTATTAAAAAACGTTTAGTAGAAATGAAGAACCATTTACAAAAAGCTGACCATTTAAACCAAGATTAAATTTTTTACTAAATAACACTTCGTGAATTTTGGTATGAAAATTGGATTTACATTCCTTATGTATAATTTTGAAACGGTCCAGACTCAACCATCTAAAGGTCCGGATTCGGACCATGGTCAGCCAGTTGAGTATCCCTGATCTAGAGTATTAATAAATAATGCTTTGATCAACAGACAACGGAGTAGGATCAACACAATTAGGAATAGAATTTCTCTCTTTTATTCAGAAACAGCAAAAGAAATAAGTACCCATCAAAGTTGCTGGGGAGAAGAAAAACAAAAACAGGAAATAGCGAATGGGCGATTACTCATTTTGAGATGCACTTGCACTGATATGATGTTAGTTCCGGGAAAATATGATTCATAAGCGAATGATGGAGCGCGATTTCATCGGGCGTGCTCGCAGACCTGGCAGCAGCAAACTATTACGAAAGTTTTCATTTTTCGTTTTTACGTCATCAAATATAGCGGCAAAAACATTTCAAGAAAAAGCTTGACGTCACACAGAGGTTTGAACGGAGATCGTCGGCTTCAAGTTTTCGCAGGGAAAATGAACTTCGTTCCAGTCTAAAGTGAAAGACTGAAAAACCGAATCAGAAATCAAAATAAGTGAAGCGGTTATTCAGGTCAATTTTATAGCCGAAACTTTCCTATTTTACTTACAATCACAGAACAAAGCACAGACTTAGCCTCCTTCATCTGTGCCGGCCAAATGAACAATCGCTTTTGTTTTGGGAGGGCATAGACTACTTAAAATTACAGGGCCGGCATTCCATCACGAGTGGAAAAAATAAGACGGTAACTTTCACGCGACGCGAGATTCAATGCACTTTTTACTGTTCTCTGCATTCTGCAAGTGGTTATAAAAATTAGTTTTAAACAAACAAAGCGTAATCAGGAATTTTAAAAAGGTGTAATGAAACAAAAACAAGTAAAAGAAATTAGCATGTAAAATAATAATATAAACGCATTTGTTCTAATTAACCTATTATGCATCAAACAGCAAGTTTGTAAGGCTTTTTAAAGTAAAAAGATAGATTTTTTTGACAGATAGATAGACAGACAGACAGACAAAGAAAAGTAACACAGGGCAACTATTTTTTGTTTTCAATAATAATCAAAAATAAGTTGATGTTCACATTGTCAATTCGAACTTACTTTTTCACGTACACGTCAGGATTTTGTAAAAAAAAGCATTTTAACTTTTTGAAATATGTGTTTTATTGAAAACTCTCATATAAAAAATCATCTCTCATATATTGAAAAGTCTCATATAATTGGCACTGTTACGCATTGTTAACCAGCATCAGTTCAAAAATATAATCCGCTTTAATGATACTCACTTATGTTGCATTAAAGAGAATGCTTAGCATAACTGATATCTCTAGTACAAGGATCAGAATACTCAACATCGTTACGTAATGTTACAACATATTGTACAATACAATTACAAATCGCTTGGCAAAAATAATGACAAAATAATGAAAGATTTACCTTATCAAATATACAAAAATGAATAGAAGTTGACACAGTGAAACAACACAAATGTTCTGCAATCATCGTCTTCATCATTTATGCAACAATTCAGAAGCATTCCTTTTTTAGTTCGGTTTCAATTCTGCTTCATTCTGACGATTTCCCCTGAAGAGTGTCAGATAAAAAGCCTTGGGAAGAAAAATCTTTTACTTCACGCAATCTTCAAATTCTGTACCACCAAATGTTTATAAAAAGAAATTTACCAATTCAACGCTTTCAATGCCACTTGAAAAGTAACTTATCATTACTGCTAAAGTCGAAACCATATAAAAGCAGTTGTTTATGGCTGAACTACGCTGGCAAAGAAGCTATAAAATGCTCTTATGTTCGATTAGATTTTACTGCATCCTTTTTTCAGCTTTTCTTGTGGTTTTGTGCTTTGATTTGTGTTGTTGCGGATGAGAAATAAAAAAAAACATAAAAAACAAACATAAAAAAAGGTTATCTTTTCTTTGTGTTGATGTATACAGCAGACAAAGGTTGCCATAAAGTTTTGAAAAATTGCAGCCACAATTTAGCCAGTACCGAAAAAATATCACATTGCCAGTTGTAAAATCAATTTACTTAACGTTTGTTCTTCAAACCTCCTATTGAATATGTGAAAAGCAGCAAAATACAACTAAACGATGACGCCAGTAACATGCACTTTTACTTACGTGCTAAATAGGGTTGTAATCCCGGGAAATCCCGATCCCGAATTCCCGGGATTTGGGGTATTTTTTCCAATCCCAATCCCGGGATTATATGTCTAGAAATCCCGGGACTTATTAAATTTAGTATACCCCTGATTGACCGTTTTATGTCAGCCTACGGAAGTGAGCATCATGTAATGTTACAATTCTAAAGTACAGAATTAAGTTTTGCGTACCCTAGCTCAGCGTTTCTCAAATGGTGCACCGCAAGGGTTAGCTAGATGCGCCAAACTTGTATTTCGTAAATTTACGACCTGTTATTTGCACTATTCTTTATTTTCGGAATTTATAAAATTGGATACGATGACCATCTTGAAGTTGTAATATATCCGACATTGCAATTATTACAGTCATATTCTTGGCGCAAAACCCTTTTCCTGGCATGCTGCTCTACATGAGTGGAGTCAGAGTCTCAGAGACTAAATGAAGTTACTATTTTCTACACTCGATAAAGTTGCTGATGGAAACAGTATGATGTGCTCTATAGCAGCTAACTGATAGCTCAGCTTCTGCCCAGAGAATGAGTGTAAGACACGAGCGCACACAGTGTAAAGAAGTCAGTACTGTGTAGTTAACTAGCAGTATAAATTATGATGTCATACAGCATTGTTTGTGGCCCACATTTTTAATGAAATTGGAACAATTGTGTTCCCTTGCGCAATGCTTTGCGGAATTGAGCATAGGAAAGCATAGACACTTACTTACAGTTACAGTAGTTTAGTTGGTCACTGGCAAATTAAGAGTTATGTGCTTTCAGGTATATAAATAAAGTAACAAGACGCAAAGAAAAAACAAGCAATAGTAGCATATTTGTTAAGAAAGCACATCTAAAGATTCATTTAAGCAAATGGGTAGAAAGTGTTGTGTAACGTATTAGGATGGAAACTATGATAGGAAACCTAAGGAAAAAGCGTACTGCAATGTATTCAATTTATTGCCTTTTTCATTCAGCGACCAGTAGATTGATAATAGTGTATTACAACTGTTCCTAAGTTTTCTCTAGCTTTCAAGTTAACCTAAAATCGTGACTTCCTTTTTTTATTTATTTTTTTATTTAGTTCAGTTTGTATAATAACTTTACAGACTTTATTTACTACGCTTCACTGCTACGAATCATTACTTATCTTGTCGCAATTTTTACAATTTTACAATCCCAATGTCGAACTTTGAAGAAGTCGGTGCTAAAAGAAAGTCAGAGGTGTGGCAGCATTTTTTGTTTTGCAAAAGCACAGAAAAAGCAAAGTGTAAATTGTGTCAAACAATTTTAAAAGCTTCTGGGTCCAGCACAAAGGGACTTATAATTCACTTGAAGTCAAAGCATAAGATTGAGGTGAAGTCTTGCCTGGACATTGAGGATCGGCCAAAACCCAAAATCAGGAAAATTGATTCATTCTTCAAGTCAAAAAAACCCAGCCTGGAAGAAATACTGAGCCAGCTAACTGCCGTGGATGGACTCACATTCAATCAAATTGCCAGAAGTGAAAGACTGCATCGAGCATTTAAGGCTGATGGTTATGTCCTGCCCAAATCACACCAACATGTTCGTAATCTGGTGATCAAAAACTTTGAAAATGTCAAGAAGTTGGTCAAGGAAGAGCTTGATGAAATCAAATTGAACAATGGTCGTTTTTCTATCACGTTTGACGAGTCGACATCTGCAAGGAGTCGACGTTATATGAACATAAACTGCCATTTTCAAGGAGGGTTTCATTCACTAGGATTGGTCCGCATTCATGGCAGCATGGACACAAAAAAAGCAATCAGGTTGGTTGAGGATCGACTAAATTGCTTTGGCCTTGACCTGAATACTGATATTGTTGCTATGATCACTGATGGTGCCAGTTTGATGGTGAAGTTTGGAAAAGAAACAAGTCCACTCCATGTGATATGCTATGCTCATGCGATCCATTTGGCCATTTGTGATGTCTTGTACAAAAGACAACCAAGTGCAGCATTCAGTGATGACCTTGACTCTGACAGTGCCAGTGCTGAGGAGGAAGGAACAGATGATGAAAAACAGGCTGAAAAGGTTGACAAAGCTCCGACTTTGTCTCCGGACATTCAGTTCATAGTCAAGAAAGTTCGAAAAATTGTAAAAATATTCCGAAGATCTCCTGTGAAAAATGATGATGCTCTTCAGCCATTTATCCTGGAGACATTAGGCAAAGAAAAGAAGCTACAGCTGGATTGCAAGACAAGGTGGAACAGTTTGCTATCAATGCTAGAGAGGTTTTATGAACTTAGAAAAGAGATAAAAATGGCTTTAGTTCAGCTGGACATTCAGTTTGAATTGACTGAGGAGGACATGATGATTATTAAAGAGCTGTGTGATGCTTTGGCTCCTATCAAGGTTGCTGTAGAAGCACTCTCCAGTGAGGATGCAGACATTCTTTTGGCAGAAAAAGTAATTGCATTTACGTTGAAAAAGCTTTGTGAGCAAGGAACTAAAATTGGCCAGGAATTGAAGAGCAGATTTGAAGCTCGAATTAAGGAACGCCGCAATGCTGAACTTGTCCATCTTTTGAAATATTTGAAGAATGCTTCTTATCTTGATCAACCTCAAGATCAATTTGGACACAAAGTTAAACGTCCCAAAATTGCTGCTCTAGCCACCAAAATCTTGCAAAGACTATTTCTTCATTATGATGGCAATGAAGACAACCCTGAAAACCTTAATGTTGATGGTGCCATGGTAGTAGTTGACCAAGAAAAGCCAATGACTTTAGCTCAGGAGTTTCATGCTTTTGTAGAAGATGACGAAACAGAAGATACCAAAAACACTGACCTGAGCGCTGATGTGGTCCAAAAAGAGATGTTGTTGTACGAGACAAGCAAAAGAAGGCCTGAAAATCTTGAAAGGTTGTTTACTGCTCTTAAAACTATTAAGCCCACATCAGTTAAGGCCGAAAGGGCCTTTTCTGCCCTTGGCTATTTTGCTAACAAAATCAGGAGCCAAATGAATGATGCCACTCTAGATGCTCTTATATTTCAGCGTCAATATTACAAGAAATAAAGAGGTTTTTGTTCTTTCCATACTACTTTTTTTAATTATTTGCTCAATCCCGAATAATCCCGGGATTATAAGTCTAAAATACCGGGAAATCCCGATCCCGGGATTGTATAAACTGGTCCCAAATTTACAACCCTAGTGCTAAACCTATCAAAAAATTTTTATTTGAAAATTACAAAAAATCTGTACTTGTTACAGAAAAACGGAGTTTAGATTTGTGATCAGCGCATCCAAATTACTTAGAAACCCTTTGCAGGTGCTTTGATTATTTTGTAGTGTTGCACAGTGTAACTTACTTGTGGGAGATTTTTACGCACTATGAAGGTAATACATAAAAAATAAACACAAAAGATATATCAAAATAGTACAACAAAGAGTATATACAATTACAATAAAAAAACGATCTCGACAGGAGACTGCAAAGTGATCGATAAAGGTCTTCCAGTCAAGCAGTTATCCAGAAATTGTAGCGGAATTATTCAATTTCAATTTAGGGAATGGCAATACATGTATAAGGCGAGATAACTTTCTGATTCATACGTAGGAATTTAGTAATGATTTTTGATATTACGTTTGAACGTATTAAATCATTGGTTTTGAATATGAGGAGAAATTGAGTTTCAGATTTTTGTTCTTTGAAATTTAATTGATTTTTTGCAGCAAGACGATAAGAAGTGAGGTAGATAGAAATCGTTTTGAATGTGGGATTTAGTAGAGCGATTATGAATTGAACTGGTTTGGGGAAAGAAGGATGTAAAACAGATTGGAATGCTTTTGTTGAAGCATTGGTGCATAATTTTAGACGTTTGGTAAGTCGTTAATGAAATTAGAAAAAGTAAAGGATAAGTATTAAGCCTTGTAAAACACCAATATTGATAAGTTTAGTAGAGGAAGAAATATTTTTTAAAGTTACGAATTGGCTTTTAGAGGTAAGGCAATTTTCGATTAGAACACATGCCAGTCCACCGATGCCATAATGGTGCAACTTGTGCAATATAATTGTGTGTGAGACTGTATCACATGCCTTGCAAAGATTCATAAACAACAATGCTGTGTGTTGTGAGCAATGCAAGGCGTCATAACAGCTAGTGGCAACGTCCAGTAAAGCGTGATTAACGCTTTAATTGTTTCTAAAACCATATTGATTAGCGTATAGAACTTTTTTTTTGAAAAAAATTATCAAATCGGATTTTGATATAATTTTCCAGTATTTTCGACAGGTTAGAAAGTAAATCAATTGGTCGATAATTGCCTAATATTTTCCTACTACCGAATTTAAATATAGGGATTACTTTGGCAAGTTTTGAAAGCTTGGGAAAAATACCAAGATCGAATGGCCATTGAATCGTCGTCGTCGTCGCTTGAAGGGTAACCACTCCAGGTCAGACACAAACAGGACGACATTTCTGAGCCGTGAGTAAGTTGGCCCAGATGGTAGGTGCTTTTTACGCAGCCTGGTCCATGAGTAAGTCTGTTCATTGATTTCAAAAATGACAGACCGAAACCGAACCTACCAAAACGGAAGGGTATCCACCCATTCCGATGTTCAGTGTGGGTCTGCTAATCGGCAAACATCCTTTTCAGGACGTGGCAACGCCTGGATAAAACTCCCCTTTTTAGGGCACATTGCCAACAAGTTCCGAAGACCCACTATTCTTCAGCTGAACATCGAAGGCCTCACTGCAAGCAAGATGAACGTTCTTCATCACCTCGCTATGCAGTTTGCTGCACTCATCATCCTACTGCAGGAGACCCACTGCACTGATGCAGAGAAGTTGGTACTTCCAAACTACCAACTAGCTGGGTCTTCTTTAAGCAGGAAGCATGGCCTTGCCACGTTTGTCCACGAGCGACTGACATACACGCTTTTGGACCAATCTCCACCGACATCGGAGATCGAGTGGCTGTGTGTGGACGTTGATGGCTATAAAATAGTCAACGTCTACAAACCACCACCAACGCGATTGCGAACCCTGGATCTCCCAGTGTATCCTCACCCCTGTCTTTACGCTGGCAATTTTAACTGTCGTCATGCTGACTGGGGTTACGACGACAACAGTCCGGACGGTGAGTGCTTGGCTGGATGGGCAAGTATTAATTGTCTTGCCCTCCTATATAATGCCAAGGACGCTGCCAGTTTTTTTTCCGGCCGCTGGAACACTGGTACCAATCCAGATCTAGCTTTTGCTAGCGTAGGTCCAAACAGTCGCTTACCGGATAGACGTGTCCTTGACAAGTTCCCCAGGTCACAACATCGACCTTCGCTTATTACACCACCAAGGTTTGCTATGGCAGTGCCAAGCATGCCTCTTAAGCGATGGAACTTCCGCAAGGCCAAATGGAGTCACTACATTGCCGCCTGATTCACTTGATGTGGATGCGGCTTACCAGGACTTCTGTAACACCATTAAGAAAGTAGCCAAAAAGACTATCCCACGCGGGTATCGAAATAACTATATTTCGTCTTGGGATACAGAGTGTGAATCCCTCTATAAAACCTTTCTGCAGTCTCCTCAGAGAGACGACTCAAGTTTGGCTGCTACAACTCTGCTTGCCAAGCTTGACAGAAAACGGAGGGATCGATGGTCCGAAGCAGTTCGGAGCATTGACTTCTCACACTCTAGTCGAAAAGTGTGGAGTATTTTGAACAACCTTACTGGTAGGTCACGACACTCTCCTCGTCATTGTCCCGTTTCAGCCGATGCTATTGCATCTCAGCTGGTTAGAAATGGGAAATACGAGGCTGTTGACCGCAAGTCATCTCGACTTGTCTGTAAAGAAGTGTCTGACCTTTGGAGGGCCACAACACCAGACGCAGTAAATATCTCTGACAATTTTTCACAGAGAGAATTTGCTGCGTGAATTGCGTGAATTTCGTAGAATTTGCTCGGGATGGGGTGCTGGTGCTAAAACACTACGCATAGCCACCTTGTCTCTAGTCTACTCAGCAGCTGAGTACTGTGCGCCAGTCTGGTGTCGCAGTGCTCACACTCGCCTCATTGACAGTGTCTTGAACGACGCCTTGCGCATAGTTACTGAATGCCTGCGTCCCACTCCAACGGACTACCTACCTGTACTCTCAGGCATCCAGCCAGCTGAGCTTCGCCGAATGGGAGCGACACTCTCCTTGGCTTACCGTGGATCTCTGGACCCCGATCATATTTTGCATGGTCTTTTAAGTGGGTCCTCAGATACTTGCCAAGTGAGACTAAGATCCAGACGCCCGTTTGTGCCAGGTGCACGGAATCTTTTGGACAACCTTGCCAGACTTGGCATCCGCGCCGCTGAATGGACAAATCACAAATGAAAAACGGAGTATTGTGAAAATGCTTCCAGGCTCCGTGCTTTTGTGCCCGAGACCGATGCCAGGCCTGTTGGGATGGGCTTACCCCGAGCAGCTTGGGTTAAGCTCAATCGCCTGCGGACTGGTGTTGGGCGATTCCATTTGTCCATGCACAAATGGGGTCTCGCTCCTTCACCGAATTGCGAGTGTGGCGCCTCTGAGCAAACCGCAGACCATGTACTAACAGCGTACCCTATACATCGGGCACCACATGGAGCACGAGGTCTGACTGTTTTGGATGACGAAACTCGATGCTGGCTTAATGACATCACTGCCAGCATGTGATCCAGGCAGTGCAGCAGTCTGGGGTAGTAAAAGGATAAACCCTCGGGCCCAGTCCTGTTTGTGTCTGACCTGGAGTGGATGTCCTTCAAACGACGACGACGACGATCACATATCGTATTCATCCTTCATAACCCTCACGTGCTATACATCTTTCCCCGCTTGCTTTGCACTTCTTTTCTTTGTACATCTTTTTTTACTTTTTTTCATCTCTTATTTTATCCCATGCTTTCTTTGCCTCTTTCTTTTTTTTATGCTCTCCTAAACTTCCTCATTCCACCACCATATCTCCCTGTCTCCTTTTAGTTTCCCAAATGTCAATCCCAGCACAGTTTCGGCTGTTTTTCATAGCATGTTTGCTGTTTTGTCCCACTCATCTGGTAACCCATTCTTGCCTCCCAGAATCCTGGTCACCTCTTGTCTAAACGCTTCTTCACAGCTTGTCTCCTTCAGTTTCCACCATCGTATTTTTGGCTGTACTTTCCCTGTTTTTTTCTTTTTCACTATGAGAGCCATTTGGCATACCACCATACGGTGTTGCTTTGCGACGCACTTATTCACCATTACCTTACAATCGCACATTTCCTTCAGGTTCCCCCTTCTGCACATCACATAATCTACTTGGGTACTTTTTCCGCCACTTTTATACGTCACCCTGTGTTTGTCTTTTTTCTTGAAATAAGTGTTGACAACCGCCCAATTTATCCTCTTCGCAAATTCAAAACCATTGATTCTTTCTTATTTCTCGTTCCAGCAGATTACCTCTCCATTATTTCCTCAGCCCCTATCTTTCCTTTGCCCACATGTCGATTTAGGTCCGCACCTAGAACTATTTTCTCCTGTTTCGATGTACTTTCTATCAACCCATCCAGATCTTCCCAAAAATAATTTTTCTTCTCCTTGCTGTTGCCAACCTGTGGAGCATACGCGCTTACTACGTTAGTATCGACTATTTTATGTCCAGTTTTAAGGCCATTAGTCTGTCTGACACCCTCTTTACCTTTAAGACACTTTCAACCACCTCCTCCCTCACCACTATCTCTATTTTATTTTTTCTTCCATCAGTGTAGAATAGTTTGCAGCCACCTTCGGTATTTCTCCCTTTACTCCTTTCCACTTTGAAAAAGTTTTACGCCGGATGCCCTTCCTGCCGCAACCCTCCCCATTTTTCCGGGCTTGGTACCGGCATCAGAAAACACTGGAATGTGCCCCCGATGGCTGGGTTTATGCCCCCGAGGGCAGATGTTCACTATATAAAGCCTTTATTCGCCCATTCTTACCTATGCTTCATACTTTTTACTTTCATACTCTTTACCTTTTTCATTTTAAACTGCGACAAATATTTCTTAAAACTTTACTTTTTAAATGAATCTATAGCCTATAGTTCGATCTTTTGGTCATTTTCATCAAACGCTCCGTGCAACACAGAAAAGTAGGCTATTCTATTTAAAGTTATTTCAAACATAAACTTACAAGGAGGAAAAACGAACCCATACTTATCTAGATATTGTACTGTACAGAAAGTAACATATAAAAATAAAATACCTATTCACGCCAAATCATTTATGCTAAACTTTAATACCGGTGCGTAGTGTTGTAAAATATTTTCCACTGCCTGTTCTTGTTGCAAACAAAATTATAAGACAAAAGCTGGAGCAGGGATTTTTTAACTCTGCTACGTTTGATCTGTCATCTGCTTGAATAAAAACAAGTCAAATAACCTCTGTTGGTGCGTTTTTCGTTAAGTTCAATATTAACGCTGAAAATTGATTGTGTCATTTTTTTGTGGTAATTAGAATTTTATTGGTTGATTTCATTTCAGTAACCTCTTTTTGTTCTGTTAAAATTGATCAAAAAAATGGAGTTTGAATAAAGTTTCAAGAAAAACACAGAGTCGAATAACATAGACTGACGCTGGCGTATAAGAAAATGATACAATTAATTACGTATATAATGTAAAACTTCAAGCGCATAAGCAATTAATGATCTTTCTTCAATTTAGTCAAAACAAAACCTGATATTTAAACGGATAAGTTAAAACAATATTTTTTCAACCAATTTTAAAATTGTTTCTTTTTCTATGCACATTAATAACATGATTAAGATTGATGGAAAAAATAAACAAAATAAGCTTCATACACAAACCCATCATTCGTTTTCAAGATTTAAAATTTTTATTGATTTTTATCGTATTTCAACTCCATTTATTCTTCAGACTCGTACAAAAACGTTGAAGGCGTTACACTAAGGGCAACTTTTAAGCAATACCGTACCTGCTCATTTAATGCTATATATACAGGTCCGCAAGCAAGCAGAAGATCTAGCAGATAATTGCTTTCAGAGATGCCAAAATATTGTAGTGAATTGGAATTTTTAATTTACTTTTTTAGTTTTCATTTGAGACATAACTAAAATGCTAGTCTACCCAGATTACCCTACTAGCCTGAATAAGCTTAGCCTAAATAAAAAGTTGCAAAAGGGCTACTGGCTATAAAGTGCGTAAAACGTTCCTAAACCTGACCTTACTTAAAATTAACTAGTAACTACTACCGGAAGGATGGGGAAAGTACTAGTAAACACTTAAGTTTGACAAATGTCAATTTGTGATAATATTACTGTAAATCAAGAAACTACTTTGAAGCTGCAATCGATACGAAAAACAAAAACATGTCGCAATGCGTGCAAAAATAACTTTCAATGACCCTAAAATTAGACGGAGTACCGCGGTACTTTATAAAAAAAGTACCGCGGTACTTTTGTACACGGTACTGCCCACCTCTGCATACCGTCGCATAAATCAAAACTAAAATACCATTTGAGGTGCATATTATGATTTAAAATTAAGTTGCTCGTGTTTACTAATTTAAAATAAAAATGGAAAAACATATAAAAAAGTTGTTTCAAGTATTTTTATTAAAAAGCTTAGCTTGGTCATATGACCGATTATCGTCTCATTTACTGTAAGCCGTCGCACAAATCAAAACTAAAACAGCATTTAAAGTGAATAGTTTGGTTTAAAATCAAGTCGTTTATGTTCACTAATTAAAAATATAGTGGTAAAAAATATAAAAAAGATGTTTGAAGTATTTTATTTGGCAAAGCTTAGCTGGTTATATGACCGATTATCATCTCATTTACTATAAGCCGTCGCACAAATCAAAACTAAAACAGCATTTAAAGTGAATAGTTTGGTTTAAAATCAAGTTGTTTATGTTCACTAATTTAAAATATAGTGGTAAAAAATATAAAAAAGATGTTTGAAGTATTTTATTTGGCAAAGCTTAGCTGGTCATATGACCGATTATCATCTCATTTACTGTAAGCCGTCGCACAAATCAAAACTAAAACAGCATTTAAAGTGAATAGTTTGGTTTAAAATCAAGTTGTTTATGTTCACTAATTTAAAATATAGTGGTAAAAAATATTAAAAGTATTTTATTTGGCAAAGTTTAGCTTGGTGGTATGACCGATTATCATCTCGTTTACTGTAAGCCGTCGCACAAATCAAAACTAAAACAACATTTAAAGTAAATAGTTTGGTTTAAAATCAAGTTGTTTATGTTCACTAATTTAAAATATAGTGGTAAAAAATATAAAAAAGTTGTTTGCATTAAAGTATTTATTTCGCAAAGCTTAGCTCGTATGGGTTTAAATGTATTGCTCGCTATTTACCTAAAAAGAGAAAGAAAAGAGAAAAGTGAGTGAGAGTAGCGAAAACGAAAGAAGGTTTTTAAACGAGAGAAGAAAAAGTTTTAAAAATGAAGATGACGGCCGATAGTACGGGAAATCCAAAGAATCCAGCAACCAGGTGTTTGAAAATTTTGTTTTAAGTAAACTAAACTTGAAACTATAACTTTCTACTCCTTTGCTTAACAATGATATAGATATATGTCATGCTCTCTGTTATAGTATGTGACGTCATAGCGCACGGCTCTACTGCCTTCTTCTCTATGGTTTGATAAGTGTGGTTAACCGCGTGATAAACTATTAGTATAACTTACAGATTCAGTCGTATAACTATCGTGTAACTCCGTATAAATAAAAGAGCTAACTGCAGATACTAGCGGAACTCATAACATGGCGTCGTCGACAGTCAGCTTATAAATTTGTTTAAAGAAAATAAGCTTACGAACCATTATAAAAGTATACTGCAAGTTCGTGATCGGAGATTTGTAAAAGATTGAAGATAAAAGAGACATGGCAAAAAACAAGCGAGAGCTGCAAGCAGAATTAGAAGCAGCAAACAAACGTATAGCCGAATTATCTCAATCTAATCAAAACGCGAATAGTAATATTAATAATGATGAACCTCCTTCTTGGTTAAAAACTTTTTTAGAAGCACAGTTGTCAATGCAAAGACAAACACAAGAACAGAATGTCGAAAATCAGAGACAAATGCAGCTCGAAAGTCAGCGACAATTGCAACAAATAATCGAAAAATTTTCGCCACAGCAGCTGGCCCAATGCGCGAACAGCGAGAGAAGCGAATCACGTGAGCAAACCATTGACGTCAACAATTCTAACAACGAGGCAAGGCGAACCAAAGCGGACGCACAAAAGCCTTCGACACTGCAGGTGGGAATTTCGTTAGCTGAATTTGCGAAATGGCGTAAATCGTACAACGATTATGCCACGGTCTCGCTTGCAACAGAGCTGCCATTGAGCAGTCAGTTGGCATTGCTTCGCGGTTTTTTTTCGATGGAAATGCGAGAAGCCGTAGAACACGTACTTCTTATCCCGGATGATACGACACTTAAACCAGACGAAGTGTTAGACAAAATTAAAAATTACATCCGGAGTCAAAGAAATATAGCGTTAGATTGCGTCGCATTTGAAGAGAGAAAGCAAGCGGCGGGCGAAAACTTCGATTCGTTTTTAATCGCGATTAAAACTTTGGCGAGAGACGCAGACTTGTGCAATGAATGTTTAAATCGTCGTTTAGTCACAAAAATCATGTCGGGAATATATGACAAAGAGACTCGAACAAAGCTCCTAGCCATGTCCCCATTACCTGATCTTCAGACCGTCACTGATTTATGCAGATCGGAAGAGTCAGCAAAACTAGACGACGCGCGAATAAGCCGACAGCTGAATGAGAGAAGAGCGTACCAAAGCAAATTTCGCCGAAATTTCTCTAAATCTAAAGAGCGCACTAAAACGCCCTGTACAAAATGCGGTAAAAAGACCTGCCCACCAAAAGGTCAAACCCACTGTCCCGCAAAGGATACAGAGTGCTTAATATGTCGCAAAAAAGGTCACTTTACATCAGTGTGCTTTCACAACAAACCCGGGTTCAACAGACGCGAAGAAACGAAGAAAAAGTTAACCGGACAAATCAAGCGTAGATGCAATGCTAACGCAAATTTCGCTAACTCCGCGGCGCCCAAAATAACTGTTAATCTTTTTTCTCTTAAACATCGTAACCCGTTAGGTTCCACAGAAGCTACACCAGACACAGGTGCTGAAGCAAGTCTTGTTGGGGTAAACATCATTCAACGGCTCGGAATAGACCTTGCTAATTTAATGCCGCCAAATCAAGACACTCTTAGTTCAGTAAACCGGCAGACCGTAACATGCGTAGGGACTTTCCCATGCATCATCGAATACTGCGGCCGATTCGTGGAAGAAACCATTTACGTCTGTCCTGAGGTAGAAGATTTTTTGCTTGCTTGGTACGTATGTCAACAGGTTAACATTCTACCTGACACGTATCCTCAACCGATAAATTCATCAAAAACACCTCGAAAATTAGCAAGCATATTAAAAGCAGAGAACACAAGATTCATTATATCAGAGAACCCAACTGAAGCAGAAATTAGTAAAATTGAGAACAAGTTGATAAAATCGTACAGCGATGTGTTTTCTGAAGACACAACATTACGGGAAATGAACAGTAAACCCATGAAAATTTCCTTGAAAGATGATGCTGTTCCATTTGCTTTACCTGTTCCACGCCAAATACCTTTAGCTTTCAGAAGGATGGTGAAGACAGAGCTTGACCAACTCGTACAAGCCGGAGTCATTGCACCAGTAACAGAAGCAACTGATTGGGTGCACCCTATGGTCGTTGTACAAAAACCCAATGGTGGAATTCGTCTCTGTATTGATTTGCAGAAATTGAACAAATACGTACGCCGTCCATATCATCCATCTAAATCACCTGCTGAAGCTATTTCGAATATTTCTTCTTCGTCTAAATTTTTCTCAACATTAGACGCCACTAAAGGATACTGGCAAGTACCTTTAGAAAAAGAAAGTCAAGACTTTACCACATTCATTACGCCGTTCGGAAGATTTAAATTCCTTCGAGCTCCGATGGGACTAGCTTCTTCTCAAGACGAATATTGCGCAAGAGGCGATGAAGCTCTGCAAGGCATTGAAAAAGTCGAAAAAGTGGTAGATGACATTCTTATTCAAGGCGAAACCGCACAGGAGCACTTGAATACCGTAGTGGCTGTACTAAACAGATGTCGAGAACACGGTATTACTCTTAATCCGAAGAAAGTGCAGTTACTACAAAGTGCTGTGAGATATGTCGGATATATAGTGAGCAGCGACGGTATTAAAGCAGACCCCACGAAAATTGAAGCAATCTCTGAATTCCCTGCTCCAACCAACATAACTGAATTACGATCTTTTATGGGTATGGCAAACCAGCTGGGCGGATTTACTCACCTACTCAGTGAAGCAGCAGGCCCACTTCGGGACTTGCTCAAACCAAGAAATGCTTTTCTCTGGTCACCCCAGCATGAAGAAGCATTTACAAAGACAAAAGAAATTCTTTGTAGCCCCCATATTTTGGTTGCATTCGACCCCAATCTGGAAACGATGCTGCAAACAGATGCATCTCGGTTGAAAGGTCTAGGTTTTGCACTTTTGCAAAAACATCAAGAAACGTGGAAATTGGTTCAAGCAGGATCACGTTTTATAACTGAGACTGAGGCCAACTACGCTATGGTTGAACTGGAATTGCTCGCCGTTGTTTGGGCTATGCGTAAATGCCGCATATATCTGCAAGGCTTACCCAAATTCGAGCTGATAGTAGATCACAAGCCATTAGAGTCAATCCTGAATACCCAGACACTCGATATGGTGGATAATCCCAGGATTCAGAGACTTAAAGAAAAACTCAGCGCCTTTATATTCCACACCACCTGGAGAAAAGGCAAAGACCATGTGATCCCCGACGCGTTGTCACGAGCACCGTGCCGCGACCCAGAACCAGAAGATATCATAAACGTAGACACAACCAGAATGATCTGCAAAAACGTTTCTACAATTCTGAGAGGAAAAGACCCAGAAGTCACAAAAGAAACATTTATCGATCCAATGCTGGAAGACTTAAAAGAAAGTACTCAGCAGGACGAAGCAGCACAACAATTAATCACTGCTATTAAAAGCAACTTTTCAAAAGGAAACGAATATCCATTAGCTCAACCTTTCAAAAAGCTGAAAGATCAGCTTACTTTCGAAGATGGATTAATTCTCCTGAACAGCCATCGCATTGTGGTGCCGGTACAGAAAAGAAAAGAAATACTGACAAAGCTACATGCCTCACATCAAGGCATCGAAAGAACAAAACAAAGAGCGCGTCAGATAGTGTACTGGCCAGGAATCAATAGCGACATCAAAAATACCGTTGAAGCCTGCAAGAAATGCCAAGAGCACCAACCAAGCTTGCAACAGGAACCATTACAACGCGATCCCCTCCCATCAAGACCCTTTGAAGACGTATCTGCAGATTTATTTTATTATGCCGGTAAGACTTACCTGGTTTATGTAGACCGTCTGTCGGGATGGATTAAGCTCAGCGAGTTCTCTCATGACCCTAGTTCACATCAGATAATCAGCACTATAAGAAAATTTTTCGTGGACACAGGGGTACCAGTACGAATCAGAACTGACGGAGGACCGCAATTCACATCAAGCAAGTTTCAACAGTTTCTCAAGAAATGGGGAGTAACTTCCACCATAAGTACCCCACATTACCCACAGTCAAACGGACACGCAGAAGCAGCAGTGAAAGCCATGAAGCACCTTGTTGCCAAAACTGCTGAGCATGGTAGTCTCGACTGCGATGAATTTAGCAGCGGCCTAATCGAATGGGTTAACACACCCAAGGCCCATGGGCTATCACCAGCCGAAATTTTATACGGCGCCCCGCTACGTTCAATCGTCCCAGCTAAACTGAAGTATTTCAAGGAAGATTGGCAAAACAAATTCGACAAGTGGGACGCAGCTTTATCAAATCTACAAGTGGCTACAGAAACCGAATACAATAAACGCGCAAAACACCTCAATCCACTAAAAATCGGACAACATGTTCGAATTCAAGACCATATTACAAAAAAATGGTTGCGATCGGGACTCATCATCGGCGTCGGGAGAAACCGCGACTACCACATAAAACTACCGAGCGGTCGAGTCTGTTGGCGCAATAGACGTTTTATTCGCCCTCTCCCCACCGAAGGGGGAGACCCCAAAGAGGAAATGATGACATCAGACGAACGTCACGTCCATTTTGAAGATGAAGCCTTTCCATCATCTCCAACCTCGCGGCGAAGCGTGAGACAAAAACGCTTTCCTAATCATTTAAGAGATTTTGTATGAAGTAGCGTAAAACTCATAACGCTTGTGCCGTATTGTATATAGTTTGTGCATGTTTATTAATCGGGCTCGTACAACGTACTAATATTTTTCTTAGACAACCTTTTCGCTAAAAAGCTTCTTAAAAGGGGGTTGTTATAGTATGTGACGTCATAGCGCACGGCTCTACTGCCTTCTTCTCTATGGTTTGATAAGTGTGGTTAACCGCGTGATAAACTATTAGTATAACTTACAGATTCAGTCGTATAACTATCGTGTAACTCCGTATAAATAAAAGAGCTAACTGCAGATACTAGCGGAACTCATAACACTCTCCCTTCAAAAAAAAGCAAAAACCCCATTATCATAAAATTTGTTCGAAGAACTATTCGTAACCAAGTGTTTGCTCGTAAAAAAAATTTAAAATCAACTGACCCTAATGTTAAGCTTTTAATCACTGAGTCCCTAACTAAAAGAAGGCTCAGATTAGTTGAAGAAGCCAGAAAAGTATTTCAATTTAGAAATGTGTGGACTGTAAATGGCACGGTGTACTGTTCATTTAAAAAACATAAACATGTAATTGATGACTTTAGTGACATTGAAAAGATAAGATTTTCAGGGAGGCACTAAAATTCTTAAATAGTCTAACTTAAAAAAAACCACCGACTCAATTTGTCAAACCTTATCCAAGTTTTTGTCTATTTTTAACTTGTTTAAGCTCTGTTTTATTTTTCATATAACTTGTGCTAATTTTTGTATAGTTTTTTTTTCTCTTTTCTGTTTTGTTTTGGTTTCTACTTTTTTGATATTTTTTTTAAATATTTTTTCTTTTTAGTGAATTTTTGTGTGTTTTATGGCAGAACCTACCAAAGTATGCAAAACTTGTTTAAAACCAATTTATTGTACCAATCCAACCACCAAATCACGTAGCAAGTGCTATCAATCTTATCATTATCAATGTGTTCAGTTAATAGACAAACAATCAACCAACTTATGTACTACTTGCCAAAGTAACCAAGTAACTCATAAAATTACGCTTAAACCTAATACTGATAAAGTTATACTAAATCAGACTTATGCTTTAGCCACAAAAGATTTAAGTGAGAATGAAAAAAAACGAACATTACACAACTATGAAACTGAAATCATAGAATATTTTTCAGATGAATATTTTGAGACTTCTCAATTAGAAACTCTTTCCTTTGGCAATAGCTCAAAAAACACTTTTGTTGCTCTTACCATAAATATAAGATCTATTACAAACATTAACAATTTTAGTAGATTGGAAGCATTAGTGGCAAGTCTTAACTTTAAACCTGATCTTATCTCTTTAACAGAAACTTGGATCAAACCAATGCATTCAGGTCCCTATAAAAACATAGATGGCTATAACTTTATATCAAATTGTCACCAAAAGTGTATATGTGGAGGAGTTGCTTTTTATATAAAAGACACTCTTGAGTTTACACTATGTGATAAACTTACCATAATGAAAGAAAAAAATTTTGAATCAATTTTCATTAATATTCAAAACAAAAATGATATTATCAAATGTGGAACAATTTATCAATCCCCTTTAAATGATTCTGAATCAAATATCAAATTTAGATCACATCTTGATGAGTTCCTAAAGAATATAAAATCATGCCAAAAATGTTTTATATTTGGTGACTTTAATTATGATTTAGCTAAAACTGTTAAAAATTCACATGTATCTGACTTCACTGAAATAATGTTAAATCACTGTTTCTATTCATTGATTAACAAGCCGACTCGAATAAGTCAAGGAAGTGCAACAGTATTAGATCACATCTGGACAAACTCTTACTCATTATGAATAAACTCTGGAATTATTTTACACCCAATATCTGATCACATGCCAGTTATTATGTCCATTAATACAAATAAAAGTAATAAAACAGTTACAGTGTATAAAAGAAGTTTCAACAATAAAAATATTAATAAGTTTAATTAAGAACTAGAAAAAACTGATATAAGCCTCATAATTAATAAAAATAAAGCCAATGTTTTATACAAAATCTTTATTAAAAAATATTTAAAAATCTTTGACCAGTCTTTTCCAGTAACTCAATTCAAACAAGCTCAAACAAAAAACAAATGGTTTAATGAAGAACTAAAAAATCTTTTACAAGAAAAACAAAAATTGTTTAAAAAATATTGTATGATAAAATCAACATTAGCTAAGGCCAATTATAATACAGCTTGAAACAAATATTTTCATGCACTAAAGAAACAAAAACAAGAATTCTTTACAATACTTTTCAAACAACAACAAAACAACATTAAACAAACTTGGAACACAATCAATATTCTTCTTGGAAACATTCGAACAAAAACTTGCTCTTCATTTAAAATAAACAATAAAACCACAAATAATGCCCAAACTATTTCCAATCATTTCAATGACTATTTTACAAATGTAGCTAGTGAACTTGTAAAAAAGTTACCTATAACTTCTCATAATCTTAAAACATCCCTTTTTTTAACAACTTCAGATTCACTATATATTAATCCCACAAGTCCAAAGGAATTAAAAGATATTATATCAGGTCTAAAACCAAAAACTAGTTGTGGAATTGATGAAATCCCAGCAAAAGTTCTAAAATCAACCCCAGAAAACATATTGTATGCCTTACCTCATGTTTTTAATCTTTCACTAGTAAATGGTGAATATATAAAAAATTTTAAAGTGGCAAAAGTAATTCCTATATTTAAAAAAGGCTGTGCACATGAGGTGAAAAACTACAGACCAATCAGTCTTCTTCCAGTCATGTCAAAAATTTTGGAAAAATTAGTATACAGGCGACTTGTTAGTTTTTTAAATCAACAAAATTTTTTTCATAAATACCAATTTGGCTTCCGCAAAAATCATTCAACAAACCATGCCACTACACTACTTGTTGAAAATATTACTAGAGCTTTTGAAGAAAAGCAAGCTACAATTGGTATATTTTTGGATTTGTCAAAAGCATTTGACACTATTGATTACAAAATCCTGATGTCAAAACTACAACACTATGGTGTCAGAGGGTTACCCTTACAACTATTACATAGTTACTTAAGTAATCGTTCACAGAAAGTAATATTTAATGGAAAAATTTCAAAAGTCTTTGAGTCTAAACTGTGGGGTGCCACAAGGTTCAATCTTGGGGCCATTATTATTTTGAATATATGTAAATGATTTCCTCAAATGTCTTACAACAGGAAAACCTTTAATGGTTGCTGATGACACCAACGTATTTTTTAGTGAAAAAACTTTTAAAAAATTGTTTGCAGTTGCCAATCAACAACTAAAAAACATTGATAATTGGCTCACATCTAATAGATTGTCAATGAACATAGATAAAACCAATTATATTGTTTTTCATACTCCCCATTCTAAAATTCCAGAGAACACTAACCCTCATATTTGAGAAATGCTAATTTAAAGCGAGTGCAATTGTTGTGATATTGTGCAATCGATGACGTAGTGTTTTCTTAAACGCTTCTAATCTTAATCAGCGCCTTCTGCTCGAACAATTATTGGACACGCGCATCTCCAAGCATAATTGTTACAAGTTAAATATGCGCCTTTATTTTGGTTCATCAGTCAGTTTAAAGTTATCAAGCTACTACAGCAAACGAACTAAAAGCATTCTATTTCAATACGGTTGTTTTTTGGCTAAGTGATTTTTGTGAATTTTAATTATTGTTATTTAATAAACCTGTGTATTCGTGCAAAGATACAACAGGCAAAAGTGGCGACGAGGATTCAAGGAACTCAACTGCGTCAAGAAAAAAAAGAAATTTGTTGAATTTGCATTAACAGCTTGAATTGTCAAAATGAGTGAAATTTCTGAACTAATTTTGTTGTTAAATAAGCAACACCAAGAGCAAATGGCAGTTTTACGCGGCGAGCATCAAGAGCAAATGACAATGCTTCAAGAGCAGCTGAAAATTCTACAAAGCAGCTTGAACAACCCACGAGAAAATGTTCCAACACCGATGGCAAGTTTTCAACCATTCGATTCCACATCTGAGTTATGGACTGATTATTTGTCAAGGTTCCGAACATTCGTCACTGCTAACTCTATTCCCGACAACAAGCAAGCACAAATTTTTCTTACCAACCAATCTAACTCCGTTTACAAAATGCTTAGCAACTTAGCGGCTCAGCAACAACCTGTCAAAAGCATACATGAGCTAACGATGAATGATATTCAGACGTTTATGGCAGAGCAGTTTGACCCAAAACGATTTGTTGTCAGAGAACGTTTCAAGTTTTGGTCTGACATGAAACGCAAACTTGGCGAAACTATTCCTGAACTGGCAAGCAGAATACGACAAGATGCAGCTACATGTGATTTTCAATCCATTAAAGATCCATTAGATGAAGCTTTGCGAACTAAATTTATCTGTTCAGTCGACAACGAAGCAGTTTTGAAGACACTCTTCAAGCTCAAGGACGATGAACTGAAGTTTAGCAACGCCATCCGAGTGGCTCAAGAAGTGGAAGAAGCAGCCAAGGTAGTAAAGGAAACCGTACACGGTCAACCTTCTACGTCGGTGCAGAAAGTTTATCACGCAAAGTCCAAAACTTCCAAAACGCAAGAAAAGAAAACCGCCTGCTTCAGGTGTGGAAATTCTGGACATTTTAGCAAAGCTTGTCCCCACATTAAAGCTATTTGCAGCTTCTGCAAGAAAACAGGTCATCTGCAATCTGTATGCATGTCTCGACTAAGAGATAATAAGCTTGTGAAACAATTGGTGCACAAAGTCCAATGTTCTGTTTCACCCATCTATCAAACTATTAGACTTAATGACCGCAGAATTAAGTTTGAAATTGATAGCGGAGCCAGTGACACATTTTGCTGTGAAGCGACGTGGCAAACGCTGGGTAAACCCATTCTACAACCTGTATCAGTTCAATATCAAGTTGCTGAAGGTAGCCCGCTACCCGTCGTGGGACAATTCCAATCAACTGCAAGTATTGATGGAAAATCACCTGACGTGACCTTTCCTGTAATTGTCACTAAGGTGCCCAATCTAAATTTACTAGGTCGTCTGGCGATGATGAAGTTGAAACTCACCAACTTAACTGATCACTTCAGAGAAAACCTAAGTTGTGCTGAATCTACTGCAACGATAGAGCACGTCACTACAAGTGGTCCAGAAAACTCTTTACATGCGGCATGTATTCAATTATGTGGAGAGTTTCCTACTTTATTTGAATCAACATTGGGTTGTCTAAAAGATTTTTCACTGGACATACGGTTTAAACCTAAAGCTAAACCTATTTTCAAGAAGCCAAGACCTGTTCCGTTCTCAATCCTACAAGATTTAAACGAAGCATACGAAGCAGGAATTAAGAGAGGTGTATGGGAGCTTACAGATTTTAACTCGTACGGCACCCCCGTGGTTCCTATTCGAAAGTCTCCTTTGCCAGGTCAAGCAAAAGCAAGCATCCGAGTTTGTGGAGATTATTCGGTGACTGTAAACTCGCAACTGGAAGACCATCGTCAACCAATCCCTCTCCCAGAAGATCTAATGCGCAAGCTAGGACGTGGTTACTGCTTTAGTAAGATTGATCTAGCTAATGCATATAATCAAATCTGTCTTTCTCCTGACAGCCAGAAGAAGCTGGCTCTCAGCACTCACAAAGGAGTTTTGCTTCAGAAAAGACTTCCTTTCGGAATTAAATCCGCACCAGGGTATTTCCAAGAAATCATGGAACAGTTAACGCAAAATTTGCGAGGAGTTGCCGTGTATTTCGATGATATTTTGGTAAGTGGTGACAACGCAAAAGATCATTTGATGAACCTGCGAGCTTTGTTCAAAAGACTAGAAGAAAAAGGTCTTCGCTGCAACCGTGAGAAATGTGTTTTCGCCCAAGTATCAATTGATTACCTGGGTCACTCTTTATCAAGTCGAGGAATTGCAAAAGGGTCCAAAGTTGATGCCATACTAGAAATGCCTACACCCAAGAACATTTCTACGTTAAAATCTTTTTTAGCATCTGTGCAGTTTTATTCTAAATTCTTACCTCCATATTTTTCGGAAATCACCGAGCCGTTGTACAAGTTTACACGCAAAGGACAACAGTGGAAGTGGGGTGAAGTAGAAGCGACATCTTTCAAAAAGATCAAACGGTTACTATGCACAGAGACTGTACTTGCGCACTATGACCCATCTCTTCCGTTGAGTTTATCTTGTGACGCCTCAGAATGCGGAATTGGAGCGGTATTATTTCATCGCTTTGCAGACGAAAGCGAGCGTCCGATTTTCAATATTTCTAAAATCTTATCGGCGACACAAAGACGCTACAGCCAAATACAGAAAGAAGCACTATCCTTAGTGTACGCTTTAAAGAAATTTCATCAGTTTCTGTACGGTCGTAAGTTCATTGTGGTCACCGATCACAAACCTTTAGTGACCTTGTTTGCCCCTGATAAAGGTACTCCTGCAATGGCCGCGAATCGACTTGCACGATGGGCATTACTAGTCCATCAATATGACTACACGGTGGAATACCGTAGAAGCAAGGACCATGGCAATGCCGATGCTCTTAGTCGCTTGCCATTTTCAAATGACATAAATTTTGATGGGGAGGAGATGGAAGATGATGTCGATAGCGTTTGTTTAGTTCGAACAATCAGTCGTCAAATCAATCCTGACAATCCATTGCTTGTGGTCAGAGAGACTGCCAAGGATCCAATTCTTGCCCAAGTAATGCGATTTGTGAAGGAGGGATGGCCGCATGCATTTTCGGAAGAGCTTAAAGACTTCAAAAAGTTGGAAAATTTGTTGTCAACAGAGAATGGTTGCGTTTTTTACGGCTTACGGGTAATAATTCCTTCAACCCTACGTAATCATATTCTTAAATTATTACACCTTGGACATTTCGGCATGCAACGGATGAAACAACTTGCCAGGTCAACTGTCTATTGGCCTAGAATTGACTTTGACATTGAGGATTTATGTCGCAAATGCACTTCCTGTGGCCAATTTCAAAATAAGCCGGATAAACCTTCAATCCATCCGTGGATGATGCCAGAAAAACCATGGTCAAGACTCCACTTGGACCATGCGATCAACTTTCTGGGAAGAAACTGGTTAGTCCTTGTAGACGCTTATTCAAAATATCCTTGCATTCATCCAACAACCTCAACGTCTTCGAAAAGTACTACTGCTATACTTGAACAAGAATTTGCTCATTTCGGATATCCCCACACGTTGGTGACCGATAATGCCACAACATTCATGTCTCAAGAGTTCCAAGCTTGGTGCAAACAACGAGGCATTGTACATCTCACCGGAGTACCTTATCATCCAGTAACAAACGGTGCTGCCGAGCGTTTGATACAATGGTTCAAACAGGCATTGAGAAAATCCTCGTTACCTCCAAAGGAAGCTTTGCAAGAATTTCTAATGCAATATAGAAGAATTCCTTTTGCATCGGGACTGTCACCAAGCGAATTGTTGAATGGAAGAAGAATTCGCACCAAAATTGACACTTTGGTTCCATCCATTCCGCATCTCCTGCAGGGAAGACAGTCAAGACAAGCGAGCAAGCATTCAAATGCTGAAGACTCGGAAGTGGTTTTGAAAGTCGAACATCATTACTCACTAGGAGACCCTTGTTACGCACTGTACTTCGGCCCTAGAAGAGATCGTGATTCACGATGGGTGCCTGCGATAGTTACGAAAGTCCATGGTACACGAAGCGTCAATGTACGAGTCATTCCTCGAGGACCAACTTGGAGAAGACATCTTGATCAACTTCGACCTCGATACGGTTCGGATCAAGATGATGATCCCTGTGAAATCCAACGAGCGTTTTGTCTACAGAAACATTTCCAGCCGGGACTGACCACGCATCTAGTTCTTCTTCGATGAACCAACGCAACAATCCGAGATTACCAACCGGAGACGAGTACGGGCGATACAATCCACGACGATCAGCGAGAACAAAGAGACCTCCAAAAAAATATTGTTGCTAATATGTATATATTTTTTGTCGTAGTTTATTTGGGGAGGTGTTGTGATATTGTGCAATCGATGACGTAGTGTTTTCTTAAACGCTTCTAATCTTAATCAGCGCCTTCTGCTCGAACAATTATTGGACACGCGCATCTCCAAGCATAATTGTTACAAGTTAAATATGCGCCTTTATTTTGGTTCATCAGTCAGTTCAAAGTTATCAAGCTACTACAGCAAACGAACTAAAAGCATTCTATTTCAATACGGTTGTTTTTTGGCTAAGTGATTTTTGTGAATTTTAATTATTGTTATTTAATAAACCTGTGTATTTGTGCAAAGATACAACAGCAATGCATAAAATTTTTAGGTGTTTTTGTCCATGAAAATCTAAGTTAGAAACCCCACATGGAGTGGCTATTAACAAAAAATTAAAGTTTGTTATGGTGTTGTCAGAAAAATTCTACCCTATTTAAATAAAAAAACACTTGCTTTACAATGCTTTAATAAAAAGTCACCTTCAATATTGTATCGTAACCTGGTGTAATGAAAATAAAACTATGGTTAAAAAGCTTCAATCAACAGCAAACAATTTTTTTAGACTGATTTTTGGAATTCGACGAAAAGATAGTGTCAAAAGTTTAATGAAAGTACAAAACTTATTATCAATAAATCAATTAATGGAAAGAGAAATTGCTTATTTTATGTATAAGTATTGTAATAACCATTTGCCTGTGCCTTTGAAGGGATGTTAAATAAAAATACATTACGTTTAAGTAGCAAAGGATCTCGGCAAACTAGGAGTAAATCGAATTTGTTTCTCCTATTTTGTAGAATAGACTTAACAAAACAATCTTTAAGTTATAGAGGCCCATTAATTTGGAATAAAATACCACCAACAATTAGAGAAAACAAGTCTTTTAGCTCTTTTAAAAAGCAATATCACCAACAATTTTTTTTTTTAAATAGATTTAATTATTCATACAGTAGCTTGCTATTTCAATCTAATACAGCTAACAGGGTTTCCCATGTTATCAAACCAAAGATACTGCTGTTTTCTTTTTTGTTACAGGTTTAAGAAGCATCTTAACCCATGCTCCTCAGATGGATCAAATGCTCAGACTTTCAACAATACGTCATAGAAGATGATATAAAGAAAAACAGCTTAATACAATTTAACCAGCTTTTAAAAGAATTATAACTTCATTAGTTTTCTTTTTTCACTAATTGTAACCTGCAAGTATTTAGTTTCTTTTAGTCACTGATCTCCTGGATATGAGAATAAACTACATCCGGTTGTGAGCTTGTCTTCGATAAGTTGGTACGAATGAGGAAACCCTGTCACAACTTCCTCCTGGTCACCCTTGGGCAAGGTGTAGCACCTGTGAACCTCCCTAAACATGGGTTACAAAAAAAAAAAATAATAATAATAGAAAAAAAAAACAATTTAATTTTTCTTATATTATACTTTAATTGATAAAATTTGCTTGAAATTGTTACAAATTAATTTACAGGTTGATAGCATGATGCTTTATTTCTATGCTCGCTCAATTAACATTACTTTGGTATTCTGTTATGGTATTTGTTTTGTGCATATTGTGTGAGTGTGTATGGGTGTTCAGAGTCAGCGACCATGCATTTTTAAGTAATCACTCCTATAACCTTTAATTGACGCATGTTTCAACGTATATCGTTTTGTCGCTGATTCCTTTTTTTTCGACCACATGTGCGCATTTTAATATGATTTTCTGCTGTGTATCGGACGAAAAAATAAAACCTTGATTGATTGATTGATTCAATTTGCCGCACTGCCATATTTTCTCAAACTTATTCTTTTTTTTTTCAACCATATTGTAGCGATACTCAGCAGCACAATTAAATTCATAGTCGGCAGCGTGGTCAAGTGGTTAAAGCACCGGACTGATAATCAACATAGTCTCGGTTCAAAACCCACTTGCGCCATATTGTTGTGTCCTTGGGAAAGACACTTTACGGCACTTTCCCCTGCTTGGTGGTCTTGACAAGCAGTTCTAAATTACAATAATACCTCTACTAAACTACTAGCGGACAGCAATATCTTGGCATCTCCGGAAGCAGGTCTGGGTAATTGCTTACCCTATGTATAGCGCCTCCGTCGCTTTCCTGCGAGTCAGGAGGATAAATATAGAGATAAAAAAAAAAATAATAAAAAAAAAAATAAAAATTTTATTTTCAAACGTTTTCGGCTTCTTAAGCCCTTTTCAAGAAAAACTTAAACTTAAATGAAATTAACAATAATGCGTCAAAACAAAGAAAATTAATTATTTATGCATGAATGATTTACATTGTGACGAATAAGTTAAAGCAAATAGAATTATAAAGCCAATTTTTAGTTTCATTAAATTATTTGAAAGTGAAAGTAAATTTAAAATTTATAAGAAAAGAAATGTGCTGCTGAGTATCGCTACAATATGGTTAAAGAAAATTTATTCCTTGCCAAAATTATATTTTAGTCTTTCATATCCGATATTTTTGAATCTCATTACGTCACATATGTCTGTTTGTTACGTTTAATGCCGTTGTGTAAATCTTGTTTTGATTGCATTTTTATTTCATTGACGAAGTGAGCTGTAGCCAGTGGTGGATATTCCAATTTAGGGGCCCGAGGCAAGAATTTTCAAAAATTCATGTTGTCTGAGAAAAAAAAGAGGTCTGATCTGGGCTTGGATATTTTTTTCCCAAAATCAAAGTGTTCTCTAAAAAAAAAAAGGTCTTCACTTCAATTTCACCTCTAATTTCCCTATTTTTCTCCCAAAATCAAGGTGTTCTCCAAAAAAAAAAAAAAAAAAGGTCTTCACTCCAAATCGCGCTTAGCGAATCCAAAACTGTATATGCTGTTTCGAGGGGGGGCCCTTAAAATCGAGGGGGGCCCCCAAAAAAAGGGGGCCTGAGACGATTGCCTCATTCGCCTCACCCAATATCTACCACTGGCAGTAGCCCATGAAAGCTTGTGCCCAAATAAAAAATAGTCAACTTTAGTGCACAATTTTTTGTTTCTCTCATTTAATAAAAAATTGATTGAAGCAATCAACAATTTTTGTCGGGTCACCATTTACAGAATTTTCCGTATTGATTTTAGTGAGAGGGGAATTAACACGTTTAGTAGAAATAAAAAGTTAATAATTTTCGACCTTTTCTTGCGATTAGACTTATATTTTGAGATAAACTCGGTATAATACATGTTTTTTGATAAATTTGTACTTGTGTTAGTTTATTAGCATACGTTTTATAAAAGTGTTTTTCAAAAGCATTACCACTTAGAAAGAAATTACGGTAGAGCTTTTTCATATTTTTTATAAAAATTAACATTCCTTTGGCAATCCAGGTTTTTGACGCAGGCCAGAGAGTCTTCTGGAAACCGTTTGCAAGGGGGCGTTCGTCCATTACTTTGTTGATGCTGATTACCAAATTATTAAAATAAAGGTCGAAATTACAGACGGATACAGAGAAGGTTTGAAATTTTTGCACTATGGAAGTTAGGTATCATGTAAATCATCTCGAAAGGCGTACTTATTTACATTCTTAATATTGCGATAACAATAGGTTGAGTTTTTGTAAGGAGTTCTGGCTTAACTGACGAGGTAATACAAAAGATGGAAAGGTTGTCAGAGACAGAATATTGCAACTGGTGTTATTATGACCCCGTTAACGTTGTTTATTATGTGGTTGATGAAGATTTGAGAAAGCTTATGAGAAATATGTAATGAATGAAGTACACTGTAAAATACCAAAAATCACAAGTATGTTGCATTGAATAGCTTTACTAATAAGCAGAGTTTTCTCCGCGATTCCTAAAAATACAAGCGGCCAAAACATGTCAAGAAAGTAAACATATTGCCTAAAAAATTGTCAATTATGACCAATAAAGTTAAGAAATGGTTGCAATATTTCATTTACACAATAGTTATAAAAATAAAAGTAAGTATTTTACTGTATTATCAAATTTTCATTTAGACCATAAATAGTAATAAAAGTATATCTAAATTTTGAAAAACTTCGAAGTATTTTACTATTAAATTTTAATATTTTGGTTAAACAATCAAACCTTACATTTGCAGATACTATTGCATTTGTTTAAACTCATGCATAATATCAATAAACTCAAATTATGTATTTTTTGGTATATGTTTTAAAAAATTACACTTAAAAAGAAAAAATTTTCTCAAAAAACTTTTGTCCTGGTACTTGTTTTTGAAATACAGTATGTAAATGTAATAAGTTAAAAGCAATATGTTTACTTTCTTGACATTTTTTAGCCGCTTGTTTTTTTTCGTGAAGGAAACTCTGCTTATGAACAAAGCTATTAAATGTGACATACTTGTAATTTTTGTTATTTTACAATGTACTTCATTCATTGCATATTTTACATAAAATCAACCTTTTTACTTTGAAAAGCCTTAAACTTGTTGTGTTATGTATAATAGGCTAATTAAAACAAATGCGTTTATATTATTATTTTACATGTTAATTTCTTTTACTTGCTTTTGTTTCATTACACCTTTTTAAAATCCTAAATTACGCTTTGTTTGTTTAAAACTAATTTTTTTTGTAACTATCTTGCAAAGAACAGTAAAAATGCATTGGAATCGCGCGTCGCGTAAAAGTAACCGCCCTATTTTTTTCACACGCCATGGAATGTCCGGCCCTGTAATTTTAAGAATGCCATGGGGAAAGTCTTAAAAAATACACAAAGGTAAGTATTGTTGGCTTAGCCCAATCCAAATTGAATTGCTTATTATTTTATTACTGTAAGAAATTATTATTATAAAAAATTAAATATAACCAGGGTTTCCATTTGGAATTTATTTCTGATATTTTTGGTTATTTTTATAAATATTGTATTAAAAAATATTAATGGGCTTAATTCTAAGAAACCTGCTTATTTTAGAATAAAGTGTTTATTTCTGATTATTTTTTTATTAATTTCGTTTTAGTTTTCCACAAAATTTTTAGAAAACAAACTTATTACAAGGTTTTTGCTCTATGTCCGAAGAAGAGAATTATCTGAGTAATCATCTTATAAAGGTTCTTTTCTTTTAATCTTTAATGTAGTTCAATGCATAAATCAAAAACAAGCAAAGATCAAAAAAAGGTCTTTACTGCGCAAAAAGGCAAAACAATTGACCTTTTTAGGCTTCTTTTTGTTAGTCATTTTATTTCATTAGTCGTGCTTTATTTGTTCAATTCGGATGGTAACCCTGACTATAGCCCACATGCTGTTCATCGCATAATAGTTTTTTCTGGTTTTCACCTAAAATCTCAAAGGCACTAGTTGGAAATGCTTGTTGTTGCTGTTAAAGGGAGTACACTTTGTAATAACTTTTTTGCTTAGACATTTTAATAAACATTTCTAAATTACAGTCGTATCGCTACGGAAATATAAAACTTCAACTGGTTTAGAGCAATAAAGGAACTCAAAATCACAATCGCAGTTCTCGCTTATCGATTGCTCCAACTAAAATGCCTCTGTTATTGACCTGCAAATAAAATTCAAATATAAAATCGATGAAATGCATTAAATTTTATTTGATTGAGAGAAAGGAATTTTAATCCGAAACGAATTGTTGCGATTTTAATTATTCGCTCAAATATCTTGATTTCTTTCAAAAATAATTTTCTAGGTACAGTAAGCCTAATCGGTTTGCTAACAAAGAGGCTTTATTTATAATTCTGAGGTAGTAGACCAGATGTAAATTCCAAGTTAGATTTTAAAAATAAGGAGTTACCGAGGAGTCACATGGACCACTACAAGGGGCGAATATCTAGTTTGCCGCCAGCATGATAAGTGTAATCGATAATTGTTGCGATAGCCAAACCAACGAAATCGCAACATTTGCACCTTCGATTACTTACCGGGATCTCAACGACACAGGAGGAAGAGGGAAGATTTTTAATCCCTTTCTCTGGTAGTTTCTCTTCTTGATTCATCATTCGATAATAATTTTCGTATATTTCTTTCAACTTTTTATCTTTTTCGGAAAAGAAATAGCATTTGTAGGTGCACCAACAAAAGAGTGTGACCAGAGAAAAAACCAAAACAAAGAAAAGGAAAACCATCCCTGGGCCATTGTTGCTAAAAGATTTGATTTTATTAGTCACAGTTGATTTTCGGAAAAATTAATTCTTAGAACGAAAAAATTAACAATTTAAATAACATAGGTTCGCTGTATTATCAAAACGTGTTCGCATAAAAAAACGACTTGATATGAAAGAATTTTTAGATTCACACCATTATTTGGATCATAACAGGTTGAATAAACAAAAATTTGTTTTTGGCTAGAGTTGCCAACCGCTCTTTATTGGAAAGGACAGTCCTTTATTTAACCCTTTCCGTCCTTGTCCTTTATGAAGTACAGAAATGTCCTTTATTTTAAATATCACTTTACTTACTGCCAATTTTGCGATTAGAACGTGTATTTTAAAGTTGATTTGATTTTTGCAAACACTGAATCAACATTTTTATATTTCTAAACGTTCTCCAGCAACTTTCCAAGTTGTTTTCAAAAAAAATTATTTGCCCCCTCCCCCCTAAATCATTAGAAGAAATGGTTTATCAGCATACTGTGAAAGGATTTTTAGTGTTATCTCTTCAAAATGGCGAAATGAAAGAAACAGATGCTTTGCAGAAATAATAAAAGATAAGCTTTTCATATTCCTGTACTTTAACTTCAAAGACAGCTGTTTAGAATTTGCTGAAAAAACAAAAGATGACCTTCAATTGTTAAAAGCAGCAAAAAGTCAAACCAAACACAATTTTAAAAAATAAAAAGATTTACACTATTTTTCATTTTTATTTTTTTATGATGCATATCAGAGGCGTGCGGTCAGGGCATGCAAGTCATGCGTTGCAAGACCAAATTTTTAGAAATTGCATGACGAACTTTTGCACGATGAGGTAGATATCGTTCAATTCGACGAGAAATATTACTTGTTCTGGATAAAATCTGAGGCAGATCTGAGACGAAGACCCGTTTTTTTGCGTTATTTTAGACAATACCGCGAATTTAGGACGAAAAGTAAGAAATCGGAGACTGGTTTGAAGTGATGACTTTTTTTTTGGAGATCACTGCATTTTCAGAAGAAAAAGTTCATTACCAGGCAACAATTTCAGAGGATGACCTTTTTTTTAGAGAGATCATCAAAAATCTAGGGCGAAAATTGTTCTTGATCACCATGACATTACAACTAAAAGTTACAATCTCACACCCATAACATATCTATTTTCATGATCAGATTTTGGCATGCAAATTGCATGGCCAGACTCAGAGGTCACCGCACGCCACTGATGCATATATATAGTGATATAGATGGGATTGAAAATTATGTTTATACTGTATCTATTTTCCATATGTCCTTTATTGAAACTTGTCACAGTTGGCAACCCTATTTTTGGCACTTTCAAGTCTTTCGTTAATTAACGAAAAGTTTTTTTTTGGTTACTAATAACAAAAGAGCGTTGCTCTTCAGTTAATGTTTTCAATGCTGGGGTACGACGTTTTATTCTCGGATGAATAAACCGTTTTTGCTTAAAGTGTTAACCATTCGAGAAAGACTGGATTTCGATGCTTGAATCTGTCTGATTGTTTTTGAAGTTCCCTTAAGAAAGACACTTTCACGACAATTAAGATTATTTTTATTTGCTTCTCTATTCATTAGCTTGAGCCACACTCTCCACTGGAAGTAAACGAGGATTTTTGTTTCGCCATAGACGCCGTGGTGGTTGTCTGTGGTTATTCGCGATAAACAACGCTTCAGAAATTAACACCGATCAGCTCTGACAAAACTCTTACTGTCAGATCAGGCCAGTTAAAAGCCAGTTAAAATCGAAAAGCGTTTTTTACAATTGAAAATGTTCTTTTACATTTTTCAGATAGAAAAGGCACTTTTTCAAAATTTTAAACGTAGGAACGAAAATACTTTTACTTGGACAAATCATTGGCCTTCAGCAAGATTCATAAGCAAAGTTGAATTTGTGTTTCACGTAACTGTTTCATCATAAAATATTTTGTTTAATTTTTCAATGATTATAGCATAGATAAGGTTGCTTATAACTTAAAGCCATTTTTCTTTCTTTTTTTGTTAAATTTTGACTTTATTTTGACCTAACAATTTTTTTGACCTGTTATCAAAGTTTGTTTGGACAAAGTTTTGTTACATAGTTGCAAAAACGTTAATTTACATCAGTTTTAAAAAGAATAATTATATTTTTTTGTCGATAGTAAAATAAAAAATATCATTTAATATCAATTGGTTTGTTTTTTATTTTTTTATCTCGATAAAGAACATTATTAAAATGGGTTCTTCTGCGTAACAAATAATTTGTTTAAAAACTTCAACATGCGTTTTGAAAAATAGATTTAGCAATGGTAAATTTATTGGGAATGTAGTTTTTTTTATTTTCACTTGCAAGAAAGCGCGGAAGCTTTATACTTTTGACAACCATTTAGCAAATCCGACCTCTTTTTAGAGATGCCAAGATATTGTTGTCCTGTTAAAATTTTTTTTGTGTTTTTTAGAGATATGAACAAAATTCGGAACTGCTTGCTAAGACCGCTAAGCAGATGGAAGTGCCGTAAAATGGTTTTTCCGAGGACACAAGAGAATGACACGAGTAGGTTTTGAACTACGATTGTATCGACCACGTTTGCCATCATCACGACTCTTAACTACTCAGCCACGCTCCCGACTTCTTGTGACAAACGCATTTAGACACAAATTTGCTTGTCACTTAAATGAGGATTAAAACTTTATTTTACCCAATTTTACTGTAGATTTGTAAATATTTTTAGCAAGCAGATCTACGATTGTTTAAGTGAAAATTGCACACGCGAGAGTAGGAGACGCTAAAAGTCTCAAGAAGAGGTCAAATGTCGGGGGAATTTTGTGAAACCTCCAAACCGTATATTGTTGGTTCAGAACTTACATGGAAAAAAAGGCCAAAAAGTTCTAAGATTGACACGAAGGGTCGCAACCTTGAAATTTTTATAATACACTGCTATAAAGTGCAAACATTGGTAGCATGGTTGAGTGGTTAGTGCTCCGTAATTGTGATCGACATGCTCTAGGTTTAAAACCTACTCGCGCCATTCTGTTATGTCCTTGGAAAAGACACTTTACGGCACATTTCCCTGCTTGGTAGTCTTAGCAAGCAGTTCTAAATTTCAGTATGTATAAAATATCTCTCTCTATAATCTATAAATATCTCTCTATAAAAGTAAAAAACCAATACAAAAAATTACAAGCGGACAGCAATATCTTGGCATCGCCGGAAGCAGGTCGGGGTAATTGCTTATCATATGTATAGCGCCTCCGTCGCTTTTTCTGCGAGTCAGAAGGATGTATATAAAGATAAAAAAATAAATAAAAACAAAATATTAAAAGTATTTATAGTTGCTCGAAAAATTTCAAAAATGAGCAAGAAATAAGATTATAAAAAAATTTGATGAGCTCAAATTTTGACAATTTTTTACTGTATTTTGACCTATAAAAATTTAAATAAAAGGACTTTTGAGCAATCAAAAGTAACGTTTGCGTAAATTTCATAACATGACAAACCATAAAAAAAATTGACTTTATTGAAGTTAGCGGGCCCTACTCAGGACCAAAGTAATTGAACGGTTAAAGGTTTTTCTTAGTAAATTACGCGAAAAACAAACGTAGGCTACAACCGTTCAGGAAACTATATGCAATTATAAAAGAGTGTTTCTATTAATTTGCGAACTCTTCGTAAATATAAAATTGCTTCTTTAGCTCTCTTTTTTCTAGTTGCCAAACTCTGTAACGATTGATCAATTATGTTGTAGAAGCAAACTTTATAAAACTTCTATTGCTTTGATAAGTCGATGCCGGCGTTGAATTGACAGAAACGCGCAATTTCCCAATCTTGTCTTTACAGCAAATATTACTTTCATCACATTTAATCAATATGAAGCTAATGAAAAGGTGGTTTAAGAAACAAAAGCCAGGATGAAAGTATTGTTTGGAACATTTTACTCTTCCTTTAAAATTGTTTTTTTTAATGCCTCGTTCTTATTAGGCATATTACAAAATAAACAAAAGACGTCATAAAAAAGCAATCAATTGTCCTGTAAATTGCATTTCACTTTTGCTGGTCGGGCAAGCCGCCAAGATACCACTCGGTTTACCTCTGCACCTGAACTTGCAGAAAAAAGGTTTTACATCTTCTCCATTCAAAATTAGTAAAAATGAAGAATAATCAAACTTACTTCAGTATATCGTAGGGTAAATGTTCAAAATTTTTTCCAAGTATTAAGTCGTCGTTCTTCATTATTACGTCACATGCAACGAAAACAATTCAAAAGACCCGTAAATTTATCAAAACCGATCAAACACCGCGTCTGTCAGAATAAGAGTCAAGAAAATCAAAGCTAGAAATACATCTTTTTTTTTTAATTTTATGAAAATATCTTTTCTGCTGTAACAAAATTTAAATCAGTGTAAAATTTAAATATTAATTTTACGCATGGCAATCATCCAAGCGAAGGCTGATTTTACCCACCGTAGCTAGTTGATTTTACCACCGTAACGAGCAACTAACATGCAATAAAACAGGTCAATAAATCATTGAACCCAAACGTGGGCGACACTATTCTTGATGATCGAGCTTTTCTATTCATTAAGTATTTTTAATTATGATAAAAATTTACGTTTGATTTATTTGGCAGGAAAAATATTCCAACAAAAATCTTTTTCTTGAAAAACTTTTTTTAGTTTCTTTATTACAACAATCTCTTTCTGATTTTTGCTTGGATTGAAAACAACATACTCCTGATCAGTTTATGGCAAAACAGTTTAATAAAATAGATATTAAAAGAAATCAAGAACTCAACTCTATCCGTAAGCAGCTGAACGCACACAACAATTTAAAATTGAAAAGGCTGTGCAGACAATCAGGTCACTTGCTTGCCGCAAAAGTAATCGAACAGAGATTAATGCAGCGGAATGCACACACACCACTTTTATATCGATCATACAATTCTTAACAAACCCAATATAATTAACTACATTTTTCTTCTATCGACTATTGCTTCAATATTATTAACTGGGGGACCTTTTCGGTAATCTCTGGACCGATCTGGATTCATGGGACAAATATGGATTTCTTGATTCTTGTTCCATTTTCTGTCTACAGAATATTTTAAACTAAAGTTTTCTAGCAAGTTTGAAAAACTTTTTTGTATCTATTTGTTTTGAGAATTGAACTGCCACTTGTTTTTTTAAGTTTTACAACTAACACTGACTGATTTATAATATGTTTGTTTGATTGACCTTATAATATATTGTTAAGATTAAAGACAATAACAGCGACAGTAATCTTATTTAATTTAAGCTACTTGGTTTTACATATGAAGTTGTTGAGTAATTTCAATGAACAGAACGATTTACTATGCGGCATTTCTTCTGTATAGGGCCAGCGGCTCGCCAAGTATGAAGGACAACTTTATTTAACCTCGTTTTGCTTCGTCCGGTCTTCGTAAGATCAACGTAGCCATATCACCTGTCCGCCCGATCATCATCGCAATCAAATGAATTATAAAAAGAGAAGGTGGGCAGTTATTGAACCTACTACTACAAGAACTGTACCTCACTCTTTATTCATACTCACAGTTTCTATACGCTTCTAATATGTTTAGTAAGTTGAAACAGAAGTATCAAATGAAAAGTAAACTTCTAAAAAATACATAAAAAATTCTTTCTCATTTGAATAATCATAAAGACCGAGACATCAAGCAGGCTTCAAAACTAAAGCTCTGCCACCGACGACAGACGTCAATGTGATGATGTAACCACCAGAATCACATGTTGCCGCAGCATATCACTCCTCAATCAATACACATCTGATTCTTTCTCGTTCTCTCGCAGCCCTGTCGCCGGTAAATCATCGTCGCTTTTATCATGGAATCTTTATCGTTCTTTATTTGCTAAAGTTATGATTTTCAAGTATTTATTTCACTTTAAATAAATTCGATGACGTAATATGAACATTGACAAACCTTTACAACAAGATTTCTCAGCCGGGGTCCACAGAGAATTTTAGGGATTTTCAGAAACAAAAATCAATTGTGGTCGCGGCACTAGTGTAGGGGTCACAAGACAAGTGCCAACTCATTCCATTTGAAAGCAAGCGTGCCCGACAGACAAAGAAAAGGTCATTGCATCTAATGAGTTGCCGCGATTTTGATTGGTCTTTGACCGAATGACTGAACCCTGGTGTTTTGTCATGTCATGAAAAGATGCAAGAAGATTATCACATCCATAGACTTATAAAAATATGCCGTAATTGTTGCTTGCTTGCTCAAACTAAAGTGAAGACCTTTTTTTGGGTTTTAGATTAAATTTTGGAAACGATTTTTGTAAACCCTAGCGTTCTGACAAGTAAAGACCAAAAAACAATTTATAGTTTCAGTTTGGCTTGTTTTTGTGTAGGGGTCCATCGAATAATTTTTAGAGAGAATTTCAGAAAAACGATTCCAAAAGAACTGTTCTAAAGATCGAAATATTTCATGGCTTAAGCCAACGATGATCAAAGACAACAACCAAGCAATTTTGTATCACTAAATGCCTATGCTTATTTATATTTGCAAGCTGATGTTTTTGTTCTTGCAAACACCCTGCACTGGAAACCTTATGCAAAAGTGCGAAGCCATTCATGAGCCCCTTTTTATTTGCACATAGTTGCCAGAATTCATCAAAACACGCGCGTCTTCGCAGCGTTGCCAATCAATACCTTTGTGGTTACAGCTACGCATGAACAAAACTTTCGAAACCAAACAGCGTTGCAGATTCATAGTTTCGACCGACAATTCAGATTTGTCTCTAATCAATAAAGAAGATTAAGACACAAGAAGGTTACGTTCGTTCGACCCGAAAGATTTTTATTTTATTGCATAATTTTTTTAATTAGAGTAAATTTCATTCTTGCAGACATTCATTTCTCTCTTTGCTAAATCCGAATTATGTGGTTTCATTTGTCAAACAAAACACCGCCCAAAAAAGCAAAAATTTATAGACAGCGTTGAATTGATGAAAAATATTGATCAAGATGACAATATTTTTGCTAAGCGTAACCATACCTGCCAGGGAGTAGGGGTTGCCATACCTGCCAAGTCTTAAAAATTTGGGCAAAATCAGAATTTCTATGGTAGCGACCAGGAAATATTACGAAAAACCAGGCTTTTTTAGACAGCGCTAGAAAAAATTTGGGCAAAATCAGGAATTTTAGATGTGTGACGAGCAATTATTGGCGCAAAGCAAAATTTTTGTTCATCGAAAATGAACACTGATTGTAGAAAAAAGTTTAAGATTTAAGGTAAAGACCTCTTTTTAGAGAGTACTATGTTTTTGGGAAAGAATGGAGAAATTAGAAGCAAAATCAAAGTGAAGACCTTTTTTTTAATCTTCAGCCTAAATTTTGGACAAAACTTTATTTCATTTCTGTAAAGCACGAGAAAATCCAGATTCGGAAAAAGTATCAAATTTTGAGCAAAATTGTATTGCTCCCAAATTTTTCTGGCTGTTACAGCTATGCCACTAAGGTCCGGCTCTCGTAGAACAAGTTGTCGAGACTTGCAATTGATAAGATAGGAGTTTGATACTAGTTTAAGTTTCTTGCAGAAAAATTTAAATAAGATTTACCTTTTTAAAAATCGAAATTACTTTATAAAAGTTAGGTTTAATTACTGTAGTAACGCCAAACAAGTATAAAAGAAGAGCGAGCCATAAGTAAAAGCTATGTTTTTAAAAATTCACAATAAAAGAGTTTTAAAAAAGCAGAAAGTGATAAGATGTAAAATGTGAAAAGCGCCAATAAGCATTACGGAACAAAATAGAAAAAATTTTTGGTTGGCTGAGTTTTCTAAGCTGTTTAACGTTTGAAAAACTATCTCTTTCAACCACTTAAAAAGTAAAAAACATTTTCTACTTATCACATAATTTAACAACAATTTTCTGTTTTAAATACAATAATAAAAAAGTCACCCAGTTCGAAGGTGAAAAGGACAATTGATAAACTTTTATTTTACATTAGATTTTTCGTAAAAATTTAAATCCATTAAGAATTTTGGCTGGATAAAAAATTTCAATAGTCTGTTACCAATTTTGTCGGTGTTCATTTGTTTAAACCTGTGGTTCTCAATCGCCGGTCCACATTAGCTTTTCTACCAACCCGCAGCAATTTATTCCCATTTTATACTTTAAGGAGGCCCAACGAGGTCAGAAGTAGAACAGTTTCCGAAGAATATTAACAGTAATTATTGATTTTCCTTAATAACTAAATGCTGGATTAAGGCTTAGATTGGGGAAAAATGTGTACGGTTGTGTACTGACCGAGCTCCCGGCATGGCTGTTGTCATTTGGGGCAAACGAAAAAAAATAAAAAGTTGCAAACAAAAATCTGCTTTCTACACATTGCATAATTTGCTGTGAACATCTAGCTGCCCAAAAACTTTCACCTGAATTAAATGACATTATGATCTGACCAGTTAATATTATTATCAATTACTTGTGACCGAGTATTGCATTTAAGGCTTTTTGAGGTACTGTGTGTGAGTATGGCTGCGCAAAATTGCCATTTCATCTTTCATGCAGAAGTGATATGACTTTCTAGAGGGAAGAAGCAAATCTATTTGAGTTGAGTCTTTTTGAGGACGTTCTTACATTCTTGCATGTCTTTTTGAGTTGAGGCAAGAAGTAAATTCGTTTTTAGGTGAATGAACATTCCCCATTAAAAGAATTTTTATCCAATAAAATGTGGATAAGCAAACTTGCATATGTAGCGGATATATTCAGCCGCTTAAATGATTTTAATAATTCTCTTCAATGTTATTGCATCAATACATTTCAGGGTGCAACAAAAGTAATGGTTTCAAAAGAAGTGGTGAAGAAAAAGTATGAAAATGAACTAAGAAATCAGTCTCTTGGTATTGCGAAGAATGGTGCCAGACTATCCTTCAACTGAGTTAAGACAGTCATACAAAAAAACTAAGCAGGAAAAGATAAGAATTCCACGATGTAAATTTTTTGAAAATTTGAAATTGTAACCAAAAATCTACAATTTCAAACTTAAATAGGAGTAGCAAAAATGGAAAGTACCGGCATTGTCATAAAAGAAACAATCAGAAATCAGTACTAATCAAGAAACAAAATTTCGAAAGCTTTTTTTGAAAAAATTATATCGAAAAGTACCTTGCACCTTCTTGTAGATTTTCTGCCCCACTGTGTCCCCCCCGCTTTTGGCGCCCCTGACTTCGCCATTAAAAAACTTCAATGGAGCCACGTTTACTACGTATTATATCAAAAAGACAGCAGCAAATTTCGCATTAAATAGAGTTCTTCTGATGCTAAATGCTTACTTTTGTTTTTATAAAAAAATTTTTATCGATTTATTGCGTTTATTACAGTTTTTTCAGACATTAAAAAGATTACCGGTCCGCCAAATTTTTTTTGAAATGTTACCGGTCCGTAAGCTTAAAAAGGTTGAGAACCACTGCTTTAAACAAGCAATGCCACTGCCAATAAATGCGATGCCCGCAAATCGAGAGGATAAATAAATAAAATAAAATAAATGTGAGTGTCGGGTCTTTTTTTCGCGGGGAAGTAGGTCAACTTTGGTTTATCGGCAGTGAGGTCGAGTGGCTAGGAGCATCTGGATTGTGATCGACATAGTCTCGGTTCAAAAAATACTCGCACCACTCTATTTTGTCCTTGGAAGAACACTTAGTAACACTTTCCTTCTGCTTGGCGGTCTTGGCAGGCAGTTCCACATTTCATTCCTATCCCGTATAAAAACTATAAAAACCGAAAAGTAAAATTTCAACCAGACAGCAATATCTTAGCATTTCCGGGAGCAGGTAAGAGTAATTTCTTGATAGTTGCTGTATGCATTGTGCCTCCAATGCTTTCCTGCAAGTCAGAAAGATAAATATAGATATAAATATAAATTGGAATTAATATTTTTTGCTGATGGAAGAAAAACTTCAATAAAAAGATATTGTAGCAGCCCTAACGTTTCCAGCGCTAATTTTTTGTTAGCTTCATCATCTCTCCCATTTGTAATTCTTTATCGCTGACAAATATTGATAATATCCAAGCAAAAATGTTGTAGATAGACGTAAATTTTCGGAGCAAAAGGTTTGAAAAGAGGTAGAACTTTTAACAAAAAGCAAATAGCCAATGCAGTTGAGAACAAACAAAATAAAAATTGAAAAAAATAAAATAAAATAAAACATTTTGAGAACCAATAAAATCAAAATATTCCCAGCTTTTTCTTGAAATGTGTGATATGGTTCTTTTTAAAATTAAAACAAAACCAGCCAGAAAATCATGCTTTTCAAATTAAGCAAAATAATTTTGGTTGGTTTTAGCGTGTAACTAGAAAATTTTGATAATTGCAAAAATGCAATTTTTTCTGTGTGGACTTACTTTTACCCTACAAAGAACAAGAAAGATTGCATACAACAGACCTACCAGTTCGGGAAAGTTTGGAATTATTATAGATACATTGAAGGCAGCAAGCATTTTTGCCCAGACAATAAACTGAATGTTTGAATTTTATGATTTCTTTGCCAAATAACAATTTTGTTTAATAAATAGTCGCCTACTTCACTTAAAAAGTCATTTAAAAAAGAAAGCTAGGTTTTTAATATTTTCTTCTTTATACTGTACAACGCGTGGGCTTTTCAAGTGGTTATTACGAGGATCTTAAATATCACAAGCAGCTGCTGATACAACATCATAACTATAGACAGAGATTTCAATAAATTTGAGTTTACAAGTTGAATTTAACGATTATATGACAAAAACTATTTTCCAGATAACAATTTTGTTTAATTTTGTTTTTTTAATGTTTTTTCTGTAGCGTTTTAAATTTTAACAAATTTGTAAGCCTGTTTAGAAAAACTAGAACAACAAAAATAATTACTATATGTGGAGAGTCGCTGGAAGGTATGAAAGAGATTGAAGACAAGGCATGAAAGTGTAAGCAGAGATCTTTGCTGCCTGAAAGTTAAGGAAACTTCTATAATTAATAGATGATCAATTGATGTGTTGATCGTAACCGCCCCCCGTGATGGTGGGTGGGTCCTGTAAATTTTACTGGGATCGGGATGACCATCAACTTCTCCTTCCTATGATTTCATGTTAGTGGCATTTTGCCAAAAATGGTTCTTGCTGTATCTCTGAGTGTGTGCAGGCTTTTACACTTTGTTCAAGAAATTAAGGAGAGTTTTTGTATCTGACTGTTCTTTGGTACGGCAACGTCCTACTAAGTGTGATGTACCAAGAATGATTTTCTTGTTTACTGTTCAGGAATGCAAGAGGCAATAATCTTTAGGTTTATTCTATGTAAGCACAAAGAAACACCTTGTTAAATATTGCGGTCTCGGCCGCGAAGTACGGGGTCTCGGTTACATCCCTGTTCTTTGTCACTTGATTCGTTTCAGATAAAAACATTAAAACTTATATGAGGGCCATATTTTTTCTGTTTAGAGCATTCAATAACGCGAGAAACATTTTAACTCTATCAAATTTAAGTAAAGCTTTTTTAAATAAAGATTTTCGTCCCCGGTCACGATAAGTTTAAACAATGAAAAGTTTATTGCTTTTCCGCGATTGTTATTGAATATTTCATGTTGCCCACAATTGCAATTAAAAATTCCCTGCCCTGTTGTAATGCGTAATTAAGGTTTCTGGTTTTTTATACCAAACAATGTAATGATTGTGATAGTCACGTCATCGAAACTTTTATGTGAGAGCATTATGATTGTGATCACATCTACTGTAACTTGAACATAATTATGCAATAAAACATAACTTATACAATAGTCGGCAGCGTGGTCGAGTGGTTAGAGCGCGGAACTCGTGACCAACACGGTCTCGGTTCAAAACCCACTCGCGCCATTCTGTTGTGTCCTTGGGAAAGACACTTTACGACAAATTTCCCTGCTTGGTGGTCCTGGCAAGCAGTTCTAAATTACAGTCATAGCTCTATTAAATTACAAGCAGACAGCAATATCTTGGTATCTCCGGAAGCAGGTCGGGGTAATTGCCTAGCCTATGTATAGCGCCTCCGTCGCTTTCCTGCGAGTCAGGAGGATAAATATAGAGATAAAATAAAAAATAAATAAAAATGCTAATATAATTTTATAATATGCTGTCCACCATATGTAAAATGCCCAAAAAACTGAGCTTAATTGAGAAAATCTAATAGCCGATTTAGATTTAGCGCTCTAAAATAAAAATAAATTTTAATAATTGGTTAAATGCTAAATGACAAAATTATTAACGATCGCAATTATCAGCCGCTTAATTGTTTATTATTTTTAAGAAATGTTAAAAATTAATCTCACAAGGCTATTTTTGTAGATACACTCTCCATGTTTACTTAGCGTAAAAAGATTTTATCTCAAACAACAAATAAAACTGAAAAAATTGCAAAAGATTGCTTAGATCGTACATTAAACAAACTCTTTATCAAACAATATGAAAAATGCTGGATGACAGCTACTTGACAAGGTATCAACTCCAAGAAAAAACCAAGCAAGTATCAAAGCAAGATGAACAGACACAAGCAAAAAAAATTATCGCGAAGCCACCAAAAGTGTGGCTAAAACCAAATAAATTTAAAGAAAAATACATAATGGTGACGAAACCTCCTGCTTTGGTTGTTCGCCGCGTTGATGCGATAAAGAAAGCGCAAACAAGAGAAGAAGCAAACGACTTTTCAAATATCTGCCATAGTACAAAGCAAGTCAAAATAAGTTTAGAGAATACAATTCAAAACAAGAACGCTGATTCAGAGAACTTACAACTTACATTTTACCACAAGAACCGCAACACCCTGGGTCACATACGACCAGCCTGGCCCGAGCGCCACGCGCAACACGACACGCTTCTGCAAAGAGTTTACAAACTCGCGCAAAAATTTAAGCAAAAATCAACCGACGAAAGTAGATGTCCAGCAACCACTGACGATGTTAATTTCTCGGACAGTGTCAACTCAGGGGCTACTTTTGTTAAATCAGCACCGGTGGAACAAGAGGGTGATAGCTTTGCTGGTTTGTCGAAAAGTAACCTAAGGCCAAGCTTAATGCCAGCCACAGCAACTGAAACATCACAACCGGGCCTGTGCAAGCCGACAAGACAAAGTGAACCAGTCACAACCGGAGAAATAGCTCAAAATGATCAAAGCGATAAAACCAAAAGTTCTTCGGACGTAATTGAAGGGAAGAAATTTTTTGAAATGAAATTTTCTACGAACGCGACGCTCATCGGGGGGTCGCTCGATACAAAAACATCAACAGAGAGCTGGTTGCCTGATGATCGAATTAATTGTTTTCATAACAGAAGCAGAGTGAACGATATTGAATCAAATGAGTCAACAGCCACTTCAAGTTGTCTTCAAAATATGAACCTTTTGAATATTGCAAGCCTTTCCAATAACAATAAGTCAAGTGGTCACGGTGACGTCATAACGCCCTTGATTCAAGAATCGAAACAAGAAAGTAACGTTGTTGAGTGCTCTCGCCAAGACAAAGATCCGAAGCAGATTTATGTAACTGCGTCTGAAGGCAATCAATCAAACAACATCTCGCCCAATAAAGTCAACACTATGATGAAAGCAATAGCTTGTGATGAAAATTTGGCAGGGAGCAAAGCAGCGAAGCCCGATTTGGTCAAGCCGTCTGAATCGGAAATTGAATTTTCCGGAAATAATTTTGCATTTTCGAGAAGCAAATTTCAGCCAGATGAGGGCGCTGAAGCGAAAAATAAAACAAGTAATTGGGATAATGGTAAAGTGAGAGTAAGCACCGCTGAGCAAACAAAGACAAAAACATCTGACGTTGAAATCTTTTCATTAAAATCATCCAGTGGAAATCCTGCAAAGGATCTTCATTGCAAGCATGCTTCTGCTGAAAAGAGAAAAACATTATCAGAAGATAAAGGTAATTCATTAAAGGTAGGGGTTAGCCAAAGTCACCGTGACTGTGTTGAGATCCCTATTCAAGGTATTAAGAACCGGATGTCGCTGTTGCTAGACCTGCCGTTCAAAGCTACTTTAGTTAGGCGAGAAACAAATGTGGGAGCAAAGGTGCACAATGAGAGGAGGTTGCGAGAACAGGTTTTTGGTACGCCCCAAATGGTGGCTGTTTCTCCGTTAAAAAAATCTTCAAACAAAACTATACCACGACCCAGGAAAAACTCCGCCTTGGAATTTTTTCAAACTAAAATTTCGTCGAAAGAAAAATCAAACGAGAATCGTAGCTCCGCCCGATCCGTCGAGGAGAAACCGAGCGAGTTCGAAACACTGAAAGTGGAAACTGAGCAAAAAACACTGCACGACAAGTACCAAATACAGATTAAAGAAGAATTGAAACAACAAGAAAATTCTGAAGCAAACCTCTGCGAACATCATCCACTTCTAAATGATGCTCCGATATCGACGCCTAAGCTCTTTCGTCGTCAATTCGATCGCATTGATGACGATAAAAGGCCTAATTCTGTAGCAAAAAGCGCCACCTATCAGTTAAACGAACAGTCTCCTCTTAGTAGGAAGCTTGAAGAATTGGAATTAATTAGAAAAGCAAAAAAATTAAAAGGCTTGCCAACTTTGCTTCTCGATTATGAAACGCTTCCTTCGCAGGCAAAAGATGAAAGCCAAAAAATTTCACAGGAAAAAACCTACAAAAAATCTGTTCCGGCAATATTAAAATTGCGCAAAAACGTTCTCGGTAAGAAAGAAGTTTGGTTTCGAAATACAAGAGATCGTCCTGGTGTCAACTCAAAAAGCACGTCGTTTGTGGTTCTTAACCCGCTCAAAGCAGAATGCAGGCAGGTGCAGGCTGGGAAATCCCCGTCATGCAGTGGAGGCAACACGAACAATTCATGGATTCCGGTTTTAAGATTGCAAACGCCTTTGCTGCCTAGTGTCATGCAGGAACTTGAAAAAAAACAACAGACAATTAAGTGGACAAATAAGTTGGGAAATGTTTTCAAAGTAACTGAGGAAAACGGAAAGTACGGCAACATCTCGTGTTACAAGGATCTCACCTCTTTACATCATTCTCCGAAATATTCACAAACTTTGAAAAATAATCAAAAAAACATCGAAAATGATTTAATTGGGAAAAAAAAGATTTTGTCGAAGATGGTTTGGCGAAACCTTGCTCAGTCCCCCTCTGCTCATTGTAGCGTGATTCGGCCCGTGGCCCAAAGGAAGCGGGCTCTGAAAGTAAAAAAATCAAGAAACTCAAAACCAACAAGCAACATATTTGTTGTTTATTCAAATGGAATTGAAAATGAGGCCACATACCAGTGTTGATGACTTATTGCATCTGAACCGATCTGTTGTTTGTAGAAATTACTGCAATCTACCGGCCGACTTAAAAAAATTAATTCTTTTTTTATTTATTTCAAAGTGTTACTAGTTAATATTGTGGCTATTTACTTCCCACTTCTGTTGACAAACTATTTGGATTTAAAACTTGATTTTTTTATTTTTCAATGTGCTTTTTATATTAAGTAAAAGATTATTTTGCTGATATTTTTTTTAGTTTTGTAGATATAATCATTTAGTAAAACCTTAACTTCTTAAAAACTCGGCGGCTATTTGAGTGGAAGATCAAAAATATTTTAAAAAATTCTACATGTTAATGAACAGGGATTTTCGACTTCAAGATTTTCAGAAACAAAAATAGAAGATTTTTTTGTTTTCAACTCAAATCGCCACTGAAGTTTAGTTCCCGATGAACTAAGTTTAAAAAGCTACTTTGGAATCAATGTGAAAACCAAATAAAAAAACAAAATAAAAAGAAGGTCATCGCTTTAATGAACAGTATTCAGGGTCAATCAATCAATCAATCAATCTTTGTTTATTCATTGTAGACAAAGCGGAAATATATCCATACAACACTACATTTCAAAAATATAATAATAATCAATAATTTCCAATAATTCTACAATAGGATTGCAGCGAAAGACTAAAAAACAGTCATCGGGTCAGCCACAACCCAGTGCATAAGTTGAAATGTTGTTCAGTTTGTCAATAAACAAGAAATAAATAAAAAAAAAAACATGAAACAAAACAAATAAAAAAGAATACCTGCATCTGACACTAAGATTGTAGTTGAGAAAAGAAAAAAATAAAAAATTAATAAATAAATGTATACTATAAAAATTAAAGAGAAAAGAGAAAAAATAAATAAATAAACAGTTATGCATTAGGTAATTCATACAAATCAAATAAATAGTTTTTATATATTTTTTTAAAAGATATGTAAGATAAACATTTAATTTTCTGAGGAATTTCTGACCATAATTTAATGCCAAAATATTGAAGTGACTTTTTCCCATAATTTGTTTGATATCTTGGAAGAAAGTATTTACTTTTTTGCTTGCTACGAGTATCATATGCATGTATACAATCAAGATTAATGAAATATTTTTTAAAAGAAACAGGCAAAAGGTTATTTTCAAACCGGTGCATAAATTTAACATATTCTAATTTAATTAAGTCTGATAGTTTTAAAACATGAAAGTTGACATATAAATTTCCAATTAATGTTCTTTTGTGACAAAATAAACTAGCTCTTATAATTTTGTTTTGCATTATTTCTAAAGGATGAAGAGTAACGTTATTAGCTCTCCCCCAGTTAATTAAAGAATATTGAAGATGTGATTGTACTAATGAAAAATATACAATTCTTAATGTATTTAGTGGAACGTAGTGCCGCAATTTATAAAAAATACCTCATACTCTTGACAGCTTGCTGCATAAACTAGATACATGAGCCTTCCAATTTAGTTTATTGTCAAGTAAAACTCCAAGGTATTTCACATATTCAACACGTTTAATATCAACATTATTGAGACTAATTTTGAAAGATTGAGGTTTTATGCATTTATTGGATATTAGCATGTACGAAGTTTTGGAGTAATTTACTGATAATTTATTACATTTCATCCAGTTGTTAATTTTTTTTAATTCCTTATTTATTTCAGTTTGCAGGGTAGTTATGTTTTCATTTGAAAGGTGAAGATTTGTATCATCAGTCAATCGTAAAAATTCAGGAGTTGTAGGTTGAATAAACTTTGGGAAAGGGTACGTGATCAGAAAAATGTCAGGAACCACAGGAACAGTTAGATTTTACAGTGAAAGCTTGAACTAATTTACGCTGCTATCAGAAACAACAGATTCATGACAAAGATCCCCGATTTTCTCCCCAAATGCTGGCCAAATTTTTGTGCGTAATTTTATCGCGGTCACAATCGGTGTGGTATGGGGGTTTTCGGTTTTTACCTAATTTTAATGTAATTTTTAAAAATAAGCCTCTTTTCTGTGACGTACCAAGGATTTTTGAAAAGGGGGGACATGCGAAAACAATCAATTATACTTATAGTGAGAAAATTTTTTTCAAGTCTTCAATTTCTCAATTTTCGTCGCAAAAATTTGATGCTCTCTAAAAGAAAAAGTCTTCACTTAGAATTTATTTTTGATTTGCTGTATTAGTGATCTCCAGGGGGGGCATGGCACAATGCCCCCTTCCCCCTTAATACCCTACTGCCTCCTTGATAACTGGAATTCGAACCACAAAATAGATTAAAGACAAAAAATCTTCACTTTGATTCTACGTGTTTTTTTCTAATTTATGTAAAAAACCTTTACTGCATCGGTTGAAAGTAATATTATTCCGAGTTTTTGCGCGCGAATGGAAACATTGAAAAATTCTGAAGTTGTTAAAGTTAATTGCATGGATCTTACTAAAAAATTCTTTTAGGGATCGCGAGATTGGCAGCCCTGCATAACCTGCATTACCACAAGGCATGGATTAAATGCGGTTGTGACGTCATTTTTTGCAGCTCACAATTTGAAAACCTTAAAATAAAAATTTGGAGACAATTTTATTTGTGTTAAAACTTGTATTTTCAGACTTAGCTTGGCGACCGCAAGAAATAAAGGCTTATTTTGCTAATCTAATTTTGTGCGCCTATTTATTCCTAATCCTTTTCTATAGGCGACATTAGGTTATCTCATACCTTTATAAGAGATTGGTCTTGCTAAATTGATTACACATAGGCCTATTTTAAAACAATTAGGAACTTTATTGGATTAACGCAAACGTATAAGTTATATATATTATTTAGATAAAAATTTCAGCAGCTTTTGACCAAAACTTAAAAATCAGTATCAATATCTTCTTTTTCGGTTCTACCATAAAAAGTATAGTAAAATAGAAAAATTTTGTAAGTAGTTAGAAAGCAGAACAGAAAAAGGAAGAAGCAACAAAACGATAAACGTTACGGCATACGATCAAGATTAAAACAAATTTTTGAGAATTAATGCTGATGATTGCAGCGCCTTTCAAGAAGACTGGAACAACCCTTTTCTCGTCTTTCGTAAAAAGCGAGGGCGCCTCTGTTATGACAAAAAATAAAAATAAAAATAAATTGAAACTTAAAATCAGAATACATTACTGAAAAAAAGCAATAGAGTTTAACGTGCATGATTTAATTCAGTGGTGATCACGGAAATCAAGGCTGTAATGACTGAAGTTCGATTTGTGTCCAGTTTTTGAAGAACTAGAGCCCACCTGTAAAAATCTTAAAAAGATTCTTGCTCGACTCGACTCTCCAAACTCAACTAATGGCTCCGAATAGATTCGATTCCGGGCCACCTGAAAATGACTGAAGCCAAAAAATTTTTAATTGTTCCTTTAATATTATGGTTCTCTTTAAGATTGAATTTTTGTTTTTTTTATTATATGTAGAAGATAAAAAAAGTCATTAAAATCAAGAATATATCAAAAAAGTCATCATATTTGTTGATGAAACTATTAAAAAACCGAAATGCTTGCCCTAAATAAAAACTTGTATATTTAAAATTGGTCATAGAACCAGACGCAAAAGACTCGATCTTTGATAGAATTGAGCTCGACTAAGGTTTTAGCAAAAATCTCGAAGTGAACGCAAGCCACGGCTCCAAGGGCTCGAACTTAAAAGGCTGTTGGCTTTGGACTGACTCAAGTTCCAGAAATGTTGTACTGGTTACAAACTACAGCCAGCAATATTCTTCCTCAAACAATTATGATCCAAAAAGAAATGGTTTGTCTATTTAAATGAGATGAAAACCAAATGTTAAATAAGATGACATTGTAATGACCGCCATTATTACCGCCGTTTTGATCAATCATACTGATATATATATAGGCCTATTCATCCTCTCCATCGATCAAGGTATCGCTCCCTGTGTGTAGCAGCAAACTGTATTGCTGCTTAACAATTACAGTAATCTTTTTAGCTGATAAATTGATTTTGAATTTACTGCTTCTTTTGTCCGAAATCTATATTGATTGCACCTACAAATCTCGTATGCTAATTTCAGTTAGGTGTATATGCCTTTTGTACCTACTTAAAAAATTCGCCCCTATGAGAGTTAAGTTAATAAAACAAATTTTCATTAACGCTTGAGAGTTGTCTACTCGAATAGCCGAACTCCAGTAGGCCTATTGATTTTGTCCGTTATTCAATTCTTGTTTCATTCTAAAGACAGCTTCAAAATCCTGCAATATCATTATCAATATCATTAGCCAAAGTTAGACTGCAAAGTTATTTGTGGTAAAAACCACCAGAAAAAAATTGCGTTACATTTTCGAGTAGTGTTTTTCCAAGTTTGAAAATGTTATCAATTTTTTTAAACTATGGGCAAACTTGAGAGATCTGTTTTTTAATTCTTATGAAAAAAGAGGAGTTATAGCTCACTCTACCAGCAAAAGTCGTTAATGGATTAAATAAGTGGTTTTCAAACTTTTTAGCAAGCAGCCCATTGTTGATTTTTAGAATAATAGCGGGCTTCCATTAACTTTTTCAAAAAAAAAAAATATTTGGACATAACTTTAAAAAATAAAGATGTCAACAATAAATTGTCACCAAACTTGAAAATATTTAAACTAATCACCTCGGTAAGTTGGTAAATTAGTAGCAAAAAAGAAAAAAAACACTCTGCTATATCAAAATATATGCTTTCATAAATTCTGATAATTTTTGTTCTTTAAAGAATTAATATCCAAAGCTTTTATTACTTTGTGTAATGATTGGTATATGTGGTTCAGTAACTTGATGATAAGATTTGATCTATTTATGATTCAACTTGTTATTTATATTACTTTGTAATTTTTTATTGTGTAATTTCATTATGCATGTACTTGTCATTCAACATGCCATTGCCGTCAGCATTTAACGATATATTTCAAATAAAAACGTCTACTGCAATTACCAGTTTTTTTTGTATTACCTAAGTTTATTTTCTGTCTATCTTTGAGAAGATTAATCGAAGTAGTTTTTAGTTAGTTTTTCTCCTTTTCTACTTGTCTTATTAGCAATTTGATATTTTGTTTTTAGCAATTAGATGCATAGAATGGCGTTTGTAGACATTTTTTAGCGGGTGGGGTGGTTGAGAGCCGAAAACACGATCACTACAATTCGTGATGTTTTTTACAAAGGGAGGCCCGGTGTAACAAATAAAGGAGCCACTTTTAAAGATTCACTTAAAAAAATAATTAAAATTATTTATTTATCTATGATATTATTATTTTATGTTTATTTTTATCCTCTAACTTCCTGACTCACAAGAAATTGTCGGAGCCACTGTACATAAACCAACTGTCAAGTTATTACATTGATTTTGTTTCGAAGATGCCAAGATATTGCTGTCTGGTTGAAAATTTTATTTTGTTTTTTACTTTAAATTTAGAGATATGACTAAAATTTAGAACTCCTTACAAACGCTACCAAGCAAGGGAAAGTGCGACAAAGTTTTTTTCTCAAGAACATAACAGAATGGGACGAGTAGGCTTTGAACCTGAACTGTTTCGATCACATTTGCCATAAATTACAGCGCTATTAACCACTCAAACACGCTGCCCACAAAAGTAAAATAAAGTGAAGATCTTTTTTTTGCTTTTCACTTTTCTATAACTCTAATTCTCTTTGATTAAATAAATTCTTCACTTTATTTTAATAGTTTTTAAGCTGTCTTTGTGCTACTATAAATCTTGAACCATAATTCTTCATGGAGGTTTTTGAACCCCGAATTTCCTCTCCTTCCACGCATATGCTTACGTATTCATTCATCACAACTTTTTCACCGGTTGTTAAAAGGGTCCTGAGCAGCGTGTTCGAGTGTTTAGAACGTGGTGATTGTGATCAAAATGGCCGTGGTTGAAAATTCCTTGTGCAATTCTATTATAGTTGGCAGCGTGGTCGAATGGCTTATAACCGAGTATAGCTTATAAGTCGAGTGGCGTAAAGTGCCGTGCTTATAACCAACATGGTCTCGGTTCAAAACCCACTCGCGTTATTCTGTTGTGTCCTTGGCAAAGACACTTCACGGCACTTTCCCCTGCTTGGTGGTCTTGGTAAGAGAGTACGGATCGCCATGGGTCATATCTGACGCTTGCTATCAAAAACTTAAGGAATTTCCGGCAATTAAAAGTGGTGCAAGTCGACAATTAAAATTCTTTTGCGAACTACTAGAGAAGATCCTAGTGATAACAAAAGACATTCCCCGATACACAAATCTAGATACTTTAGATACTCTAACCGCCTTGGTCGGAAAGTTGCCTTATACGAGGGTCAGTCAATAAGTAATGAGACTTTCTCAATTACTTTGGTGTTCTTGGAGTTATGCAACTGAAATTTTATGTGATGATTATGAATGGAGTTGTCATCTTATTTACAACAAAACTTGTTTATTTTCAGATTACTGTAGGTGTGACGATAAATTGAAATGACTACTAGGCTAGGAAACAGCTCATGCTTGGAACAAAGAGGAGTCATCAGATTTCTGTTGGCAGAGAGTGTAAAATCATGTGAGATTCTGTCTAGAATGCAAAGACAATATGGTCCTTCCTGTATGTCTAGAGCAAACTTCTACAAATGGGTGCAAGCATTCAAAGATGGACGCGAAAGCATTACTGATGATCTGAGAAGTGGAAGACCTGTGGATGTCTCTACCCCAGAAGCAGTACAGGCAGTTGAAGACCTGATCAAATCTGATAGAAGGGTCACTTTAGATGAAATTGCTACAAACTTGGACATCTCCCATGGCACAGTGTACGCAATTGTGCGTGAGAAGCTGCGTTTTTCAAAAGTCAGCTGTCGCTGGGTTCCAAAGATGTTAACGGATGATCACAAAATGCAGCGCCTGATGGCTTCCAGAGCATCACTACGCAGATACAGAAAGGAGGGAGATGTATTTCTATCGAGAATAGTGACAACTGATGAGACCTGGGTCTTTCATTATGAACCTGAATCGAAACGACGATCAATGGAGTGGAAGCATGTTTCTTCCCCAGTGAAGAAAAAATTCAAATCTCAGAAAAGTTTAAGGAAAGTCATGCTCACTGTGTTCTGGGACAGAAATGGGCCGATCACTATCAGTTTCTTGGAAAGGGGCAATACTGTGAACTCAGAGAACTACTGTGAGCTGCTAACTCAAGTGAAAAAAGACATTAAGAACAAACGGAGAGGACTTCAATCAAGAGGTGTGATTCTCCTTCAGGATAATGCAAGGCCCCACACAGCAGCAAGAACCCTAGCCAAAATTGAAGATTTAGGCTGGAAACTTCTAACACACCCACCCTACAGCCCAGACCTTGCACCATCTGATTTTCACCTCTTCGGCCCACTCAAAGAGAGTATGAGGGGAATTCACTTCCAGACTGATGAAGAAGTGAAGGCTGCTGTGAGCAACTGGCTAAGGACCCAGTCCACGGAATTCTATGCCAAAGGAATAGACAATCTAATATCAAGATGGAACAAGTGTGTTGCAAAGGAGGGAGACTATGTTGAAAAATAAAAAAGCATTTTTTGATTACCAGTCATTGCAAACTTGAGTTATTAAAAAAGTCTCATTACTTATTGACTGACCCTCGTAATTTACGAGAGCGATGGGTGAAAAGGTCAGTAGAGATAGAAAAAACTAGGGGCCTTGTAGCGGAATTCTCCGATTTAGTTAAGTTCGTGAAACAAGAATCTGACGTTGCTAATTCTTTGTTCCGCCTCAGAACTTTGAATGATAAATCTAACCCCAAGTCCAAGCCCTTTAGCTCTAAAGCAACGGTAGCGTTCTTGAAGGAAGAAAATAAAAGGACGGGTTTAGGATCTTGTTGGTACTGCAAAGAAACAAGACATAAGTTGCTAAACTGTGTCAGTTTCTTAGACTTATCTTGGCCCAGATGGTAGGTGCTTTCACGTAGCCTGGGCTGTGAGTAAGTCTGCTCATTAATTTAAAATGACAGACCGAAACCGAACCTACCAAAACGGAAGGGTATCCACCCATTCCGATGTTCAGTGTGGGTCTGCTAATCGGCAAACGTCCTTTTCAGGACGTGGCAATGCCTGGATAAAACTGCCCTTTTCAGGACACATTGCCAACAAGTTCTGAAGACCCACTATTCTTCAACTGAACATCGAAGGCCTCACTGCAAGCAAGATGAATGTTCTTCATCACCTCGCTATGCAGTCTGAGGCACTCGTCATCCTACTGCAGGAGACCCACTGCACTGATGCAGAGAAGTTGGTGCTACCACACTACCAACTAGCTGGGTTTGTCTACGGCATATCCCAGTGGGTCATATTGTTGGCTGATTTGATTTAACATAACTCGTCGAGTATATTTGTCGAGCAGATGAAAGCCAAACTCGACTTTCAGAGTATCTTGTTCACCATTCCAAATGCAACCTACTGCTTTGAATTGTGGAAGTGGGTCCTCATCTTTTTTCAGGTCGATCGTTCTGACGGATGATGCCAGTTTATTTTTATCTACATTAGCAAGGACGGACTTGGCCGCTTGGTTTGCAGTCCATTTCACAAGTTGAAAACCGCGGCTGGCCAGAAGATTGATAGACTCAGTGGCTATGGTTTCGGCTTCTTCTAGGGTGTCTGTGCTAACTAGAAGATCATCCATGTACATGCAATGTTGAATCGCGTGTAGAGTGGGGTTACTGGCATTGGTAGGATTTTCCTTGGCTATCTCTCTTATACTACGGCAAGCGATGTATGGAGAGCTGACCACACCCCAGACGTGTCTAGTAAATTTATATGGTTTAAGCTTTCCATTTAAAATGTCATCATTGTCGTACCACAAGATTCTAAATAAATTCTGTTGGTGTTCAGGTAAAAGAATTTGAAGGAAACACTTGGTAATATCTGCCATTATTGCATATTTTCCTATGCGAAATCTTGCTAAAACATGGGCCAGAATGTTAAGCATGTCAGGACCAGAATAAATAAAATCATTGATGGACCATCCCGACCACTTAGCAGAGCCGTCATAGACAACTCTGGGTTTTGCTTGATTTGTAATAAAGTATGGGAGATAGTTTGTTTGCTGATCCGTGTTTTCTTCAGCGAGCATAATGAATTTGTTCTCTTTAAGTCCTTGAATGGCATTAACAAGAGATAATTGTAGGTCAGGTTGTCGTAACATGTGCTTGCGCAGTCCATTAGCACGTCTTCTAGCTAATTCGTAATTACTTGGCAGTTTATGGATGTCTTCCTTTAGAGGAACAGGTATCTGATATCGACTATCAATGACTCTAATGTTATCTTCGACTAGTTGTTGAGCTTTTTTGTCGTTTACCGAGGGCTGTATGACCTCGTCCTCTTTTGTGAATTCACGAACAAGTTGTTCTAATTCTTTAATTCTGATATTGTCACTTACAGAAATTTTGTGAGTTTGGCAATTCATTCCTTTCTGGAATTTTCCTCCAGATGCTATCCACCCGAGTGGGGTTTCAATAGCATGAGGTTCGCCTTCATTACCAGTTCGCTCTTGTAAAACCCTCATTAAGGCAGAGTTGTCAAGACCTATCAGAACATCAACACCCGAACGCTCAGGAATCATGTATGGAACGACATCATCAAATTGTGGGTACTCCGACAAATCCTGACAGTGAAGCAGAGTGTAGCCCTCATCAGACCATGGTGAGACTACCAATGCCTGCAGCCCAAGAAAGTGTTTGTTATTGTGTAGTGATTTGAGGTTGAACACTACATTCTCCAGCTCGCTTGCTTCACTGGATGAAATTGTATGTAGGGTAATTTGTGATTTTCCTACAGGCACAAGATCGAGTTCTTCCAATAGTGTTTTAGATATTAGTGTCACTTGTGACCCAGGATCATGCTGCGCATAAACTAAGGTATTTTTTCCTGTGCATGGGTTGCTTATTTGTACAGCAGATATACGTGTCAAAATACCTGTTTGTTGTGCCTCTATCTTCCTCACTACTGAGGTACGAGGCGGCCCCAACAGCCACCCTTTCAGTAGAGCTGACATTTTCGCTGGGATATGTGGGAAAGGACGTATTATATATTTCGTGTAGTGAAGTAGTATGCTTAGGCACTGCCATGCGTTGTTTGCAGTGCTTACATTTGCAAGGAAACTTACAATCTTCTACAGAGTGAGACTGCAAGCAATTAAGGCAACGATGAGCCTGAATAATAGCGTTTCGTTTTTCTTCTGGGGTCAAACGTTGATAGTTATCGCAATTGCATAAGAAGTGCCGTTTCTCTGATGTTTCAGTGGAGCACATGAAACACCTAGGAGATTGTTGCCATTTAGATGCTTCACTTGGTGCACTTGCTGCAGGTGCTGATCTTGTTATTATAGACGTTGTTGTCGCCGAATTTCCCGTTTTTGTTTGGACATTTGTGTGATGTACTTTAGCCCGTTGCGTAGATCGATTCTTCTCTCCTCTGTCAGAAGAGCACAAAAATCGCTCTGCAAAAGTTGTTTTAACAACCTGTAGCTCTCTGTTAAGGAATTGTTTGAAAGAGTCGAATGATGGTTGCTCCGTGCTGCCAAAGTTATCATGTAAGAAATATGTGTACTGCTTCTTAAAGTTGTAAGGGAGTCGTTCACCCACATCGACAATAAAGTTACTGTCAAGACTGTGCATTTGTTGGTGGGCCCTGGCATACAGTTCGCAGTCGTTAAGGTCAGAGATTAGTTTCTCTAAGGTTCCTGCATCCATACGGGGTAATTTTCGTAACCCGTACTTTCATTAAGTGTCGCAATAAAAGATTCGCCAGCGGACATTAATTCCCGTACTTTAGCACGGTGATTTCGCATTTCCTTTTGACTATCATCGGTAACGTCCCGAGACATAAGCGACTGCTTTGGGCTAGACCCTTCAGCCATATTAATTTGTAAGTAAGGAATGGAAATTACTTTACACGACGGTAAATAAATTATAACTTGAAAAGGTGAAATAAATATAAATATATCACGCAGTTTGCCAGTTAATACAACGCAAAATTTGTTATATAGTTAATCAAGTAGGTTAATAATATAATTAATAACAATTATCCTACTGTTCGTTATGCTTGCTTTTTGATTGTAGTTGCTTGATTGACAGCTGCTGGTAAGATGGCTTCTTTCTTCCAGCTAGCGAGTGTGAATTTGAGAAAAGCGGATTGAATCTTCACTCTTCAGAACTTGCTATTGCTTTGCGTTTTCAACTGGAGTTTTCAGAAATTTTATCTTGATATAATTTTATCTCTCTTAGAAATTTATCTTTTTCTATGTTCCTGACGCACGTGGAGTCTGCGACAGCCACAGAAACTAAACTGTTTGGGAATAGCTGTACTGTGAAAAGAAACAGCCAAACAGTCCAGTCTAACTATTTAATTTAATTTCCAATATAATTCACTTCAATTTCTTTAATTATTTCTATTACTTTTACAATTCAACTTATTCAAATAGATAAACCAACAGTTCCAAATTTCTCTTTAGTTAAAAACTGAACTATAAATTTCTAAGTTGCTTATTCGAAGGAAACGCATTGAAAAGATGTCTACAATAAAGAATGCTATGAACTTAGAATTAAACGTGGCCAGCTTGTAACATCTGTTACGTCACAAGCGCCAAATGACTCAATGTTTTACGAGCTATTAGGCAACGGAAAATGAAGTTTACAAAGTTAATCGTTCGGACCAGGTGGTAAGGGCGAAACTTCGATTTCGGACAAGCTCCATGATCATTTTGACCATGTGCTTATCCGGAAGTAGTCTCAGCAGCTTGCAGGTAAGGCCACGGTGCCAGACAGTGTCATAAGCAGCTGTCAGATCGATAAATACGGCACCGGCCTTTTTTTAGCCTCGAAAGAATCCTCGATGTTCTGGGTTAGCAGAACAACTTGATCTACGGTTGACTTCCCGCGTCGGAACCCAGCCTGCTCTTTAGGGAGCAGTGGATCGATTAATGGTTCAACGCGGGCGTAGATAAGCCTCTCGAGGATCTTGTAGGGGACACAGAGCAGAGATATCGGTCGATAACTCTTTGGGTCCCCCACGGGCTTTGCTGGTTTTGGGATCGCGACCACAAGCACTCTTCTCCAGATCTTGGGAATTTTGAGTCGGCGCAAACAGGAAGAAAGGAAGTCACGTAACCAGGACTTCAAAGCAACTCCAGCATGGAGTATAAGCTCGGAACAGATGGAATCAGGACCCGGAGCTTTACCTGATTTTAAATGTTGAAGGGCAGCAGCAAATTCTCTCTGTGAAAAATTGTCAGAGATATTTACTGGGTCTGGTGTTGTGGCCCTCCAAAGGTCAGACACTTCTTGAAAGACAAGTCGAGATGACTTGCGGTCAACAGCCTCGTATTTCCCATTTCGAACCAGCTGAGATGCAATAGCATCGGCTGAAACGGGACAATGACGAGGAGAGTGTCGTGACCTACCAGTAAGGTTGTTCAAAATACTCCACGCTTTTCGACTAGAGTGTGAGAAGTCAATGCTCCGAACTGCTTCGGACCATCGATCCCTCCGTTTTCTGTCAAGCTTGGCAAGCAGAGTTGTAGCAGCCAAACTTGAGTCGTCTCCCTGAGGAGACTGCAGAAAGATTTTATAGAGGGATTCACACTCTGCATCCCAACACGGAATATAGTTGTTTCGATACCCGCGTGGGATAGTCTTCTTGGCTGCTTTCTTAATGATGTTACAGAAGTCCTGGTAAGCCGCATCCACATCAAGTGAATCAGGCGGCAATAAAGTCTTTGCGAATTTATTTGTCAAAGCAATGTAGTGACTCCATTTGGCCTTGCGGAAGTTCCATCGCTTAACAGGCATGCTTGGCACTGCCATAGTAAACCTTGGTGGTGTAATAAGCGAAGTTCGATGTTGTGACCTGGGGAACTTGTCAAGGACACGTCTATCCGGTAAGCGACTGTTTGGACCTACGCTAGCGAAAGCTAGATCTGGATTGGTACCTGTGTTCCAGCGGCCGGAATAAAAACTGGCAGCGTCCTTGGCATTATATAGGAGGGCAAGACAATTAATACTTGCCCAGCCAGCCAAGCACTCACCATCCGGACTGTTGTCATCATAACCCCAGTCAGCATGACGACAGTTAAAATTGCCAGCGTAAAGACAGGGGTGAGGATACACTGGAAGATCCAGGGTTCGCAATCGCGTTGGTGGTGGTTTGTAGACGTTGACTATTTTATAGCCATCAACGTCCACACACAACCACTCGATCTCCGATGTCGGTGGAGATTGGTCCAAAAGCGTGTATCTCAGTCGCTCGTGAACAAACGTGGCAAGGCCATGCTTCCTGCTTAAAGAAGACCCAGCTAGTTGGTAGTGTGGTAGCACCAACTTCTCTGCATCAGTGCAGTGGGTCTCCTGCAGTAGGATGACGAGTGCCTCAGACTGCATAACGAGGTGATGAAGAACATTCATCTTGCTTGCAGTGAGGCCTTCGATGTTCAGCTGAAGAATAGTGGGTCTTCGGAACTTGTTGGCAATGTGCCCTGAAAAGGGCAGTTTTATCCTGACATTGCCCCGTCCTGAAAAGGACGTTTGCCGATTAGCAGACCCACACTGAACATCGGAATGGGTGGATACCCTTCCGTTTTGGTAGGTTCGGTTTCGGTCTGTCATTTTAAAATCAATGAACAGACTTACTCACAGCCCAGGCTGCGTGAAAGCACCTACCACTGGGCCGTGAAAGCAACTGCCCTCCATTGTGACAAGTTGAAAGAAAATCGATATTGGTTTTCACATCGAGAAGAAGTGCCAAGGGAGTAAAGTCTTGGTAGAAGCATTACTGCGTCATCTTTATCAACGCCAGAAACGTATCATCTTTAGATGGAAAAGAAAATATATGAGCGTCCACGTTTTTGGTCATAATTCTTTTCAAAAACTTTACTTCAAATTCATTACCTTCGTTATCTTTATCCAGAATTTTTCCACGGTAATATTATTTTTTTATTTTCTCCCTATATTTATCCTCCTGACTCGCAGGAAAGCGACAGAGGCGCTAATACATAAGGTAGGCAATTACCCCGACCTGCTTCCGGAGATGCCAAGATAATGCTGTCCGCTTGCAATTTAATAGAGATATGATTTAAATTTAGAACAGCTTGCCAAGACCACCAAGCAGGGGAAAGGGCTGTAAAGTATCTTTCCCAAAGACACAACAGAATGGCACCAGTGGGGTTTGAACCGAGAACATGTTGATCATGAGCACGGCACTTTAAATTAAATGAGGCTTTTTCATTTCGAATTTGACTACCACAAAATTACCAATATTCGATAACTATTTTTCGTTTAGATCATCTTCTTCTGAACTAAGGTCACAATCACTCTCATCACGTATCGTTTTAAAAAAAAATTTTTTTGAAAGAAAGAGTTCTCCTGCTGTGAATAACAGTACAAGCACAAAAGAAAAAGCTCATTTGTAAAGCCGAATATACGCAGATTCTACTGTGCATTGTTTGTTCCAACAGTGCGCCAGGGAGCGCACTAGTGGCGCACTGTAGGAACACCTGCCATTTTGACTTTAACTCTTGATTTTAGAGAAAAGCTACAATAATCGATTATTTTCTTTTACTAGACTTTACTTCACACTATGGGAAACTGATGTCATTTTTACTTAACACGTTGACTGCCAACTACGAGATAACTCGTAGTGTAGCGTTTGTTCCCTGGTGCCAACTACGAGTATACTCGTTTTTTTCTAAAAGCCACTACAAGAATAACTACGAGTATATTCGTGATTTTAATGCATAAAATCAACCCTTCGGCATCTGTAGCAACACACAAAAATTACTTCGGCACTTTAAACGCCAACAACAGCTGCCAAAAATCGCAAAACTTGTAAAGGGATGCAAAACGAAATTTGACCAAACAAACGTTTTATTTGCAATACATTCTATACTTATGACGCTTATGAAGCACTAATTGTTGTCTCCTTGAGTAAAATATGTAAAATTGCTGAGCAGTTCACCCGTAACAGTTTTTCAGTCTCACTATAGACTTTTGAAGTAGGATACATTTGGGATGTACTTTTTTTTATATATAACAAAAAAGTTGCGAATTTTACCAATTGTTTCTATTGCATTACCAGTATGCTAATTTGGAATTTTTCACATATAAAATTTAATACGGTATAAATAAAGTGTCGAGTAGCTGGAATAAGGGCAGTGTAATAAATGAACGAATGAATAAGCACAAATTGTTATCAAGTGTATGCAACAAATGTCTTGCCAACTTAGAGCTTTGTATAGTCTAAAGATTATTAACCCAAGATTAGGCGTTCGAATGGTAGGTTTTGAAGCACTCTACCACACAAAGAGGTGGATGGTCTTCGCAGGCAGCACAAAAATATCGTGTTTCCTTTCGTTTTTTGTTTCTGGTGCATACCCAGCACGGCTTGGTTGGTCGTTGCTTTTTCTCTGTTGGTGGAAGATATTCCAAGTAATGCTGGGTTACACATCCACCATCTCTTCTTCGGCGTTTTGCATTAGGAAGTTTATCATGCAAAAGATGCAATACCAACTGCTCCCTAAAAGACAGTCTCTTCATTTTGGAACCACTTTGTTGGCAATAAAGCGAGTGTGCATTATGTATCATCATTTCAAAAATATGCAAGCCAACCTTTTTTGGCCAACGGATAGTTTTGCGTAACGCAGAATAATAAGAAAGCATCTGGTCAGATCGGTCCACTCCAGACATGCCAGCATTATAATCTCACACAATATTGGGCTTCATCATGACTTTTCCGTTGCGGTTCCTCACTTCTACCATCTCCACTCGATGCATGTTCGAAATAGTAAGAACATCCCGTTTATCCGCCTACCTCTCCACAACATCATTGACTCATCAATGCAAAGGCTTTTGTCTGGAACATAATTTTTCTTCATAATATTGTTAAAATAATCCATAATTGGTCGAACTTTGTACAGCCTATCTTCACTCTGTATAGAGGTATCCACAAAATGAAAAAATCTCAATAATATTTGAAATCTGTTTCTGCTCATTAGTGATGACCATAAACTGAAGTCATATAGCACACTTGTACTCCAGTAAGCATCCAAGGAAGGTAAAGAACATGGTCCCATCTGCAGCATAAGACCTAAAAATACTTTCATTTCTGCCACATCAATTTCCTTCCAGTGCTTCATCCTAGAGCTTCTGCGAAGTGGACCCATTTTAGCAATTGTCTGGGAAGCATAGAGGTTAGTTTGCTTCACTAGCATTTCAAGCAATTCTTTTGAAAAGAAAAGGTCAACAAAATCTGCAAGATTGCTCAAATTGGTTTTCAAACCCACATTTTCATTGAATGGAAAGTTTGGTGGGTCACGTGCAATTTCAACCCAGCCATCACAGCTACTACCGGTACTAGTAGCAGGATTACTGGAAGTAGAACTACTAGTAGCACTTGCTGAAGCCACTGTTGTCGGATCAGCAGATAGGCTAGATACTGGTACATGTGGTCGCACTGTTGCCTCTTCTTCATCTGAACTTGATTCATCTGAATCTAATGGAACATATAGTGCATGTACATCATCTTCAGAGTCAGATAAGTCAGAAAACTCTTCTGAATAAGAGTCATTCAAATCTAATAAATCATCCAAATCATCCTGAGATATAAATCTTTTTCTAGCCATATGGCGGCAAGTTGGTGTAAAAATAAACTCAAATCTATTTTTGACTTGACAACTTTATGAACTCTTCAACTCAACTACAAAGAAATGAGAGACCAACTGACCACGCTATAACCAGCGGGAAAAATTATGTGGTAATCGGACAATTATTTTTTTAATAAATAAAGAGAAGGTATATTATTACGGTAAGTTCTATACTAGCAGTCTAAAATACAACGGTTATTTTCAACTACGAGTTATCTCGTAGTGTGACATTTTTTGACAAATTTATTGATTCAGGTGCCAACTACGAGAATGTTCGTGGGTATTAATTTTGCGTGAAACTTGACAAATAAGCACCACTGTTACCAAAAATCGACTTTATAGTTTCTTAGCAGTCTTATATCAACAGTACTAGGTTTGGCATTTTTGAGCAGTTTGGGAAAAAACCGGTTGGCAGTCAACGTGTTAATTCCTATAGTGCTTTTATGCAATGAAAAAAAAATAATTTTTTTTATTCGCAAAAACTAACTTTACTTCCATAAAGATTGAAAAACCTTTTTAAAAAATTTTCTGTTTTTTTAGCATTTCTGAAAATACAAAGAGAAATTGACATTTTAATACAATTTTTGATAATGCAATTATGATGTTATTTTACGCAACAATAAAAAAATAAAACGCAAAGGCGCACTGTTTGCACCGGCACACTGTTGGAGGGTCTCCCCTATCAAAACGCAATTGTAGAGCTATCTGAGAACCAATGCATCAAAATTGGGGTCTTCTCAAGAAGTCGCCGTAAGCGATTTTTGTTTGGGAAACTAACCCCGATCTCTCTGCGCTTACTATCGCTTCTTGAGAGATCCTTTTTGTCTTGCTTCTTTATTCTATCCTGGTGCTGAAAGGGGGATTCCTTGTTAGTTTCACAAATAAAAATCGCATACAGTAACTTTTTGAAGAGATCCGCATTGCATTATAATACCATTTTCAGATTAAAAACAATTTTAAGTTGGGTTAGGTCTGAAATTCATTGATTTTTTGTTGTTAATGTGCGTAGATTTATAATCAAACCACAAAATTTTCATGTCGCACTTTCAAGATGATATAACTTTTAACAAAATAAACTACATGCTATTAAGTGCTTATATCTTACCTAAAGTTGTATGTTTAGAATGAATTTGTAAGAATGGTTTTAGGAATTCCGTTTTTCAAACTTGCTCCTTTAGCATTTAAAGTTATCACAAAACCATTTGTTGACTCTTTGAAGCGAAATGTAAGAAAAAGTCCATTTTGGAAAAATAATATATTTGTGCCAATGGCCAGAAGTAAGTGTCAATTCACTTTTGATATGCACTGTTAAAAGTTCAAAGGTTTTTTTATGATTGCTATAGAGTTTATGTATCTGATGCTTTTTTTTTAATCCAAAAATAAATAATTTTATTTTGTACAATCATATTAAAAATAAAACTTAAGTATTTAATCAATGACTCAATCTAGTGGGTAATATTTTTGTAAAATTCTGCCAAAAAATCAAACACATCAGATTTTTTTATTTAAATTACATTTTTTATTCTATATTTAATCGTGGTTATACTATCAGTGCAATTACAATTCAAACTGGAAATATGGTTTGTTAACAATGCACAATGCAAATTTATTTATTATTTCATATTTTGGACTGACTCAGTGTTTTCCAAATGGTCACCTTGATATATGGCTAGTTATCCAGCAAAAAACTAAATATTTTTTTTGTTAAAGTGTGTCATAAACTAGCTCAGTGTTTCCCAACCTGTGGCCATATGACCAAAATAGGCCATAGCAAATTTTAGTTGGGCCATAGAAATTTTCTTATTTTTACTAGAGAAAAGTGTTATTGGCAACTAAAACCTTTTTTTAGGTGTAAAAGAGAAATGTTATGTAGATTTAATACAAAGCCCCATATCTTTTTTTGCCCTAAAAAGATTTTGTGATTAAAAATAAAGCAGAAACAATTGGCTTAAGATCAAAGTTATGTCTTTGGTTAATAATTTTATGAGCCACAGAAAATTTCAGGCTTAAAAGTGAGCTATGAGCTAAAAGATGTGGGAACCACTAAGCTACCTTATTTATACTGACTAATCTGGATATTTCCATTACTGATGATTGCGTGATCTGCTTTATCACATAATCATCAAAAATCTCAATCCAAAACCAATCATTTGCTAAGAAAACATTTCAGTTAATTGCATATCAGTTTAGTGCATGATCCGGTTGATTGAATAGAAATTCAAAGTTGTTGTTGTTGCCCCTTTTCCAAGCATATCGGTAGCCATCCTGTAATCTCTCAAAAAAGCCAATCTAGATTTCCATTAATTTTGCCAAAATTACTGCGAGCTACAGTGTGAAAGATTTCTTTAAAAAATTTCTACCATATCTGACTTCAAGCTGAGCCTAGCTTAATAAGAGCAAAAAATTAATTTTCATTACATAGCTAAGGAATTGTAAAATTTAAACTGGTTTTATAGTCCAAACTCAAATTCAACCCACCAAAATAAGCTCTCCACTTCATGACTTGGCTGTCAAAACTAACTAAATAAAGTTAAAACTTGTTGAGCATAGCAGCGATTGTCATGTCCACTAGGTAACTGGAAAACGCTTATTATACTATTGCATCAGTCATTTATGTGAATTCGACTTTAAGTGTGAAAATTAATGTTTTACATATAGTAATGTTAAGCACTGAGATGACATAATAACTACTATTTTTAACTGCTGACTTTTCAAAACTTGTTAGTTAGTAAATCAAGCTTAAATGCATTTTTGCCTTGCTAGTTTTTCATGTTAAAGTCCTTTTTTTTATGTTTAAAATTTTCATTTTTTTTTTAAATAGGGTTAGATCTTTTTCAAAACCGGGAAATTGGAAACTCCAGTTATTTTCTTGATGTCTTTTCACAAATGGCAAAGTATTAATCATTGATGGTTAAATTTTATCTGGGTAATGATTCACTACAATTCATAGCTGCCTGACACAATTGCTAAAGCAAGCAAATATAAATGAATTAAGTTCCTTTCTGACAAAGTCACAATCACATGAAGTGAGGAAAGTTAAATTTAAATCATTTTGATAGTTGCCATTAAAACAGTAGTTGGCCAAACTGCCCACATATGTTCTCTTTGAAAAAGCCATCATAAAAACTAATTTAAAAATTTTGTTTAAACGTGATTAGAAAACTACAAATTAGTTTTAAGTATTCTAAATTCCAAAGCTCCCTAAATATGAATAAATTTAAAGAATATAAATCTTACCGAAACATTTTGAATAGAACGATTCAGGCCGCTAAACGTATGTATTATAACAATATAATTGTGCAAAATCGCAGTAAACCAGACCAAATTTGGAAAACCATACATGAATTAGTCAATATTAAGAAAAAAACAATCTTTTCTCCAACCAAATTAATTACTGATGAAGGCAAAACAATAACTGACAAGATTGATATAGCAAATAACTTTAATGAATATTTTGCTAACGTAGGAATCAATCTTGCAAAATCACTAAAGCAACCTAAAAAACAACATGAGGTATTTAGGAATATTAATAGAAACCAAACTGCTTAAAATGAGAAGCACCAGACTCTAAAATGAGAAGCACCAGACTTGTTTATAATATCATTAAAATCCTTTCTTCGCCCGTCAAGCTCTAGGAGTGTAAGCGCGATGTTTAACGCTTGTCGGGTAAGTCCCGGTCATGAGGTGCGGCCTTGGTCTTACCACACAGTGGATTCTGTGTATTCCTTGCGCGGCAAAGCCGGGAATCATTTCCAGCTGCTTGTGATCGAGTTGTTGTCGGGCTCGCGTGGTCTAGTGGTGTTGTCTCCTGCTTGGAAGACAACACGTAGCGAGTTCGATTCGCAGTGAGATATGCATCACTGACGAGCTGTAATAAGAGCGAAACTCGAGTCTGGTGCTTCTCATTTTAAGCAGTTTGGTTTCTATTAGTTTTAAGTGTCTTTGCAATACAATAAAATATATTTTATTTTAAGCTAAGTAATTAAAAATTATATTGGATTTTTACTAACGATCAAATTGTTAAAAATTATTTGCAAATTTATTTACTGAAGTTGTTCGTAATATTACGTTTATCATCTTGATATTTTCCTGAATTTAATCGAATGTTACTTTATCATTAAGCTGAACATTGCTTTAAAAATAATTCAGTAACAAGTTTTTGATATGTTGCTTTTTAATTTTGAATTATAATTTTCTTAAGCAGTTATTGCAATATTAATAAAACATTATTTTTAAGTTGGAATCTAAAATGGCTTTTTTATTGATCCAGTTGAAACAATAGCAGGCAACTATAAACTTCCTCATTCTCCTCATCAGGTTACAATAAAGCATCCGTTCGGGTCCGGTTGTGGTCGCAGGGGATTACCCGAAGCAAGGAACAAGTTGAAAAGTCGGCGAGATTACCAGAAGAGGCCGCTCTCGAGTTGGGCGCGGAGATCGTTGCTAATACTGTGACTTTTGCCATCGGAATAATCGCTATTATTATGCAACAAACTATTGCATCGGCAACAGAAAAAAAACGTGAAATTAAAAACGAAGAAGAAAGTCGGCAAACGGAAGTGACTATTTTGGAGTTGAAAAAAAAGGTGTTTGACATGGGATTAACTTTGGAAGTTCTTGACACCCGAATAAGAGAATTGAACAGAACGGTCATGTCTATGGAGGGTTACAATAAAATTAAGTTTGGCTCGTCAAAAAACAATAATATTGTTAAACCCGAAGACAAAACAACTTCGTAGTTGAAATGACGAGTATGATTGGTTAACATTATGATTACATATCTGTGTTATATACTAATATTCACTGTGGCAGCGTAGAGTTTAAGTCGCTGTTAAATCATTTTATGTAAAAAGCAATTTGTTAGTATATACCGTTTTAAAGTTAGGCCTTAAATTTTTTAGAAAAAAAACGAGCAAATACCTCTTAGACTTACGAAAAGTTGTTCAGTTGAAAAAACTTGCGGCGTTCGTGAAATTGATAAAGATTTTTCTACCGATTACGACAATCAGACGTCGAAGCTCTGATGGTGCAACAGTTTTATTGAAATATTAGGTGGTTTCTTATCATTTTCATTTCTAATGGATTGAACTTTTGTCGTGCTATTTCAAAACATGTTCACTTATTCTTTTATTCGATAAGTTTTATGATGGCAAATAGGATCGATTGCAACGGTAGCTTGTTAGGGGTTAACTTTTTTGTGCGCTAACAAGGCTGTTCTAACAAGGCGCAAAAAAAAATTGTTTTTTCTCTGGAGGAAGAGCATTTTTTTAAATTTCTGTCAGCATCGTTCGATCAATAACTTTGCAACGCCGCAAAAATTTTCCAAAAATTTGAAAGTGAAGTCGGAAAAAATTGCTCAAATTGCTCATAGCTTTCCCATTTGCGGTTATGCGAGAGAATCGATTAGCTACTCATTTAACTGTTCTAAGTGCACAAATTGTCGGATCCCTCTTCAATGTCGACTCAAAATATTAATATTAGAGTTGACATGTTAATGCTGATGCTGGTTGCGGCGTTGCTGCTGTGGCAATGGCCCCATTATCCATTCCTAGCTGACCACCGGGGTTGTGGTGTCGGTGGATAGATCTATTTAAAATTTCATAAGTCTAGAAACTTTAAAAAAGCGACTCTGACTCCACAACCTTGGATTATTAAGCGTAAAGCAGAGTCTCCAAAAACAATTATGACTCCGACTTCACCAAATCTAAAAAAATAGCACTCGCTAATCAAAAACCATGGTTACCACTATAAGCCCTGGGTGCTTTTATGCAAGATGTTTCATCTCAATATGTCACTTTATGATAACTTATATCTCAATAACTGTTGGAGATATGAAAACCGAACTTCTTTTGCTGAAAACTAATGTTCTTAAATTTACGCAGCAAAAATTAGAACGCAGAAATCAAAGAAATAAACGTTTTATTAAACCTTTCACAAATGTTCAATATGCAAGCCCTCGGGATGGACGATTTGGCCCAGCCATTTTGGCGCCAGCCATTGTTGCAGTGTGTCGTTTTCTTATTCGTAAAATCTTGTAAAGGGTTAGGTTAGGGTTAGGGTGATTGATTATACTGTTTTATTCAAACCTTCCTGCTAGTTTCAAATAGACAGGCGCCAAAACGGCTTCGCCAAATAGTACCCTACCTGCGAGCCCTTGATTAAGCATATCGGGATCGATGGTTATCAAGGCCTTTTTTGTATGGTACGTCGGTCTGGTGGCTGCTTTGAAAATTCTGTCCGAAATTTACGTTGAACACATGTCCACAAGTTGTTTTTATCAAATTCGAAAACACAAAACGCTTTCTCCTTTCCAGTAAAAGACATTTTTAAGCAAATAAGAGACAAATTGACGGAAATGATATTTCGCGCAAAAAGCTGAAATTTTGATTGCGACATAACAGTGGTCTGGCAAACAAAAAATAGGAGATTTTACCTATCTAACAAAACCAATTTTATCCTGCTACTTTTGCCAGTTACCGAGATACGAGATTTTCTAAAGTGAGATATTGAGATGAAACATTCTGTATAATGACAAGACGATTTATTGCAGGGGAACCGGGGCACGTAGTAACACTTTATTTTTTTTTGCTATTTTTCTCATAATAAATTTAAAATATTGTTAAATATAAAAAATTTATAATCTATAAAAACAAAGGAGACGCACAATGCTGTGGAAACTACAGAGAAATAAAGCTGATGAGCCACACAGTGAAGATATGGGAAAGAATTATTGAAGCCAGGCTAAGGGATAGAGTAGAGATCACTAAATAGCAATATGGATTTATGTCAGGAAAGGGAACTACCGATGCCATGTTTGCCTTAAGAATATTTATGGAAAAGTACAGGGAAGGTAAAAGAGAACTTCATTGTATTTTTGTGGACCTAGAGAAAGCTTATGACAGGGTTTCGGGGGAAGAGCTGTCGTAGGATGAGAAAATCAAGAATAGTGGAAAAGCATGTGCGACTTGTACAGGATATGCACCAGAAAAATAAAACAGTGGTGAAGTGTGCAGTAGGAACTACAGAAAGTTTCAAGGTCAAAATCGGACTGCACTAAGGATCAGCGTTAAGTCCGTTTCTGTTTTCTGTAATTATCAATAAGCTAATGGACAAAGTAAGGAGGGAACCACCGTGGACGATGCTGTTTGCTGATAATATTGTGATTTGCGAAGAGACCAGGGAAGAAGTGGAGCGGAGACTAGAATGCTGGAGGTATGCGTTGGAAAGAAGAGGGATGAAAGTAAGTAGGTCAAAGACCGAATATCTGTGCGTAAATGAAGAAAATCATGAAGAAATAGTGAAGATGGAGGATACAAAAGTGCCAAGAGTAAAGGTATTTCAGTATTTGGGATCAACGGTCCAAGAATAGTGCTAGTTGTAAGAGTGAGGTAAAGAAGAGAGTGCAGGTTGGATGAAATGGATGGAGAAAAGTATCGGGAGTAATCTGTGACAGGAGGTTACCAGCTAGAGTAAAAGGAAAAGTGTACAGTTCAGTGGTAAGACCAGCAATGGTGTATGGACTTGAGACGAGGGCGGTCACAAGGAAACAAGTGGAACTTGTGGAAGAGATGAAAGTTGCAGAGATAAAAATGTTGAGGTTTGCTATGTGAGTGATGAGAAAAGACAAGATTAGAAACGTGTACATCGGGATACAGCTAAGGTAGAACGGTTAGGAATGAAGATGAGGGAGGGCATACTTATAGATGATATGGATATGTCATGAGGAAGGACCATGAATATGTAAGAAGAAAGATGATAAAAATAGAGTTACCGGGAAAAAGAAAAAGAAGGAGGCCAAAGAGAGAATTTCTTGATGTAATGAATGAAGATATGGGGAAGTTGGTACGAGGGAGGTGGACGTTGAAAACAGGATGGTTTGGAGAAACATGATACGCTGTGGCTACCCCTGATTAAAGGGAAAAGCCGAAAGAAGAAGTTAATAAAAAAATTTAGATCACTATTCAGCTAAAACGAAAAAATAAATAAATTTTTCAAAGCTGAGTTGTTAAAGTCACAATTTAAGTACGGTATTTAAATTAAGCGTGGCAATGTGCCCCATCAAAGGACTAAGTTGTAACAGCAACAAAATCACTAATAAATGTTTAAATTTAAATGTAATTTAAAGAAAACAAAAACAATGTAAAAAAGTAAACGCGATAAAATCACACTTATTCGTACACATGTTTATTTTAAACATAGAAAATGAGGCAATAGGCTATTGCCTAAAAATGTTAAAGCAGTTTATTTTACTCCTGCATTAGCGTACGGCAAACTTAATTTTCAGAATCACATATTTGACAAAGATATGTATTCAAACCTTCCGTGCAAGCTAAGTGTAACCATTTTAAAAAGTCATAGCATTATTGTACCCACTTCTCGCCAAGACAATAGATAGTTAGACTAAGGCTCACGGCATGTAAAGCAAAACTATTCTTTTGCTTTTGGAACTTTTTTCAAAAATAGGTATTTTTTTGGTAGTTTTGTTTTTACTTTTTGTAGTTGTAACAGATTGTTCTTTTCTTGTATCTCGTCGTCGTCGTCGTCTTCGTTTGAAGAGTATCCACTCCAGGTCAGACACAAACAGGACTGGGGCCGAGGGTTTATTCTTTTACTACCCCAGACTGCTGCACTGCCTGGATCACATGCTGGCAGTGATGTCATTAAGCCAGCATCGAGCTTCGTCATCCAAAACGTCAGACCTCGTGCTCCATGTGGTGCCTGATGTATAGGGCACGCTGTTAGTACATGGTCTGCGGTTTGCTCAGAGGCGCCACACTCGTAATTCGGTGAAGGAGCGAGACCCCATTTGTGCATGGACGAATGGAATCGCCCAACACCAGTCCGCAGGCGGTTGAGCTTAACCCAAGCTGCTCGGGGTAAGCCCATCCCAACAGGCCTGGCACCGGTCTCGGACACAAAAGCACGGAGCCTGGAAGCATTTCACAGTACTCCGTTTTCCATTTGTGATTTGTCCATTGAAAAGCGCGGATGCCAAGTCTGGCAAGGTTGTCCAGGAGATTTCGCGCACCTGGCACAAACGGGCGTCTGGATCTTAGTCTCGCTTGGCGAGTATCTGAGGATTCACTTAAAAGACCATGCAAGATATGATCGGGGTCCAGAGATCCACGGTAAGCCAAGGAGAGTGTCGCTCCCATTCGGCGAAGCTCAACTGGCTGGATGCCTGAGAGTACAGGTAGGTGGTCCGTTGGAGTGGGACGTAGGCATCCAGTAACTATGCGCAAGGCGTCGTTCAAGACATTGTCAATGAGGCGAGTGTGAGCACTGCGACACCAGACTGACGCACAGTACTCAGCTGTTGAGTAGACTAGAGACAAGGTGGCTATGCGTAGTGTTTTAGCACCAGCACCCCATCCCGAGCCCACGAGTCGCCTCAGCAGTGTAACGCGCGAAGATAATTTTTTTCGCAATGCCACTAAATGGTGACGAAATGTGAGCGATCTGTCCAGTTTTACCCCAAGGTAAGTAGGGGTTGGACAGAACGGTAAACGTCTACCGTTGTTGTAGAGCTTTAGCTCACGTTTGGCCTCTCGGTTATTTAAGTGAAAGGCTGCCGTTACCGTCTTAGTGTGACTAAGCTTCAACCTCCAAATCTGGAGATACGCTGACAGTGTAGACATGTCTTGGCTTAAGGTCCCCTCCAAGTCCTTCCAGTTTCCAGAAAAATGCAACAATGCTAAATGATCAGCATAAGCAAACTTTCTGGAAATCATGGAAGGAAGATCGTACGTATAGATGTTAAATAGGAGGGGAGCCAAGACCGATCCCTGAGGAACATCGTTCTTAAGACAGCGTAGCCTGCTTTGCTTGCTGTTACCGGTGGTAAGGGTGAAACTTCGATTTCGGACAAACTCCATGATCATTTTGACCATATGCTTATCCGGAAGTAGTCTCAGCAGCTTGCAGGTAAGGTCACGGTGCCAGACAGTGTCATAAGCAGCTTTCAGATCGATAAATACGGCACCGACCTTCTTTTTAGCCTCGAAAGAATCCTCGATGTTCTGGGTTAGCAGGACAATTTGATCTACGGTTGACTTCCCGCGTCGGAACCCAGCCTGTTCTTTAGGGAGCAATGGATCGATTAATGGTTCAACGCGGGCGTAGATAAGCCTCTCGAGGATCTTATAGGGGACACAGAGCAGAGATATCGGTCTATAACTCTTTGGGTCCCCCACGGGCTTTCCTGGTTTTGGGATCGCGACCACAAGCACTCTTCTCCAGATCTTGGAAATTTTGAGTCGGCGCAAACAGGAAGAAAGGAAGTCACGTAACCAGGACTTCAAAGCAACTCCAGCATGGAGTATAAGCTCGGGGCAGATGGAATCAGGACCCGGAGCTTTACCTGGTTTTAAATGTTGGAGGGCAACAGTAAATTCTCTCTGTGAAAAATTGTCAGAGATATTTACTGGGTCTGGTGTTGTGGCCCTCCAAAGGTCAGACACTTCTTGAAAGACAAGTCGAGATGACTTGCGATCAACAGCCTCGTATTTCCCATTTCTAACCAGCTGAGATGCAATAGCATCGGCTGAAACGGAACAGTGACGAGGAGAGTGTCGTGACCTACCAGTAAGGTTGTTCAAAATACTCCACGCTTTTCGACTAGAGAGTGAGAATTCAATGCTCCGAACTGCTTATCGGACCATCGATCCCTCCGTTTTCTGTCAAGCTTGGCAAACAGAACTGTAGCAGCCAAACTTGAGTCGTCTCCCTGAGGAGACTGCAGAAAGGTTTTATAGAGGGATTCACACTCTGCATCCCAACACGGAATATAGTTATTTTTGATACCCGCGTGGGATAGTCTTTTTGGCTGGTTTCTTAATGGTGTTACAGAAGTCCTGGTAAGCCGCATCCACATCAAGTGAATCAGGCGGCAACAAAGTCTATCAGGCGGCAACAAAGATAATTAATACTTGCCCATCCAGCCAAGCACTCACCGTCCGGACTGTTGTCGTCGTAACCCCAGTCAGCATGACGACAGTTAAAATTGCCAGCGTAAAGACAGGGGTTGGGGAAACACTGGGAGATCCAGGGTTCGCAATCGCGTTGGCGGTGGTTTGTAGACGTTGACTATTTTATAGCCATCAACGTCCACACACAGCCACTCGATCTCCGATGTCGGTGGAGATTGGTCCAAAAGCGTGTATCTCAGTCGCTCGTGGACAAACGTGGCAAGACCATGCTTCATGCTTAAAGAAGACCCAGCTAGTTGGTAGTTTGGAAGTACCAACTTCTCTGCATCAGTGCAGTGGGTCTCCTGCAGTAGGATGACGAGTGCCTCAGACTGCATAGCGAGGTGATGAAGAACATTCATCTTGCTTGCAGTGAGGCCTTCGATGTTCAGCTGAAGAATAGTGGGTTTTCGGAACTTGTTGGCAATGTGCCCTGAAAAGGGAAGTTTTATCCTAGCATTGCCCCATCCTGAAAAGGACGTTTGCCGATTAACAGACCCACACTGAACATCGGAATGGGTGGATACCCTTCCGTTTTGGTAGGTTCGGTTTCGGTCTGTCATTTTAAAATCAATGAACAGACTTACTCACGGCCCAGGCTGCGTGAAAGCACCTACCATCTGGGCCTTCTTGTATCTGTAAGCATGGCACACTTTTTGGACCTTTGTTGTTTTGCATCAAAGATTTACCTTTAAGGTTTTTAAGTACTGGTAACAGGTTTTTACGTTGTTCTTTTCAATGGAGAACACACCAAGATTTTGGGAGAAAAATAGCGGAATTAGAGCTCGAATCGAAGTGAAGACCTTTTTTTTCAGAGATCACTACAATTTTGATAGAAAAATAGCAAAATTGGAGATGGAATCGAAGTGAAGACCTTTTTTTTTAGAGAGATTACTGCAATTTCGGAAGAAAAATAGCGAAATTAAAAATCAAATCGAAGAGAAGACTTTTTTTCTCTCGCTTTGGCCCGAAAAGGTCCAAAAAATCTACATCCGGCCCCCGGCTCGAAACGTTTGGGGACCACTGCTGTAGAGCTTTAGGCTACATGGCAACAGCATATTGTTTTTTTACTCCCCTTTTATTAATCTCTTCAAAACGAACAACTGCTGCAGCAGCTCTCAAGTTGTCTGGTAATGATAAGCCGGTATTCCTGTTAGTCTTTCTTTTATAATTTCTTGTATTGTTTGCAAATGTTGTTGCGAAGTTACTTTGAATGGAAGCTTGTTGAACCTACGGATAAAAATACATGTTACTACCTGGCCCATTAGCTTACCTTACAATCTACCCCGCCTCATACTTATTCAAGTTTTTCTTAATACCTCAACGAGTTGGGTTTTAGCTGCTTAATTTTGTTAGGTATTTAATAGTCTATTGTTTTGTGGTTCGAGTGATAGAAAACATTTAGTAAAATCGCAGCTGCTATCTATCTGGAGGACAAAAAATAAATTTTGAAAAATTACTTTGCCTCCTCAAAACGCATGCTTTAACAGTAAACCTATTTTAGTCATTAGAATTAAACAATGTTGTTCGCTAGCAATTGGTTTTACTGTGACCGCTATTTGAAGTGGATGGAAAACATAGACAGGGTCGACCGAGGATGAAATGGAGGAAACAAGTCGAAGAAAGTATGAGAAGGATTGGTTTAAAGAAAGAAGATACAGCAGATCGATGTTAATGGAGAGAAGGCTTAAAAAGAGTTAAAGTAGTGGGATGAATCCAGCCACTTCTATTCACTGGGATTAAACCGGATTAAAACTGAATTGATGAATGCTGATTTGGAGCTATTTAAAGTTTTTTGGTTTGTGTCAGATTTTGACAAAGACGAATGTTACAACTTATTCTGTGTTACTACTTGTCCTACACCAAAGTAAACAAAACCAGGCACTTTTATTTCATCTAACACTAAAGGCACAACACTACTAGTAGAATAAATTGTTTAAAAAAAAACTACAAAAATATTAAAAAAACTAAAAAAATAGCAGCACGATGAATAGACGGATCGATACAGATTTTAAGGAAAAGGGATGGATCCATACGGATTTTACTTTTCAATCTCTTGCATGTACTGCTGGAGAGCCTCTAATCTAGCGTCGATCTCGTCAATGTCTGGGTCGTTTGTCACGGTCCGCTTTTGTTTAAATCTTCTGGCCCCATTGCGACGAGTGAAGAGATTGGGGGTACTTGACAAGCGGTGCGAACTGTTCGAGTGGTCAGAAGAATTGACCCAAACATGATTTCTAAAAAATAACTACGATTGAAAGCGAAACAGCGGGTTACAGCACTTTTTGACGACTGCTTTTCGCAGGTCTTATAGAGCCACGTTCCACAATTACCTTAGGCCGCAAGGAATTTTCCAAACAAGTAACGTTTTTGTCAAGAATTTTGGTCAAATCAGACAAGAGCTCGTTTCCCCGACGAGCTTGGAATGAAGTATTTTTTGTTTGTTTTATTGATTTTTTTGCTTCGCTTAGATTTTAAGCACGAAAAAATCAATAAAAGAAACAAAAATGTTCGGACCCACGCTTGTATTGGAAACAAGCCTTAAGTGGCAGTGGCGTGCGGTCAAGGCATGCATGTCATGTGTTGCATGACCAATTTTTAGGAATTACATGACGAACTTTTGCGCGATGAGATAGATATTGTTGAATTCAATGAGAAATATGACTTGTTCGGGATGAAATCTGAGGCCGATCCGAGACGAAGACCCGTTTTTTGTGTTATTTTAGAAAATGTCGTTAATTTACGACGAAAAGTAAGAAATCCGAGACTAATTTAAAGGGATGACTTTTTTTTAGAGATTACTGCATTTTGAGGACGAAAAGTGCATTACGCGGAACGATTTCAAGGATAACTTTTTTTTTAGAGAGGTCCACATTTTCAGGAAAAAAAGTGCATTACCAGGCAACAATTTCAAGTGATGACATTTGTTTTTTCAGAGATAAGCAAAAATCTAGGACGAAAATTGGTCTTGATCACCATGACATTACGACTAAAAGTTACAATCTCACCCAAAGAAGTTTTTTCCTGCCAGTAAAATATTGCATGTCTCACTTATTAATTACCCACAACATAACCATTTTCATGACCAGATTTTGGCATGCAAATTGCATGGCCAGACTCAGAGCTCAACGCATGCCACTGTTAAGTAGTACATACATGAAAAAAGTTTGTTACTCCTCAAGGAAGTAAGAGTATGCAAACATAAATATTTGCCAGCAATTTACACATTTTCCAAATTAACTCTTTAACAGTGGTTTTTGGCAAAAATGATATGAAGCAGATTTGATCTCTTATATGAAATAGCTTTGAAAAGCGTGTTCGTTCTTCGAAGACTTTTCATCTGACACTTATCTGGAGGAATCGTCAGAATGAACTGAGAGCAATCCGATGGTGGTTATATAGGAAAGGAGAATGATTCTGATTGGTTAAAAAAGGCAGCCAATCAGAAAAAGAAAATAAAACTTTTCTTTCCTTTTGTTTTCTTTTCTTTTCTATTCCTGATTGGCTGCCTTTTTTAACCAATCAAAATCATTCTCCTTTCCTACATAACCTCTTTTCTACAACCCAATCGGATCGCTCTCAGTTCATCTAACGATTCCTTCCGATAAGTGTCAGATGAAAAGTCTTCAAGGAACGAACACGCTTTTCAAAGCTATCATAAAGTTTTGTATGCCAATCAACTCTTATACGAAATTTTTTTAGTAATTGCAGCAATTAGTGGGCCAAAAACCAAGGTAAAATTTAGAATATGAATAACAACTTTTGGGTACCACTGCCATAACAATCATATTCTGATCACCACAAGGCTAACAAATTTGTTACTTGGTTGTCTTAAAAATTAAAACAGTCCTTAAATTTCAATGAAATGTTGGATTCGGCACTGGCAGCTTAGCGTAAGGGAGATTTTTAAGTATTACTAAAAACTTACTATAAGAGAAATGACTAACGTACCTAACAATCATTTAATAGGAACCAATAGCCGGAAAATCTGCTTGTGCTTATGGTTGACTGAAGCATTGCTTTATTAATTCAAATATACAAAGTTTTTAGCATATAATACTAAAAATTATGATTTCAAACCTCTCCAGGTCAAATTTGGAAAAAATCAATGACGTCATGTACGTACGGTACACGAAGTGTGATACGAAATATCCGAAAAATTAGAGGTCTGGTAACTATCAACTTTTTGAAAGCAATTATTACAGCAATATATTCAATTAGAGACATTATAACCCAATAACCCGATCCAGAAGTTGTTTTCGCTTACAGCAGTGATTTTACACTTTTCGGACCCCAATTTGAGAAAAAAATATTCTATCGACCTCTTAATCCAGTGCACACACTGCTTATGTGATGTCTAGTAAAAACTTTTTGGGTCTTCACTCTCATGCAGCTATGTTTTTTCTTTTAGATATGAAGGAAAACAGGTGAAAAGCAATAAAAAAGGCTTCACTTTAAACATTATTTTTTTAAGCTAAGTATATCGGCAAAAAGGATACGACTGCTTCATTGCTGCAGTAAATTCCGATCATTATTCATCGGTTTCCTGCCCATTTATTGACCCGCATTCAACTATTCCAATCGACAGGTTAAATGAGAAACACAAGCCTAGAGGGTGGCATTCCAACCTCCCGGATGTAAAGTCTGATTGATTTTTAGAGCAGTCGAATATGACGCGGCGTTGTTAACGCCCGCTACCTCTGCAGCAGCATGTCGCTGTTTGCTCCAACCCCCGGGGTTTGCAGAAGGGCGCATTACGTAATCGCTGCACGCGGGAAGTGTGGAACCAGTCAATCGAAAGTTAAGATCATCAAAAGCAGATTGACCATGTCAAGTCACCTTCTTGTAATGGATCCGTTGTCAGATGAATTCCGGCTCTCAATTGATCCACTCCTACGACGGAGAGCGGAGCGCAAGGATGCCCTGGATTGAGTTCGCCCACGAGAGTCTCCCGATCCATGATTGAAAGCTGAGGTCCGCCGCTTCCTGTGGACAAACAAACACGGAGTGGAGTCAAACAGTTCGTAAAAACACAAATTCTTCAAAAACGAACAGCCCTATTTTATAATTACACGCAACTCATATTCAAGAAACCAAAACACAAAAACTCATTATGACGTAGCAGTGAAATGTCACTCACAATCGCTCCTGGGAAGCTTGAATCTTTCTCTTCCGCTCTTCATTGTAGAGGGTAGGATCGAATCGTGTAAATCGATTGGGAGTCGGAGTGCGACTTCGTCTTGCTTCGGATGATCTGCAACAGGACTAAGTCATATACTTCATTTAATACTTAGTTACAATTCCGACTACAGGTGTTTTGTATCGAATCATTTTGTAGAATCAGGTTGAATTTATCCTTTCCCTTAAAATCTTTTTAATTATAAAATGAAAACTTAATATTTGGCATTTATGCAAAAAATGTAAAAGCATTGGTATGCATTTTTATTATATTTTTACAAAATTGTGCATATTTGTTTATGATAAATTAATCATTAAGAATTTGTTGTATTTTTTAACAGAGTTATTTAAAATTCCCTTACTCGGTAGACCAACAAGTGACTCTTTAGTAAACGAATACACGAGTAAAAATCTCTTATTCTAATCTCATTTAATCTAATTTACAAAACTTTCAAACGCAACATTTAAACAGTACAATAAAGTTTAAGGCGCGGTAATTATAAAAATGCAATAAAGAAGAAACTCGCGGAGCAAATAAAAGATCACAGCTCGCGCTTAAACGAAATGTAGAACGCGTCCCAGTTCGATACGCGTTAAAGTCGAAATACACAACAGAATTGTACTTTCATTTATGGTGAGATTCAATACTCATATTTAAAATGTATTTTTATAGTTTATATCAAAAATCTATTAAAATTATAAAAAATAATATTGTTACTTTTGAAAATTATAAATAAAAACCGTCCTCTGACTATTTTGCTAAAACTAAACGTGGTATATTCACTAAGCATTGAGCAACAAGCTTGTTCATGGAGTTCAACCAAATTATGCCAGAAATCACTAGAATGATTCTCTCCTTCAAATTTGATTAAAATTTCAATCATTGGGAGAAATAGAAGACTATTAATTATGTTTTTGAAAATATAATCGAAATTTTGATCATCGGGAGGGGGAGGGTTAAATACGGAAGCAGGAAGCAGCTCTTTTATTCTTATGGACTTCTCGATAGGTCGCTATGGGCCTTAAGGGTTCATAAACCCCAGTATAGATTCATAAGCCTGATTTAAGAGCTTTTACTTAATATTGACGATTCAAATCGCCAACCATTAAACTGGCCCGTCAGACATCCACCAACCACATGGTCTGCAGCTCACCTTTGCACAGTCACGTGCTTCCCGCGAGATGACGATCTCTTTCTCCCGGATGACGATGGGCGGTCGAATGAGTTCGAGCGCCGCTTTTGAAAGGAGGAACTATGAGAGACGCAGGACCTGGGTCTGAAGTTGGAGGATTGAGATCTCTCTTGAGATCGCGACTGAAGATTTTTTGAATCGCGGTGGCCGCTGTTCGCCGGGGTGCGACTGCAACGGCCCAAAAAGGGGAAAACAGTGAGTGGACAAAACGGATAATCTCTTCTTCCAGGACCTACCTGCGCTTGTACAACGCAAGCTCATTCGTGAGGCTCTTGACGCGAATTTGTAAAGTTCTCTCTCGGGCGGACAACTCGTTTAACTGCAACGCAGAGAAATGAGAGGAAAATTTCGTTTCGTTTCTGGAGGATCTTACCTCATTGTTCAGACGCTTAACCTCGGCGCTTTTTTTCGATATCGCTCGCTGAAAACGGTTTTTCTCTTTCATCATTTCCAGTTCCAAATTCTGTACCACTCGCTTAAGGATACGAACCTGCAACAAATAGGTGGATGACGTAGCCTCATCTTCAATTTGACAATAAGTTAAAGATCAGGCTGGGGCTGCATCGCGGTCACCACAACGAACCTCCTTAGAAACTGTGATTTTTCCATTTTTTTGCATCTCTCCCTTGACTTCAAAAAGAGCTTCCTCCAATCCCTGCTTCTCCTCCAGCAGACAGTCGTAACTGCGGAGTTGAGTCAGTTAACAAAACTTACAAACTAACGAACGATATACGAAGAATAAATGACAATCAGCGGTGACGTTATAATCAGCAGTGATATCACAAGCAATGGTGCAGGACATTCACAACTTGCTACTAAGCTGGTTCTGTCGGTCGGAGATTTTTAATTGAACCTCGTTTGATAAATAGTTATGCGACGATGGCGCCTGGCGGGAACCGAACAAACAAGGAATTTCGAACCAACAACGACACTATGACACGTTCTAAACTATCGAGTTCGAGGAGACCATAAAAATGTTGAATAACTAGTAAAATTGTGACCCACAGGTAAAGAAATGATACTACTAATTGCGAACAAAAAAGATCTATTTACTTTAATCAATTTATAATAAGGTTAAATAGGCAAAGCGAAATAAATTATACTATAAGGTCAGACTTCAACCGCGCAAAACACACTTACTCTCGTTTCAGTCGGAGGAACGCTTTGTCATGATTCGATGTAGATTTTCCAGCTTTTAAGTGGCTGATTTCTTCGTTCAGTTGCCGCACGAGATTTTGCAAAAGAATAGGGTCAGGTTTGCCCAAATATGGTAGCGGCAATGGATAATGAATTCTTAAAAGCATGTTTATGCTAGACTTAAATTTCAAATTGGTACACGTACTGTTTATAATCATACCGGTCAAACTCTACAGAGTAAACAAGGATTAAATATCGTTTGTTTTCTTGCTGCTTGGAAGCTGGTCGGTTTTTAGCATTGCCTTGATAACCTCCGCTCACCGCTTTCCGATTTCGCAATAATTCGAGATCGGAATACGTAAGAAGATCGAGCGTTACTGAATCTGTACTCTGTATAAATAGAAACAAACTAAACAAACCTAACATTTCTAACTTACAAAACCAAAAAGTTTTAAATAGATTTTATTTTTGTTTGGTTCAAGATTGTTGAATTTTCTTGGACTAACAAATTAAAATGTATTATTTATTATTTTAAAAAATAATAAAGATAAAGGCGGCCAAAAAGCCACAAAGAATAACATTTGGTCATACATCAAAGTTAGATTGCTGAACATTTAATCAGTAATAATGCCAAGGGAGTAGCTGAAAATAAAAGCTAAATTACCTTGTCTAAAGCACTTTCCAACATAGACAGAAACACATCAAATTGTTTAAAATTTCCAGTTTTATGGGTGAGTTCTTCTATATCTAAAAAAAAAATTAATAAATTATAATTGCTAACTCTATTAAATTATACTAAAACATCAACAACTCATTGTGACTTTAAATAATTTAAGTAAAATTGCAATGAAATTTTAGTGTAAATTGACTAAAATTAACAAACAAAAGACTGACATGATGAGTCGAATACACCTTTCCATTGGTCACCAGTTACTTTATCCTCAACTTCAATTGACAAACATGGCCCAGGCTTTTTTACAGTACAAAATGATACTCTATATTCAATTCCTCGAAACACATATTCACCAGCAATATGAAAATTTGGATCCATAATTTTAATAAATAACCTTAAAAGAAAAACATAATTGCATAAGTTTAGAATTTTTAAAAAATAGCAAAAAAGATCAAAGACAAAAGTCTCTGGAAATTGTGCTTTTATGTTATGAGCACAACATTACTCATTTGTTTAAAATATAAAGAGTTTTTTAAATAGCTGCCATATAGCTGCCATATAAATATACATAGAGCTGAAATAGTTTTTAAACTGAAAGTATGACATCTGATAGACTCATCATCAGCAGCATCCATTTTTGCCCAAAGTAAGAGACACAATGTGCTTTCCTCCAGCATGAGATGGCTGTTGCTTGCAGCTGCACTTTTATTTGTGTTTTTTCATACCCTGTTCTTGTCACAACCCTCTTTTTATATTTTTTTCAACAACCTCAATTTATTGTTTTTTTACGTTTTCTTTTCTCCTTACTTTTCACCATAATTGTCATAACCATTTTCTTGGCTCATTTATTCAATGTGCTCAAACCATTTCACTCTTTAATTAAAAAAAATTCTTCCAAGGGTTCAATAGTAGTTATCTTTAGTATAAAATTGTTGTTTACTCCAGGGCTTCTCAAACTGTGCATCGCAACTGCAAACGAGATTGCATAAAAAAAATTGGGGTCACAAAAAAATTGGCTTTTTGTGCTTTTGAAATTGTTTTTTTTACAATAATATTTATGGACAATCAAAAATTAGAAAAGGTAAAGTGTCTTTGCACCATTGTTGTGTGATAAAATAGTAAGGTGGTGTGATCAGAAGGTGAGTCATGTGGCATAATCAAGAGAATAGCAAGTAACAAAAGCAAAAAAATTCCTTACTGAGTCTAAAGTCATGATTGATTTCTACAGATGAATGCGAAAAAAATTAAATTATTTATTTGTCTTAATAAGGTATCTGTGAAAGACTATAGAGTAATTTTTCCATCCTATTAAATGTGTTTGATAATGTTTATCAAATAAAATCTGTTTTTGTAATTTTGTTAATTTGCTTTAAGTACCATTTCCATTTCTTGTTGTTACTACATGATTTTTCATGGACATGCATGGTTTTCCATAAGAAAAAATTAATGTAAAATTAGCCTACACATACTAGGGTCCCACAAAAATTTATTTTTCAAAATGGGGTCCCAAGCAAAAAAGTTTGAGAAGCCTTGGTTTATCAGTAACTGGCCACATATCGTTTGAAGCATTCTCATTTGGGTGGATCCATTTTCTTTGTATTATTTACCTTTATTGGCCTGGACTCTGCTCCATAACTCATGGCACTTCTGATATACATTATATATATAAACCCCCTAAACTTCATTAACAAAATATTTCTTGCATAACACACTTGCAACATCCTTAAATCTGAGAAACAGTGCTTAAAAAATAAAAAAACTAGTTATAAACAAATTACAGAAATAAATAAGAATATTTTTGTGCTATGTTAAAGTTAAATTGAAGAAGGAAACCAGATGGGCTATTGAACCATGCATTAAACTTGTTAAATTAACACTTAGACAAGTAATAGCAGTATAAAATACCTAAGATGGTATTTAATATACTTGGTACAGATCAATGCAAAAATTATAAAACTTTTAAAAAATTTCAAACCCCTAAGCCACAATTTCAAATTAGAAACTTAAGAGAGTAAATTTTGTACCATTTAATCAAGATCACACCAAAGGATAAACTCCTTTACTTTGGCTGCTGTGTTAATTTTTGCAACATTAACAAAAAGTTCACCAAATTATCTATGATGATTCATATAAGAAAACAAATTATTTCTGCTATCATTTTACATTTACAATACCAGTAAAAAATTTAGAGCAGTCTTCTTTAGCAGCACCAAACCAATTTAAGAGGTTTTCTTTGGCAATTCAATTTTATATACTCATAGCATGTCAGTTTTTTATCTTAAGTTAGCCTAACCTATTCTTTATGTTTTCCAACAGGTTACATTGCATTGCTTTTTTGCAATTAGTGAAATATTAGATTTGCTATAAAATTTTTGCTATCAAAATGGGAAAATTGGTTCAAATTTCTAAAACTTCTAAAAGTAAAGTAATTGTTCTTAAAACAGGTACAAAAATGAAGAAATTGCAAGCAGATTGGTGCTTTCTGTAGCTTCTGCTGTGGCACACTTAAGTAAAACAAGGAAAACATAACCTTGTCTTTGATGAAAAGATCATAAAATGACACCAAGGACAGATCAAAAAATCCAGAAGCTTTTGCAAGCAAAACCATTTCTATCATTGACAGAAATAAAAGACCTGTTCCTGAAGTGGCTGATGTGTCTATGAGCACGATTCACCACTGGTTTAACAGAGATCTGCAGCTTCCTGATCAAAAACCTCTTAAGAAATTGCTCCTTACTTCAACAATGGAGAAAAGACTAGAATTCCACAAACAGTACAAGAGCTGGACAAATATAAACTAGCAGAAAGTCATGTTTTCGGATAAATCAACTTTTTTACAGTGTGCTTCTTACAAGTCCTTTGTCCGAAGACCTATTGGCTCTTTGCCAGTGAACTTACAATACACTCAAACAACTGTCAAGCACCCTCCTTCTGTTATGGTTTGGGGGTGCTTTTCCATTCAGGGCTGGGGTGGTCTGCTTGCTTACCCAAAGACCAAACAAAGAATATCACATGCTACATCAATGTTCTAGATACCTATTTGCTGGCATTTATAAATATCCATGGATGTATGACATTTCAGCAAGACTCTGTACCCTGCCATAAAGCCAAAGCAGTCACCAAGTGGTTTCAGGCCAAAAATGTCAACATGCTGCAATGGCAAAGAAATTCTACTGACTGAAATCTAATAAAAATTTGTTGACCTTGATTAAAAGTCTCTCAATCAAATCCAGGGAGCTTGGAAGAACTGAAACAGATTATTTAAGAAGTTTGAAGTAGGAAATCGATGAAAATTAGTGCAAAAAATTCTCAGATACATCCACAATGTCAAAACAAAGGCTACCACACAAAATATTAATTTTAATCACTTGATTTGGTGCACATTAAAGATGCCATAAGTATGGCAAGTTGTGTTGAAGTTTCTGCAATAAAAATATGACAAAAACATATAAGTGTGTTTTTTAGTTTTGTTGTGAAAAATTTCTGAACTTTTTGCCAGTACTATACAATAAGGTCTACTTGAATATAATCATAATGAATTCTATCAGCTTAAATGATTATACGAGGGTCAGTCAATAAGTAATGAGACTTTCTCAATTACTTTGGTGTTCTTGGAGTTATGCAACTGAAATTTTATGTGATGATTATGAATGGAGTTGTCATCTTATTTACAACAAAACTTGTTTATTTTCAGATTACTGTAGGTGTGACGATAAATTGAAATGACTACTAGGCTAGGAAACAGCTCATGCTTGGAACAAAGAGGAGTCATCAGATTTCTGTTGGCAGAGAGTGTAAAATCATGTGAGATTCTGTCTAGAATGCAAAGACAATATGGTCCTTCCTGTATGTCTAGAGCAAACTTCTACAAATGGGTGCAAGCATTCAAAGATGGACGCGAAAGCATTACTGATGATCTGAGAAGTGGAAGACCTGTGGATGTCTCTACCCCAGAAGCAGTACAGGCAGTTGAAGACCTGATCAAATCTGATAGAAGGGTCACTTTAGATGAAATTGCTACAAACTTGGACATCTCCCATGGCACAGTGTACGCAATTGTGCGTGAGAAGCTGCGTTTTTCAAAAGTCAGCTGTCGCTGGGTTCCAAAGATGTTAACGGATGATCACAAAATGCAGCGCCTGATGGCTTCCAGAGCATCACTACGCAGATACAGAAAGGAGGGAGATGTATTTCTATCGAGAATAGTGACAACTGATGAGACCTGGGTCTTTCATTATAAACCTGAATCGAAACGACGATCAATGGAGTGGAAGCATGTTTCTTCCCCAGTGAAGAAAAAATTCAAATCTCAGAAAAGTTTAAGGAAAGTCATGCTCACTGTGTTCTGGGACAGAAATGGGCCGATCACTATCAGTTTCTTGGAAAGGGGCAATACTGTGAACTCAGAGAACTACTGTGAGCTGCTAACTCAAGTGAAAAAAGACATTAAGAACAAACGGAGAGGACTTCAATCAAGAGGTGTGATTCTCCTTCAGGATAATGCAAGGCCCCACACAGCAGCAAGAACCCTAGCCAAAATTGAAGATTTAGGCTGGAAACTTCTAACACACCCACCCTACAGCCCAGACCTTGCACCATCTGATTTTCACCTCTTCGGCCCACTCAAAGAGAGTATGAGGGGAATTCACTTCCAGACTGATGAAGAAGTGAAGGCTGCTGTGAGCAACTGGCTAAGGACCCAGTCCACGGAATTCTATGCCAAAGGAATAGACAATCTAATATCAAGATGGAACAAGTGTGTTGCAAAGGAGGGAGACTATGTTGAAAAATAAAAAAGCATTTTTTGATTACCAGTCATTGCAAACTTGAGTTATTAAAAAAGTCTCATTACTTATTGACTGACCCTCGTAGTAATAATAGTAGTCTCATATGGGACATCCTTTTTCACACGTCCAAGCCAGTGTCATCTTGCCAGTTGATAAAATTCACTTTTGCCTCATGGATTGCTGCATTGAATGGTTATGTTATACAATCAGTTTTTTTGTTGCAGCCATGTTTCTCTAGAATAATAGCAAAATTTCTCAGATCACGAAAAAAGTCCTGGGTTTAAGCCTCAACATAATTTTTAATTTTTTTTGTGGATTAGCTATTTTTCATATTTACCAGTTACTGGAGTGACTTTTATTAGTGGGGTGAATTTGTGTAAACCAAATATAACCATCAATTTTGATAAAGTCACCCCATTCACAAACAGTAGAAAATATAATTAGATTTATATAAATTTCTTAGTTTTAAAGTAAGCTTTAAAAGTTAACATTTAAAATTTAAAAGCTTATTAAAAACCATTTTAGCAAAAATCAAATTTGGTTAATGGCACAATATGAATACAGAAAATGTTAAGGTCACACAAAAACAACCATATATTTTTTTTGTTTGGTCAATGTGGATATGATTTGCACATGCACAGTTTTGCCATCAAGCCTTTAACCAAACCTAGTACTGACCACCTACTCCATTTTTTCTCTCACAGAGTTCCACAAGTGTGGAACAAACTACCTGAAAGTGTTGTATCCGCTCCTACTTTTACTGCTTTTAAGAAACGTTTAAAAGCTTTTGATTTAAGCCTCATCACTATTATGATGTACTCATGATCTACTTTTTGTATTTTTGTATTATGATTTTTTTTTTGTATTGTGATATGTGTGTTTCCCTTCACTTTACGTGTTTACCTTATCTTTACCATGTTTTTGTGTGTGTTTAATTTCTCCTCACATATTAGTGTGCTAAAGCATTAACTTTAGCACCATTGTGTTGTATTTCAATAAATAAATAAAATAAAATATAAATGGTTGTATTTCCTTTTAAATATAATTTTTTCTTATTTTACTAACTTAGTGTTTGTTGTAAGAAATTGCTGTTTTAAGAAATGCTTTTAAATATATATACATTTTTTTTATTAACTTAGCTGTTTGCTTTGAAGGTACAGTACCAAACAATATTGATTTTTGGCATGTAATAATGTCTTTTCTAAAAGAGACTGTAACTATTTTTTGTTGGTAGAACTCACCAGTAATCACCCTAGAGCATCAGAAAAAATAAAATAAAACAAAGGAAAAAATGAGTTGTTGGAAAAATTTGAAAATTTCTTTTAGAGATTTCCAGTTAATTTAAAGTTGCTTCTTGAAATGATCCAAATAAAGTATACCATATAGCCACTGTCTCTTTATTTGCAATAACAGTGTCAAAGTCAATTCAGAAACATATTAACTTGATTCAAATAAATAAATTAATAAATGAATAGATACTGGTTTATATAAGCAAGAACACTTAAAATTTGAATTAATTAAAAAACTTTAAAAATGTTTGGTTTATCTAATGAAAAATATTAAGCAAAATACAGACTCAACTGTCAAGCAATTATCCCAACCTTAGTCAGAGTTTTTCCAAAGAGCCAGAGTAACAAAATATATTTATTACTCCTTACTCCTCTACTGCACTATTGGGTTGCCATACTGTCTGGAATGTTTAGAATATTGTAATTGAAAAACCAAGACTGATTCCAAGTGAAGATCCCCTCCCTTCTTTTTTTTAGTGAACTTATAATTTTGTCTTGAAAAGTGAAAAATCTGAGACTGATTCTAAGTGGAGAAACTTACTCCAAAGAAGGAGTAAGATTAAGAAAAAACATTTTATGCTGAAGTAAGAATAAGAGTAACCAAAAAATCACCACTACTCCCCAGCCCTGGCTAAAACTGTCTGGCAAAAAAATGGGGTATAATGTGTCTTTCTTAACAGAGTGATGCAAATAAGTTTTGAGCCATGACTACATTGATTGCATGGATTATTAATATAGTATTCTGCCATATAAGCAAAAAGATTATAACTCAAGATTAAATTGCCCAAACCAGAATCTTCTGTACCTTTTTACTTTATTGGGATGAAATTCTATACAATTTTGGATCATGTAGCATTTTTGCACATGTTTTATGTAATTTGAAAAAGTTAAAAAAATTCTTATATCCTAGTTTCATCCTTGGAAAAGAAACATTACTGTACTTTTTTTTGCTTGTTTTTCTTATCAAACAAATTTAACTTTTAGTCAAATCTCTAAACAAAAACCAAAATAGAAAATATAAACTGAACAGAAATATGGGGTTTCTTAAAGATTTAAATCTTCCTGCATTTACTCTGGCTTCTTGAAAAGACTCTTTTTCTCTTGGTTTCTTATTAATTTTATCTTGATGGTGTGAGATTTTGGGTTAGTTTCAAATAAAAAATTGCTTATGATGATTTTTTGAAAAAACCTACATACCGTAAAACCTCTAATTGAGCGCCACCCTGCTTTTTCAAAAATCGCTGAAAGTGATTTACTAACCCGGATTCCCCTGCAGTTACTATCGCTTCTTCAGAGATCCATTTCCTCTTGTTTTTTTTTTTATTCCATGCTAATGCTGATATTGAAAGAGGGATTTTGGGTTAGTTTCATCGCAAAAACAAATCGCTTACGGCAACTTCTTGAAGAGACAGGGTGGCGCTAAATTAGAGGTTTTACGGTATTTTTCCATATCTAAAAAAGCAGATCAAGGTAAACACTTGATGGTTTTTGTAAGTATAAAGCCTTCAGTGCTTTGCTCTGAGTCAGGAGGATAAATATAAAAAAAGTAAAAAAATAAAAATATACCAACAAGAAAGTTACATGATCCCCAGTTTCAAACAAGATGCTTCACCTACCACAATCACATTTGATTCCTAGTAGACTATACAAAATTACTGCTCTACATCAAGCTAATGTAAACCAAGTGCAATAATACAAACAAAACCAAAAAAATTCTTGAGCAATTAATTACACATAGATAACAAAACTTGGAAGCTCTTTTTAATCAAGTTGTACACTTTCTTTAAGGTGCATTAAGTATACAGATTATAATGACATTTGGCGTCTCTTCAAGAAAAAACCGTAACTATTGTTTGTCAGTGAAACCAACCCAGAGTCCCCCTTACAGCACTAGGAGGCAATAAACAACAAACCACTCAGGATAAAGGATAAAAAACAAAGGATCTCTCAAGAAACGGTAGTAATACAGGAAATTCCAGGTTAGTTTTATAACAAAAGTCGCTCGCGGTCGCTCATCAAAGAGACCCGACATTTGTTATATCTGTACTATGTTCGTGCTGCATAAGTTGTTTTAAATAAACTTGGTTCTTCTTCTTCTTCTTGCATGTCCTATAACGTTGTGCTGAATCAAATCAACCCGCAACGTATATCGTTTTTACTGCTATCTTTTAGTCAGCTTTTAATGTGTTTTTATGCTGTTGTGGCTGAGAAACATAAAAGCTTACATACATACTAGTTTCTGACCTGATGACTGAAGTTTGCTTGGGATTTGATTTGGATTGTAAATATTCGTTATTCAACCGTGACAAAAACTGGAATTTTTCAACTTTTTTTAAGGTTTTTTTATTAACAATTTGTTGTTGCCGGTTCGAACCGATTTGAGAGAACTTACTCTCAAATATATCGTCACCTCAGCTAAATGGTAAACTAATCGCTCAAACCCAAGTTATTAAAGCTTGAATGTAATTGAATGACAAAAATATTAATTAATTCCCGGATTAAAACCAATGCTTTTCAATGAGGTTAGTCATTGTGATAGTGAAGGTTCAAGCAGCGAGAGCCTTGAATAGGCCTAGTTGTCTGCGGCTTGAAAAACGCAGTCTCAATAAAATGACCACATACTTGCAATGGCATCCAAAACTAGAATTCATAAATTAGATGATTGTGATAATTCAATTAATTCGGCCGAAAAATTGTTTCTCGAAAATGTGCAAAAATGCAAAATGTATAACCCTTTATTATTTAATCCCGTCTTAGATTCAGATCAGTCCTTATTTCTAATGCATATTAATACAAGATCCCTGCAACACAATTTTGAAAATCTAAATGACCTCTTATTACAAATGAATTTTCAACCGGATATTTTGTGTGTTAGCGAAACCAAAATTAAAATCAGCTCTTTAATAAATATATCTCTACCTGGTTATGAATTTTTTCACGTTGACTCTCCGACAAATGCTGGTGGTGTAGCTATATATGTATCCAAGCAATTGCAATATGATTTAATTTATGATTTCAACCTTGATTTATTGTCTTGTGAAGATATTTGGATATTAATGTTTTCAAAAAAAATAGTTCAAAAAAATATTTAATCGGCGTTGTATATCGTCATCCTAACACTTCAAAATCTGATTTTATTACTAGGTTTGGTGATATTTTGCAAAAAATTAACAGTACTAATCTAGAAACTTTTATTGTTGGTGACTTTAATATTGATACTTTGTGCTCTAACTTTGATCAATTATCTCCTTCCTCTAAAGATTACCTTCTCTCTATTTCTAGTAATGGATTTTCTCAATTAATTGATATACCTACGCGTGTTTCTACTTCCTCACAAACGCTTATTGATCACATAATAACTAATGTATCTGACAAAAACTTAATTCCTGGATTAATTTGTTCTGATATATCTGACCACTGTCCGACATTTGTTATTGCCTCTAATACTACAAAAGCAAATAATAATAAGCCTATTTTCCGAAGAAATATGAAAAAGTTTAATTCTGAAAACTTCAAGGAAGATGTTTTTAAAACTCTTTCATCTTTTTATAATTGTTCGAAACTCCTAACAACTGAGAATTTTGATTCGCTTTTTGAAAATTTTATTTCAAATTTCAAAACAATCATTGATAAACATGCTCCTATGAAAAAGTTATCTCAAAAGCAAACAAAATTACTTAGTAAACCTTGGATAACAAAAGGAATATTAGTTTCCATTCGTAATAAACAGAAAATGTACGTAACTCATTTTAAAAATGGTGACATTAAGCAAAAAACATTTTACAAAAAATATTCAAACAAGTTAAACAAAATCAAAATAAAATCACGTAAGATGCACTACGAGAAAAATATAAAAGAATATCAAGAAAGTAGTTATGAAATTTGGAAATGTATTCGGTCCGTTATAAATAATAAAAATAATAATGTAAATTCCCCAAAATGTATCATAGATAACGACAAAACTATTAATTCCTCCACTGAAATTGCTAATGTTTTCAACAAGTATTTTTCTAACATTGGTAAAAATCTTGCTTCTTCGTGCAATAATTCTTTGAAAACTGATTTTACTAAATTTATGAAAAACTCTATTTGTTCTTCTATATATCTTGAACCTCCTCAAATTGATGAAATTTTTAAAATTATATTGTCTTTAAATCCTAAAAAATCTTGTGGTTATGACAATATTTCGAATGTCTTCATACGAGCAGCTGCTTCTGAATTATCTCCTATCTTAACCGATTTTTTTACTTTCTCCTTCAACAAAGGTCTTTTTCCTTCATCACTAAAAATTGCTAAAGTTGTACCAATTCTTAAATCTGGTGACAATAAGTTAACTAGTAATTACAGACCGATATCTTTATTATCTTCGTTCTCTAAAATACTAGAAAAAATAATTTATAATCGTTTAACCAATTTTTTAAACAAACATGAGATTTTTCATAAACATCAATATGGTTTTCGTGAACACCACTCTACAGAACTAGCTGTTACTGACATCTTATCTACTTGTTATAAATCCATTCAAAACAATCAACACACATGCTTACTTATGCTAGATTTAAAAAAAGCTTTTGATACTGTGAATCACAACATTTTGATTAAAAAATTAGAATTTTATGGAATTCGTGGTATTGCTAATAATCTTATGAAAAACTATTTAACTAATAGAAGGCAATATGTTTCCATTGATCAACAGTCTTCGTCACCACTTTCTATAACTCATGGTGTCCCACAAGGATCTGTTTTGGGCCCTTTACTGTTTCTGATCTATATTAACGACCTACCAAACTGCACCACTTCTCCCCCCCGACTTTTTGCTGATGATACTTGTGTCATTATGAAGGATTCAAATCTAAAAAGCCTCGAAGTAAAGTGTAGTAATGAGCTAACTAATATATATGAGTGGATGAATGCCAACAAATTAACTATCAACACAACAAAATCTCAAGCACTAGTAATTCCCTTCAAATCAAAACTTATAAACGTAAACATCAATATTGCCTTCAATCAAGCACAATTACAAGTTTTGCCCAACTTAAAATATTTAGGTATTTATTTAGACAAGAATTTGAATTTTAGCAAACACCTAAATTATATTGAATCAAAAATTGCTCGTGCCACTGGTATTCTCTACAAGTGTAAACCTTATTTTTCCAGTAAAATTCTTCGAATATTATATTATTCCTTGTTTTATCTACATATTAAATATGGAATTGTTACATGGGGTTCCACATACAAATCTTACTTGAAAAGATTAGAAGTCATACAAAATAAAGCCATTTATGCTATCACAAAAACTAAATCATATAAACAAAAGTTGGCACCGCTGTATCACAAGCTAGAAATATTACCAATAAGACAATTATATAAAATTGAAATAGCAAAATTTATGCACAAACTTTCCACCTCTTTCCTCCCCCAACCCTACTCGATCAATTTTCAATGGTAAACCTTCGTCACTCATATTCAACTAGAAATCAATTTAATTATTCCTTGTCTTTAATTCAACTAGTAAATTACAGACATCTTTTATCTTCAATGCAATTAAAATATGGAATTCCATACGCATTTCAATCCGGAACTTACCATTCAAACGTTTCAAAAAGGAATACACTAAACTTTCTCAAAAAACATAAGATTTATGCACACTATATTGCTAACCTAGGTCACATAAATGCTTTTTTTAAACGATGTTTTTTTATCTTTATGTTTTTTATTGTAGTTTGTAGTGTTGTTCAATTTTCGTCTGATAGCATCCTGTTGCTTTTGTTCGTTAGTTTAAATGTTACAAAATATCAATTTTTTTTTTTTTTCATTGTTTGTTATTTGTTTGTTATTTGTTAGTTGGTTTAATTTTTTTTGTTTTTGTTTGAATTTAACTTGGCAATGGCTGCAACTCGAAGACCTGCATTAGCGGTCACTTTGCAATCATTTAGATCTTGTCATTGTTAAATGTGTTTTTGTATTCTTTTACTGTTGGTGTTTGAATTTTGATAAAATAAATTTTTCTTCTTCTTCTTCAAATGCCAACACAAACCGTAAGCAATTAAAGAATTTTGACCTGTTAAGACCCCATAAAGATTCTAATTCAGGATTTCTCAAAAGGATCCTGGGAACTTCTAAGAAGGCCACGAGAAGATTTCTCATTTTGGACTTAAATTTGCTTTTGGAACAAAATTGACAAAATCAAAGAGGATGTCAAAGTGATGACCTTTTTTTTGTTTTTACTTGACCTTTGGGAGAATATTTTTTACTGATAACATGTCGAAATAATTCATTGCAGTAAATTTTATCAAATTTTACTGCAATCATTTTATCAAATTTTACTGCAATGAATTATTTCGACATGTTATCAGTTCCAAATTTACAGCGAATTTTCTACTTGTAATCGTAATTATATATACTGTACCTGATGAGATCAAACAAGATCGAAACATGCGCTTGTCGTATATTATTACAATGTTCAATTTAAATTGAAATTGTGAATATTATGTTTCATTGATTAGGTGCCTTCACCAATAAGGCATTCAGATCCGTGTTAAACCAAATAATTTTGTATATCGTTAACATAAAGTATAAATAAAAGAGGACCCAAAATTGAGCCTTGAGGTACCGAGCTGGTGATTGGCTTTATAGTTGAAGAAAGACAATTATTGAATTGCACTTGTTGCGTGCGTCCTGATAGACAGGCTGTTTAGAGTAAGCTTTACTAAAAGAACTCCCTACAGATATGATTGATTTTAAACATAAAAAGAATTTACCCAATCATATAATTCCAATAACAACATACGAAACCTTGAACTTTACCAGGCAATAATTTGTTATTCATGTGCAAACATACAGGGTGAACCAAAAAAACAAGACCCATACAAATTTTACTAAATCTTATCAACATCAATGAACTTGGTCAACTTAGGGGAAGTTGGGGTAAAGCGGAAATGCGGGGCAAAACGAACATCAATGTTTTCTATCTTTTCCCATTTGATAAATTAAAAAAATTTTGGATTAATCACTAAACTTATGTATTTAACTAAACTGAAAAAAAAGTGGCAACATAACTTTTGAATTACAATTGTTATGACCTAAATTGTTATATTGCTCCAAATTGAAAAAAATTAGTAAAGCTTGGATATGGTGCACAAAATTTCTTTCTGAGTTTGTTAAGATTACTTTACGGAATATAATATCGTACATCAACCTAGAACCTTTTGGTAAAAGTTTGTGGTTAATCTCACTTTGATTTAAACGTTATTCTCAATTTTTAAAACCTCCTCTGCAGGGGCAAAACGGTTTTGTACTACTTGGGGCAAAAGGGACACCAAAAGTTTACCATCTTTGGTGATGGTGTTTAATGATTTGTGCAAAGTTAGGCCTAGATGTAAAATGTATATTATTAAGTTAGTTAATTAAAGCAATAGCTTATTAAAATAAGAATTCCCTTTATAAAGCATATTTATTTTAAGGCCGTAATCTAAGTATTTTAATGAAGTGTTTGTTTTGTGTAATTGTTGGTCTTAAACTCCAAGCTGATCTTAAAATCATTGTCATTAGATTCTTGTCAAATAATTGCCTGAATAGCTATAGTTCAAATTTTGAACATCAATATCTTTTGATATCTCATCATTTTTTGTATATGGCTTTAAATCTCATCTATATGTATGTGTGCAACCTTACAGATAAATAGTTATAGGCCTATAATGAACCACAGCACGGCAAAATTATCTGTGTTAGTTAAGACAATTAAAAACAACCAATTTTAACAAAATTTTATTAATTCATTGAAGTCCTTTAAAAATTTTAAATACCAGGACATAATATGCTACTTCATTAATCCTTCAACCTCTAAAAATAATTAGACGCAATTGTGCAACCGAGCATCTAAGAGGGTGGACCCCTTCAATCCATGTCACTTTTATTTAGAGGAAATGCAAAATAGAAAATATTGCTAATTCTTTTTTAAAAATGGGTTGTGGTTATAGACAGACGGGATACATTTAAAATAAACCTCAGTGTCAAGAAGTCTTCAAACTTGCTAAATACGATAATATAAAAAAAATCCCTTGCTTTTAAAACGCTTGATAGGTCATACAGACTTTTTCTAAGTTGGTATAATTTTGTAGCTAGCCCAAAATCTTTTCAGCAAATGATTGTAGGTTTGGAGGCAAACTATCGTATAACCAGGCAATAATAAAGGGGAGGGGGGAGATTTCTGAGGCTTATTGAAGACCTTCTCTTGCTCAATACAATAACCTCTGCTGTATTATTAAAGAGGTGGAGCAGTGACTTTTCTCCGTATTCACAAACCTGCCGAAAGGACTAGTTCTACTTACAAGTAGGCCTATTTTAAGCTAAAGCAAGTGTCGTAATTTAAACCACCAGAATCGAAACTACATGTACAAATTCAACTCAAAATTAGACAAAAACTTTAATAAATAGACTTGCGTAGTAAAATCTTAACATGTCAATGTATTATTGCCAAAAGGCTACTTGGAGCAAAACGGTTAGTATATTTCCGTTTTGCCCCCATGATAGGGGCAAAACGGACAAGTGAAACCAAAATTATTTTTTCTAATAACAATTTTACAAAATATTACTATGGATCAAAAACCATTGAAATGGATAGGCATTATAATAATCTTTGACAAAAAAATGTTTTATTTAAAATATCTTGAAAAATGACGTATCTGAAGTAATTTTAAATAAAGGTGTCCGCTTTGCCCCAACTTCCCCTAAATATCAATCTTTGTACCATCATTCCTCAAAGTTTCAGTCATTTTGGTTGCTTTACATAAAAGTTATGTATTGTTTGAAATATGCTCCAAATGGGCAAAACAGCATTTTTTTATTTTTATTTTATCTCTATATTTATCCTCCTGACTTGCAGGAAAGCGACGAAGGCGCTAATACTTAGGGTAAGCAATTACCCCAACCTGCTTCCGGAGATACCAAGATATTGCTGTCCGCTTGTATATTAATAGAGATATGATTGAAATTTAGAACTGCTTGCCAAGACCACCAAGCAGGGGAATGTGTCGTAAAGTGTCTTTCCCAAGGGCACAACAGAATGGCGCGAGTGGGTTTCGAACCGAGACCATGTTGGTCGTCAGCACGGCGCTTTAACCACTCGACCACGCTGCCGATATTGGAGGCAAACTTCCAGACGTCACTCAAAATTGTCGATCATTCCAACTCATTTCTCTTTTAGGATTCTCAAATTTTTGCTGTATTTAATGCCATTAGTTTATAAATGTTTAAACTAATGGCAGTAAATACAGCAAAAGTTTGAGAAATCTCAAAAGGGAGATCAGTTTGAGTAAATAACAATTTTGCGTGACGTCTACAAGTTTGCCTCCAATATTGTAGCGCCCATTTGGAGCATATTTTAAACAGTACATAAATTTAATGCAAAGCAACCAAAATAACTGAAACTTTGAGGAATGATGGTACAAAGATTGATATTTAGGTCGACCAAGTTTTTTAAAATTCTATTGATGTTGATAAGACTTAATAAAATTTGTATGGGTTCTGTTTTTTTTGGGTCACCCTGTTAGTTGGTTTTCAAAAAATTAAAAAGTATTTGACAGAATTAATTTTGCTGCTGATATCAATTGCTTTTCTTTTTTTTTTTGTCGCCCACTTCAATGTTTTTAAAGTCTACACATACTGTAAACCAATCCTACCTAGAAAATAACAACTTTTGTTAAGTAGCCTATAGAAATTTTTAACATAGATAAAATTTATTCCTAGTTCAAATTTCTTTAGAACAGATCATTAAGATCAAACACTTTTTTTTCTTTTAGATGTTTTTACTGCTTCAGGCAAGAAATCGTACCTGAAATATTATTTTTTACTAAAAATTTATGTGAAAGAATGACGGTGAATGCAGTAATGTTACATCTTTTACAAACCTTTTTAATCGGCTATTTACAAAAGCTTAACAATCGTAAATTAATGCTTTCCATATAGGCAACATCAAACTTATATTACTAGTGTTTGCACGCAATGATATTCATCCAACACAAACAGCAAGGCTGTATTTTTTAGAAGACCAGGAGGTCGATACTACAGAAAACTTATTTAAAATATTAAATGATTTTAACAGATTTTTTTCTATATGTTAAGTAAAACGTTGCAAATCAACCGGTTTTTTAAAGAAAGGTTGTGGCTAAGGTTTCGAAGCATTTTTATAATACTTAAACTTATTATTTTCAATTTAGTTTTGGGTTAGGCCTGAAGTAAAAAATCCACTTAACCTTAAACTAGCCTAATCTAATAAAAAAAATGCAGCATTTACATTTACCAATTTTTGGTTATTAATATTTAGTTTATCACAAAAAGCTTTATTTTCTATATTAAGTGTAAGATTTTAAGCTAAATGCTTGATGTTTTATTTTCGTTTTTTTTTTTTTTTTGTAGCCACGAAACGACCTAAATTCTTAATTTTAACACATGTCTCGTGATTGATCTTAATTCTCATTGTTTTGGTTTCTTTTTTTCTTTCGTTGCCTCATGGCGATTTAAAGTCACATGATTTGTGAATAGCCCATTGAGAAACTATACATTTGTAAATTTAGATCAGAAAATACTGGAAGCAACTAGTTTTGTTTTATTTATAATACGTAAGAATCTTCAGTTTTCTAATATGTTTTTTATTTTTACATTTGTTCAATTCTATTCGAATAACCTAAGTCAGGGATATACAACCTGCGGCTCACTTAATGTTTTTATACGGTCCAGTACTTACTCAAATTGTTTTCTATATTTTGTTAAGTGCATCGAATTCGATGTCACTGTTGTCACAGTAACGTATAGGGAAACAAATTGATTGCATTAGTTGATTGCTGCTTCGAGTGACGTCCAATAAACTGATTTATGAAAACTTTTGTGGACGGAGCTTATCATAAAGGCGCTTGCCCCAAGCATCATTTTCAGTACTCCCATTGTTTTGCGATTAAATTTATATTGAATGTTTCATTTCCAAACCTTTTTTTACAATATCAAGTGATAGTTGTTAATTACTTTAATGGTAGACAGATAGTAACTTTCAACCAATGAGTGATGTAGAATAAGATAACAGTAGGAGCAGCGATATTGCTTGTGGTATTTTATTTTATTTATTTTTTATTTTTATCTCTATATTTATCCTCCTGACTCGCAGGAAAGCGACGGAGGCGCTATACATAGGGTAGGCAATTACCCCGACCTGCTTCCGGAGATGCCAAGATATTGCTGTCCGCTAGTAATTTAGTAGAGATATTACTGTAATTTAGAAGTGCTTGTCAAGACCACCAAGCAGGGGAAAGTGCCGTAAAGTGTCTTTCCCAAGGACACAACAGAATGGCACGAGTGGGTTTTGAACCGAGACCATGTTGATCATCAGTCCGATGCTTTAACCACTCGACCACGCTGCCGACGTGTGGTAAAAAAGGGAATTGTGTACATTTATTAAGAGTGTGGAAAGAGAACAAGACAATTTAAAAATTTTAAGTCCAATCTTGGAATTTAACACGTGGTCAGGGTCCAGGGTTGCACCGTTAGACAAGAAGAGTGCCGCTTCAAGTTGGCTGGATGTCTGAAAGTATTGCTAGGTGGTCAATTGGAGTGGGACACAGGCATCCAGTGACAATGCGCAGGGCGTTCTACAGGACACTTTCTATAAACAAGTGCGAGCGCTGCGACACCAAACTGTGCGCAATTGGCCTACTCAGCTGTTGATTAGACCAGAGATAGAGCAGCTGTAGGCAGTGTTTTGGCAACAGCAGCCCATCCTTAGCCTGCAAGTTGCCTCAGTAGTGTGAGGCATTAATACAGTTTTTTGCTCAATGCCACGAGATAGTGACGAAACGTAAGCAGTCTATCCACAAAATGGTAAAAGCGAATGCTGTTATAAAAATTTGGCTCACGTTGGGCTTTTTCGTAATACAATATAAATAAAAGGCTGCCGTCACCGTCTTAATGTGACTGAGCTTCAGCTTTCAAGTCTGAAGATATAATAAAAGTTTAGTCATGTCTTGATTTAAAGTCCCCTCAAAGGCCTTCCAGTTTCCAGAGGAGTCCAACAATGCTAGAACGTTTGCGTTAGTAAACTTTCTAAAAATTGTGGAGGGCAGATGTAGATGTAAATATAAAGAGGTTGAAAAGGAGGAGAGCCAAGATCGATTCCTGGAGAATGCCGTTTCTCAGAGAGCAAATCCTGCTTTGCTTGCTGTCACCAGTAGTAAGGGTAAAACTTTGGTTTTCGGATAAGCTACATGATCATTCTGACCATGTGCTTATCCGGCAGAAGTCTCAAGCAGTTTTCCGGTAAGGCCACGGTGCCAAACAGAGTCATATGTCACAGTCAGAGCGACAAAAAATTTATTTGTCTTGTTTATGTGAACCCACAAACCCAGCCATCGGAGGCACATTCCTGTGTGTCTTGATGCCGGTCCTAAGTCCGTATAAATGGGGAGGGTTGCGGCAGGAACAGCATACGGCGTAAAGCTTTTTTGCCAGATTATACAAATGCATATTGTTGATAAATCCATACCAGATTGGTCGCGGCCCGGGTTACCAACGACCGCCTCAGGTGTCGCACAGCAGGGCACTTGTGGAAATTATGCTACTGCTAGTGAAACAAGAGCAGAAAGAGAAGAGAAAGGAGAATGAAGAGGCAGCGGGAAGGGTGGAAGGAAGACGCTCACTCATAAGGGTGGGTACTTTAAATATTGGAACAATGACTGGAAGGGGAAGAGAGCTGGCAGATATGATGGAGTGAAGGAATGTAGACATATTGTGCCTACAGTAAACAAAGTAGAAAGGAAGTAAAGCAAGAAACATTGGAGGTGGATGCAAACTATTTTACAACGGAGCTGATAGAAGAAAAAATGTGATAGGGATAATGGTGAGGGAGGAGCTGGCTGAAAGTGTCCTGTAGGTGAAGAGGGTGTCAGACAGACTAATGGCCATGAAGCTGGAAGTAAGAGTTCATCCTAAATATAGTAAGTGCGTATGCTCCACAGGTTAACAACAGCATGGAGAAGAAAAATGATATTTAGGAAGACCTGGATGGATTGATAGAAAGTGCATCAAAAGAGGAAAGGATAGTTCTTGGTGCAGACCTAAATGGACATGCGGGCGAAGGAAACATAGGGGATGAGGAAATAATGGGGAGGTACGGTGATGGAACAAGAAATAAGGAAGGATCAATGATTGTGGATTTTGGGAAAAGAATGGATTTGACGATTGTCAATACTTATTTCAAGAAGAAAGATGAACATAAGGTGACGTATAAAAGTGCTGGAAAAAGTTTCCAAGTAGATTATGTGATGTGCAGAAGGAGGAACTTGAAAGAAATGTGCGATTGTAAGGTAATTGTAAATGAGTGTGTCGCAAAACAGCATTGTATGGTGGTATGCAAAATGATTCTCGTGGTGAAAAAGAAAAAAGCTGGGAAAGTAAAGCCAAAGATACGATGGTGGAAACTGAAGGAGACAAGCTGTCAAGAAGCGTTTAGACAAGAGGTGACCAGGATTTTGGGAGGCAAGGATGGGTTACCTGATGATAGGGACAAAACAGCAAAAATGCTAAGAAAAACAGCTGAAACTGTACTGGGAATGATATTTGGGAAACGAAAAGGAGACATGGTGGTGGAATGAGGAAGTTCAGGAGAGCATAAAAGAAAAAAAAGAGGCAGAAAGCATGGGACAAAATAAGAGATGGAAATACTAAGAAGATATACAAAGAAAAGAAGAGTAAGGCAAAGAAGGCAGTTGCAATGGCGAAGGGACGTGTGTATGACGATTTGTATAAAAGATTAGAAACAAAAGAAGGTGAAAAGGAGTTGTACAGAATGGCCAGGCAGAGAGACAGAGCAGGAATAGATGTACAGCACGTGAGGGTTATAAAGGATCAAAACGGTAATGTTATGGTAAATTCGGAGGCAGTGTTAAAGAGATGGAAGGAGTACTTTGAGAAACTAATGAACGAGGAAAATAACAGAGACCCTAGGGCAGAGGAAGCTGAAGTGGTTAACCAAGAGGTAAATTGTGTCAGTAGAGAAGTGAAGAATGCACTGAGAAGAAAGGTAAAGCGGTTGGGCCAGACGAGTTGCCAGTAGAAGTTTGGAAGTGCATGGAAAAGATGGGGAAAAAGTTTTTGACCAGACTGTTTAACAGACTATTAATGGGTGAACGGATGCCAAGAATGGAGGAGTGTGCTTATCCCAATCTATAAAAACAAAGGGGACCAACAGTGCTGTGGAAACTACAGAAGAATAAAGCTAATATGAGCCATACAATGAAAGTATGGGAAAGAATTATTGAAGCCAGGCTAAGGGATAGTGTAGAGATCAGTAAACAACAATATGGATTTACGCCAGAAAAGGGAACCATTGACGCCATGTTTGCCTTTAAAATGTTGATGGAAAAGTACAGGGAAGGTGAAAGAGAGCTACATTGTGTATTTGTAGACCTAGAGAAAGCTTACAACAGTGTTTCGGGGGAAGAGCTGTGGTACTGTATGAGAAAATCCGGAATAGTGGAAAAGTATGTGCGACTTGTACAGGATATGTACGAGGGAAACGAAACAGTGGTGAGGTGTGCAGCAGAAACTACAGAAAGTTTCAAAGTAAAAGTTGGACTGCACCAGGGATCAGCGTTAAGTCCATTCCTGTTTGCAGTGATAATGGACAGGCTAACGGATGAAGTAAAGAGAGAACCACCATGGACGATGCTGTTTGCTGATGATATTGTGATTTGCGAAGAGACCAGAGAAGAAGTGGAGCTGAGACTAGAATCCTAGAGTTATGCATTGGAAAGAAGAGGGATGAAAGTAAGTAGGTCAAAGACAGTCAGTCAGTCAGTCAGTCAGTGTTTTTTTATTCTCGATCATTATTAAACAGTTTAACACAAAAATTTAACACAAAAAACACAAAAAAGACCGAATATCTTTGCATAAATGGAGGAAATGACGACGAAACAGTGAAGATGGAGGATACAAAAGTGCCAAGAGTAAAGGAATTTAAGTATTTGGGATCAATGGTCCAAGAATAGTGGTAGTTGTAAGAGGGAGGTAAAGAAGAGTACAGACAGGATGGAATGGATGGAGAAAAGTATCGGGAGTAATCTGTGACAGGAGGTTACCAGCTAGAGTAAAAGGAAAAGTATACAGCTCAGTGGTAAGATCAGCAATGGTGTATGGACTTGATACGGTGGCGGTTACAAAGAAACAAGTAAAAGAGATGGAAGTTGCAGAAATGAAAATGTTGAGGTTTGCTATGGGATTGACGAGAAAAGACAAGATTAAAAACGAGTACATCAGGAGTACAGTTAAGGTAGAACGATTAGGAATAAAGATGAGGGAGGGCAGACTGAGGTGGTATGGACATGTCATGAGGAGAGACAAAGAGTATGTAGGAAGAAAGATGATAGAAATGGAGTCACCAGGAAAGAGGAAGAGGGGGACCAAAAAGATTTTTAAATCTAGTGAAAGAAGATATGCGGGAAGTTGGTGCTAAAGAGACAGACGTTGAAGACAGGACGGTTTGGAGAAAGATAATACGCTGTGGCCACCCCTGATTGAAGGGAAAGGCCGAAAGGAGAAGTTTATGTGAATCTACAATAATGAAGTTTGTGAAACTACCAATGCTTAATTAATTTTTCTGTAAAAATTGTCGGAAACTGTTAATTAATTCGATCGATATATTAAGTACTTCTGCGTTTAATCGTACATAAGTTCATATATCTGTGTTATTTTGTTGTCGAGTGCTAATACGCGTGCTTCAACAGGAAGGTCAGCTATAGTTTCGTGTTGATCGGTTCATCATTTATTTACAAAGGCTTTAACGACAGTGCTGTTGGCGCTTGGGCCGTCACTATTAAAACAATTCTTTAAAAAACTCAATAAAGTTTTAAATTTTTTAAGGATGATAGCTACGGTTCAACAAACGTAGTCAAAACCACCACAGAAATTATATTAATTCCATATCTTTACAACACAGGGACCAAGTCTAATGCTATGCGAAGGCATAAGTAAAATTTTCACGCATATCACTTTAGTTTAAAGAATAGCTTGCACAAACACACCAAACATTAACTAGAAAAAATTTTACATGTTAGTTGCAACTTTTTTTAAACAGCGATTTATAATTCTAAGCGGTATTCAAGATATCATAAATGCCTTCATTGGACAGGTAGTTAAGGTACAGTAAGTTGAGATCGATCAGCGTTGGCTTTATATTTAAATTTAGAAATTTACACATCTTCTGTAGCAAGGACACAGATCAACAAATAAAAGCTTTATTAATTAACTTGAAAAACGATAATAATGCGCGATAATATTGTAAAATAGTGCTTTCAACCGAGTGTCTAGAACAACCCAAGGATTTATAGGGCAATACCAGATACTGATTATAGATCTTTTCAACTTTCTACGGAAAGTAAAGACTTTTTCTGCTATTTTTAGTCTTTGGTTTAAACGGACGAATTTGAACAAAATGGAATTTTTTGCCTTGCCTATAAATCGGGGCCAAATGAGAGTACCGCTATAAACAAGGATAAGTGCTGTTCTAAACCATCTAAAATCAAATTTAATTAATAAATGTGTAAAGTTAAAATGCTTTACGAACAATGAAGTAACAAAAGCAATGCCATCTAGCGGTATGCAAAGCGTCCAGGTTGCTTTCAGTGAAGGTGAGAAATGGAATAATTACAGGATATTAAATTTCGACAAAAATTAAAGCATCAAGAAACGACAGACCAAGCAAGGCCCAACAACTGCACAGAGCTTTCTCCCGTGAAAATCGAAGAATTTCTCTCCAGCAACAACCTACAGCATGAACCAGGAGACCTTAACCTTTTTTGCTCTAAAACTTAATCGGTGGATCCCTATACAAAACATGTGAGATTTTTTGCCAAAACTAAGTAAAAACTTTTGTTGGAGTCTTTACTTACATTTTAAAGCAACCTTCACTTTAATCTAACCGGCATATTTTAGGGAACTGTTTAAAAATATAAGTGATGACCTTTTTCTTTGTTCTTTAACTAAATTTGGGGTTCGATTTCTAGTTGCTAGAATAGTGAATTCAAAAATATTGTTTTGACTGTGTTACAAAAAAATACCATAGACTCCTAATAAATTTTTTTCCGTGTGGACCCCCTGAAATTTTACGTAGATTTCGGTTGAGAACCTAGTTGTACACGTGCCATGTACTTCCACGAAGATTGCGACGAGCTCGTAAATCATCAGGCGCTACAAAAACTACAAGTGCACCAGTAATAGAAAAAAAGTTGCTAATACTTAGTTTTTGTTCAAGTCAAAAGCACTTGAACATACGGTGCCGTCAACAAATAATACAAAATAGAACGATCACAAAGTAATTCAATAATTTGCAAATCAAACAAAAAGTTGATAAAAAAGAAAGAGAACGCGATTAGCTCCTCAACCGCGCAAGTCATCCTCAGTCACACCTTGTTGTTTCAATTCTTCTATCACATTGTGGAAGTAGTTCGGATCCGGATATCCGTGCCCGGAGTGGTTGCTCCCCATCTCCGTTTTGTGATGGATTTCGTTCCAGGTGATGGTGTTATCCCTTCCGGTGGTGACCGAGCGGCCCACGGTGAAGATGAGGCGACGATTAAAAGCGACTTTAAGAAGAGCAAGCACCTGGAGACAGCGCGAGAAGCGTCAGCACAATCCGAAAAGATCAAGTTTTTCTTGGTGTTCAGCGCGCCTTTGCTCGCAGTGCGACTATAAATTATTTTAATAAGTTGACCGCTGCAGCAAAGCCAGTTGCGATCACTTACTTCGAATCACTTTGAGGAAAGTGATGATTTGATCGGGCTGCGGAGGGGCGGGACACGAAATCTGGCTGACGTCAATAATGTTATATGAAAGATTCTGCAAATGCCCCGAAAGAGCCCCATTAATCCTAAGCTTCGCGCCCATCCACCAAAGGCTTCGGCCCCCCATTCTTACAGTGGAATACAATACAACTTCAAACATAAAATAACGATTACAGCAGTGTTTCCCAACCTTTTTTTGGCCATGCCCCACCTAATTACCTCTAGAATCCTGATGTCTCCCTCCCCTATATTGATATATAATTCTTATTTAAAAAGTGAACTCTGTTTTAAGGGATGCTTAAAACACAAATATTTTGATTTAAGCTTTTATTTTAAACTTAAAATTTAAAGTTTGTTTAAGGCTTAAACTGCCTTAAAGTGGCTTAAACAAACTTTAAAACAACATGGCATTCATGAAAAACAAAAAATAAATAAAAGACAATTAAAGTTCTGAGCAAGAAATTACCAAGAAATAAAATATTATGGATTGTCTTATGTTATTTTTATGTTTATAAGAAACAATCAAATAAAGTTTCAAGGCATGTTATAGAGAATTGAAATATTTAAAGTTATAAACAAAAACTAAATTCAAAGAAAGCTTTTCATTGTAATACTTTGATCAGTACTTTTACAAAATCAAATCAGTACTATAATAAAATCAAACCCCCTAAAAATGAAATTGCCCCCTGTGGGGCGTACGCCCCACGTTGAAAATCATTGCGTTAGAGAGGATAAAGGTAGTCTAAGAGCACGTCCAAAGTAAGAGAGATATTGATGGGTGAGGGTGACACGCAATGGGGGAGAAGTGTTTCTAGGTGTAGAAGAGGAATTGGAGTTGATAACAGACTGCCTGTGGTGACTCTACAGGAAAGATCTGTGCGTTCTCTCCACGAAGGTGATATAGGTGGGGACAAGAAAGGAAACCAGTCTGCAGAAGCATAGGTAAGAATGGAGAGAATAAAGGCTTTTTATAAATTACAAAGAAATTCTTTGCAGCAGCCGAGTTGATAAGAGCACTGGGATTGTAATGGTCAGGTTCAAAACTTACTCGCGCCATTCTGTTTTGTTCTTGGAAAAGACACTTTACGGCAGTTTTCCCTGCTTGGTGGTCTTGGCAAGCAGTCCCTACATTTTAGTCATATCTCTATAAAACTAAAAAAAAACAAAAGAAAAATTTCAAACGAACAGCAATATTTTAGAATCTTCGGGAGCAGTTCAGGGTGATTGCTTGCCCTATGTATAGCACTTTCGTCGCTTTCCTGCGAGTCAGAATGGTAAGTATAAAAATGAAACGAACTGTTGCAGTTAAGTTCATCAATTCTCCTATCGGTTGCACTTGATAATTTGATTGTTTACTCTGCTTTAAATGACTACAATGAATTATATGGGCAAAAGGTGTTCTTTTTTAAGAATAGCACGGCTTCGATTTGGCTGAACTGAACCTGCCAAAATTTTTACGATTGCGGTATACAACATTACCGATCTAGAAACCTAAAACTTGTCTCTTCTTGTATTAAATAAACTTGAAGATGTTTCATCAGACTACATTAATTTGATATTAGATTAGCTTTTGGCTATTTAATTTTTAGTTGAGAGAAGCAAGGCCACATTTGTTTCATCATCGGCTTATTCATTTGACTACGGACCAAATGAACAAGACCGCGCGAGCGAAACGTGGATGACCAAACAATCAGCTAGGTAACGTTGTTTGAATTTCAGTTTTCAAATAATAAAGGTCGATAAAAAACATAAGGAGCAGTTTCGCCCCATTTACTTTTCTGCCTTCCGGGGTGTCGGGGAGGTAAGCTTTTCTGGGGAAGGAGGTGGCGTAATAGCGCTGACCTGGATTGGGGTGCTCGCTTCCCTGCGTCCCACTTCGAAAGTTATAGGTGATAACAATCGTGTTGTAGCCGACATAACCTGGGTTAAAAAAGCCAATTTTATGTAACTTGTAAACTCAAACAAAAATAAGTCGTAAAAGAGTAAACTATTAAAAATCTACGGTATATATGTGTTTGCAATATCTTACAAACTGTCGCGAACTCTACCGAACTTTTATAAATCATAACAAATAGGAATTAGGAACAAACACTCTGAACAAGAGCATCACCTGGTAGTGGCATAGGTAAAACGTTGCTTGTCATGGAACCTGGAGGTTGGGTCCCCTCCTTCACCCCGTATATCGTCTTGCAGGAAGGGCAAGTTAAACTGCATTTCTATAAGGAACACGATGACGTCATGCATTTGAAAATCTCTAAATTAAAACAGCAACAAACCGCAGAGTTCGTTTTCAAAGAGGCAACAAGGCAGTCTGTGTGGAAGAAATGTTTGCATTTGTTAAGCCCGACCACGGCGGCGTGATTTGTCGAGGACGGACCTAAATGGACAAACGAAATTAAAATGATAACTGTCAAAGAAAATTGAGGTCAAAGAATAGGTGAGTGCAAAGACAATACGGGACCAAAATAATGCAGAAAATTCTACAAATTAAAATCTTTTGTTTTTAAGTGATTACATCATTAATACATAAGGTGACTTTTGGCGCATTGTATGTAAGCTGCTCTATCAATAATTTATGAACTTGAAATGTAAAGCTAATGTTCTACCATGTCGTTATGATAATTTAGAAGAATTCATTACGTTTTGAACGCATTGCTCGGTAAAGGTTGCTAAATTACTAACAGTTTAAGAACAAGTTTGATGGGCACCACTAACATTTTAAGGGCAAGTTTGATTTTAAACAGAGGTGACATACATAATAGAAATGGAAGGCAACATAATGAGAAGGCTGGGTAAAGTAGAGAAAAAGCCTTTATTGTATGAAGTTGCCTGAGTGCAGAATAATATAGATTGATTGAAGATGGCTTGAAAAAAATTTAGGCTCTAAGGCAGTAATGAATGAGTTGAAATAGAAGCAAAGGTAGTGCTAAAAAAATAGAAACATATTTGGCACATTGTAACATCTTTTGTCCAAAATACGAGGGGCATTCGAAATACGCGGAATTCTCCCGTGACAAGAGTGCCAGCAAGAAAAAACGTATTTTAGCATGCTAGCCATAAAAAGCATGTTCTTTGTGATCGAATAATTGCTATCACTCATTTTGCGCTTGTAAACGAAGTTGTCAGAAGCTAGTTTATTTAAGGTAGTTTTTTAACCCATGGAGCGTAAGGATTTCGAGCTAAGAACCAACATCAAATTTTTGGTAAAGCTTAGTTGGAAAGGAACGGAGATCATTCAAGCTCTGCAGACCGTTTATAAAGATGATGCTCTGAAGAAAACTTGGTTTACAAGTGGATTGAAAGATTTCGAGATGTTAGAGAAGCTGTTGAAGATGATGAGGGTCGTGGAAGACCAACAACCTCAAAAAACAACGAAAAAATTGATTTTGTTAGGAACCTAGTCAAAGAAGATGGACGATTGATGGTTTATCAAATAGCCGAGACTGTGGGCATATCAGTTGGTTTAGTTCATTTGATTCTGCATGACGATTTATGCCTCAGCAAGCTTTTGGCGTGATGGGTGCCAAAAGCGTTGCGCCCAAATCAGCTCAATCTCAGAAGTGAATTGTCAATGGCGATTTTACTCGAAATTGAAGCAGATGAAGACCGCTTTTTTGATCGAATCATCACAGGAGATGAAACATGGGTCTACCAGTATGATCCTGAAACAAAACAGCAGTCCAAAAAGTGGCTCCCACGTGGATCATCTGGCCCAATCAAATTCAAGTCTGAGAAATCTGCCAAGAAGGTAATGGCAACTGTTTTCTGGGACTCTGAAGGAGTTGTGCTAGTAGATTTTTTTAGAAGGTGAAAAAACTGTTACAGGCGCTTATTACGTAGAAGTTTTAAGGAAATTGAGAGCAAAATTAGCTGAAAAGCTTCCAGGAAAACTCCATCATGAAATTCTTTTCCATCACAACAATGCCCCAGCGCATTCTTCTTGAATCGTAAGAGATGTTTTGAGAGAATTTCGGTGGGAATTGCTGCCACATCCACCTTATAGCCCAGACCTTGCCCCATCTAACTTTTTTATTCCCAAAACTCAAAGAACACTTGAAAGGCGTTTATTTTAATGACACTAATGAGGCAAAGCAAGCAGCAAAAACATGGCTCACAAAATGGTCAGCACATTACTTTAAAAATGGGATAAAAGCACTGCCTGGAGAAGTGCATTGACCTTGATGGAGACTACGTTGAAAAGTAGATTGATTGTATTAATAAATTATAAAAAATTATAAAATTCCGTGTATTTTTCGAATGCCCCTCATATTAAAGAATTAAGAAACCATTATAAAAATAGCACCACTAGTGATGCAACAGTAGCATTAACTACAAAATTAATTCTACTTTACATGACAACACCTTGATGCACTTCAGAAAAACCAGAGTTTTCATCAAGGGGAACCAAGCAGATGGAGCAAGAATCATTTGATGGCTTAGTACAAGCTGTAGCAAACTTTTTTAAACTTTGAGGAACAGAAACTTTGGAACTTCCAACATCACCTTGAGACTTCTATTAAATTTATTAATTTTCAAGTTAAAAATTTATTGCAAAAACCTATTACTACGTTTAACTACACATTCTGAAATATGTTGCAAGCTGGCCAAGCTTATACTTCTCAACACAATAATGCTTAAAACAGTGATAACTGATGAGATTGTTGACAGCACATGTTATTAGTCAAGTAGTTTTAGTTAGTCAAGAAATCAAACCTACGATGCCAAAATCAAAAATTATTATTCTTACTTTATCATTCTTGGAAACACATTGAGAGCTTGTAGAATGAGAACTGCTTGCAATATTGCTGCTACTAGAAGAATTGTTAAAAACAGCTGGATATTTATCTGGAAGTGCTATGCGCAGAACACGACGCTGGTATTTAGTGTGATTGTTGATCTGAAGATTGATAAGTTTTGGTGAAAACAAAGAAAGCAAAATTACAATTATTGGCAAGAGTCACAATTTTAACCATTAGGTAATAGATTTAAAACAAGTTTAACATACTTGCAGAAAGTTTTTTTTGCTATTAAGGAATTTTACAATGGAAGCGTTAATATTATCACAATTTTAACCATTAGGTAATGGATTTAAAACAAGTTTAACATACTTGCAGAAAGTTTTTTTTGCTATTAAGGAATTTTACATGGAAGCGTTAATATTGCATATAAGGACTATGCTCTATCACTTTTAAAAGGTTGTCATAGTTGTTCTACAAATACATAAAATACAATAATTTATATTATATATAGGGTTTGCAAATTTGAATAGCGTTATAGTTAAATGCGGTTTTCTGCATTTAAATCTTGTTCAACAAATTTTTAACTTATTTTCACATTTTTTTAGGATTAAAGAAGACAACAAATGTCTATGAGATTTCAGCACCCAAGTTTTGGGACACACTAAGTTTGGTGATGTGTAGATTTTAGTGCATGAGATTCTGGCCCTCTTTTCTTTTTTTCTGAGATCAAACTAACAAAATTAATCTGATAATAACCCTTTGTTCTCACATCCAGTGAATTGTCAATCACTTATTTTTATTTTTACTCACTCAGCTTCAGCTTCACAAAGTAGATTAAAATTAAAACTCAGGTTGCTGATCCTAGCTGCATGTGCTGTACATATAGTGGTTTAAATCTTTAATAAACTTTATTTTAATAAATTTAGCTGTGCTTTACTTTATGATCCAAAGCTCTTTCTTTTTTTATTAATATTTTTTTCAATATAGTTGCACCATTTAGAACGTTTCTGGCCATGTATGGTATTGTATAGAACAGGAATGAAAAAGCATTGATTCACAAGCCGCAGCATGGGACCTTTTGAAATACAATAAGTGATCTGTTGTCCTTAAACTTCTGACATTATGACAACTCATATTTTTTTTCCAAAACAATCAAAAAAATATTTTTTACTGTATATAATTCACAAATAAAAACTTTTTTCTTTTGTTCTTTACTTTAATTAATGTCCTTTCAATGAAGCAACCTGTAAGCAAATACAAAATGCACAATTGCTTTGTTTAAATTGCAATTTTCATCAAAGTGATTGTACAACAAAAAAAAAAAAATTGAGGAAGTAAATGCAATGTTACAGATTCATAAAGTTTGTTTAAATCTATGTATACATTTGGACATCATGGATTTTTTAAAACAACCTTTTTAGCAGATTGTTGTATTTTTTTGCAAAAATAAAAAATGCCATGTTAAACTATTTTGTTTTGAGTTGAAACTGTTTAAAATGCCTTTTTAAGAAATTCAAATAGATATGATATTTAGCTAGAAACATAATAAAGTGTTCAAAAAAGATGCATTCTTTAAATATCAATGTTAAGTGACAGTTAAAATAAAGAACCTACTTTTAATAGTCTATTAATTACCTTAATGCAAAGAATGTTGACTATGAAGCATTCATTTAAGCAAATTTACTGCAGGAAGTGAAAAAATTCAACTAATATTAATAAAAATAAAAATCATCCAATCTAATTATAATAAATAAAAACCTGAATTTTATTTGAAAAATCTATGGTATAGTTCAAATCAAAAAACTTTTTCGACAAATCAACAGATGGATGAGCTTTATTCTGATACATTTCTTCAACATACGCAACAACGTCAGCAGGGTATGCTTGCCAAAGAGGTTTTTTACCATCAAATACATTCCACTGCCATGACACACTATTGCCTAGAGCAGAGTTTAGAGGAAAAAGAAGACGACGAACTGGATGTATCTCACCTAAAAGATAAAAACTGTACAATCATCCATAAAAATGTAAGCAAATTTTATAGTCAAAACATCGGCAGAATAACTAAGTGTGATAACAATCTCGCTTGCAAACAGAAAAAATATTTTGATGCTTAGTCAACCTGTAAAAACTTTGTTGTGTCCCTGGCAAAAAGTCACAACACAAATTTCGTTAATGGGGTCAGACTTTTATTTACAATCATGATTTCATTAAAATTAGAGAGCAGCAACAAATTAAGCATCAGCAGCATGGTCAAGTGGTTAGAGAGCCATGATTGTGATCAACATGGTCTTGGTCTAAAACCTACTTGCACTGTTTTGCTGTGTCCTTTTATAGCATTTTCCCCTGCTTGGTGGTGTTGGCAAGCAGTTCAAAATTTCAGTCATATCATTATAAAAACTAAAAAACCTAAATTAAAAATTTCAACAAAACAGCAATATCTTGGCATCTCTGGAAGCAGGTCAGAATAACTGCTTGCTCTATTTATTAGCGCCTTCATTGCTCTTCTGTGAGTTAGAAGGATAATTTAAAGCTTTCAAAACCTAAAAAAAAAAGTTAATATATAACACATAATTCCAATATTTTTGATGTGTCAAAACTAAAAGGTATTGCAAACATTCTAAAAGTTCATCAGCAAAAATTAATACAAATTTTGGTTATAATCAATACTGAAAGTACAATTTTTATAAGGTCACAACATAGTGTTTAGTAATAAATAAATTTTAAGATTTATTGGTGACAAAAAGTTAATATAAATTTTGATAATTTCCATAAACTTTAAGTCTATAAACTTTAAAATATAACAACTTCTTTTGGTAAAGTATTCTTTTATACATAATTTTTATGAAATTTTTCTACAAAAGAATGCTTTTGCAAACCTGTTGAGCGGTTTGTTTCTTCCATTGTTTCAAAATTAACAGTATGGTCATGACCAGAAACAACAGTATATAAACGCTGTTGAGCCTTTGAGTTTAGAAATACTTGATAAGCTTTTTCAATAAGACTACATTGAATTGGTTCAAATGTGCACCAGGAAGCATGATAACTACTCATATATTCCCAAATAGCAACCTCAGATGAACCCATTTAATTATGCATAAAAATCACAAACACACAGTTTTTTTTTTATTTACTAAGTGAAAAAAGCTTAAAACATAAAATTTAAAACTATAAATACATAAATTAAGGTCAAATAAAATGCATTAAAAAAAAGACATTAATTGTTAAAAAAATAATTTTTGACAAAGTTTCATACAGTTAAATATATGATAAGGCAGTGACTGGAACAAATTTCAAACTAGTTATTTATTTTTATACTAAATGATTGAATATTATTAGTGTTCCAAAGGTGTAATAGCTAGATTGTTGAATTCAAGTAGCCAGTTTATTTTTTACAAAAAATTTGTTTAAATCTAAATTTTGTTTAGTTTGGCACATTTTTTATATTTTTGTTTGAAAGGGCATGAGAATATACAACAAGCATTGAGCTTTTAAGTTGGGTAAAGAATTGAAAGACTTTACAAAAACAGTTATAGTGAGAATCAAACCTTGTTATTAGAATAGTCCGATCATAAAATTATGTAACAATAACCAATAATTTTTTATTGCAAAATTTTTTTATACAGTCACATAAAAAAGCCACCATCAATAATTATTTTACTTGGGAAAAAATAGAAAGCAATAAAAGCATTAGTCCACATCATTCTAATTTATATTAAAACAATCATTAATTGATGTTGTTGAGATTACATATTTTTTTGAAAATTGTTAAAAAGATGACAATAGATTATTTTGTTTAAATACTGCTAAAATAATATGTTAATATGCAAAAATAAGATAATAACCTTGAATGATTAAACTATGGATAACTGCCTATTGCTAAGGTTCATAATTAAAACTACGATTCTAAATTCAGCAATCCAACTCTTAAGCAAAATCCACAAAGAAGATACTTTTCAGAAACTAGTAATTTTTTGCCAAGACTGTGACAAGGCTTTTAACAAATTTTGATTCTGCAGTCTGTGCTACAAGGTTATTGACAATCAGACTGTATTTAAATAAGTTAATTTGGCTATCGTCATTGTTATAAATTAGGTAAGCAAGTTAAGGAAATTTATCTGTCTCAATGTTCAGCTATAGTCTGCTAATTGACATAAGTCTTTTTTAATTGGGACAACCTATTGAAAAAACAGATCTCTTTTAATAACTATAAATCTACATAGATCTGCTATACTTTTTGTTGTTGCTTTTAAGTTATATAAATTAGTGTTCTGTGGTTTCTGCTGGTTTTCTTTGTTGTTGCAGATTTGAAAGTACATCTGAATTTAATTCTAAAACCAAGCATAAAAAGAATAGCAAGAACCTTGAAATCAATTAAACTATGCTTTGATTTTTTGATTCCATTTAATCAGGGTTTTGATAAGTGACAATTTTTCTCGTGTATTGATATATTTACTGACTTAGAGTCATACCCAGGTCACTAGTTACTGAAATGGTTTTTGACCCATGGCAAGATTACTTTTGGTGGGTTTCTTTGCCTGCCCAACCTTTCGGGGTCACCAGTGCTTGTATTCCCACCCTCGATTAAGCAATGCACTCTTGACTTGTGACCTGTAGAAATGTATTGTAATTTTTATACTTTTTTTCTTTTTTCTTTGTAAATGTACTTTTAAATTTTCAATGTTAAGACACAGGTGCAGTGACTATGCACAATTTTTTGTGCATGTTATAACGTATATCATTTAGTTGCTGTCTCCCTATTTGCAACCTTTGCTCTATTTTGTCTTCAATTATTACCAATTGTTTCTTTTGGATGCGAATAAAAACAAACTACTACTACTACTACTACTACTACTACTACTACTACTAACTATGAGTGATTTTTCATAGTGAAACTAACCTGAAATCCCCTTGCGGTTACCATCACTTTTTAAGAGATCCTTTTCCTCTTAGTTTTTTTTTATTGCCTCTTAGTGCTGTAGGAGGGATTCTGGGTTAGTTTCACTAACAAATAACAGTTACTATCTTTTTTTTGAAGAGACCAAAAAAACTGCCCTTATTAGAACACATTGTCAACAAGCTCTAGAAGCCACCATTCTTTACAAAACATTGAAGGCTTTAGTGTCAGAAAGACAAACAATCCTCATAAACTTTCTCCACTGTTGGAAGTGTTTCAGCAGTGGCCAAATCAATATAAAGTGGGAATCAGATCTGTAACCACTTCAGATTGGCAAAAATGTTAAAAAAAGCCACATTAAATTTAAAAAATACAATCAGAATTGTGAAATTTTGCAAAGCAGCAGTTGTTCGCATGGCTCAATAAGAGCTATGAAAAATCTCACCAAATAATTACAATAAATGCCATGTCAGGACAAAAAAATTGAAAAACACATTGAATTAAATATGTAATTTCAACTTAAACCACACAAACACAAGCAATAAAAAAAGTTATTCAAAATAATAACACATAAATTAAAGCTTATATGCTATAATTAAAAAAAAGCAACAACAGCAATGATGATAAGTCATTCTAAATACAGTAATACAAAGAAGTGATAAAGATGATAGCATAGCATATAGGACCAAGATCCTGGCACTATTACTTTCATCTTTACAATACCTGCTAAATATAATTTAGTACTACCAATAATAAACAGTATTTTGGGTAAATTTTAAAAACCATACAGCAAGTATTAAAAAAAATTATTCAAGCAACCAGAAAGGAAATTGTAGCAATAAACTGTGATTTTTAAATTGTAAAATCTGGCATATATACATATGCAAGTATATACAAACCCATTTTAAAATAAACAAGAATGCATGAAATGACTAAAGAAAAATTCATGAAAATTTTTTTGTATAAAATATAATTATATAGACCAGGGGTGGTCAACTTGTCTGCTAGCAAGTTTAACTTTAAATTTTTTTTAGAAACTTGCTATTGAACACTACAGAAATGCAATCCTAAAAAAATTATCCCTAAAGTCTTCATTTTGAATCTGTTTAAGATTTTACTTTTAAGTCTTGAAGTTTGTTTTACTTAAATCTTAAAGTAAAACATTATAAGTTCACCCAAAATCAAAAGCAATCAACCAGCTGGCTATACCTGATATAGACTTATGTCCTATATCAATGCTTTTCAACTCCTGGGTTGCAATCCAAAAGAAGGTCACCATTAAATTTGATTGAATCAAAGACAACTGTAGGTGTGTAAAAATTAAATCATTTTTCTCATGATTTAAAGATATGAGACAGATTTAAAGTAAAGATCTTTTTTTTGAGATCACTACTTTTTAGCAATGAAAAATGAGAAATCAGAGACAGAAAGGTAATTTGCTTGTGTTTAGTTCACTTTTGTGCCTTCAATAAAGTCTATAGAAAGAATTGGGTTACTAAATCTTTGCTTTCTATTTCTGTATTGGCATTTGGGTTGCCACAAAAAAAGGTTGAAAAGCAATGTTCTATACAAAGTTTGCTTGATTTTATTTCTTTCTGCTAGCTGGCAGTACAGCCCAATAATAGCATAAAAATTTTTATGGCATTTACCATCATATATCTTAATTTAACTTGCACATCAATTTGTATTATTTTCATTTATCATGGCACAATTATCACCCTTTTCAATTCTTTCATTAATTTGATTTATTAATTTAAGCTTTGGCATAAACGAAATCAAGAATTAAGCTATAATGCTACAAGAAAAATAGAATCTATAACATTGATACCATAACTTCAAAATCACTCAAACTGGTCTTTTCTTTAACATAAGTGTTACTTGATAAAAAATCAATCAAATTAATCAAAATATGAACTCCAGCCAGCTTCTAAATGTGTAGCTTAATTGATATATTAAGTAGAAAAACTCAAAAAATCTTAAATACTTAGTTTCATCAAACATCAACTTAGTATCTTAATTTTAACTAAATGCATGACTTTTTTATAAGCATACCGTATTTCCAAAGTGATAAACCAGAACCTTTGTTAAAAGAAAAATACTATGTCCAAAAAAAGGTCTTCATTTAAAATTGGAAATACCAGGATATATTAGTTAACTGGACAGGACAAGGCACTAAAAATCAGGACTGTCTCGGCTAAATTAAGATGTATGGTAAGCCTACTTTTTTATTCCAAAATTTAAATTGATAACTGAAGTAAATCAAACAATCAAAAAGGCAGATAAGTGTTTTTAAGAAATTTGGCAAGAGACAATTTGATGGAACAAATTTGTTAGTGAGCCAATTTTGCAGGAAATTAAATAATTTCAATTTCATTTCACAAAAGCAAAAAAGTTTTGTTATGTCACTAACGCAATGTTATACTACAATTTATTTTTGATATGCAAAACTTATAATTGCCATTGTTGCATATTTAAATGCAAACAGTAATACAAAACTTGTTTTTACCATCCATTGTTTAGCTGATAATAAGTAAAAATTCACATTTAAAAATTGTTAGATGCATTAAATGTAGGAAATTTACAATGGCTTAATTTCAAATATTTTAATTAAAAAACGCTATTACTTTGCTAAATTTTTGAACCAAGGTCGTTCAAGATATCATGTTTTTTTGTTTTTTACAAAGTATTGATTTGAAGTCTTGCAAGCATAAGAAACTTATGATGTGATAATAGCTAATAAGCATTATACAATTTTGTACAAAACATTTTCTACAAATCTATTTTGGTCAGTCCGCATGGCACATGAAAAAAATACTCAATGACGGTTAAGTCAGAGCAGTTATTATATTAAACTATCAAACCATAAAAATTCTTTTAAGTATTTTTTATTAGCTCTAACAGTTTGTTTCATCTATTAGGCTTGTCAGAAAACAATCAAAAATCTGAAAAACAAATACTAAAAGGAAAGTTGAACAAAGTGATAAAAAGTCTGCAAAAGAACTTAAAAAGAACAAGAAAAATATGGTAGTAATCAAATAGTTAAACCAGTTACAAATTTTTTTAGATTGAATTTCAATATGTAAAGTTTCTTTTAAGTACTTGTGCTGATGTTACAAAATAACAAATAAATTTATTACAACAAAGCATCTTAAAAATGCTATTAAAAAAATTGAAGATTTTTAACACGTTCTATTAATCAAATAAATAATTTTGTTATTTCGTAACTTAAACACCGGAAGCAACAAAAAAAAACTTTACACATTAAAATTTAATTTAAAAAAATTTGTAACCAGTTTAACTACAGTAGAATTCCAATTATATAGACTCGGGCAAGTCTATATAACGTGTATTGTCTATAAAAAATGTACCGGTTGCTCTCAAAGAAATATTTGAAAATATATATTTCTTACATATAAACTATTAGTCTTAAAGTAAATAGTATTTATTCATCAGTTTCATCTGTAGTCAAAGCAATATTTTGCATGGCATGTTCAAAATACAGTAAATTTATTTTCAAAAAGTCTATATAATAGGTATTCTACATAATTTGTCGTCTATATAACAGGTATTCTACAAAATTTGTAGTCTATATAATTGGAATTCTACTGTATTTGATTACAGCCATATTTTGCAGACTTTTTGTTGCTTTGTTAAACTTTCCTTTTAGTATTTGTTTTTTATATTTTTGATTGCCTTCTGACAAGCCTAATAGATGAAACAAAATGTTAAAGCTAATAAAAAATAGATAAAAGCAGTTTTTATGGTTTGATAGTTTAACATAATAACCACTCTGACTTAGGGCTTGTTTCCACTGCAAGCATGGAATGGAACATTCTTTGTTTGTTCTACTAATTTTTTTATTTTTTATGTGCTTAAGCAAAGCAAAAAATCAATAAAAGAAACAAAGAATACTCTATCTTATGCTTGTAGTAGAAACGAGCCATAAAGGCTTCACTTAGCGCTCGCTTCAATTTTAAGAATGAAACAATCAATAAAAGAAACAAAGAATGTTTCATTCCATGCTCGTAGTGGAAACAAGCCCTTAACCATCATTGAATACCTTTCTGATGTGTCAAGCACGCAACCAGAATAGATTTGTAAAAAAATGTATATGTAACTGTATAATGCTCATTGTGACACCATATGTTTCTTAAGCTTGCAAAACTTTAAACCTATCTTCTTTGTAGTACATTGTTGTACTTTTTCATAAAAAATCAATAAAAAGATATGTTAAACAACCTTGGTTCAAAAATTTATCGAAATAATAGCTTTTTTTAATTAAAATATTCGAAATTAAGTCATTGTAAGTTCCAATAGAATCATATTCGGCTAGGAACATACCTAAGCTTAAAGCATTTAACAATTTTAAAATGTTAATTTTTACTTTTATCAGCAGAATGAATGGTAAAAGGTTTGGTATCACTTTTTGCTTTTATATAAGCAACCATAAAGATTATAAGTTTTTTATATTAAAAATAAATTGTAATATAACATTGCATTAGTTGCATAACAATATTTTTGTCGTGGTAAAGTTAAATCGAAGTTCTTTAATTTCTTGCTGAATTGGCTCAGTGACGAATTTGTCCCGTTGAAAAGTCTTGCTTCCAGATAAGTTTGTTATGATAAAAATGGTAAAAAAATTGCTCTTTACTATGCAGTAGTAATGTAAAAAATGCAACTTGAGATTTGATCTGAGATGAGATTTGATGAGATTTGATCCTTTTTTTTTATTTTTTGGTCTAGATTTCCTTCATTAAGAATAGTAAATTACACTAGAATAGCATGGTAAAAGATTTGACTTTAAGTATCAAGGAAGAAATCAACTTTGCAAATGATTTGAAAAATAATACAAATAATTTTGATTTTATTGTCGACAATGTGGCTGAGTGGTTAAAGCGCCGGACTCATGACCAACACAGTCTCGGTTCAAAACCCACTCGCGCCATTCTGTTGTGTCTTTGGGAAAGGCACTTTACAGCACATTCCCCTGCTTGGTGGTTGGTCTTGGCAAGCAGTTCTAAATTACAGTCATATCTCTATTAAATTACAAGCGGACAGCAATACCTTGGCATCTCCAGAAACAGGTCGGGGTAATTGCCTACCCTATGTATTAGTGCCTCCGTCGCTTTCCTGCAAGTCAGGAGGATAAATATAGAGATAAAATAAAAAAATAAAAATAAAATTTCTTTTTTACATAATTTACTAACAAATAATTTTAAACAATGTAAGACTTATGAGACAAACTATAAACTACCAAAGCTTATTTATTTTAATGTTAATATCAGATCAATATAATAAAATTTCAATGCATTAAATCATGAATTTTTACAAACTCTAGATTATTTATTTGATATTATTTGTTTGAGTGAAACAAAAATCAAAAACTTGCCAATGGTAAACCTTTTTTAACTGGTTATCATTTGATAAAACATGCTGATTCTCAAACAGCTGCTGATGGGGTAGGAAATTACATTTCTGATAAGTATTCTTCTACAACTATTGGGAAAAATACTTTAAATTGCAATTGTGAAGATATTTGGATTCAAATTTCTGATTACCCAAAAAGTAATATTACAAATTTAATTTCAGCTTTTAATGATAAACTCATTCAGTTAGATGAGCATAAATCTTACATTGTTGGTGATTTTAACATCAATATTGATGATAAAAACTGCTCAGTAAATACTAATATGTATCTAAATATGCTTTTGAGTAATGGAGCATTTTTGCCAATCGATAAGCACACTCCAGTTATAGATAAATCCAGATCTATTATTGATCATGTTATTACAAATCATATATCTAATTTAATTTTTTCTTGTGTATTTCTAAGGGATATTAGCAATCACTTTCCCATAGCACAGTGGTTCCCAACCTTTTTGAATGCATTCCTTGCTTAGCCTATTTTGGTACTTTTCATTCCTCCTTATTACACTAAATTTTTTAAACATTATTTTCTAACAACTCTGCTTGCACATTCTGGAGTAAAGCAGTTCATGAAAAATTCATAAAAAAGCCCGGTTGTATAATTTTATAAATTAAAGTCAAAAAGAGAGTTTAAAAAATATCACAAAACCAATTTGGATGTGCCAAAAAATAGATTTGTAAGAAACAAAACAAAACAAATTAGACAAAAATAAGCTTTACCCAAATAAGCAAACCTAATTAATGAAAACAGACTAACATTTAAACAGAGATTTGCAATATACAAAATTATATAGTGGTGTATTTCTTGCACCATAGGAGATAAGTAATAATTCTAAAGGTCACAACACAAGGAGAGGACCTTTTTATCACAGTATCTGGTGTGATTGACAAGTATAAAATACCTTGGAGCAAGCTTGCAAATGTCACCACAGATGGATCCCCAAACCTGACAGGAAAAAACGTTGGGGTGCTGAAAAGACTCCAAGATAAGAAGCAAGAGGAAAACTCTTGGATCGATATAGCTTTTTTGCACTGTATCATCCATCAGAAAGCCATGTTTAAGTCTGTATTGCAGCTTAATCATGTAGTAAAGACAGTGGTAAAACTGATTAACTACATTAAAGGAAGAGGACTACACCATCGACAGTTTATAAAGTTTCTTGAGGAAATCAATTTTGATCATCAGCACTTGCTTTACCATTCTTATGTGCACTGGTTAAGTTTGGGAAAAGCATGTAAACACGTCTGGAAACTTAAAGAGGCTATTAGCTCATTTTTGAAGCTAATTGGGAAAACTGACAACTTTCCTGAGCTACAAAACAGAGATTGGTTTTGAGATTTTGCTTTTGCAGTAGACATATTAATACACGTGAATAAGCTGAATTCAAAACTATATAAGAAACATCTCTTTACTTATGAAATGTACTCAAATGCTAAAGCTTTAAGTCTAAATTAAATTTATTTTCAGAATAAATGTTAAAACAATTTATTTGTGCATTTCTCCACTCTTGTGATGATGAAAGAAGCCCTTAAACATGCAAATAAATACTGCAAATTACTAAATGATTTGTATCAAGAATTTTGCTGTAGATTTCTTGATTTCAAAAAACTCCATAAATTACTTCACATTGTCTCAGCTCCCCTGTCTCAAGTTGCTGTGACAGCACCACAAGAGTTACAGCTCAAATTGATCGATCTTCAAAGTGACTACATTTTGAAAAAGAAATTTGAAGCTGTGAAGCTAAATGAATTTATGCTTAATTAAATGATGATAGGTCCGAAAATACAAAAGATGGTGCAGAAAATGTTGGTCTTTTGAGTCCACATACATTTGTGAACAGACATTCAGCCTGATGAATTTCAACAAATTGAGCCACAGTTCTCAATTGACTGATTGCACACCTAAAATCTGTCCTTACAATTGCCACAACAAAACTAACCCCAAATTTTGATACTTTGACAAAAATAGCAGCAAAGTTTAAAGACTACAATTAAATGTAAATTTGGTGCAAGTTTTGTTTGTCAGTTTATTCTTAACAGGTCTATCATTGTAAATAATGTTGCTAATACACTGCATCTTAATACCTTGTTTATTTCATACACTCACATGGCCCACTTATCAAAATTATGCCCATTTTTGGTATATCATTTTTGGATTATTAATATCAAAGGCGGTGAGTATGAATGTGCAGGTGTGTGACACACACCTGTGAATTTGGCCGGGTGTCTGGCACACCCACTAATTTTTTTCCTTATTTTACACAGTCAACAGTTTTTACACAGATCTGCAGTGTAAATATGAAATGCGCCCTTGCAAAAAGTGTCACAAGTTCTGTTTTTAATTGCAGTCATTTGAGTGTTTGTTTATTAATTATTCATTGTTTGTTTACAAACATGAAACATCCTAATTTTGATGTCACAAACTCTTTTTTCCATCAATGCCTATTTTTTCATAAAATGACACTGTTTAAATAGGTTGGCAGATTGGTGCATATTTGAATTTAGAGGTGCTTTCCATAAACACGGTCAGGTGATTGCTTGTTTCCATTCTAAAGAAAATACTTTACTTAGCCAAACCAATTGTGATTTTGCACACCTGCAAAAAAGTCAAACTTGGTACTTATGATTAATATGATCTTTACGATTTTGTAATAACTGCTCAGTACAGGTTACCAGTTAAAAAAAATTTTGTCATGGGATAAACAATGTTCTAAATAATTTCTAAAGTAATAAAAAAGCTAAGATAATGGAAATAAGCCATTAAAATGCTTTGCAGTAAATTTATTTTAATAAGATTCAATGATACTTTAACTGATTAAATAAAAACTTAATCAAAAATACGTTTTTTCTATCACACTGTTAACATGAACATTAAATAATTTAATTTGAAAAAATACAATAATGTTGAAGTGGAAAGTGTTCAAGATGAGAGTGAGTGTAAGAGAGGGTTCAAGTGATTTTATGAAAGTGACTTCAAGCATTGCCAAATAAAAAGAGGATCACCTGTAACTAAAATTGAGAACTACTGTATATTTCGGCGTATAAGATGACCCTTAAAGTCAAAAAACGTCTTATGCAACCGATATAAAAGTCTTTATGGTATATAAAACCAATATAATTTTGTACCTCGTCTTATCTGACGGTTGCCTTATATGCCAAAATATGCCAAAAACTGATATAATTTTGTACCTCGTCTTATCTGATGGTCGTCTTATACGCCGAAATATACGGTAGATAATATTGAATTTTTTTTTCAATAGCCAAATGCAAACAGGATGTCTAGAGAGATCTTTTTAAGGTTTAACTTGATTTCTAATAGATTTTGAAACATGCTGTCAAATTTGTTCTTTCAGCCATTGGGTGTGTTCAACCTACAAACACCCTATTGCAGAAGCATGAGTACATAAATTATTATATACAAGATTGGTTTGCTGATGAGCAGGTAAAGCATTTTTTTGAAAGAATTGTTGACTTTGTTTTTCTTATTTAAAGGAAACATTTCCCATCCAAAATAATTTTAAATATATAGGGCAATTTTTTGGGATGAATCATTTGGATGCTTGAAAATTAAAATTTTTTTTTAATTCCAAAAAGGATAATTTTTCTGGGTATCTATTATGTTGCAAAATATTTTTGGTTTTGATAACTTTGCTTGGGAGCTTTTTAGGAGAACAAATTTCAAGAACTCCATACAGAAAAATGCCAATTATGGTCTGTTTATGATCAGACTTTCTCTTTTACAGTGCAAGTGAACATGCAACAAATCAAGTCCTCTGTTTCTCTAAATCAATCAAGGGGGCTGTTGCTTTTGAGTTCTTCTTTAATATTATCAACAATGTTCAATGTTTTCTTGCAATTCATCATTGCCAATGATTTCTTCTAACAAAAGTGGACCAAAATAATTCTAAAAAAATCAGTCTTTTTAAAGACTACTATAAATTGAAAATGTTTGGAATAAACAAATGGAACATCTCCACATTTAAAGCTATTACTTGTCCCATTTTGGACTACATAATATAGAACCCTATCATATTAACACTACTATTAAAAAACTGCAAACCTTCAAAACATGGCTTTGCACATTGCCAATGGCAACAAATACAACACAAACACTCAACATCTACATGATAAAAGTAGTTTCAAGCTTCAAGCCACACAACTTAAACAATTGGCACAAATACAACCTTTACATCTTCTTCATACATATTTAAATCTATCCAAAACATGAAGACCACAATTTTTCATAACAACGGTCACATCTTTATTATATTTTTAGATCCAGATATAATGCTTAAGAAATGTTAACAAAGCCTCAAACACATCTGTAGTGGTTAGGAGCATTATGTTCAAGGTTTATTGTTGTAGTCCAAATTCAGAAGGTTAATCCCCAACTTGATTCTATTTGCATTTATTTATTATGTCAAATAAACAAAAAAAACAATACAAAAATTAAAACAATACAATTATAATATTACAGACAACCCATTTTATCATAATCAAAGCAGAAGCTGAACATTATCCAACCAATGTATGTCAGAAAGTAATTCTATGTAATAGGCCCATATTTTGTGGCAAAGCCACATTGCTGTATGAAAGTCAGCATAATATCACCTGATCATGTGATATGATATGATAGGATGTGAAATTTAAAAATGTATAGAAATGAAGCATAAAAATGTTATATTTTATGTTTGAAACAAAACTTTATACTAGTAACTAACATAATAACTATATACAGTTGTAGTTTGTGTGAAAATATGAAATTATATTTTTGACTAGCTAATTAATCATACTACACATCCCAGTACCATCACTTTACAATACAAACTTCAGTGGAGTGCAGTCAGGGCATGTAAGTCATGCGTTGCATAACCAAATTTTTAGGGATTTAATGGGAAATGGTACTGATTTGAAATGAAATTAGAGAAATTTGAGGCTGATCTGAGGCGAAAACCTTTTTTTTAGGAAATGCTACAATTTCAGGACGAAAAAGATAAAAGTTAAAAGAAATTGAAAGGAAAGATCTTTTTTTTTTTTTTTTAGAGATTAACGTATTTCCAGAACAAAAAGTGCATTATCCAAAAGCGATTTGAAGTAATGACCTTTTTTTTTTAGAGATCACCTTGAACAAAAATTGGTCTTGAACAGCATGATATTAGGACTAAAAATTAGAATCTCACATAGAAACTTTTTCTTACTGGTAATATATTGCATGTCTGACTCATTGACAACCCATAAAATACCCAATTTTATGACCCGGTTTTGGCGTGCCGATTGTGCTTATTTCTTCAATTTCTTACACAAAAATAGGTCCTAAACTGTCACTAAAAGATTAGCAACTAAATTACTAACTCCTTTTTTGCAGTTTGTAAACATCTTCTCAATGGTGCTTTGGCTTTAACATTTTTTTAAAGGTATTTTGCAAAATGCATTTTAAACTATTATACTATGATGTACGTATTTTAAACTATTTTAATGATTTCTTGCATGCTACAAAAAAATTTCTTTATTTCCATTAACACATTTTGTATGACCCCACATTTAAATTGGTTTTTTTAAATCAATTAAAAAAACTTTACCAGCTTTTAAATTTTTTTTTGTAATATATAAAAAATACTTTAAACTTTGTGATAACTATGCTGAGAATAACATTAAAGCACTGGTACTTTTTAATGCTCTACTAAAATTATAATTTACATAGTAGCATAGATATACTTTTAAAAGTTTAAAGATATTGAGATAACATTTTTTTTACCGAGCGCTTTTTGACTAATTAACACAGTAGGCTAATTCGTGAACAAAGTTTATTAGGCTAGGTAATAATAATTGACTCTCGTTCACTATTCGCCGAATTTAGTTGATTACCTTTTAAATTTTCGGAAATCCCCAAAGCCTGCGAGGTTAGTAATGGCGAACAATAAACGAAATCCTAATAAATAATGAGACTTTGTTTTGCTAAAGGTATAAAATAATGCAAATGCCAAGTCGATTTAAGAAAGTAAGAAAGCTTCACATACCTCAAGTTTATCTTTAAAAAATCACCTTAGTTATTCTCCCTCAATAATATTTCTTTCAAGCCTTTCTCTGCTGTACAATTCGATTCCATTGCATTCTTTAGGTTTAAGAGTAGATCACCTTTCTTTTTATTGATTTCAGTTTTGCTCATATTTCTTTTTTCTTTTTGGCGGCTTTATGTGCTATTTACATTATTCAATTAAGGCCCGTTTCCACTACGAGCGTGGAAAAGAGCATTCTTTGTTTCTTTTATTTTTTATTGATCTTTGATTGAAGCGAGCGCAAAAAAAATCAATAAAACAAACAAAGAATGCTCTTTTCCACGCTCGTAGTGGAAACGGGCCTATAGAATATACAGAGATCAGTGGCGTACGCAGAAATTTATGAAGGGGAGGGGGTTTTGGAGCCGAAAACACGATTACTCTAAGTGGTCCTGGTAATGGGCAAAAACTTCCAAAATTAGACCTACATTCAAAAATAAAGTGTTTTGGTTTTAAGAACATCTTGCAGTAGCATGAATTTCTTTTTACCAACCGTAAAACTAACTATTGAAAAGGTATGTGCAGGTAATTCAATCATGACAAGAAACTTTCCAAATTAAAAGCAATTCGTGTAAATGATGATAACAATAGGTGGAAAATCAAACAAACAAAAAAATAACTTTACTTAACAAATATTTAAAGTTTTTTTACAAGCTTGTATTCAAACGCCTGTTTTTTTCACTTAATCTGTTAATTACGTCATCTGGGCAAGGCGTGTGGCTCCTATAAATCTTTAGTCATGCAAGCCCATTCATTCGAGTGGTACCAGTTGTATTTTATAAGCACGTTTTTAGTCTGTGTAATGTGGAAAACGATTGTTCACTAGTGCATGTTGTCACTGGAAGAGTTAACAAAATGGTCATCAATGTAAATATGTTCGGAAAAACATCGGAAAAACATCGGAACTGCATTCCTTGATGCTGCCGCATCAGTTGGTCTCTCTGCTGCGTTCAATCAAAAAAATTTTCTGTAACATAATATTAGTTCAGGCACTAGTTCTCCCTAGGATTTTGTTAAATCATTTTCGTAAAATTTTCCCAAAACTTGAATACTTTTAATTTGTTGAGGAGTTGGTCCACTAGTTGGATCAGAGGAAATTAAACACTAAAATTCACCAATAATCGATTTATGGGCTATAAATATTGCTTCGAGAGTGACAATAAAGTTATCAACAAATGGAATAAAAATCCCTACTCTAAAGTGTTCTTCATCTGTTGCAGTAGCAATGTTGCATCGATTGGTCAGTCTTTAAGTAAGGCGTGGTGTTTTCAAAATAAAAGCTTCGGTTTTGGCCGTTTCTTGCGCAAAAATATAGAGCTGGTGAAATTCATATTCGGTTTTTTCTCTAAGACACTCCAATTCATTTGCAATATCATGTGCAATGTTGGCGGCCTCAAAAAGGTTTATCGACTTTTTTTGCTTAACTTTGCACAAAACAACACTACGTATATCCAAAAATGTTTTTTAAAACTAAGAAAGCAATGCAAAATTCACTTTGCCTAATTGTCAGTAGCAACTGCAGATCTCGGAATAAAGTTTCTCTGTCTGGCCATGCTAAAATTTCTGCCAAAGCTTCTACAACGATAAATTGTAAATTTGAAAAAGTACTAACATTCTCGTGTCGATCGACCCATCTGGTGGCACAAATTTGAACAAGTTTTTGAGCTTTTGTTGTTGACGAAATCGTGTTGATGGACTTGCGTAAAATGTTTTGACGTTTTGGAGCATTAAAAAAATTCTGAACTGATGCTGTTGTTCCCATGCAGTTTATTCCCATTCCTATGCTTAACTTTCAATATTTTACAAGTTTGAAAGTTTTCTTCACAGTGGCAGCTGTACATTAGCTAACTTTGACGCAATTTAGGCGAGAGCAAAAATTGATGCGCAAGCAGTAATTAAGTTTAAAAAGCGCTGTAAACAATAGAAGCCAAAAGCATATAATGAAGCCTACTTATTACCATGTATATACGACTGAACACCGATCTTCAAAGGGGGGTTTGACCCCTGAACCCTCCCCCTTGAATACGCCTACGAGGGTGAACAAGACCTTCTTTTATTTTTATATTTATCCTCCTGACTCTCAGGAAAGCAACGGAAGCGCTAATGCATAGGAAAAGCAATGACCCGACCTGATTCCGGAGATGCCAAAATATTGCTGTAAAATTGATATTGATAGATTGTTTACGATATTGATTTGTAGATTAAAAATTTGCATTGTAGTTTATTTTCAAAGCTTAGGCAGCTGTTTTATTTTACTGAGAATCAGTTGAATATTTTTGAAATTTTTAAATAGCCTATTTACTGTTTAGTTATTGCATCCAAATGGGTCGAGTATAATTCTAAGAAAACGAGTATAATTCTAAGAGAGCAAAAGACAAAAAAGTAGAGATTACAACAATTACGACGATTATCCCCTGCTTGGTGGTCTTGGCAAGCAGTTCTAAATTTCAGTCATGTTTCTATTAAATTACAAGCGGACAGCAGTATCTTGGCATCTCCGAAAACAGGTAGGGGTAATTGCCTACCGTATGTATTAGCGCCTCCGTCGCTTTTCTATGATACAGGAGGACAAACATAGAGAAAATTTTTTAAAAAATGTAACGTTTTGAAAGATAATCCTCCTCAAAATAAACTTTTCTATTCTTAAAGACAATTTGTGCAGGCCTAAAAATTGTTCCACAATCTTAGTTTTTTTAAGTCGGGTTTTTCATTTATATCTTTTACAGATGCAATAAAAGTAGCTCGTAGTCAATTCAATCAAATAGCCTAAATGAGTAATAGATTAATTTAGAATTAAATTTAATTTTCAACCATTCGGCTCCACGTCAAAATTTTCACAGAGTTACCCGTATAACAATTTGGCCTTCCTAAGTGCATGTACGAGTAATTCTAAACAGTGATGGCTTTAATACAGAGCAAACAGAGCGGCTGCACCGCCACCCTCCCTTAAAAAACGTTAAACAGTGGCATTCTAAGCAAAATATTGTTTTATTTCTTTATACCAGCACCATGACTGTGACTCCTCCCTGTCTGTACCTTAATTTTTGGACGAAAGTACATATAATGTAGCCTACTCGATTGAAAGTGATGACTTTTTTTTGTAGATCATACTATGTTTGGACAAAAAAACTTGGCACACTAAAAAGTGGCCGCCTCTATTTTTCTTGCACCGGTTCCTCCCTTTTGTAAGGCCATCTCGGATTCTAAAGAACCGTTTCCAATACGAGCGTGGAATGGATTTTTCTTTGTTTGTTTTATTGATGTTTTACTTCTTTCCGCGCTTTAATTAAGCGCAAAGCGAAGCAAAAAATTAATACAAGAAACAAACATTATTTCATTTTATGCTCGTATTGGAAAATAGCCTTCATTCTTGATTTTTCTACGCTGGAACCGCAGGAATGCGTTTTTTTTATTTTGGTGCTTAATACACAATAAAGAAAAAAATTTTAACTGCTTTTTTGATGTATCAACATCGGTATTTTTTATTTTAGTTCCGCCATAAAAAATGTAGTAAAGTAGAAAATTTGTAAATTGTAGAAGAGCAGAATAGAAAAAGGACGAGGCAACAAAACGATAAACGTTATGGTAAGTGATCAAAATAAAAACAAATTTTTAAGAATAAATGGGCATAGTTGCAACACCTTTTAAGAAAAAACAAAAAATAAAAAAATAAAATTTATTTTTTTTTATTTATTTTTATTTATTTCATCTCTATATTTATCCTCCTGACTCGCAGGAGAGCGCAAGCCACCAAGACCACCAAGCAGGGGAAAGTCCTGTTAAGTATTTTTCCCAAGGACGCAGCAGAATGCTGCGAGTAGGTTTCGAACCGAGACCACGTCGATCACAATCTCGGTGCTCTAACCACTCGACCATGCTGCCGGCCAAAAATGAAATATAAAAATGTAGATGCTCTTGTGTCGGCGTAAAAAACGTGCTTAGAGAAATTGCAAGGTTGTAAGAGACCGCAGCAGCTCGAATAGAAAATTTTGCTGAGCCCGAAGCAATCAAGCAAGAAGAAAGAGTAAAAGTAAACCGTTTGTTGAAAAGGTCAAGTGCTGGTTATTTTAATAGACCTAAATCTTGTAATCAAGAAAAATGTTTTTGTTGCGGAAAAGCTGATCATTAAGCAAAGATGTTAACTGTCCAGCGAGAAACCAATGGAGTAAAGTGGAACATTATGCGGGGTGTTGTAAAACTAAACTTGTGCTGAATAAAAAGAAAAAATTTAATTCAAAACGTGAAAGCATAAAACAACTTTGCCATTGGGGGAAGTCCCTAAGCAATGATTCTGGTTTTCCTTTTGCTTTTGATACAAAAGATCAAATTGAAAAACAAAAATATTGTCGGTAGTGTTAAAATTGAAATTTTTATTGATTCGGGAACAATATACAATATTTTAGACCAACAGCTGTGGAAGTTTTTAAAAGAAAATTCAGTTAAATGTAAATGTTATTTCACTGATAAGAAAATTTATGCAGTAAAGAATCGTTAAAGCTAACAGGAGGTTTTAAAGCAAAAGTGTCCTTTAACAATAAAGTGATAATCAATGTTGGTTTCCTTGTTTTGGAAGGAGAAGGTGAACCGATATTAGGTACAGATACAATGACGAAATTGAGATTTTTGAAAATTAAACCTAAATGTAACAATTTAGTTAAATATGGTTCTACGGCTGAAATATTGAATCAGTATAAAAGTTTAATTAAATTTTAAAGGAATTGGTAAACCAAAAGATTTTCAACTGGAACTTTCAATCTACTCATCTGTTGAGCCTATATGTCAAGCTGCACGTCAGGTGCCATATCATCTGCGTGATAAATTGTCTTAGAAATTGAAAGAATAAGAAATCCACATATCTCTATTATTATACTACACACAACATACCTATCTGCATATCTATCTCAGGAATATATAGAACACGATTGCTTACTTCGCTTTTTTCAGTAATCACGCTTGAAAACAGTGGTGCTAGACAATTGTCGCTTGACTGTTTACGATAGCTGCATTAGGGCTTTTAACAAGTTAGTTTAGAAAGCTCTTCGCACTTGTTTGGCAGTTTCGTGTAAGAAATGGCTGTTGCTTTACAGTTAGAAAAGGCTATAGGTACGACTACAGTTTGAGAAAAGACAGAAAAGCATTGTAGTTTGCTCAGAAATATGGTTTGAAGATAATATAACATTTAGTAAGATAGCTACCCAGCTACTGGTACCACAATTAAGTATAAAAGCTTAAATTTGGCTAATTGTTGGACAAGCTAGGTGATAATTTATCAAATACTATACGCAACAGAATTAAAAAATATTTACCAGTAGGCTACTGGTACTGTTCTATGCATTAATTGCTCGTACTGGTAAAGTGCGCATTGACTTGAAATTGAAACAATTTAAGCTGTATCAAAGCAGGCTCCATGATACGCTTACACTTAGTAGTGGCCTACTAAACATCTTCAAATGATTATGAAAATATCAGATATGTTTCTGTGCCTACGGAAACTGTAGCAGTGAGAATTAGATAACTTAAATTTTTTTGTCCGCTTGAATGTTACGTCATAAATTTATCTCTAAGAACCAGTGGCGTGCGGTGACCTCTGAGACTAGTCATGCAATTGGCATGCCAAAACCGGGTCATAAAATTGGATATATTCAAGACCAATTTTCGTCCTAGATTCAAGATGATTTTGGAAAAAAAGGTTATCACTTCAAAAAGTCATTCCCTGGTAATGCAGTGTTCGTCCTAGAAATCCAGTGATCTCTAAAAAAATCATCGCTTGAAATCGTTCCCGGTAATGCACTTTTTGCCGTCAAAATGCAGTGATCTCTAAGAAATAAAAAGGTTATTACTTCAAAATAATGCCTGGTAATGCACTTTTTCTCCTGAAAATACTGGGATCTCTAAAAAAAAAGGTCATAGCTGGAACTTGTTCCGGGTAATGCACTTTTCTTCTTCAAAATGCAGTGATCTTTAAAATAAAGGTCATCACTTCAAACCACTCTCCGATTTCTTACTTTTCGTCCTAAATTCAGGGTATTCTCTAAACTAACACAAAAAAATGGGTCTTCATCACGGATCGGCCTCAGATTTTATACCAAACAAGTATTATATCTTATCGAATTCAACGATATCTAACCTCATCGCGCAAAAGTTCGTCATGCAATTCCTAAAGATTTGATCATGCAACGCATGACTTGCATGCCCTGACCGCACGCCACTGCTAAGAACTGTACAGTGAAGATTTAGCTGACTCAATCTTTTTTATTGCCTTAATATTTGGTCATAAACGTTCTGTGAATTACCTTGTATGTTAAAATTTCTTGGGAGTTTGTTTCGCGCACATAGGCTTCTAAAATTTTCTTCTAACCATCTAATGAGATAAAGGTTTAGTTGTTGACAGTATAAAGTTTAGTTAAGTACAAAGTTAAGCAATTTATAGTTTAGTATAAAGTTATGCAAATTACATTAGTTACGATTTTAACTTTTTTCAATGTTTAGATAACGCCAGAATTGATTTTAATTTTTTTTTATTTTATTAACTGTATTCTTAATCACTCCTTGCTTTGGTTAATATACCGTAAAATCTCTATTTGAACGTCACCTCTAATAGAACGCCACTATAAAGGAAGGGTTGAAAAATAGAGCGCCACCCTCTAATTGAACACCACCTCTAATAGACCGCCACTTTGACATTCATTATGCTTATTAGCAGAGGTGGGCATTTTTCCATAAATTAGTGAAGCGCAACTAGTCTTTGAAATTAGCAAAGCGCAACGTGTCTTTGAAATTAGTGAAGCGCAGCGCACTAAAGTGCAAGATGTCTTTGATATTAAAAGAAGCGCAATGCGTCTTTGAAATTAGTGAAGCGCAACGAGTCTCTGAAATTAGTGAAGCGCAGCGCAACTTGCGCAATGCGCTTTTATAAATCATGTAAAGCGCAACGCAACTTGCGCAATGTTTTTTTAAACCAGGGTTTTTTTTTTGAGACCGTGCCCCTTTTTTGTCCTGCAAACAAAAATCGTGCCCCCTTCTATCATACCAACAAATTCCGTCCCAAAAATCGTGATGTTCATCAAAAAAAAGTTTTTACTTAGATTTAGTGTCCTATTTCTCAATTTTCTTCCAAAAATCGTAGTGTTCTCCAAAAAAAGCCGCCAGATTCGGTTAAAATTTAGTTTGTACCTAGTTATTCGTGCCCCCCTGTAAACCTTTCACTCCACCCCCAGGGCGGCGTACTCTTAAATTTAAGAATCTAGGAGTTAAAATATAATTTGCAGCCAGTTGCTCATGCCCCCTACGAACTTTTCACGCCCCCAGTTTAAGTTTTAGGTTTTAAATTATTTTAAGCGCAGTGCAAAAAAATATTTATAAATCTTGTTTTACCAACTTTTACAAATCATATTAAGCAGAGCGCAATGTCTTTTTTAAATTATGTTATTAATTGAATTAAATATTAAAATAAATTATGTTATGCGTAATGCGCTGTATGTTTAATGTATTTAAAAAGACTATATTAATTTTTTTTTATCTCTATATTTATTCTCCTGACTCGCAGGAAACGACGGAGGCGCTAATACATAGGGTAGGCAATTACCCCGGCCTGCTTTCGGAGATGCCAAGGTATTGCTGTCCGCTTGTAATTTAACAGAGATGTGACTGAAATTTAGCACTGCTTGTAACTTTCCCAAGTACACAACAGAATGGCGCGAGTGGGTTTTGAACCGAGACCGTGCAGCGCATCAAGATTTTCAAATCGCATGAGACGCAATATTCTGTCAAAATCATAAGCGCAGTTCAACCAGAGCTCTAAATTTCAGTTATGGCACATATAAAAATTTTTTTTAGGTTTCAACTAAACTTTCAACCCAACTTTGTCTTTTAAAACAAAAAGACATTTGTATTTACGAATTCCAATCAAAAACCAAAAAAAACTTTCATTGAATTTGCTTTTTATTTCAAACATTCGTGAGCTACTGTTTTCATCAATTGCATCAAATTTTTATACCGCTACTTTTGAAATAATCATTAGATTACAAAGCAAAGTCAATAAAAAAGCATTTTTTCGATTTTGATTGTTTGCAATAGTTGAACGACTTTTCCTTTTTTATTCATTCGATTTACACAAAATAAATAAAATAAATTAATAAAATAAATAAATAATAAATAAATTCAACAACACAAAACGGAATAAATAAACTCAACAACATAAATAAATTAATTAATTATTTTAATGGAAGCACGCAGTTTTCGTTTTCTCGAATAAATACCAATCGTTCAAAGTTCTCTGACGATAACGTCGCTCTCTTTGGTTTCATCACGTCGGATCCAACAGAGAAGACACGTTCTATTGCCGCAGAGCTTGGAATGCCAGTGTTGTATTTTAAAAAAACTTCAATCCAAGCTCTTCGTTGGAACACAGGAAAAGATTCCAACTGGAATTGTGTCTTCCATGTTGGCTTTGTTGCCATCCAATCTTCTATAGTTTTATTGACCAAAGAAAATATTTGGCCACCTTCCGTTGGTGTTGTTCTTAAGTCCTGTAAAACAAGAAAAGTTACATAAAATCCAACTGTCGACCTTTTTTACACTCATTGGAGCAGTTTTTGAGAACGTAAAGTATGATAAGCCCCAATGTGACGTAATTTGAAACTCAAGCTGAAAACTTATTGACGGAGCAAAACATACAACCACACTTTTTACTCCAGACCCAGTTGAATATGGCACAACTTTCACTTAAATCAAACAATCAAACACTATCAACAAAAAAACACCCGAAAATTCTTACAATTTCCAAAAAAACTCTCGACCCAAAAGCAAAATTTTTCCAACAAATAGTCAACATCACTAAAACAAAACAAACTCGTATAACAATTAAACGTTAAAGAATTATGTCAGAAAACGCTAGCAAAATTTAATAAGCAAATCTTTTATTAATGGATTAGCGTACTTCACCAAAAAAAGAAAACATTCAAACTAAAAAAGATTTCTGTAAAATTAAAATCGATGTGATCAAAAGCAATCAACTCTAAATAAATTAGTCAAGTCGAAATATTTTTTTTACAGTGAAAAAAATTAGGGTGAGTTTTCTGCGATGTGGAATGCAAACATAATTTTTTGTGTAATGATTTGCCTTTCTTTTTATGTATAAAGTTTCTTGCCTAAATTCTTCACAAAAGTGAGTGAATTTAAAAAATCATTTGATAAATTGCAAAGATCGAAGCTTTGTAAACACTAATAAAACCAGCTTTTAGCAGATTTTCGGGTAAAAATTTTCTTTTTCTGTAAACAGTAATAATCTTGCCAAGTAGATTTCAGCTGTCACCATTCCTACTTCGAATTTTACGGATTATGACATTCGACAAACAGCCGAAGTCATTAATTTTCTCAAACCGCTCTCTCGTTTTCAGCCAATTTACAAAAATTGACTACCTTTGGTACTGGTTGCTTTTTCAATCCCAAATAATGTTTAAATGCAACATTTAAGTATCTATATCAAAAGAGTATGAAATTCCTTTCTATAAAAACTTGAATGACAATTCTAGGGCTAGTAATTGTTGAGATATTAATATAAGCAACCAAAGACTGCGGGCACTTTCCTACCCCCAGTCGTACAAAGTTTTCAAAAAGCCCAGTCGGAAAAGGGTTAAGCGCGAAAAGATCAATAAACGAAAGAAAGAATGTTTCATTCCACACTCGTTGTGGAAACGAGTCCTAATGTTATAACAAAATTACCTGTTGTATCACCATCACTTGAAGTAGAAAGAGCTTCCACATCATCGACAACTTTTTCAGCCATGATTTCAATTCATTTTTACAGTATAACACAACCAAATATAAAAACTATACTTTACTAAACACTTTACTGATTTACACCAAATAAAAATTAATATAAAATATAAGTTTATACCTTACTAATGTTGGAACTGTGGTCTACAATGTACCAACTGTTCCAAATTGGGTACATCTTTTAAAACAATATTATTGTTAAAAAGCAAATTAATGTTAATACAACTTCCAATTTAACTCTCATGGTTCACTTTACTTGTTTTCTGCAATCTTTTATGGCACAAATTTTTCTGTTCACAAGTAATGACGGCCTAATGCGACAACTGTCCGCCAGGCTTTGTTTTTACAGCGGTTTAATCAACGGGGAAAAGATATGTATTGAGCTTTGATGATGCATAACTTTTTTAACTTTTATTGTTAATATCTATGAGTACATGACCACTTCGCCAATTTCGAAATATTTTATAAAAAAATTCGCCTAAAAGCTAAGATTTTTACTTTTAATTTTTTATGTAAGCTTTTGAACCGATCATAAACTGATTTCACAGTAATAATACCAAAATTTAGCAAGGTATTTTTATTTAAACTGACGTTTTGTCGGTCAGAAATCAACAGACATTTTCGGAGATAAAGCGCTCATAGTAGCAACTGCTAAAAGCTCGTCAATAGGCGTTAAAAAGGCATTAAATTCGATTTGATGCTTTGTCTAAATAAACCAAAAGTTATGACAAAATTAATACATTTGCCGAGCGTATGTTAATTAAATTATTTCACATTTAATAAACAGAGGTACTCTTTATATAAGCTTCAATAGCTTGCTTAATCACAATGACTTTGTCGACTTGAGTGAGTTGCCGATTTCAACCTCGGCCCGTATATCAAAGTCACATGAGTTCTTATGATGTCACATGAGGTTTAAGTCACTTATGACTCGTGCAATCTGATGACCATCGTCGGGTCTTGAGACAAGGGCGTATACCGAGTTAGAAAACCAATCGCTTTTTGTTTTACCAATTTAGAGAACCAATAGCATTTCTTTGTCAGTTCGCTGACATGCAAAATGAAATGCCTGCAATAAAATTCGCCACGGGTCGTCTGCATTAAAAAACAACCAAAAAATATTGCGCTTTTCCGAAATAAGAGCGCAGCGCAATAAAGCGCAATCGATTTGTTTAATCCTTAATGCGCAGCGCAATAAAGCGCAATTGATTTGTTTATTCCTTAATGCGCAGCGCAATAAAGCGCAACTTAAAATTTTTTTATGATTAGTGCAGCGCACTAAAGCGCAACGCTTTCAAAATAGTATGAAGCGCAACGCAACTTCCGCAATTGCGCAAGTTGCGGAAGTTGCGCTTTGCGCTTTAAGTTGCGCTCTGCCCACCTCTGCTTATTAGTAATTAAAGGTTTCCTACATCACAAAATAATAATTTCCCAATAATAATTTACCGGTATATAATTGATCACGCATCAAACACGTGGCAAACACGCATTGATCATGCGATTGCAGAGATTGAGAACTTGGCACTCAATCAAAACGTAGATTCACTTCTTAAACTTTAAACAAAGCCCGATGAGAACATAAAAAAATTTGGCAGCCATGTCAAGCAGTTCCGAATCTGAAGATGCGACTCCTTTGAAACGAAAGAAGTACGACCTGCACTTTAAGCTGGAAGTTGTTGCGTACGCTGAGAAATACAATAAATCAAAAGCTGCAAAAGTCAAGAACGTTCCTCGTTCATGTGTCAAAGATTGGACGAAACAGAAAGTACAGCTCGAGGCTCAGTTGAAAGCGTCTTCGTCATATTCCATCTCTTCAAGCAAGCGACTCCAAGGTGCCGGACGTCCTTTGAAGGACAAGGATTTCGACGAGAATCTCATCAACTGGGTTCGTCAGCAACGTCAGAAGAAACTCCGTGTCAGCCGCACGATGTCATGACCAGCTAGTCGAAAAATAGAGCGCCACCCTCTAATTCAGTGTTTCTCAAACTGTGTGCCGCGGCACACTACTGTGCCGTGAGAGATTTCTAAGTGTGCCGTGAAACATTTTAAAATACAGTATTAATCCATGCTCCGCAACAGCAACATAAACACACTCTATAACAGAGGAAAAATATGTTTTTTATGGGCTTCGACGAAAAAACTTAAAAATTTTAAATGCAATTTCCATTACTTAAAGTTTTCTAGTTGTCTTCGTTTTGGTACACCGTGAAGACCTTTTCTTTGGTCCTGATCTTAATTTCAACGTAAAATTTAAAAGAATAACCTGGATCAGACAAATAATTCAAGTGAAGACTTTTTTTATTGCCTTCAATTTCTTTTGTAACCAGATTGCGGCCAGTGGAAAAATTTCAAGCTAAAATTTCACCGATTCAGCCCTCATAGCCGCGCAAGTTTGACATGTCTGTCGTACATGATATGCGGAACCTAAATACTTTATATGAAAACAAACAGCACAAAATCTAGTAAAGAATAATAAAAGAAAGCTTTCGCTTTATTTATAAAAAGTTGCATAAAAACTTGAGGCCTTTATGTAATACACCATAATGCATCAGGTAAAGGAAAATGTGGAAAACTCAGTGCAAACCAAAAAAGATCTGCATTCTGGTCCGAGTGTGCCGCAAAGTTTGAAAAGGTAACAAAGTGTGCCGCGGATGCAAAAAGTTTGAGAACCACTGCTCTAATTGAACAGCACCTCTAATAGAACGCCACTATAGGGGAAGGGTTGAAAAATAGAGCGCCATGGCGCTCAAATAGAAATTTTACGGTAATTGATTAAATTAGAAGTCATGATTCTTGTTCGGATAGAATCAAGCTACTTGAATAAAGTCAAAGTCAACCTAACAGAAACTTTAGGCTCAGTAACAATCAACTGAATGACTGCATCCACTCAGTCATTGAAAATTTTAACTGTTACCCTTTGTGCACATTAATAGTTATTCAATAGTTAATCAACAGTGACAGTCGCCAGTGTTTTAGTGGTGATTCAGTAGTGATAAATGTTAGACAATTTATCACTGGTGGTAAATTATCTTGTTAAGAGATTTATTCAAAATAACTAATTGGCTAATTCAAAATATTCAAAATAACTAATAATGGCTGGTACTACCAGTTTAATAGAGGCAACTTTTATATGTCCATACTGCAGCTTTTCCAAGCTGAGAAGAAGATACGATGCTTGAGCCTTCTTCAGCAAAGTTCACTGCACAAACTGGCTTATTTAAACACCAAGCAGTCAATTTTCACAAAGGATTGTGGTGACAGCACAGAAGACCTTATTTGGTTGAAGACTGGGTTATGCAAGTCCAACTCAGTGAAATCAGTGTTGATAATGCAGCTGTCACGTACTATGTTGCGGGTTACATAGGAAGATGTATATCTCGAAAAAGAAAGTGTACTGCATGTAAAGACTTACTGATTGATCGAGAAAACATCCCTTCTTAAGGTGATGTTTTCGAAGTAAAAGACTTGCTACTAGCTATGGCAGACCGTGGCTTGCTGCTGCGGCTGCTTTGCTGATGTAAGACGTAATGCTATTTATAATGATTAGCATGTAGGAGATAAAGTGTTGTTAAAACAAAGCGAAAGTAACAAAATGTCGACTGTTTATCGTAAAAATCTGCATGTTTGTCATAATTGAACGAAAGGAAAATGGTATAATAGTTTAAAATGATGATGTGTGTCTCAAGTAAAACATAACAGATGTAAAACAAATTAATCCTAGTACAAATGTATGTGATTATTCTCGAAATGACGGTGGGAAGATGCATGATTCTGATTCCACACTTGATCATGTAAATAGTGATTGTGAAAATAACGTGCAAAATTTTTTTTTTTATTTTTTTTATTTTTTTATTTTTTTTTTTATTTTATCTCTATATTTATCCTCCTGACTCGCAGGAAAGCGACGGAGGCGCTAATACATAGGGTAGGCAATTACCCCGACCTGCTTCCGGAGATGCCAAGATATTGCTGTCCGCTTGAAATTTAATAAAGATATTACTGTAATTTAAAACTGCTTGTCAGGACCACCAAACAGGGGAATGTGCCGTAAAGTGTCTTTCCCAAGGACACCACAGAATGGCGTGAGTGGATTTTGAACCGAGACCGTGTTGGTCACGAGCCCGGCGCTTTAACCACTCGATCACGTGCAAAATGATGTTAATGCGAAATGTTTACGCCCTCAAGAAATTCTTAAACAGCCGAAACGTTTTGATAGTTGAATAATGTTTTTAAGCAAGAAAGGAGGGAATGTAGTGCTTGTGAATAACTATACCGTAAAAATAAGATTATAGTTGGCAACACATATATGGTTATGGAATTGTTTTTAGTTTTGGAAAAATACACATTTATAAAATACTGCTTGCACAGTTTGTTAGACTACGTAGAGTTTAGATAGCCAGCAGATATTACAGGCACCATAACAGAGTTTGGTTCATAGAATATGATCAAGCCTCAAGTTTAGTGGAAGCTTGATCATATTCTAGCAGCCGAACAGGCAAACAAACCCACCGAAAGAAATCCTCTTCTGGATCGTAAGATCATTTTAAAGAACAAATGCCTCAGAACAACACACATACAAAACTAATTATTTAAACAATATTTTCATTACTTTTAAAGATAATTAATGCGATTACAGACACGATGATTAAAGTCAAAACACATTTCTTGCAAAATTATTTCAATGTATAATGGTAAGGCAGTTGAATCGTCGAAGCACTCTTTTTGTTCGAACGTGAAGTTGATTTTCTGAAACATAGGGAAAGGTGGGGCTAGTTCGGACAAAATTTGGTTTTTTAAATCTGGCGGGGGTTTGAAATGTGATAAAAAAAAAACTAGTTGTACCATATTGTAGCCAGATCTTTAAGTTAAAAAGGGGAGCAAATTCAAAAAGGTTTTTTTCCAGTTTTTGAGAAATTGCTATAAAATGGGACCCTACCCAAATGTCGGAAATTGCCCCAATATCGGGGTTGATTTGGACAAACCCTGGGGTAATTTCGGATATTGATTTTAAATGAGGAACGGTTTCATTCCAGTCAAAATGGTTTTTATGATAAAATTTATTTAAATATTTACAATAACGAATGAAACAAAGTGGCTTTACTCAAACTACGTTAAGAAATTTACAGATTTGATCTCTCCCACCCATGAAACTTAATGGGGTTAGATTCTTGCGAGAAAATTATTAGAGAGTATGTAGCCTATCCAAGACCAATAATAACCTATCTCTGTTATTATACAGTAGATTGCAAGAACACAAACAGTTTCACTTTATATGTTTCTTAACGGATTTGTCAGATATGAGAAATTTTGTCTGGAGAATTCTCACGTTGCTCTTCGTTTCTTGCGAGTGGTCTGCCTGTAACGGCAGAACACAAGAAATCTTAATCTGAAAAAATACTTCTATCTAAAGGAAATATGCCGCTTGATAAAAAGCCGCTTTTAATATTAATAGGAGTAACAGCTCTATCCCAGACTGTCGAACATATTAAAGGTAAATCATAAATTGAAATTGTCTTTCCTGGATTCGAGATTATCCAATCATTTATGCCTTGGCTGACAAACGTTTTAAATGGTCCAAAGAACGTTAAATCAAGCGGCTGCAGTTTGTTAGAAGTGTGCTGTGGTATTGTAAGGAGGACAATGCCATTTTCCTTTGCAAAAGTAATCGCCTCGATACTTATGTGTGATTGGTGATTATCCAAACTCAAAAGAACTTTTCTATCATTGGAACAACGAGTAAAGTTTACGAAAAATTGTAGCACTTTTACAAAATTATCTGAAGTCCTATCCACCCAGATTTATGCGCTAATGCCATTGGACCTGATAGAAGATTTGCAAGTATTTTGGAGGGATTTTCTCGGACACGAGGAAAGACCCACATCGGAGGCAAAGATAATCCGCTTGCTCCTATAATGCCAACTTGTGTGATCATTTCTATCTCTCGGGAGTTAACTTGTCCAACTTGATGAGCACCTTTTTCCGCAACTACTTTTTGCATTTTTGCCACTGTGGTTATACTCCAGTCCAAAAATATTGTTTAAATTTAAATTAACCTACCTTTTCATTAAGTTAAATCATAAAGCACATAGGCTATTAGTTTTGTTCATTACCTCATCCAAATTGAATATTTTAGAAGCATTAAAGCCATAGCGTCGGTAAACATTTGCCACTTTTTAAAAAAAAGTATTTACAGTAAAGCGATTAAAACTGGACATTCTTGCAAGGCTTTTAGATTCTGGTGTGCGTAAACTTATGTTTTTATTACGTTTTAAGAAAGAATGTAACCAATCATAGCCGGCCATTTTATTTTGGGTCCATGATGCGAGCATTGAAATTTTATTTTTGAGAGCGTGTTAATAAGCTAATCGTCTCACTGCAGCAGATGTTAATCCATAAAAAATTTTAGAGCAAGTGAGTATATAGAAACACAGCGATAGCTCCATTTTGTCATCGAATATTTGCCGATTTCTTTGTCCTCTTTTAAAATCGCAGGAATCTTTTTCGGCCCGGTATCTTCTGACATAATCGCTTAGCGTAGACTTTTTGATATTGTGATGAGCTCTGTATCTAGAATATTTTCAAATTCACTCTCTTCTCTGATAGATGTTTCTTTTTCAACAACTAATTTTACTACAGCTTCAACTGTACTTGCATTAAAATTAGCATTAATATCCTTTATATTTTTATAAGTTCTAACCATTTTTGGATCTACGGAAAACACTATTAACTTGAAATTTACTTGGGGCTATTTTGGGCATAAAAATATTTTTGTCCGAAATAGTCCCAACAACCACGTGCAAAAGAAAATGACGGTCAATGGAAGCAAGGTTAAATTTTAGTAAATTTCTTTTGCCTAGTCTGTTGTAGTAGCTCTCCTCTATATTTCCAACTATTTAACAAAACTTAAACTGCAACAATAAAAGCGATAAACCTTACGTTCTAATGAAAGACATTTTAACTATTTGTCCAAAAATTGAAAAATCAAAAATTACTCTGTCTTGCAGTTGCGTTCCACGTTCTAACAAAATTGCAACTCATTGATGAATGTTCAAAGGTAACAGTATGGCACGTGGTTGTGAGAAAATCAAACCGGAAGTGCCTTGTCCGAGGTAACCCCGTGTCCGAAATAACCCCAATTTCCCCTAAAGGAAGAAAACCAGCAACGAGTTTCATGATGAAGTAAATAGTTCAGATGTCAAATAGTTCTTCAAAAAAAGAAAATTCTTGCTTTTTTAATAAAAGTACTCCATAATTTACACTTTTTTATGTTGTCAGGCAATTGGTTTCAAGTTTTCGGTCCAATGTATTTTATAGATAGCTTAGACACTTATGTTTACATGATATAGGTATAATTTGGGAGTTACTTCTGGTAATCACATTGGGTGTTTTTGTTTGAAATATATTGCTGAATGCTGTAGATAATTATTTAATGAAAAACTTATACATAACGATAGCAATGTTTAATTTATATATTGTAGTTGTTATACGTTGTACATTATGTTGGTTGATGTTGTTTTCTTTGAATTCTATATTCTGTAAATATTGAAATGAATATTATTTTCATAAACTTATCGCAGATTTTCTGAAGCTTAATAAATAAAACATTATGACCAAAACACCAAGTTGTTATGCAGTATCTTATATAACTTAGAATTAAGGAGTTAAAAGTCTTAAAAGTGCTTCTTTGTTTAGAAATAGTTTTACTCTCATCATAGAGTACAAGGATGATTTTAGTTTGCTATATAGGATTTCCATGTAATCCTTTCATGTTAAATGTTCATAAAAGAGCTTGATTGATGAAACTCTTCCAATTAGTTTTCTTCTATTTTTAAAATTTTCTGAGGTAATCCCTATTTTTAAAAAAGGAACTGTAACAAATGTATCAAACTACCGATATTTCTCTGCTTGCACAGTTTGAAAATTTTTTCGAAAAAAATATTTACAATATAATTGTAAATTTTAGTAAAAAATATAATTTACTGAGTGATCATTAATTTGGTTTTCAACAAAATTTTTCTACCATTCATGCTGTAACTTACAGTATATATATGATAATTTAATCAAAAATGTTGGTAAAGGTCATAACAGCTGTTGTATTTTTTTAGATTTATCTAAAGCTTTTGACACAGTTGATCAGCACATTTTGCTTTGCAAACAAAAAATTATTTTGGAATACGAGGAAAATCTCTTAATCTGATTAAAAGTTATTGACTTATAGAAAGCAATATACAAAAATTTCAAACAATTTCTGTGATGAACTAGAAACTAATTGTGAGGTACCACAAGAATCCTTTCTAGGTCCATTATTATTTCTTTTATATACAGGGTGATCCGAAAGTAACTCCCTATTTTAAAATAACTATAATTTATTCAAATGCTGTAATATGTTTCTCGATTTTTGTGTGTATGTTACTTAATGTGTGGCAATTAAATCTATGCTCTTGTTTTCTTTTCTCGTGAAAATCCATGTGTTACTAGTGAAAAAATGCAGAATCGACCCAAGATAACAGTATGGTGTAGAATGACTTTTGACAGGATTGTGGGTCCCTTCATCCTTCATGATACCATGAACATCGAAAGGTACCTCACTATGCTGAGAGATAAAGTTTGGCCAATTATCAGTGCTTGGGACAATATTGAAGATTTAATTTTCATGCAAGATAGAGCTCCTCCACACTTTGCTATTGTTGTTCGTGAATGGCTGAATGCCCAATTTTCTGGAAAATGGATGGGTGGTCGTGGTTCGCACAAATGGACAGCCAGAAGCTGGTGGCGAATGATGGTGCCCATATTGAATTTTAAATAAAAGTCCATGCAATATACTTTCTTCTCATATTTATTAATTGGAGAGATTACACTTCAAAAATAAATTATAGTTATTTTAAAATAGGGTGTTACTTTCGGATCACCCTGTATAAACAATTTATCACTTGCTTCTCAAATGAATACAACCTTGTACGCTAATAATAAGTATTTGATGATGTCTGACTTAAATTTAACGTCATTGCAAAATCGAATTAATATCGAATAAAAAATATTAATTTTTGGTTGAGAAAAAATAAATTATCTTTAAACTTTTTTATTGCTACGCAAACAACCTTTCAGAACAATCAAATGTACTTTTAAAATTAAAATTAATCATGCTAACAAGATCCCCAGTAGTCAAATACTTGGGACTTTTCCTCGATCAAAATCTAAACTGGATACCACACCTTAAAAGTTTATCTTTCCACCTAGCTCATTACACAGGATTATTTTATAAGTTAAGATTATATACCAATATGGACACTATGAAATTACTCTATCGTAGCCTAATAAATAGTAAATTAAAATACGGAATAATTGTTTGGGGTGCAACATTTAAAACATATTTATCTGAAGTGAATGTAAAAATTAATCGTATAATTAGAGCTTTAAGCTCAAGTAACTTGTACACTCCCATATTCAAGCCATTATAAAAAACTAAACTTACTAAAACTAGAAGATTTTTATAACGTATGTAGAACTGGGAAAATTCATGTATTTATATTAAAATAAAAAAACACCAAAAACTTTTAATAATTAATTTTTTTGAAAAAATTACAGAAATTCACTCTCACCATAGGCTACAAGACAAATATCTGACTCCATGTTTTTTTACAGAGAATGTCAAAAACAAGTAACCAAAACTCAATTTCGTACAAAGATTGGGATTTGATCAAATTGGAGTAACAAGATTTGGAGTTACAAGAATTGTTCAAAATTAAAACCGGAGTTGAAACCCTTACATTGGAAAGCATTTAAAAAACAATTAAAAAAAGTTTATTGATTAATATTAAGTTTTCAAATTTATATTATTTCGCAATATTTTAGCACATGTTATGTAATGAATAGATTACTTTGTTTTCTGAATCATATTAAATATAAACAGTCTTTGCAATACCTACAATGTAAGCCCAGTTATGTACTTTTACATAAATAAAAATATAAATGCTCTGGCCTAATTTTATCTTAATATGCATGATCAAGTGAAATTGAAATTTTTTCGTAGTTGCTTTTATAAACTTTTGTTTTGTTAAAAATTTCCTCTTTTTTTTCTAATAGTCGCACTAACACAATTGTTATTGATAATTGTAATTTAATCGGGAAGCATCTTGACTTGTAAACCTTAGGGTTGTTCGATGCTTTCTTGCCTTTTCTTTTTGCATGATATTTCTTTGTTATTGTTTTATATGATATTGGGCAAAATAAATTTTGTGTATCAGCGTCTGTCTCTAATTGCCAAAATTGATTTTTTTGATGTTCTATTTGAGATAGATGAGCTAGATGAACTAGATGTTTTTTAGTTGTTTGTTTCCTTTAGAATGATAGGAGATCAGTAATGATTTTGCATTTAGATTTTGTTTAATTTGTACTAGATGTACTATACAAAAAATTTGTCTTAATTTTTTGTATGTTTACATGATGTGTTTCTTTCCACAAAAAATGTTCATAAACAATAACGCCTTAGAAAATTTATTGATGACATTTTTTTTTGTTGCATCTTCTAAAAGTTAAAAAAAAGTTATTTAGGGGTGTTTTTGAGTTAATTGTCCTAAATAACATGATTTAGTCTTGTCAGAATTTATTGTCCGAATTCAGAACGTTTATTGGCAATTAGCCAGTTATCAATGTTGAGGAGTTGGTTGCTGTTCTTTTTAAACAAACATTTAGTATTTTTGTCAGATGGTAAGATAATGGTATCATCTGCAAAGGACAGGCAAGAACTCTTATTTAAGGAAGAAAATTGTTTACATATATAATAAAGAGAAGTAGGCCAAGTACAGAGCCTTGAAAAACACCAGAAATTAATTTGTTTACAGTAGTTAACAATATATCACAACACTCTGTCTGTTGAGGTCTTCCAACAAGGTAAGTTTTAAACCATTTTTAAACATTGCTTTGAACACTGTTGTTACGAGTTTCACTAGTAGGCCTATCTGCAGTTAGCTCTTTCATTTACACGGACTTATACAAAGTTACACAAACGAATGTTATGCAACGAATAAAAGTTTATCACGCAATTAACCACTCTCATCAAACCATAGAGAAGAAGGCAGTAGAGCTATGCGCTATGACGTCACATATTATATCAACCCCCTTTTAAGAAGCTTTTTAGCAAAAAAGTTGTCTAAGAAAAAACTGTAGTGCATTGTCAAGGCCGATTGATAAACATGCACAAAACTATGTACAATACGACAAAAGCATAATGAGTTTTACGCTAATTCCGACAAAATCCGTTAAATGATACGGAAAGCGTTTTTATCTTACACTTCGCCGCGAGATTGGAGGTGATGAATAAACCTCATCTTTAAAATGTACGTGACGTTCGTCTGATGTCGTCATTTCTTCTTTGGGATCTCTCCTGCAACGGGGTAGGGGCGAATAAAACGTCTTTTGCGCCAATAGACAATTTTATGTGATAGTCGCGGTTTTTCCGGACGCCGATAATGAGTCCCAATCGCAACCATTTTTTAGTGATATGGTCTTGAATTCGAACATGTTGTCCGATTTTTAGTGGGTTGAGGTGTTTCGCTCGTTTATTGTATTCAGTTTCTTCAGCCACTTGTGCATTTGATAAAGCTGCGTCCCATTTGTCAAACTTATTTTGCCAATTTTGTTTAAAATATTACGGTTTTTTTGGACAATTGAACGCAGCGGGATGCCGTATAAAATTTGGGCTGGTAATAACCCATTTGATGATGCCGTTGCTGAAGCAACTTTTTACTATCATACCACAAAATTTTGGGGGCCTCATTTCCAATTTCCAAAATTTTTGATTTGAGACCCCCTACTTATTGCACCGCGCTTTACAAGACTTTTTTGGTCTTTACTAATTTTTTTTTGGCTAAAGGTTTTCTGTAATACCCTAAAATTTGCATTTATTAAAAATACTTTTTCGAATAAAAAAGTGCTCTTTTTTAAATTTTGCCCCTCCAAAAACATTTCGGCGCCCCTGATAGCAGCTCTGCATTTTGTGAAATATACAGTATATTGTTTACTTCGGAGCCAAATCATTAGTTGCTGCAATTGTCTTAGCATTAATCTTAGCAATTCTACTGCTAATGGGACATTAGATGCAGTGACGTGCCATAAAGCCCGTGGTTGGTGAGGTACTAAGTTTTTTAAACAATGTTAACAATGTTAATACTGATTTTATTAATTGCCGAGACCACCAAGCAGGAGAAAGTGCCGTAAAGTATCTTATTTTATTTTATTTGTTTATTTTTAGATCGCGTGAAGTAAAAGATTTTTCTTTTCAAAGCTTTTCATTTGACACTTTTCAGCGAAAATTGTCAGAATAAAGCAGAAATGAAACCGAACTGGATTATAAAGAGGAAAGCAGAGTTCTCATTGGCTGAAAGAAGTTAGCCAATGAAAGAAAAGATTAAGAAATTTTCAAAGAGTAGACGAATTCTTTTTGCTTACACAGAAGGTATATAAGAGATTTAATGAAAGTCGCTTTAAGAGCAGAAAGGTGAAAAGAAGAGCAACCTCGAGCAAGAATAGAAAATTAGTCGTTGTTGTAGTCAAGAGCGCATTGGGCGTTGTCAAGAAGATGTTGACCAATGGCGGATTCATGAAATTGTTGTGGGCGTATGTTGGCCTTGCAAGAACGGGAAAGGCTTTGGCGGTTGTGCGAGGCAGGAGGATTGGCGATGGATCTAGGAACGTGTTTCAAGATTGGCGAACACGTCTCATTGGCTAACTTCTTTCAGCAAATGAGAACTCTGCTTTCCTCTTTATAATCCAGTTTGATTTCATTTCTGCTTTATTCTGACGATTCCTGCTGAAAAGTGTCAGATTAAAAGCATTGGAAAGAAAAATCATTTACTTTACGCGATCTTCAAATTCTGTACCACCAAAACGTCTATTTTTTATTTTTATCTCTATATGTATCCTCCTGACTCGCAGGAAAGCGACGGAGGCGCTAATACATAGGGTAAGCAATTACCTCAGCCTGCTTCCGGAAGTGCCAAGATATTGCTGTCTGCTTGTAATTTAATAGAGATATGACTTCAATTTAGAACTGCTTGCCAAGTCCACCCAGCAGGAGAAAGTGTCGTTAAGTGTCTTTCCCAATGACGCAACGGAATGGCACGAGTGGGTTTTGAACCGACATCGTATTGATCACCAGCCCGGCGCTTTAACCACTCGACCACGCTGCCGACCAGTTGACCACGGCGCCGACCAAAGTAAAAACAAAGTAAAAACAACGTCGTAGTATACAAAATCAAAATCGTGTAGAGAGGACTGAAAAGAACATTTTTGATATGGAAGACGAGACTTCAATTCTTATGCACGCTTTTTGGAGACAAATAATATTTTTAAAGTTGGCAAAATATATGCATTATTAAAAATGTGCATTTTAAAACTGACCCCTAAATTTTTTAAACTCTTTTCAAGAGAGGCCTTTCTTTTGTAAAGAATTACTGGTTTAAATTAACTCGAAACTTGATCATTTCAATGCAATTTTAATTATTTCAAATAATATGTATGCACTTTTGCATTGGAGATAGCAGAAATGACTATATACAGTGATGGCTTTATAAGATTCGAACGGAGCGGGCGCACCACCCCTCCTAAAATATATTAGAAAATGGTACCACCTACTCAAGATATGGCTCTATTTCTTCATAGTAGCGTGCTTGCACCAGGCATGTCGAAAATAGGGTTGTCATACCGTCCCAAATGTTCGACAAAATTTTTCAATATCCGGAATTTTTAGTTGATTCTAAGTGAACAACTTTTTTTTGGTCTTCATCCTAAAATCTCAGACAATTTTTTTCTCCGCCCTCCAAAAAATTTTTTTACTGCGTCACCTATGTCTGTCCGGAATTTCGCCTATTCAGATATGGCAACTCTAATCTAAAACAAAGACTTACTTTTTTTTTAGAGATAACTTTGTTGTGGTACACTAAAAAGTGGCCCCTTCAAAAATGATGACTTTTTATTGGAGATTACATTGTCTTGGAACCCTTAATAGCAGCCCCCCTAAGATGAAGACCTTTTTTTTAATAGATCACTTTTTTTAAACCCTAAAAAGTGGCTTCCCCTATAACAATGACCTGTTTTAGAGATTGCTTTGCCTTGGAACACTAAATAGTGGCCATCCTTTTTTTGTAAGGCCATCACTGTCTATACAGTCTTCGATGTCCACTGCCACGGTTACCCTCAGATATAATAAGCATAAGAATACTTTGTAAGACGATGGAAGTCTAAAGATACAGCCAGATATTCTGCATTTTTAAACTGAAAGTTGGAAGGGCTATTTTTGTTTACATTGGCAATTGCTTCATTAGTTTCAATTATTATCCCATTGGAAGTAAAAAATTTTGGAATCAGTTTTTACAAGTTAAATTAAGTTAAGGGATAGTTTATGAATTAGAGTTAGTTAGAAATATATATTATAAATATAAAATTGCTGCCAAAAGTTAAGGTTCAAACATTGAATTATAAATATATCAAAATTAGATTGAAAGCTTAATGTTAAAAAATTTTTTAGCTAAGATACTAAGTGATCTTCTATTGCTAATACTTACAATAATTTTATCGTTTTGCAGTTGCACAATGCGTGTATTTAGACTTACTGAGAAAAAATTGTTTTGTGTTGTTTTGACAAATGCCAAGAGTAAGAAAAAGGTTTTTTCTAGTCTACGATGTCACAATTGCGGTATGCCTCAAATCTTTCTCTTTTCAAGAGATACGTATTTTCATCTAAAGAGAAAAAAGCGTTATATTGGTTCATTTTTGTTTCTTTTTCTTTTTTTATCTAAAGTATCTTGAAGCTGCCTCATTAGCGTATATTAGCGATTTTGTTGACAAGAACTCTTGACGAAATGATTAAAGCGCTGAAAATACGATTAAACGGGTTAAAGAACGAAACTAATTACGCTACTACAACTGCAATATAATTATTACTAATTGTTTTTCAACTAATGGCAAATTGCATTTATTTTGCAAAGACTATGACTTCAGAACTTTATTTTTACTTTATTTAATTTCCACAGGTAAGGCATTGCCTCAATTGCCTCCCCTGTCCCTGATCAGATGTACATTTTGTCACAACACTTTTTTCATGTGTAGTTTCTGACATTTTAACAGTTGTAGGTAAAACAAAACTTTTACTAACCAATATATTGATTTTGAGGATTTGATTTTGATATTATAGGCGCGCAAATTTCTCTAATTTATAGTGAAACAGTTTTCGGCAAACTATTTTTGCTTTCCTACATCTTCTATTGCCTTTCAAAACATAGTATCGGTTTGCAAAATATTTCCCATGCTTCGTACTGATATGCCTCTTTGATTGAAGGTTTCGTGTTTTCGCACTTTCATTACAAATTGCACTAAAACTTTTTTAAACTTCAATATAATACTAACAATTAAATCCATATAATAAAAATGCGTCATGATATTTTCTTTTTCTTTTTTGACTAGTCAACTTTTTTGTCTGCTTTCAATTGTCATTGTTTCCACATGAATCGAAACTTGTCCGCTAATCCAATCAACCTTAATAGATTTAAGTTTTAGTCTAAATTACTCTATGCAATATTGTTGGAGTGACAGAACTAGAAGTTGTTTTTTTTTCAGTATTTACACTGAAACCGAGTGGCGCTAAACATCAAACTATTCCACATGTCAAACGGTGGCGGCAATTGGTTGGTTCAAATATACGTTTTGTTTGAAACCGCCCTTTCGTCCACTAATAAATGTCAAGCAGCCATTTGTAAGCATTTTTTTCAATTTGATTCGCGGTCTTACAATTTCGTTACGCGACCCTATTTGGGATCGCGACCCATACTTTGAGAAGCGGTGAACTATAGTAGGCTATAAAAAAATTTTGACGTTACATTTAGGTATGGGATATGCTAAGATTTGGGAAGTATATATGCGGGATTTTGGCGAGTAAAGTAAAAAGAATAATTTTATTTTTGTTGTCATAGCATAAAATTTTGAAAGCCTCATTTCTCATTTCAATTTTTCTTAATTTTAAGCCTCATTACGTTATTGGTAACAATAGATATTTGCATTTATCATCAAAATTTTGCGAAATAAAATACTTTATTGTTTTCTAAGCTATAAAAAGATTTCAAATTATTCTCAAGTGAATAGATTTTTTAAAAACATAGAATTTTTTTTTGTTCCATCACGAAATGAACTGTCAGAAGTGCCTAAATTTGGAGATGCAGTGTAGAATCTGCTTCTTGAAACCCGTTCCCGCTCTGACTGTTTTTGATTGTGTTTTTGAAAAGTAATAGCAGTTCTTGATTTTCGGATAAATTTTTTTCCAGATTCTTGATTTTTGGATGAATTTTCATTATTTCCAGATTCATTATTGAAGCTAAAATCAAATTGTGTCAAAATCTGCTTTTGATTGTTTTTAACACTAAACAATATGCTGTTCCAGGCTTTTTCCCGATTCACTTTAAACACAAATCTTTTGTATAAACATGATTGCCATACATCTTCACTGGGCAGCTGATATGCAGTTGGTTTGATTGTTTGATTTGATTCCATTGCTGATATTGTGATTCCTTGGTTGTATCTAAAAATATTTATTGAAGTAAAAAACAGTAAAAGGTGCTGAATAATATGAAATCACGAAGACAAAAAATTCTATAAAAGAAAAATCACAAGTACAACTATAACTTGTTGTCACAACTTTACTCGGGAACCCGAGAGGACCGGTTGAACTACGTTACTCGAATACATGAAAGCAAAGCTGGATTTATTTATTTATTTTTTATACCAGCTCAAGAAATAATTTGCCGCGAGACCGTAGTTTTTAATAGGCTACAGTAAGTTCTGGCTAAGTACAATATATCCTTTATAAAAAAATTTTCTCTACCAATAGCAAAAAATCACAGTTTCTAACTTTAAACAATATATCACTCACAAAATTAACAAACTTGATGGACTCCTCGTAAAACCAGACTCTCAAGCTTCAAAAAACTTCAAAGCAATTCACAGCGACAACAACTGCAAATAATCACTAAACAACTTTGTACTGACTAACTTTGAAGATGAATTAATACCCTGATGGTTAATATTAAACTTAATAGTTAGTTTAAACAATTCTATCTTACCTAGAAATAACTTCTAAGGCAACAACCTGACCCTTAAACAACTAAACAACAGTCCAAAAGCCACAGTAACACAAAGCAATTTCTACACTTTAACTCGACTGAATACTGGATTAGCTAGAATGAATAGCTGGAATGAAGCTTGAATGAATGAAAAGCCAACTGCCAGCTATACATGAATCAGCAAAATTGGAAGACAGAAAGCGAATGCGCTAAAACGAACAAGAACTCTTAATTAGTCGTTATGCGGTGCCGGTTTGGCCAGATTCTCCGCTGATAAGATTGACTTTAAGTTTTTTTAGAAACTCGACATCGATCACTACAAAAATGCCATCTTAACAAGAAGTGATCTCTGAAAAAGGAGAAGCATCACCTGACCGACAAAAGTGACTTACGCAAAAACGTCACTTGACAGACAAAAGTAAATTTTTTAATTCTTCAAGTTTTTCTTTTGGAGATATAACGAAATTGATGCAGTCAAACAGAGGAAAATGCCGTGAAGTGTCTATTCAAAGAATACAAAGGGAACTACTCTCACGTAAAATCTCATTCAATGCGTGAGATCGCTTTCAAAAGAATGATGAGAGTAAACGTTAAAAAAAGATTGTGTGAATCCCATTTGCCATGTATTGGGCGCTTCTACTCGACCACGCCAACGAAAAAAAAAATTAGTAGATGACGCCAAAAGTAAAGTTTGTGAGCGAATTCCTTGAAAGAAACACACATGAATAACAGTTTACTCATTTAAATTATTATAAAATCATTTTGAAAAAAAAAATTATGCGTAACTTATATTTTTCATTTTTTTCATTTTATTTCTAAATTTATCCCTCTGACTTGCAAAAAATTGACGGAGGCGCTAATATATAGGACAAGCAATTACCCAGACTCGTTTTCAACGATGCCAAGATATTGCTGTCCATTGAAACTTTTATTTTGATTTTTAATTTTTTTGAGATATGACTGGATTTTAGAACTGCTTGCCAAGACCACCGAACTGGGTAAAGTGCCGCAAAGTGTCTTTCGTAAGGGCGCAACCGAATGGAGCGATTAGGTTTTAAGCCGAGACCATGTAGATTACGATCACGGCACTTACGCCATTCTATCGTGTCCTTGGGAAAGACACTTTGCGGTATTTTCTTTCCCCTTTTTCTTGCTTCCCTCGGTTTAGTGGTCTTGGCAAGCAGCTCTAAATTTTAGTTATGCCTATATTGAAACTTCAAGCAGACAGTAAAATCTTAGCAAGACAATAAAAATGTATAATTACCCCAACCTACTGTTGTGTAATTGTAATTAAAATTGTGCGTGATCAAGCCCGAAGCACGTTCTTGATTTGAGTTTTTGTACTGTGCGTTTTATCTCTCTCGTGGTTACTGCAGAACGCTGTCAGAACGACGCGTGGTTGTTTAGGTGTGTTGCTCTTTAAGTTGTGTTGTTTGTTTCTCTGTTAACGTGCATTTCTGTTTAGATAACTACGTTTCTTAGTTGATTAAAACCTAAATTCGTTGTGTTTTGGGTAATTTCAGAACAATTTAATCAACTAAGATTCATCCAGTATGGACAGATTTATGCAGCCTTCTCGCCTCGATTTAGACGCTAACTGGTCCTCTGCATTGAAAGAATGGTGTCATTGGTTTGTAACGTTCGAAAATTATATTAAAGTATTAGATGCATCACTGGCGGGAGAACGACGGACGAACAAGTTAAAAGCATTGGTAAATTGCGTCTCGCACCGTGTGTTCGAATATATCGCTGATTGTGATTCGTATGATGAAGCAATAACAGTTTTGCGGAACCTTTATAAAAAGGCGCCCAACTAAGTCTTCGCTCGCCATCTTTTGGCCACCGCCAAGCAACAACCAGAAGATGAATTTTATCTCAAGTTACAAAAGCTTGCAAGAGACTGCAATTTTCGTCAAGTTACAAGCGAGCAGTACAGGCAAGAAATGGTTCGTGACGCCCTTATAAATGGTCTTTCTTCCCATGGAATACGTCAGAGACTGTTAGAAAATCGCGACCTTAACCTCGAAAATGCAGTTGAAAAAGCTCGTTCAATGGAACTTGCCCAAAAAAACTCTGAATTCTACTCGCTCAATCAAGAATGTTGATCTAATTTAACAGCTACTGTTGCTGATAAATCTTCGACGCTTTCAACTACGGACAACGTATCAGAAGCTACATTGAGCGTGAGTAAATTGTGTACCTTTTGTGGGCGATCTATCCACGCAAGAAGCATGTGCCCCGCTAAAAATGCAGTATGTTATAAGTGCCAAAGAAGAAGACACTTTGCAAATGTATGCAAATCAAAAGTATTTAAAAATATTAATGCTCGGGTTTCGAGTTCTACCTTGTGTGTTATTCATGAAACCCTTAACTGCTTGACCCAAGCGAGCCTAACCGCAAAAATAGCAGATACTGAAGTGTCAGCATTAATTGACTCCGGTAGCTCGATGAGTTTTATCAACAAAGACACAGCTAAGCGCTTAAACATTGAAATTAATCCGTGGTTTTGATAATGTTTCAATGGCAACTACTTCGTTGACCAAGAATATTTATCGTTGCTGTAATGTCGATATTACTGTTAATGGTGGTAACTATAGTAATGTTAAATTAAGAGTTTTAAAAAACTTGTGTACCGATATCCTACTTGGACAAGACTTTTAGTCACTACATAAACAAGTAATTTATCGATATGAAGAGAAAAGAGATGATTTTGTTATTTCTCGGAGTACGTGTGCATTGGCACCAGCTTTGGCCAAGCACCCTTCGCTATTTCATAATTTGTCGAAAGGTTGTAAACCTATAGCTATAAAATCGAGGCGTTTTAACAGCAATGATCAAATGTTTATCAATAAAGAAATCGATTGCTTGTATTCTGAGGAAATAATTAAACCTAGTATGTCTCTCTGGCGTGCGCAAATCGTTGTCGTTAAAGATGCAAGTAATAATAAGCGTCGTAAGTGCGTTGATTACTCTCAAACTATAAACTTATTTACCGAGCTCGATGCTTATCCTTTACCTAGAATTGAGACTTTAATTAACGATCTTGCAAAGTATCATGTGTTTTCAACGTTTGACCTACATAGTGCATACCATCAAATCCAAATAACTGACAAAGACCGTCCCTTTACCGCCTGTTCCGTTCTTAAAAATCGCGCACACTTTATATTTTCACAGTCTCATGGGAAATCTTTTTGATTGCGCTTTGGTCCGGCTAAAATAGCCGAAGAAATAACGGTTTGATAATCAATTTAAATATTTTACATTTATTTATAAGAAATTGGCAACACTGTCCTCATTGTTATAGTAAATTCTAGACTTTCCGCATGACTTGTTTTCACTATGATGCAATATTGCTTGTTTGTGAATCGCTGGATCTGGCAAGATGATGCAATATTGGGTGATTGTTGTTTTTAACCTGAATTTAAAGAACTTTCGAGATACATGTGACCGAGTGATATAATAAGGCGCGCTCGGAAGCATTATTATTGATTAGATCAAGGCTCTTCAAACTGGGGGTCGCGAGATTTTAAATTTTGGATTTTTAGAGATTACGATGATTTTGGAAGAAAAGTAGGGAAATACAAAATTAATTCCAAGCGAAGACCTTTTTTTTTTTTTTGGAGAACACCTAGATTTTGGGGGGAAAATAGCGGAATCAGAGATCGATTCTAGATGAAGACCTTTTTTTAGGAGTCGCAAAAAAATTTGGCCGTGGAAAAGGGGTCTCGATGAAAAAAGTTTGAAGAACAGTGGATTAGATTATGATACTTACGTTGTGATAAACCGGTATTGGAAATTGTGTTAGCTTTGTGAAATCATAGTTTTTTAAACGCAATTCTCCGGTGATGCTTCGCAAATTCCTCCGAAATCATAAAAATGATGACCTCGTAGAGGAAGTGCAACTTCTGGACGCTAACCCCCAATATGCAAACATTCGTTACAGGGATGATAGAGAAAGCAGCGTTTCTTTTAAGTGACCTGTCTCCATGCCTACAAGGGTTAAACTCGCGTGAAACAAAATCTCGATTTCCTACATTCGACGAAGAGGATCCTCAAACATCACCAGTGCAGCAAGAAAAGGATGATTTACTGCGCACTACTCTGTCAAAATCTACCACGCAAAGGCAAAGTGGTGATGCTCCCCCTCATCAACACGAAGATACGCTGCAACAGGACGATCACAACTCTTTTCTCTCTCTGCCCATTCCGAACCAACTGTGCGCAGATCGACTCGGTCAACTAAGGGTGTTCCACCCATTTGATATGGCGAGCCGATTTCTCATTAAGAGGGAAAGATTGTTGTGTAATTGTAATTGTAATTGTAATTGTGCGTGATTAAGCCCGAAGCACGTTCTTGATTTGAGTTTTTGTACTGTGCGTTTTATCTCTCTCGTGGTTACTGCAGAACGCTGTCAGAACGACGCATGGTTGTTTAGGTGTGTTGCTCTTTAAGTTGTGTTGTTTGTTTCTCTGTTAACGTGCATTTCTGTTTAGATAACTACGTTTCTTAGTTGATTAAAACCTAAATTCGTTGTGTTTTGGGTAATTTCAAAACACCTACTTCTGCAGTTGCCGAGATATTACTGTCCGCTTATAATTTTAATAGAGATATCACTTTGAATTAAAACTGCTTGCCAAGACCGCCAAGCAGGGAAAAGTGCAGTAAAGTGTCTTTTCCAAGGACACAATAGAATGGCGCAAGTAGGTTTTGAACCAAGACCATGTCGATCACTACCTCGGCGCTTTACCACTTGACGATGCTTGTAGGTAAAAAAATAAAAAAATTGTGTTGTTTTTAAAAAAAGTATTACATTTTTTTGTATCCTGCCACTCTAAACACTACAACATATGTCTAATAATTAGTCTAATTGTTCTTACGTTACAGAGAATTTTTCGGTGATCACTCTTCTGAACACATCTGCCGGCGACATTTCAAACATCAATTTCGCCACTAAGTGGGGCCAATCATCGACAATGCAAATAAAGATTATTACGTCACTTTCAACTTTTGAGTGTTTGATGAATCCGTGAAGCAAAATGCTTTTTGACAGTTTAGAACTTTCTGACTTCATTGCGACACAGCGATAACTGAAAAAATTTTAAAAGAAGTTGTGACTGATCAATGATAGTTTGAAGTGCTATTTAGCTTACATTTGAAATATTGTCTATTCGATGTGTAAACGTCGGTACAACAGATATTACTTACGTAATAGATATGCTTAGTTGGAGCAATGAACCCCGCTAAAGAAATCACAGTTTGGATTCTTAGTAAACAAACAACGTTGGTGAACATTTGAACTTGGTGAACAAACGGCAAAAATTATAATTTTATCTGCAGAGCTGTATGCGACAAACAACCAATTTCAAATCAAAAGGACGCAAGTTCACTACTTAAACCAAGCAAGTGCTTTCTTCATTTTTGGCATATTTAATAAAATAAAGATGGACCGGACAATCACTAATTGAAACTCGGTCAGAAGAGAAAATTTAAAATACAAATTGAAGATATTTTTTGGAATATATCTGTTGTTATCTTTTTTTTGTCTGCAGTTTTTATAACGGCGACTTGCAAAGCCGTGCAAAACAATTGCAACTTGCAACGATGAGTAAAACTCGCCAAACATTCCAATCAAACTAAATCATTAAGAAAACGTTTAAATTTTAAGCAACTTGTTGTAGTGAATTTCGTGACCGAGTTCGGAACAATATTTAAATTGAAATAACTACTACAGGGGTTCTTAAAGGGGCCATGGAGATTTTACCGGGGGAATAAAAAGAATCCTTATTTTGGACTTCAATTTATTATTCAGACAAAATTAACAAAATCAGAGACAATTTCAGAGTGATAAACTTTTTTTGGACTCTCTTGACTTTTGGAACAAAAATGATCAAATCGAAGACAATATCAATGTGATAAACTTTTCCTCTGACGGGAGTCCTCACATGACTTTTGGGACAAAAATGACAAAATCAGAGACAGCTTCAAAGTAATGACCTTTTTTTTGGTCTTCACTTGACCTTTGAGACAATGTACTAAGCATGGGGTCACGGATGTTTGAGAGTCTTTGATAAAGGCTACGGACCATTAAAGTTTGAGAACCACTGAACTGGCGCTTGGTTTAGTAAGACTGATTATATTGTCATAACTCACAATCCAGCTTTATTGGTTTGGAAAGTCACAATTGAATTTTGTTTAAGGGGCAAAGTTGTTAAAGTGCTCCAAAATCCATTTGTTTCAAAATGCTTGATCTGAAATTTAATAAAAATTTAACACATTAGTTTCTTTCTATTAGGTTCAGTTTTACGTCTATTATAAGACATAAAGTTATTTGTCAGTAAGAATTATCAGTTTGAAAGAATCACTTTCTCTTTGCCTCCACTCATGCCTGAGTCGGGTATAATTTTAAGAGAAAAGTTTTATTTCAATGCAAAAGCCATTGCAGATAATATTTTTAAAAATAGGGCAATGATGGTCGGAGTTTCTTCCCCATTCCCCTCTTGTATTCGCCACTAAATGTGATATTCAGGCTTCACTTTGATCTATTGAGATGTGTTACAAGAGTTGAAAAAAATAAAGTTTTAAGCTGTTAAAACAACAAGGCTTTTGTCCAGTTTTATATCTCCTGGTACAGCGACAACTTGTTTGTTTTTAACAAACGTCATAATCGCACATCAATCCTGGTATCGTCACGGCTGGAGGTAAAACAAGTCGGCAGCGAGAGCGTGAACGGAAACCTCAATTTTTCCTCGTCGAATGAGCAATTCACTACCGGAGTAATAATAATAAAATTGTCCATCACAACCTACAATACAAAAAACAATTAAGAATTGTAAAGTGCTTGTTGCACGCAACAACGTGAAGTGCTGATAATGATCGTCATTTAAAAAGCGCTTCAGTTTCTCGGACGACTGTTAACGCATGCGCTTGATGGGTAGATATTGAAGTTTCTAATTTCTCTATTTTGAAAAAAATCCGGAAGAACGGAAAAAACTTAACCCAATCCTGGTATCTCGAAAAAAACATAAAAGTTAAACATAAAACACAAAAAACAAAATATTTAAAATTAACAAAGCAAAATTCCATTTAAGTCTGTGTAATGATATTTACACTTCACACTTGTTTGCGTTTAATTAACTAAAAAGTTGCGGGCATCTAAATAAAAACACAACATAAACACATATACTAAATGAAACTTCAACAGCAAACTATTATTTTTAACACAACTCAAAACTCAGCAATTGTCAGTATATAGTTGCGAAAACCTTTGAACTAAAAACTTAACAACAGTCACACGTTGATTAGGTTGTCAGAAAAGCGTCAACGGCTTACAACAAAAGCGCTTCATAAAACTTATTGCAAGGCTATACTACAATTTACTAATTTTAAACAAGTTTTGAAAGTAAGTAAGTTAATAAGAATAGTTATAATCCCAACCAAATCTCTAAACCCATAGTAACCGTTATTATTTTTCAAACCCGAACCGGAACTGAACCCTTTAAAATGAAATTTACCGAACCTCAATCGGAATCGGAATTTTATTATAAATGGTTCCGGTTTAACCTGTGATTTTAATTTTTGATTTATTTATATAGGCTGAGATCAGGGATATCCAGCCCAGGGCCGTAACTTTGTCAGGTGGAGCCCCGGTGCAAACATCTATTATGGGGCCCCCATTTTTTTGTACTTAATATTCAATTGAGCTACTTTTTTCAACACAGGAATCATTGACGACTCCGCGTTATAAAAAGATTTTTCAATTGAAATAATGAGTCAAAAAAGCATTGAGCTCAACAGGTAAAAGGGGCTAAAGCTAAGTTTACAGTGCCTGCAAATGAAAAGCTATAATTGGAATAAATTTTCACCAAGGTTCCACGGTTTAACATAATTTTTGTGATTGCAGTGTATTCAAATCGAAATAATGGCATAGCAAGGATTTCGTTTGGGGCAGGCTGCAACAACAATTTTTTGATTGTTTGATAAAAGTTTAAACGAATTAACGTTGCAAACCAAAATCGTTTTATAATGACAAAAAAAATTATGTGCAACCTTTTGAGGCAAGGTGCTTTGTAGCACTATTAACGATATTTCAGCAAAATGGAAATGTGCTATGCAATACGGATAAATTGTTTAACCCAAAAAGAATTAACATACAGTACACTGACATCACCACAAAAGACACAAACTAACAAAACCAATACGTTGAGGCCAATTAAGTAGGCTACCGTAATTTACTTGCGGGTGGTTGGAAACTTGAAATTGGCAAGTGATGCATTTTCAGCAATCAAAAAAGAAGCCATTTCTTTAGCAGATTTTAAATAGGAAATCTTTTCTCTAAACAGATAGAACATATGGCTATACTAAACATATGGCAATAAAGAAACAGATAGAAAACTTTGACTTTGTTATCATGCTGGTTGTGCAATGCAAGATTTTGAAAATCGTCAATATTCCTTCGAAAGCTATGCAGTGTAAAACAATTGACTTAATTTCTGCCCATAAACTCTTCAAACTGCTGCTGAAAACATTGCTCAACCCAAAAGGAGTTTTGACGCAGTACTAAACAAACTTCCACTGTTGCTTCTACATGGGGTTTGCCAAGACAGTTTTTAAATAAAAGAGCAAAGAAAACAAAAGCCTACTTTGATGAAATATCCAAAGGAATAACACTAAGCAATCCTAAGAAGCGATTTTGCGGAACTGTATTTCTTCCGATGATGGACATACTTTCTTGCCAACTAATTAATCGTTTTAAAGGAATGAAATCAGTGGTGAATCACGTCAAGTTTTGGAACCAAGTTTTCTACCAAATGCTTCTCATCTGGATCTTGAGAACGAAGCAAGAAAATTTTCTAACAAATTTTCTGATAACGTCTCTCCGTTGTTTACTAGCCAAATGCTCTCCATCAAAACGTCGTTTAGAGAAAAGATTGCCCATTTGAAATCTGCTAAAGATATGGCTTCTTTTTTGATTGTTGAAAATGCATCACTTGCCACAACTTATTCTGACGTTTGTACAGCATGCATGATGTATATGACAGTACCTGTAACAGTTGCAACGGCAGAGAAGTTTTTTCTAAGCTCAAACTGATAAAAAACGTTTTTCCAAGCTCTATGTCCCAAGAGAGACTTAACGGTTTTGCTCTGCTATCGATAGAGAATGAACGAGTTAAAAATTTAGGTTTTAGAAAAGTTATCCAGCAGTTCCCTAGTGCGAAAGCAAGACGGAAAATTTTCAAGTTTCCAACCACCCGCAAGTAAATTACGGTAGCCTACTTAATTGGCCCCAACATATTGTGTTTTGTTAGCTATCTTTTGTGGTGATGTCAGTGTACTGTATGTTAATTCTTTTTGGGTTAAACAATTTATCCGCATTGCATAGCACATTTCCATTTTGCTGAAATATCGTTAATAGTGCTACAAAGCACCTTGCCTCAAAAGGTTGCACATAATTTTTTTTGTCATTATAAAACGATTTTGGTTTGCAACGTTAATTCGTTTAAACTTTTATCAAACAATCAAAAAATTGTTGTTGCAGCCTGCCCCAAACGAAATCCTTGCTATGCCATTATTTCGATTTGAATACACTGCAATCACAAAAATTATGTTAAACCGTGGAACCTTGGTGAAAATTTATTCCAATTATAGCTTTTCATTTGCAGGCACTGTAAACTTAGCTTTAGCCCCTTTTACCTGTTGAGCTCAATGCTTTTTTGACTCATTATTTCAATTGAAAAATCTTTTTATAACGCGGAGTCGTCAATGATTCCTGTGTTGAAAAAAGTAGCTCAATTGAATATTAAGTACAAAAAAATGGGGGTCCCATAATAGATGTTTGCATCAGGGCCCCACCTGACGAAGTTACGCCCCTGGGTTGCGAGCCAGCATATATATACAGTAGTAGATAAAACATAACAGTAGGCTATAGTTTCATTTTTATTTTACATTTTTTGAGTTTCTGTATTCAATTTTATACTCTATGTTCAGATGCAGTCTGTCGAACTTCAATTATGAAAAAGTTTTTAGTTTTATTTTCTGAGTTGTAATTCAAAATATTTTGCTTGGACACTTTTATCAAGTACTTCTTAGAATAACTGATATCAAATTTTAACCTTATACAACTTAGGCTACAGATCTTAAAACAAAAATCGATTGGATTTTTCCTTTTTCTTTAGGTTTTAAAAAATGTGTCTTAACCAAGATTGTGGAATCGAAGTGGAGTCGGAGTTGTTTTTTAGATATTCTGGAGTCGGAGTTGGACTCTTAAAATTTTAAATAGCTGGGTTGGAGTTGGAATTGTAAAATTTTGAATAGGTTAAATTGGAGTGGGACTCGAAAAAAATTACTCTGATTCCACAACCTTGATTGGCACAGCACTTGCCATGATAAAATACATAGTAGACCTACAGTTGTTTTTTAACAGAAATAAATTTGTGCAATTATTAATAATTGTCAATGCTGGTAAAACTCGGTGTCTACTATTCAAATTTTTAGCGTTTTCAAGTTGTGCTAGAAGCTATTTCTTTTATCAATTTATAACGTAGTTTATTTAGATGCTTTGTATCATTTAAAAGTCTTTTGTCATTTTGAATAAAATAAAATAAAACTGCGGAAAAATAATTTTTCTTGTTCTTTCATATTTTGCGCCCTCATTAATATTTATTACATCCATCACGTATATGTTTTTTTAAATAACAGTTTTTTTTAGTGTAAACATGTTTATTTATATACCCATATATACTATAGTTTTTCAAGGGCTTTACACAAATTTAAATGTTAAGCCCCCCTCTAATTCATTTATTCTAAGTGAAACTGAAAAATGTTTGTGAAACACAGCTTACTTGCGACAGGTACCAGCAGTTCAAATCTACTTTCATGGTAACCGAACATGCTTTGTTGTTGAAGCTCATGCGGCAGCTTGCAATGCATATTTCGATCGGAAGAGGGGATTCCCCTTCAATGTCTTGCGAAAATGAAGCGTAAACAATATTGTCACTGGCATCAGAAGCGAGTTTAAGTTTGTGAATATAGCTATTAACGGTTAATGTGTTTTGGGAAACCGGTGTCAGATTGCTTGAGATTTCTTTCGAAACCTTTTCGGAATTTGGCAAATTTTTAGATTCTTGCCAAATTACTCTTCCACTAACTGACATCCTTTTGATGTTAAAAGTTTTGTTATAACTTTTTTTGCTACAAATAGCTTGTATATTTTCTTCCTGAAATAAAATTCGCTCATCACGTTCTGAGAACATCGTGGCGATGCTGACTTCGGACCCATTCGATCTTCGAAGCGGAGAATTTGGTTCCGTTCGGACATGGGATCCACTGCATGTTGATCCATGCGATTTCGTTGTTTCCAGATTTCCAAGGAGTAACTCGGTTATAACTCGATCCGGGATATTTTCATGTGAAAAAGACCGATTTTGTTCGTTAAGATTGCTTAGTTTTTCTTTAATTTGAATTGATGTTTTGTTTCTTTTATTGTCTTCAGCATTATTAACTGACTTTGTTCTTTTAATACCATCATTGTAGTTTATTCTTTTGATACCATCACTGGAGTTTATTCGTTCGATATCATCACTAGGGTTTGTTTTTTTGATACCATCACTGGAGTTTGTTCTTTTGATACCATCTCTGGATTTTTTTCGTTTGATATCATCAATGGAGTTTGTTTTTTTGACGCCATCACTGGACGTTGTTTCTTGACTGACTGGTGATTCCCTCTTAGATGCTTTCTTTTCTAAACCGATAACAGTTATAACTTGAAATATTAAACGATATTTTTAATAATATTTTGTGAACTCTAAACATTTTCAACTTCATATAATACTTTCCTGTATATGATTAATCTTCAAGAAATCATTCTACTGTAACAAGCAGGGCTACAAACATGAACTTGAAATCGTAAAATTTGGTCTTTTTTGATGAGCACGGATCCCAAAATAAGAACTGAAACTGAAAAAAGTCAATCGAGCTTGAGTTTAAATAATTTTGTCCTTAATAGCCACGATAAAACGATAGATTGTCGGCAGCGTGGTTGAGTGGTTAAGAGTACTGTCGTCATCGTCTCGTTGTTGTCGTTTGAAAGGACATTCACTCCAAGTCAGACACAAACAGGACCGGGGCCGAGGGTTTATCCTTTTACTACCCCAGGCTGCTGTACTGCCCGGATCAAATGCTTGCAGTGATGTTGTTAAGCCAGCATCGGGTTTCGTCATCCAAAACCATCAGACCTCGTACTTCATGTGGTGCCCGATGTATGGGGCACGCTAATAGAACGTGGCCTGGGGTTTTTTCAGAGGCGCCGCACTCGCAATTCGGTGAAGGAGCGAGACCCTACTCGTACGTGGACGAATGGAATCGCCAAACATCAGTTTTCAAGCGGTTGAGCTTAACCCAAGCTGCTCGGGACAAGCCCATCCCAACAAATCTGGCACTGGTCCTGGGTATAAAATGACGGATCCTGAAAGCATTCTTACAGTACTACGCATTCCATTTATGATTTATCTACTGAAAAGCGCGAAATCGTTTAAACAATCTTGCCAGACTTGGGTCTGGCAAGGTTGTTTAAACGATTCCGCGCGGCTGGCACAAATGGTCGTCTAAATCTTAATCTCTCTTGGCGAGCATCTGAAAACTAATTTAAAAGACCATACAAGAATGATCAGGGTCCAGAGATCCACGGTAAGCCTAGGAGAGTGACGCTCCCAGTTGGCGAAACTCAGCTGGCTGGATGCCTGAAAGTATGGTTAAGTGGTCCGTTGGAGTCGGACGCATGCACCCAGTGACTATGCGCAAGGTGTCATTCAGAATACTGTCGATGAGACGAGTGTTGTCGAGCGCTGCGACACCAGACTGGTGCGTTGTACTCATCTGTTGAGTAAACCAGAGATAAGGTGGCTATGCGTAGTGTTTTAGCACCAGCACTCCATCCAGAGCCTGCAAATCGCCTCAGCAGTGTGACGCGCGAAAACAGTTTTTTGCGCAATGCCACTAAATGGTGACGAAACGTGAGCGATCTGTCCAGTTTTACCCCAAAATAAGTAGGGGTTGGACAGAACGGTAAAAGTATATCATTGTTGTAGACTTTTAGCTCACGTTTGACCTCTCGGTTATTTAAGTGAAAGGTTTCTGTCACCGTCTTAGTGTGACTGAGCTTCAACCTCCAAGTCTGGAGATATGCTGAAAGTGTAGACATGTCTTGGCTTAATGTCCCCTCCAAGTCCTTCCAGTTTCCAGAAGAGTGCAATAATGCTAATCATCAGCATAATCAAACTTTATGGAAATCATAGAAGGAAGATCGTACGTATAGATGTTAAATAGGAGGGGAGCCAAGACCGATTCCTGGAAAACGCCGTGTTTCAGACGGAACCCCGTAACCAGCTTTGCTTGTTGTCACCAGTAGTAAGGGTGAAACTTGAGTTTCGGACAAGCTCCATGATCATTTTGACCATGTGCTTATTGGGAAGAAGTCTCAGGAGCTTGCAGGTAAGGCCACGGTGTCAGACAGTGTCATAAGCAGCTGCCAGATTGATGAACATGGCACTAATCTTCTTTTTAGCCTCATACAAATCTTCGATGTTCTGGGTCAGCAGAACAACTTAATCTACGGTTGACTTCCCGCGTCGAAACCCAGTTTGCTCTTTAGGGAGCAGTGGATCAATTAATGGCTCAACATGGGCGTATATAAGACTCTCGAGGATCTTGTAAGGGACACAGAGCAGAGATATTGGTTGATAACTCTTTGGGTCCCCACGGGCTTCATTGGCTTTGGAATCGCGACTACAAGCGCTCTTCTCCAGATCTTGGGAATTTTGAGTCGGCGTAAACAGGAAGAAAGGAAGTTACGTAACGAGGACTTTAAAGCAACTCCAGCATGGATTATGAGCTCTGGGCAGATGGAATTAGGGCCCGGAGCTTTACCTGGTTAAAGGGCAGCAGTAAATTCTCTCTGTGAGAAAGTGTCAGAGATATTTACTGGGTCTGGTGTTGTTGCCCTCCAAAGGTCAGACATTTCTTGAGAGACAAGTCGAGATGACTTGTGGTCAACAGCCTCGTATCTCTCATTTCTGACTAGGTGAGATGCAATAGCATCAGCTGAGACGGGACAGTGACGAGGAGAGTGTCGTGACCTACCAGTAAGGTTGTTCAGAATACTCCATGCTTTTCGACTAGAGTGTGACGAGAAGTCGATGCTTCGAACTGCCTCGGACCATCGATCACTCCGCTTCTTGTCAAGCTTGGCAAGCAGAGCTGTAGCAGCCAAACTTGAGTCGTCTCCCTGAGGAGACTGCAGGAACGTTCTATAGGGGGATTTTACACTCCGCATCCCAGCACGGAATATAATTGTTTCAATACCCTCGACGGATAGTCTTTTTGGCTGCTTTCTTAATGAAGTTACTAAAGTCCTGGTAAGCCGCATCCACATCAAGTGAATCAGGCGGCAACAAAGTCTTTTGGAATTAATTCGTCCAAACAATGTAATGACTCCATTTGGCCTTGCGGAAGTTCCATCGCTTAACAGGCATGCTTGGAACTGCCATAGCAAACCTTGGTGGTGTAATAAGCGACGGTCGATGTTGTGACCTAGGAAACTTTTCAAGAACAGGTCTATCTGGTAAGCGACGGTTTGGACCTACGCTAGCGAAAGCTAGATCTGGATTGGTGCCAGTGTTCCAGTGGCCGGAGTAAAAACTGGTGGCGTCTTGGCATCATATATAAGGCCAAGATAATTAATACTTGCCCAGCCAGCCAAGCACTCACCATCCGGACTGTTGTTATTGTAACCTCAATCAGCATGGCGACAGTTTAAATTGCCAGTATAAAAACAGGGGTGAGGAAACACTGGAAGATCCAGGGATTGCGGTCGTGTTAATGGAGTTTGTAGGCGTTGACTATTTTTGTAGCCATCAACATCCACGCACAACCACTTAATCTCCGATGTCAGTGGAAATTAGTCCAAAAGCGTATAACTTAGTCGCTCGTGGACAACGTGGCAAGGCCATGCTTCCTGCTTAAAAAACACCAAGCTAGTGGGTAGCTTAAAAGTACCAACTTCTCTGTATCAGTGCAGTGGGTCTCCTGTAGTAGAATAAGAGTGCCTCAGACTGCAGAGCAAGGTAATGAAGAACGTTCATCTTGCTTGCAGTAGGCCTTTGATGTTTAGCTGGAGAATAGTGTGTCTTTGGAACTTGTTGGCAATGTGCCCTGAAAAGGGCAGTTTTTTCCAGACATTTTCCGGTCCTAAAAGGACGTTTGCCGATCAGCAGATCCTCGCTGAACATCGGAACGGGTGCATACCCTTCCGTTTCGGCAGGTTTGGTTTCGGTCTGTCATTTTTAAAAAGCAGTAACAGGTTTAATCACATCCCAGGCTGCGAAAAAGCACCTGCCATCTGGGACTGTGATTAACAAGGTCGGGATTCAAAACTTACTTGCGCCATTCTGTTATTTCCTTCGGAAAGACGCTTTTGTTATTTTAGGTACTTTGCTACAAAACGTCTTTTTATGGCAGCTGCGTTTCATCTTAATTTCCTTGTTTAATTGTTTTTTTGCTGGAATAAAACTGTAGGCTTCACTTAATTAATCTTATTTTGTCAAGACATTTAGTAATTGAATTACTTTTTCTAGCTCTGTGTTTAAAATCACATTTATCCTTTATATATCTTTGATACAATCGATTCTTAAAGAAGTGGTTGCTTGATGTCTCGGTCATGGCCATGTCCGGGTAGACACTTGAATATATAAAAGTATTTAGTGTTCTCTTCAAGGTGCACAATGCGTAGTGGCACGAAACCTTTTTTGCGTAAAATCTCATCCTGCGATCTAAAAACGCACCAATGCTTATTTAGTGTTTTATTGAATTTCAGGTGCGCATTTTTTTGGTAAGGAAGCAACAGTCGATGTTTCAAACTTGACAGTCAAGCTGTGGAAAGGTGTTTTTTTCTTGTGCAAGATAAAATTACTAATAATTGAAAATGGTGCAAAACCAAAATCGCAAAGAAATTGTTTGGAGTTCAGCAGCTAATTTAAAACTTAAAGAACTTGTCGGGAAAATTAATGATTTGAAGAATGCCTTGGAAGAAAGTGAAACAAAATTAATAAAGTTAAAGAAGAAAACACGAATCGAAAAAAAATAGTGAATACTGTATTAGCATTTATGAAATTGATGATTTATTAATATTTAGAACAATACGGTCGGGTAGAAAATATGTGTGCTTATAGAATTGTAGAAACAACAGAATTTGTAAACGATGGTAAAAAGTTATTTTAAAATGACTAAAGCCTTTAAAAATTCAGTTAAAAGGCAATGGTATACAACGCGCTTTTTGTTTAGAAAGGAAAAAAATTAATCCTAATTCTTGATCAAGACCTATTTGGAAGATTTTAAGAAAAATATGAATTTTTTTTGCTAAAACAAACTTAAGAAATTTATAACTATATGGAAACCCTTTTATCTCAGAAAAATTGACAATACTCGTAAATCACGGCTGCTGAATTATCTCAAGAATTGATACAATGATAACTTTGTATAGACCAGTGGTTCTCAACCGGGGGTTCGCGGATTCCCAGAGGTGCGTGAAGCACTTTCAAGGGGTCCGTAAAAGGATATAAATTTCCAACAGTTAAACTGAATTTTTTTAATGCTTTTTTTTAAAATGGCGTGTAGATCATCATTTGTTTTTTAAAATATTTATGCAATTTAGAAATATTTGCTTAATTACTGTTTTTTGATGTCGCCAAAAAACCTATTACCATTATCCGCATTGTGATGTCATATTAATCAAACCTATTGCCATTATCCGCATTGTGATGTCATACTAATCAAACCTATTGCCACTTATGCAATAGAACGCAGCTGGATACTATTACGCTAAATGATTCAAGAACGCAAAACAGTCTTTTTCTCAGTTGGTAGCACATAGTTGTTGTGAGAAAAGTTTAATATTTGAGCTGAAACAGCATGACCAAATCTAAAAGTTTTCAGAAAGTTACCTTAAAATGACATTTACCTCTGTGTTAGACAATGGCAATGAAAAACCGCAATGCGTTTTATATTTGTTCTGTCCTCAGCAACGAAGCAACAAAGCCATCAAAGCTTAAGCGTCACCTGCAGCAGAAGCACCAAGAGCATGTAGAAAAAAACTTAGATTTTTTCAAAGACAAAAACTCTTGTTGAAACGGCAAAAGTTCAATGTTAGTGGATATTTTCAAGAACAGAGCACTGCAAGCTTCTTTTGAAGTAGCATTACATATAGCTAAGCAAAAAAAAGCCTCATACTATCTTAGTAACTTTGTAAAACCATGTGCGGTAGATATGGTGAAGTTACTTTTAGGAGAAGCAAGTGCAAAAAAGATTCAACAAGTGCTTTTATCCAACGACACAATTAAGAGGCGTATTTCACTTATGTCAACCGACATCAAACAGCAAGTTATAGCGGAAATCGGATCTTCTCCCATGTTCGCTGTGCAATTCGACAAATCAACAGATGTTGCATCATGCTCGCAGCTCTTAGTATTTATTCGATACATACATAAGGAGGATGTTAAAGAAGAGTTTTTGAAATGCAATTCTTTGGAAATTAGAGCAACAATTCAGCTCAAGATGTAATGAACATTGAATAGCATCTCAAAATTTTTTAAAACGCAAGGTTTGCAGTGGGAAAAGCTTTGTGGCGTATGTACGGATTGAGTCTTGGCAATGCTTGGATGCAAATCTGTTTTCCAAATGAATGTCAAGGAAAGAAAATGTGATATATCGGCGTCCGCACTGGGGGAGAGCAAGAAAAGGCTTTGGTTTCCCTGGAATACGAATTTTTTATGTAAAATAAAGCTTTTTGATAAGTTCTAACCATCTTGTCTCTTTCTAGATCTACTTCACGCCTATCTTGCTCCTCTAAAATTGAATCAGCCGGCGCCCATGGCCAAGGGGTCCGCGATTGCTTGAAAGATAATTAAAGGGTCCGCGATAATAAAAAGGTTGAGAATTACTGGTATAGACCAAACATGTAACGGCAAAAACAAAATAAAACGATCTGCAAGAAAAGAAAAAAAAATATCCCATCTAAATCAAAAGGAAAAGGGGTTTGAGAACTGATTAGTGATGTTATAGCCAGACCACTTATTCAAACATAAAATAGATGCTAATTTTGAAAATTAAATTACAAACTATTATTAAAAAATAATGAAAATTTTACTTTAATACTTTAAACGAAGTTATTGTTTAATTTTTCTCTCAATTTATTTTTTTAATTTTTACTTTTTATATTAATGTATAGTATTTATCAAAAACATAATGGCTTTTTGTAGTTTTTCTACGTGTAGCATATTTTTATTCTAATTTTGCAAGCCCTTTTGCTGACTGTGAGACGTGCCTGGAGCACTTTACTCGCTGCAGCTGCAGTAATCAAAGCAATGATGGCACTTTTGATGTGAATACCTTAGATGAAGGTGCCAAACGCAATTTGCACAATTTAAACTGTAATTCTTACTCGTTTATGAATCTTTGTTTTTGAAATGTCAATATTACGATACCGTATTCACTAATGAATATGTCCAAAACTATATCTGTTGGCCTAAATTATTTTAAATTCACTTCAACATAAGAACTCTTCAAAGAAAAATTGATAAACTAAAAATTTATATGTTACAAATGAAGAAATTACTTTATATCATTGCTATTACTGAAACTAAGTTAGCGAACGATCAATTATTAGCAACATTGACATTCATTCTTATAGCAATTCAAAAACTGGTTGTGTACATCAAAAATTCTCTGACGTATACAATAAATAAAAGAACTACATTTAAACCTGCATTTCGTTAAAAACACTTGGATACAAGTTGAAACTTTTGAGCCAAAAAAGATGTAAATGAAAAATTATAACCGAACAGCAATGACTTTGCATCTCCGAAAGCAATTTGGGGTACCACTCGACAGTTTCCCTATGCATAGTTCTTCCGACGTTTCCTGTGAGTCAGAAAGATAAAGAGAGATGAAAAAATAGACGTAAAGAGTAGGCTATTTTGAAACCTTTTAGTAAGTAAAGTTCATTTTAAGCAGACATCTATGATCGTCTATGATCGGCTCAATCGAAATCGACTGATAAAACTTTTATCTATAAGCAATAAACACAATACGGTAACTTACTATAAAAATGAATTCTTCTTTGATTAGTGAGATCACGAAAAATCTGAAAATTCACAATTATATTTTTTTATTCTATAAACTATAAGCAACAGCAAAATTTGTTGCAATCGCTATCATAACGTGTATTTAAAAGTAACTATGATCTAACTTGTCTCCTCTCACCTTAAAACAAATGCGTAACCTCTGTACTCTGATTTATATTATTCAGAGTCATTTTTTTATTTTATGACATCACAAATAAACACGTTTTCAGTGCTAATGACTTTTATTTTTTCTTTTCCAATTATAACTTGACAATTCTGTAAAGGAAACATAATGTTATTTAAAAAAAAAAAAAATGATTTAAATAAACATTTTCTTATATTGCATAATAATAATTAAAAGATTATGACATACAGTCACTGATGGCCTTAGAAAAGGGGGGGCTGGTGTAAGAAAAAAAGGAAAACACTTTTTAGTGTTTCAACTTATTTTTGTCCTAAAAATATAGTGATCTCAACAAAAAGGTCATCACTTTCAATCGAGTACAGGATTCCAACTTTCTTACTACAGTTAAAACAGAGGGGCTGCCGTTATCGTGCTACTATGTAGAGATACAGCAATATTATTCTTAGGGGGATTTACTTTTTGATGTTTTTTAAGGAGGTACTGGTTCAACCGCTACATAGAACTGCAAATTCAGACAGTCTTAGTAACTTTCAAGACTTGTCTAGAAGCTTTCCTTCCTGGAATCACACGAATGCTTCGTTTTGTAAGAACAAGAAATTTGCCGTTTTCAACTACTGATGAATACATACAGAAGTAAAATCTGTTTTTTTCCGTCAAGAATCTGGAGTTTTAATTAAATCTACTCAACAATTAGAAAGACAAAGTATTGATTTCAAAATTCCTTTGCCTTTTTTTCTGGAAAAAAACAAATACTTATTAATTGTTTTTGATGAATACTCGGTTTTCCCTTCGTTTTTCCTTGTAAAGACATGATCACTTGGACAGCAACACAATGCCTTGTTCAAATTTTTACTCTATGTCAGGGTTTCCCAAACTTTTAGTGCATTGGTACCCTTTGGACACTGTAGCAGGTTTGCATGTACCCCCAAAATTTTGTTACGTTTCTTTAAAAAAAAGGTTTTTAGTTAGCATCAGCCACTAATTTTCCCCTAATTCATGCCCAAAATCAAGGTGATCTCTGAAAAAAAAGTTCTTCACTTTGAATCAGATATAAATTTTTCCAATTCATGCCAAAAATCAAGGTGATCTTTAAAAAATGAAAATTCTTCACTTTTCAGCAGCCACAAATTTTCCCATTCAAACCCAAAATCACGGTGATCTGTAAAAAAGTCTTCCCTCTTAATTGTCCAGTTTGACCATAGGCATACCAGTCCAAAAAATTTAGGGGGCAATGAAGTTTTGCCCAAATTATGATTTTCTAGCACATTACAGATAGGACAAAAAAATTGTCGGAGATTCTTGAACGAAGAAGAAATTTCATCCTGAAATCGTGGTGATCTCTAAAAAAAAAAGGTCTTCACTTGAATTCAATCACATATTTTTCAATTTTTGTCCCAAAATCAAGTTGTTCTCTAAAAAAAAAAGATCTTCACCTAAATTTGGTCACTGATTTTTACAGTTGTTCAATGTCAATGCCCTAAAACTCCTAACTTCGCCAAAATTTTTCATATCACTACCAAAAAATTATTGATCTTGCGCAAATATTTTTCTGTCACTGCCCGAAAAATTTGAATTTTGCCCACATCTTGGAAACTTGGGGGGGCAATTGCCCCCCTGCCCCCCTGGAAGGTACGGCTATGTGTTTGACTTAATAACAATCGACCGGATTCGAAAATCCTAGACATTTGAGTCTATTATTTCTGACGGACACGGAATTTAACTTAAATAAATATATTTTCTCACATAATAATGTACCCCTTGAGAAGCCTAAATGTACCCCAGTTTGGGAAACCCTGCTCTATGTGATACACCGTTGTTTGTGCATTCTGATGATGCCCCAGTTTTTCTTCCAATGAGTTTAAAACTTACTTAACAAGTCGAGGAATATATTCCACAAATCTAACATATACCGTATAATCCACCAGAAAATGGACAAGCTGAAAAAACTGTGCAGATTGTCCTGAAAACGATTCAGCTTGCAGTAAAATTTTACTATCTGCCTCTTTGCAAGTGGAATTGGATAAGCAGAATCATTGCATTTAATAAGATCTTTATTGTGCACGGCAACAAATGCCACGCCGCATGAACGCTTTTTTATTTTTTAATATCATTCTGCTACTGGGATGTCACTTTTGCATTGGATGATGTCAGGACCTAAAGTCTTTTTCAGGCGTTTTGTGCGTACCTCCAAGGTCAGACTCACTGGTTGACGAGGTGAAAATAATTTACGTTAACCTAAATTATGCGCAGGTGCGTTATCCAAACGGTCAAGAAGTAAAGTATCTTTACAAAACTTGGCCCTTCGCCCACAAGAAAATACTGCGAATGAGGAGTCTGACTGTTCTTTACCCCTCGTCAACGGGGAAGAAGTGTCTAACCACGATTGTGATTTACCTATTGCCCGGGACAAAGTCGCTCCGAAAAGCCTTGAAGATCGCAAAAGTCTTGCTCCTCTTAACTAAGTACCTCGGCATTTATCAAGAGTTAATGAAGGCGTTCTACCACTTCGCTACGGCGCAGACCAAGGCCAGTGTTTATTTTTTGGAAAGGATGAATGAACTGTGTAATTGACTCATTCTGTGTGTAATGTTTGCCGCGCGTTGCGTCTCTTCTTCAACGCGCTAATTTTGTCTTTTTCTGATATTCTACATTCTGTTACGTTTTATTTTTATCAGTTGTTACTGTTTCAAGTGGTTCTTGTTGTTTTTGCCCCCCCCTACAAAGATATCTTGCTGTAGCCATTCTTTAACTTCTCAAAAAAGCCAATCTAGATTACCAATCTTGGATTACTTCTGCTACTTCCACAGACTAGTGGCGTTGTGTTGTGTTGGTAATTGACTAGAATTAATAATGTGATTAATATCATTTGTATGTGACAAGCATAGTGGGCATTGCGGCATGTAAGTGTCGGAATTTACTGTATGTTGGTAACTTTGCAAGAATGGTGATTGGTTTGCTTTGAGTTGTGCCAGTTTTGTATGCAAATGATGTGGTAATGTTTGTTCTAATGGATGAATGTCATAGGGTGTGCTGTTAGCAACTTGGTTGTTATTTTGGAACTGAAATATTATGAGATCACGGTAGTGTGAATGTGTTTGAGGTTTTCTCTATATTCCTCAAGTGTTATGTCTGGTTCTGAGATGATGATGTTAGGTGCTCATTGTTAAGAAAGATTGTGGCTTTTATGTTTGTAGGTAGATTTCTGTGTGCATTAAGATCATGTAAAAGGTGTGCAAAGGGTTAGAATATAAAATTTATTTCTCAAACAATTCAAAAACTTTCAATAACTTCTTTTAAGATAAAATTAAAATTGTTTTTGTTACAAACTAATAATACGATAAATTCTTAATGCTCCTCTGAATTCTAATTCTGATTCTCTGTAACTTCTGAATGTTAGCGAATTTGTCTTCTGTGTTTTTGATTTTAAGTTTGAAGGGTGGCTGCTTTACTTGAAGACCGAGGAGGTCCATTCGCAGCTACCCGTTTTCAAATAATTAGGGCTGTGAAATTTAATAATCAATTAATCGATTAATCGTTAATTTATTTTACAGATTAAATTTTTATTTAACTACTAATCGAATTTAAATTTTATTTTTAACCCATGTTACTTCCACAGAATTAGTTTTTGAAATTTATGTTCAGCTGGTAAAAGGTTTTTGAAATTTTGTAAAAGTTTTTTTTGAAATTTTTGTGGAAATTGATCTAGTAATTCATAAAGGTGTTTAATCTTATAACTTTTCGGTGCCTGTTAAGAAAGGCTCTCACCGATAACACAATCTTGGTAGCCTACAAGATAAAATTCTTAAATCTTCTTACTGGACCTGCCCTAGGAACCAGTAACAGCAAAAATATAGTCTAGCTGCAGGGGTCGGCAACCTGCGGCTCCGGAGCGGCATGCGGCTCTTTGATCCTTCTGTTGCGGCTCTCTGTGGCTATCAAAAAATGAAGGGTAATTTACCCGTATGTGCATATCTATTAAAATTTTACTGTTGCTGTAGCAAGCGCTTAATTAAGTTTGTAATTCATCCATTCTGTTGTTTCAGTTCTTGTTTTTAGCTTATAATATGTCTGTGATAGTGATATTGTAAAGTTTCGACCATGTATAAAGCGAAACAGAGGAACAAACACTCACGTCTTATCTCACTGAGCACATGTAATGAATGAAAGCATAACCACATGTGTGCTGTTTAGTTCATGGCATAATTGACATGGGGATCAATCACTATCAGACAACTGGTACAACGAAAGGAATTGAGGTCAACCAATGTTACAGATGTCGCTAGAAGAAAAATAAGCTCACTGCTGAAAACTCAAAAAGTCATTATAATGCCCGGATATTTTTTGGTTGTGACGTGATAATTAATAAATGACATAGTCCACTAACATAGTTTCTAGGAGTCTACTAGCAGGGGTGAGAATGGACGCACGCAGTAAAACTGCGCCGTAAATAAGTGTAACAAAGAAAGCAACTATTATACTTTCTGCGCACCAAATTAGTCAATTTAAAATTATTTTTTAGGTTGCTAGTTTTGCTAGTTTTAGAAAGATAACTTTGTAACATCCAAAAACTATGAGAAAACCTAAGAAAAGAAAAGTGTCTGAAGAAAACAGAACGTTCAATGATTCGTGGACAAATTCATTTGCTTTTATTGCTGATAAGACCGGTTTACCAGTGTGCTTAATATGTAAGGAGAAATTAGCAAACAACAAAAAGTTAAATGTTGAAAGACATTTTCAAAATAAGCATTTATCTTTTGCTCAAAAATATTCAGAAGGGGATGCGAGAAAAAAAGCTGTTTTAGAACTAATGCGGAACGCTGATCGAAGCAAACATCAATTCAATAAGTGGATCAAGTCTGCAAATTCAACTACGTATGCAAGTTTTGTGGTCGCTCAGGAAATAGTCAAGCATAGTAAGTCATTCACTGATGGAGAATATATAAAAAATTGATTCATTAAGATATCTGAACATTTATTCACGGACTTTAAAAACAAGAGTGAAATCGTGCAAAAAATCCGTGACATGCCACTCTCTGCAAAAACTATTCAAGACAGAACCTCCAAAATGGCACAAGACATCACCAAACAGCAAATTAAAGATATAAATTCCGCAGTAGCGTACTCTATTGCCTGTGATGAGTCTAAAGACAAAAGCGATATTGAACAAATAGCACTATTTTGCCGATATGCAAACTCTGCTGGGACACAAGAAGAATTAATTGAGTTAATACCTCTGAAAGGCCAAACGCGTGGGCAAGACGTCTGTGGGGCTGTCTTGGAATGTTTAAAAACAAAAGGCATAAATACAAACCACCTGGTGTTGGTAGCTACTGATGGGGCACCAAGCATGACAGGTGCGCACAAGGGCTTTGTAGTTTTACTGCAAAAGTCGTTGGACAGACAGCTGCTGACTTTTCATTGCATCTTACATCAAGAGGCCCTGTGTGCTCAAACGTTTCCCCCAGAATGCACGCAAGTAGTAAATGTAGTCATTCAAATTATCAATAAAATAATGGCAAAAGCTTTAAATCACCGTCAGTTCCGTATGTTATTGGACGAGGTGGATAGCATGTACTCTGATCTCTTGTTGTACAATAAAGTACGGTGGCTATCCAGAGGGGAAGTGTTGAAACGCTTTGTGGTATGTTTGAAAGAAGTAAAAACCTTTTTGGACAGCAAAGGGCTAAATTATCCTCAACTGGAACAGGCGGAATGGCTGGAAAAGCTACACTTTATAGTAGACATGACGGCGCACCTGAACACGCTCAATACAGCTCTTCAAGGGAGAGGACGCACAGCCCTGCATATGCTGGAAGATGTTTTGGCATTCGAACGAAAGTTCACGGTTTATGCCAGAGATTTACAGAGAGGTACATTATCTCACTTCCCTTGTTTGAGAGAGTTCAAACAAACTCACAGTGACATTACAATAAATTTGGAATATTTGCAATCCGCAATCATAGCAATGCAAAGCTCATTTGGGAGACGCTTCTGTGAGTTTAGAAAAGAAAAAAAAAAACTTTATCCTTTCCTGTTTCTCCCTTCAGCATCGATCCATCGGAACTAAATTTGATTGCATTGGCAGGCGTGAGTCAACCTGATTTTGAAATTGAATTGGCCGACATAGCGGACAAAGACATATGGATATCCAAGTTTAGACGCCTGGCAGCTGACCTTGAAGATGTAGCCCGTCAGAAGGCCGATCTTGCTCCGGGTCACAATTGGAGTAAAATTGAAAAACTCCCAAAACCGGACCAATTGATTTTCGAAACATGGAATGCTCTCCCCAATACGTACGATAACATGAAAAAGTATGCACTTGGAATCCTGTCGATCTTTGGATCCACATACGTATGTGAGCAACTTTTCTCGAACATGAACTACATTAAAAACAGATATCGCACACGTCTCACAGATGACAGCTTACAATCCTGTGTGAAGGTGAAGGTGTCATCCTACAGCCCTAATGTGCAGATGCTTTGCACTGAGATGCAAGAGCAAAAATCACATTAGGTCTGATTGCATGAACTACTTTTGTAAATGCAACACATGACATTTTTTTTATTAAAATCAAAAATACAGTATAAGTAATGCACAGCGTTGTTTTCCTTTGATTGTGAAAATAGTTTTGCGGCTCACAATGCTTTTTATTTTTTGTAATATTGTTTAAAATGGCTCTTTAAGTGCAAAAGGTTGCCGACCCCTGGTCTAGCTAAACCACAGCTCAGACTACCACAGTAACTTCTTTATTAAAAAATATGCCCCAATCCACTTCCCACAATAGTATACAATCAAAAACAGGTAAAGCTTAACAGCTTATTCTTCACAATAACGTAGGCAACCAGAGACTTGCGTTCAAAAACTATGAATTCACAGAGCCAACAAATTTCCAATAGCAGATCACTAACTTTAAGAATAATAACACTTCCGAGCGAGCCTTATTTATATCAGTCGGTCATGAGTTGCTCGAATGTTCTGAAACTTACTAAGATCAAGCCAATCACAAGCAACCACTATTACGTCACAATGTCACATGTCAAACGAATATACTGGATTTTACTTTACGAATCATGAAATTAAGCAGTGTTGCCATTTTCTTGTAAATAAATGTAAAATATTTAAATGCTTATAGAAACGTTGTTTCTTCGGCTATTTGAGCCGGACCAAAGCGAAATTAAAGAGATTTTTCGGAAGATTGTAAATATACATAATGGGGGCAATTTTTAAGAACGGAACAACCCATCTGGATAAATGTATTAACATCCAGAAAAATAATAGTGATAACAATAAAATGCAACAGAGAAGAAGTGTTTTATTAAATATAAACCTGTATCAGGTAAATTACAAGAACATTTTGGATTTAAATTGTTGGCTGATCATAACATCAAAAATGCTGACCAAGTTTATTGCATTCTTAGTGACAAATCGTTTGCATACCATGAATCTAACAGGTCGCGAACTTATCACATTAAAAAAACACTCGCTACAATATTCAAAATTTCAGCTTGCAAAATCAACTTCATTTAATCAGTTAATAAATGCACTGCAGAAATTTTAATTTAATCGAAATTAAATATTAATTAATCGTTACCAGCCCTAAAAATAACATTTAATTGCTATTCTGTTTCTACTTTTTTATTATTTACTATGTATTTGTTTTTTTTGTTTGTTTTTTGGTTTCATTTTTTTATTTTGTACTTGTAATGTTGTTTGATGGCAAAATAAACTAATGTCTGTGTCTATGTTTGTTTCTGAGTCAGTTATTTAAGTTGAGTAGCATGAAGTTTGAGATGAGTGTCTATTGGAAGAACCTTGGTTTCGTTGTGTAGGTGTTGAGTGTTCGTGCTCGTGTGTAGCCAGCCAGTAGCAACTAGCAAAGCTGTGTTTTAAATGGTTTATAGTTTCTTGATGTAGGTGTTTGATACAATAGGGATCCATATGGTTTTTGCATATTGCGATATGGAGCGAGTGATAACTTTAAATGTAGAAACAATTAGTTCCTTTTGTTAATTTCTTTTGATAAAAGTAAGTGCTTTCAGAATGTTAAGCGTTTGTTTTGCTGTAGTGATGGTGACGTTCATATGTTATGAAAATGTCAGTTTTGGGTCAAGAGTGATTCCAAGAATTTTTGAGTGTTTTGTTGTTGGTAGTGTTTGGTTGTTTAATTTAAGTGATAGAGTTGTGCCATATTCAGCTGGATCTAATGTAAAAAGTGTGATAATAGTTTAGTTTGTCTTTTTATAAGGATTATTAACGTTGGCCTATGCATAGGTTTTTTGAAGATATGGTTGAAGGAGTTGTTGGGCCTTACAGGGTTTGGTTTGAGGTGCAGTGATTTTTATGTTGTCAACCTATGTTGTGATTTATACGTCTTTTGGGGGAGTGGAATGTCAGAGGTGTAAATGTTGAATAATGGTGGAGACAAAATCCATCCTATGGTACTGGGGTGTTGATTTGTTTGAATTTTGAGAGTGTGCCATTGTATTGAGTACATGATTGTCGTCCTTTTATGTAATTTGCTATAAACTTGATAATGATGTTTAAAATGTTTTTCAGTGTGAGTTTTTGTATACATTTGTGTTGTTCGCTCTATTAATAAGTTTGTTTATTAGTCGACGGTTTGTGTCAAGTGGTTAAAGCGCCGGAATTATGATCGATATGATCTCAATTCAAAACCTACTCAGGCCATTCTGTTGTGTCTTTGGAAAAGACTCTTTACGGCACTTTCCCCTGCTTAGTAGTCTTAGCATGAGTTTTAAGTTTCAGTCATATCTCTATTAAATTTCAAGGGGATAAAAATATCATGGCATCTCCGGAAGCAGGTCGGGGTAATTGCTTGCCGTCGTTTTCCTGCGAATCAGGAGGGTAAATATAGGGATAAAATAAAATAACTTAAATTTCAATCCCTGCTCATATTCAAAACTACAAGTGCAGTGCGTTATGGAGGCTTTAAATTATTGAAGCCTCTTGATATTTGGTTGCAAATGTTGTGCAAAGCAGTGTATTTTAAGTGTTAATGTTTGAACCCATGTTGATGAAAAGTGACTAGAATGTTTTCTGTAATGTATGGTAATAGTGCTTTTTCTAGTGTTTTGGCAATGGGTGATAAAAGCTATGTGTGTTATGGTCTTTTTTTGGTTTTGAAATGGGGATGGTTGTGCACGTTTCCAGAAATTATTGTGTTAGTGTTGAGGGCAATGTTGCACATGTTTGTGAAATGAGAGGTACTGAAAAAAGTGATCTTAGATGTTTAAGGTGTCTGATGTTTATGCCATAGAGTCCAGTGAAATTGTTACTTGTGCTCTTTAAGATGGTTAATTGCAATTGTTGTCTAATGGCTAATTTCCCCGATGGAAAGGTTCTTGATTGTATGGTCTATGTGTCTTTGGTTTTGTTTGTGCTATATGAAGTGACGTTCGTGTATTGTTTATTAAAAGCAATAACTGTTTTAGTTCCGCAGCAAATCCTTCTATTCTGTTGTTGTTGCAATTAGCCAAGTTGACAGCAACGTGGCCCGGGGAAGCTCCAAAACCTTCACCAACTGCACTTTTCAATCGCTTCCGATAATATCAAAACTAAAAATCTTTATTCCTAATCAAACTGTGAAATATAAATCCAAAGATTAAAGGCACAATACAGTTTGGTACAGTTGGCAAATTAAAATAGTGATGGATCTTCCCGGCAACCAAAACGACAACTCAAATCCATTCAAAAGCAATAACTAAAAAAAGGAATCGAATGTTAACATCAGCCAAATGCATCAAACAAGAATGTAATAAAAGGGCGGACTATTATGATCTAAATCAAAGGCCGGGATGAGACCGAGTTCGATTCCTATAGAAGGTATGAATTACATAGGTGATTCTCCAATAATTGTGTAACGGTTCTTGTTGGATAGTTTTGCTATGGTGCTCTACACTAAGTGTGGATTGTGTTTGTGATTAATTTTATCAAGGTGTTGTTTTTAGTTATTTGTTTTTTTGTTCATGTATTTTTTGTTTATGTGATTGTTAAGCGTAATGATTATGAATCTGATCTGTGTTGTTTGCAAATAGGTTATGGTAATGAATAAGTTTGCGGATATGCATTGGTAAGTAAGCGTGTTTTGTGCTGTTGTAATTTCCTTTAGGGATGAAAAGATTGTCGGCATCTAAAATTGCCTTGATAAGGGGTTTGTTTGTCTGGTGAACATTTGTGGTGTGGGTTCTGTAGGAGATGAGGTGCTCAACGTGTTGTTTAAATGATGTCAAATCGGCCTTTTGGTATTGTTTTAGTGAAGTGAAAGGAGTTGTTTTGGTTTTGTGATGTGTACAGAGTGGTGACTGGTGAGTAAGGTAAGTGATCGGATGTAAGGGAGTGGATTGTCGGCCAGCTAGTGCAATTATGCAAGTCTGCTAAAGCAAAGGTAATAATTGGTGAAGTAGGCTGTTGTGTTTGATTGGTGGTAGACGTGTTGGAGTGTTTATGTTTAGTGTAATGTGATTGGAGCTAAGCAAGATGTCTTCATTCAGTTCTTCTCTATGGTCTTCGGTTGGCGAATACCATAATGGTGAGTGAGCTTTGACGTTTGTTCTGTTGATTGTGTTTGGAAGATTTGTTATGGTTGTTAATGTGCTGGATATAATCGAGTCTTCTTATGTTTGATAGTGTTAAAATCATAAAAAAAATAGAACTCGCACTGTAATTCAAAAAGTTAATTTAACTGTATAGTAGTCTTTTTCGAAACCTCTTAATTAATTCTATTGTTTGTGTTCACTGCTTTATGGGCGGATCACGTGCAACGATCTTAATGAAATCTGATTGGTTCACTTACACGTGGCGAACACACTATAAATTGAGATGTTGGTAAATTTAATTTCTTTCAGTCGATAGTGATCCAGTGGTTTGGTGGTTTGGTTTAGTGTTATAGTTTGAAGAATGAGTTTGTAGATCGCAAGCGAAACTTGGGAAAATTTTGTTTTGCGATTGCATCGTTGGCTGTATCGTTAGCTGCACGGTTTGGGCTGTATTGTGGAGTATATAATTGTGGTCGTTGGCTTGTGGAAGCCTGCTATACTTTCATATATCGAAATTTCTACTATAGTATTTATTATAAAACCATAGGACGTGTGTGAAAGCCAGCGGTGTGATTAGGGAAGGCTCGGATAGCTTCCCTATAGTTGAAGAATTTGAAGTTAAGAAGAAAAGGATTTGCTGTGCAGTCTACTGTAAGCTTTTGAAATTACCAGATAGCTTGTTAGAATGCTTGAGTGGAATGTACATGTTTTCGATATGTACCTAATGTGGAACAGTAGATTTTGATGATTTAAAGTTCAATGGGAGAGGTGTTTGATGTATTAAGTTGTAAAAAACTGATGTTTTTTTAAATGTAAGTTAGGAGGCCTCCTCCTTGTTTGTGAGTGTGATCTGTTCTGATAGGTGTGAAGTCAGAAATGTTTGGTGTTTTGTGAAATTGATTGGAATTTTGACTCCTGTATTGTTATAACGTCTACTCGTGTATTTTTAATGATCAATTGTATTTTATCTGTTTTGTTGCGAATACCATTTGCATTAAGTTGCAGAACTTTGAGAAAGTTCTTTGGTGATGTTGTGTTCGTTTGTGCTCTGTGGGTAAAAGTACTGAGAAATGTGCAACACCATGAGTTGTTGTAGTTCTTTATGATTTTGGAGCATTTTAAATGCACCCAGTGCTTAATATAGTTACATAGAATAGATGTTTGATGTTTAGTGATGCGTTTGACACAAATGTTACAACGCATTTGTGCGTTTGTGGTCCAGGGTTTGGGTGTACGTTGCCCCCGAGAAACAGCAATTTGATCATCCAGTTTGTGAATAAATTGAAAAATTGACTTTTCCGAAAAGCTAGAGATGAGTTTTTTTCTCACCGGATAAAGCAAGAGCTCTACCGAATAAAGATTAGACAGGTAGCAGCATTGAGACAATTACTGTAGTAGTGATTGAAAATCAACAACTAGTGTCCTAACCTTGACAAAGATAATCATTTAAAAAAGTACTTTTTAAACAGATAGGCTACCTCTGCCAAAAATTTGAATGTGGACCTTTTTAATCTGCGCGACTCCCAAGGCAGCATGAAAAAATATTTTAGATAACCTGTCATGACTTTGTAGTGTAATCCTACTGCAACAGGGTTTTCTTCTTCTAAACTGCTTGCTTGCTACAGATTTTGAGCACAGTCTGCCCAGGTTCAAAGTAACCATCTTTTGACCAACATTTTGTCTGGTTTCTATATGCAAACCTTTTTGGAATGTATATTCCTAACATGACAGATAAAATCTTAATCTCAATGGTCGGCCATCTAAAAACCCACTTAAAACACCATGCGAGATATGGTCAGGATCCAGGGTGCTACAGTTAGGCGAGAAAAATATTGCTCTTTGTCTGCAAAGTTCAGCTAGCTAGAAGCCTGAAAGTATAAATAGGTAACAGTGGCGTGCGGGACCTCTGAGGCTGGTCATGCAATCGGTATGTCAATGCTGGCCTTGCAATTGATATGCAATAGTTTACTGATAGGACAAGAAAATTGTCTGAGATTCTAAGTCGAAGACGACTTTTCGTCCCAAAATTATGGCGTTCCCTAAAAAAATGGTCTTCGCCTGGATTGAGTCTCGGATTTCTCTTATTTTGTCTCAAAATCATTGTATTCTTTAAAAAAAGTTCTTCTCAGATCAGTCTCAAATTTCTCTTTTTTCGTTTTAAACTCTTAATGTTCTCCAAAAAGAAAAGTCTTCACTTGGAATCAGTCTCATAGTTCTCTTCCTACATCCCAAAATCCTGGGGTTCTTTATGAAGAAAAAACAAAGGTTATCACGTAAAAGTTTGTTGATCATGCAATGCATGACTTGCAAGCTCTGACTGCACGCCAATGATAAATGATTTGTTGCAATGGGACGTAGGCATTCAGTAATAGTGCGCAAGTTAATTGCTCATGGTTATAAACATAAGACGCGAAATAATTTACTTTACCTTGGCAACCGGACAATTTACACATTTAAAATTTATAAAACTTTTTTAAAAGGTAAGCTTTTTATTCATTTTTATTGAGTAGATTGTAGTATTCTCTTGCATTAAAAATAATCTTAATAAAACATGTTTATTAAGCTTTTTATTCATTTTTGTGCCTCTATGGTATTCCATATTGCCTCATATGCGGGGCAAAACGGTTTTTTTAAGAAAAAAAGTCAATTTTTTTACAAAATTTCTGGTTACAATTATATCAGTTTTTGGTTTGTTTGATTTATGTTTGCGACCTTGATCTGAACTCGCGATATCGTTTTTCTGCAGGCTGTAACGTAGGAGGTAGAAGCGATTAAGCTTTTTATTCATTTTTATTGAGTAGATTGTAGTATTCTCTTGCATTAAAAATAATTTCAATGAAATATGTTATTGGCTTTTTTAATTTATTATTTGGAAACATTTATTTATAATTTATCAATTAAAATAACATACTTGGTATTTTTATAACTCTTTATTAACTTTTATCCATATAAAAACCAAAATTTTTAAAAATATTACCAAAAAATAATTTTCCATGAATTGAAAAAGGAATTTTTTTATGCCATGGGCCTAAAAACTGAACGAATTCCTCTGCTTAGGTTAATTAAGTTCTGTATTACATGTATTTGAAAATTAACAAAGTAATTGGATTTCCATACTAGAAAATACTACAATCTACTCATTAAAAAAATAAATACATGTAAAATGCTCACCGTTTGAAGAATAAGGTCAATAAAGTTTTAGCTTAAATATGACGTCCTCATCAATTGCGTGAAAGTGTAAAATGAGTCACGTGGTGAACAAAAAAATTAACCAATCTTTTATTAGAGATGTGAAAAAAAAATTTTTCTAAACTTTGAAAAGGACAGAATTTTTTTATTATATTTTTTATTTTTATCTCTATATTAATCCTCCTGACTCGCAGGAAAGCGACGGAGGCGCTATACGTAGGGCAAGCAATTATCGTATTGGGCATGGATTGGAAATTTTTTCACATTAGATACATAATAACCTGTTTTTTTTAATAGGACATGTTTGTCTCCTCAGGCCATAAAGGGTTAAGAACGCATCATCTGAGATGGTTGGAAGATCTTGAAAGAATGGATGTGAAAAATTTCAAAAAAAGAGTTTACGAAAAGGAAGTCGTGGCTAGTACGAGAAGAGAAAGGCCGAAGAAAACCCGGCAGGAGATAGTAAAGCATTTGTAGAAGCAGAACAAGATGGCCCTGATATTTCAGGATAGAGTTCAGATCTCAACAGACGAATAAAAGATGATGATAATGTTTAATTTAGCTTTATAGGCATTTTGAAAGCGGCAAGTATTGTATTAGAACTAGATAGTAAATGAGGACAAGCTATTTTTCTAAATGTTTTTTTTTCAGATAGGTACGACTAAAACAATTTTAACTGATATAAATGGCTTAGTTTTAACTTGACAAATAGCAAAAAGATATGATGTCAGAAGCATAATTATTTTCAATTTATAATTTTGTAAAAAAAAAACAACTCATGTAAAAGCGTAAACATAGCATCGCGTTTTAAAATAATATTTTAACATTGTAAACCTCAGCAAACTAAAACCGTTGGTTGTTATGGTACACCAAGGCCTCATCAGTACAAATTTAACAAGTACCTGCTTAAAGTTTAAGTAAACAGGCTGGACATGCAAGCCTACATACTGGCGATATACCGTATAGTTATATATTTGTTGTTCCGTTCCTAAAAATCGCCCAAATTATGTAGATTCACAATCTCATAAAAAATCTCTTTGATTTCGCTTTGGTCCGGCTCAAATAGCCGAAGAAATAACAGTTTTATAAGTAATTTAAATATTTATATTTATTTACAAGAAAAAATGGCAACACTGCATAATTTCGCTTTATTGAGAACATTCTGGATTTCCGCTTGACTTGTTTTGCATGTGACGCAATAATGCTTATGTGTGATTGGCTTGATTGAGATAATTTTAGAACATTCGAGTAACCTTACTGACTGGTATAAATAAGATTCGCTGAAAAGCAGTTATTATTAATTCGATGTTTCGTTGTGGTAACTTAAAATTGGAAAATTGTTAACTGTGTGAAGTCATAGTTTTTGAACGCAAGTCTTTGGTGGTCTACGTGATTGCGAAGAATTAAGCTATTGAATTTATTTGCTGTTATACTATTCGGGCTCCTAAGTGGATTGGAGCATATTTCTTAATAAAGAAGATATTGTGGTAGTCTGAGCTGTGATTTAGCTAGACTATATTTTTGCTGTCGCTGGTTCGAAGGTCAGATCCAGCAAGAAGATTAAGAAATTTATCGTTTAGTAGACACCTAGATTGCGTTATTGGCGAGGCCTTCTTTACAGGCGCCAAAAAGGTAGACGATTAAATAACGCACTAAGTTACCGAATAAATTTGCTACAAAAATTTCAAAAACTATTTACTAAATTCTACAAAATTTCAAAAAACTTTCCAAAATTTAGAAAACTAAAATTTGTGGAAGTAACATTTGTAAATGTGTTACTTGTAGGCTATTCATAAATAACAATACTTGTATTTGCAGAAATCCATATACTTGTAAACATAACAAAAATTATTAAAGTCAAAACATTTTTTAATTTTAAGCTAATTAAATTGAAACAGCAAGGACAATCATGCATAAATAAGTTCACCTTTAAAATTAAATATTTTTTGATTGTACAAAACATGTTTTAAAACTATTTTTTGCTTCAAGTGCGACAGGACTTATTTATGTTGCCTGTTTGGTGTGTGATTAAACATTGACTTAAAGCTGTTTTTTTACTTGAAGTATTTTCTTTTACATCATTTATTGATTTAAAAACAGAAGTCTTGCAGCTCATTGCAACTAACTTGTGTTTTATTTGTTTCGAAATAATAAAGTGAGTGTGACAATGAATGATCTCAGGTCGATATTAAGTCACTTACCAAGAACTGGAAGAACAGCGCCGCGAAGAACCTGCAAATATATTTGCTTTTGTAAAACCAAGTTACTTCTTGCAATTTCAAATTATCTCAACCACTTATAAATACTACACTTTACTTATGCTTATGAAATTAATCATTTCATTTTTCAATTGCACAAACTTTACTTCGATCGAAAAAGCAGAAATTAACAATTATTTACTTCTCTCAGATTTTGTTCTTCTGATAAAACGGTGTAGTAGCGAAAAGTTTTACTTTTTATAACTGACTTATATCTTGGAATCTCCAAAAACCTCAATTGTTTATGAAACTCGAACAAAGCAGAGCAGGTATCGATCGCTCGCAATAGTGTTTTTAATGGTAAAGCGGTTCTGTGTTGGCTGTTTATGAAAAACGTTCTTACAACTTTAATTTCAATTACATTATAGATTTGTAAATGACTTGAATACTTAATTGTAGACGTTATTAAAAATATTGAAAAGAAATCTTGTAAAGCGCAGAGACTTTTATTATTTTTAAACAAGCTGCTTAAAGATGAGAAACACCAGACTCAAGTTTCGCTCTTATCAGAGCTTATCAGTGATGCTTATCTCACCGCGAATTGAACCTGTAGTCTTCCACGCAGGTTACTATACCACTAGACCACAGATCCCGGACGACAGACGGAATCAAAGCAACTGTTATAACTTATTCCCGGATTTTAAGCAGCTTGTTTAGGACGACAGATGGACTTAAAGCAGCTGTTATAAGTTATTCCCGGATTTTAAGCAGATTTTAAACAGCTTTGTTCCATATTAAGCAGCTTGTTTAAAATTAATTCTAAAATCCTCACAATTCTTCAAATAAAAAGACTTTTATGATATTAATACAGTTGGCTCCGCTTAACTGGCTCACGGATAACTGGATCATTCGGTTATCTAAATCATTTTTCTAAGTCCCAAATTACATAAGGATTTTCAACATAAAAGTACGCCGCTTTTCTGGATCACTGGATCAATTTTTTGTGTAACTGGATCACTTTTGCATGAAAACTCACAGTAAAATTCCACATTTCGCACGGCACGTGGCTCAATCACTGATCACGTGTAGTGATCCTGTATAGATCACTTTAAGTTCCTATATAAATAACTATTAATGAAATGGCAACACTAGACAAAGGAACAACGAGGAAAGCAATAAGTTGTGAATAAGATAAATTATTAAATAACTGTAAATAAGTGTATTGTATTATTTTGGCTGTTGTGATACGTTCTTTTAAATTTCCGTTGAACAAGAAGAAACAATCAAAGGAAGTGTTTGATTATTTGTAGAACAATCATCTACACACGTGCTCAAACACGCCACTCGCTATTCAATAACGGTTACAGAGACCGGTAACACTTTGAATGCTCTCAAACGGGGTCTGCTGGGACGAGGTTTCGCAGACCATGACAATCTGTTGGCAAAATTGGAAAAAGCATCAAGTCAAGTACTTACAGCTGACTTGAAACAGAGACTATATTACGTTTTTTTCCGCAGAACTAATAAAGTGATGTAGTCGGGACCACAAACGTCGAGACCGAGACCAAGACCGAAACCCGATAATTTTTCCGAGACTAAGACCGAGATCGAGACCGGAAAATTTCGGGACCTAAGGTTCGAGACCGAGAGCAGAAATAATCGAGACCGAGATCGAGACAGAAAAATTTTACGAAAATATAGTCGGTTAATTATTTCAAAAACCTTAAATTTCTATTTTCTAAACAGTAATCTAAGATTACTTTTTAATCGAACAAGCATCTTGATTATGTTGAAAAGAGCTTTGCTCAAGTTTAATTGCATCATTAAACAATCAGCTTTAAAAACCCTTTCAACTAGAGCAAAAGAAAGCCGAAATATACAAGGCACGGCGGCAAACAATGTTGAAAACAGCAATCAAAAAAACTTTAAGAAAAAATCATTAAAATTTTTTTTCAAAACCCAAAAATACTGAAGGCACGCTAATCACGAAAATGGTTAAAACTTGAGTGACCGGTAAATTCCACCCCGGTATATTCCATCATAGTTAAATTCTAACACAGTATATTCTACCACGGAAATTTGTTAGGTTTAGAGGGTTAGGTGTTGGCGTTACAGTCAGAATTAGGGTTTAGGGTTAGCAGAGTTAGGGAAATAAATGTGCTTGTCAACTACTGTACTCTGTCTTGGCAGCTTATAGCGTGATAAATCAACAACAATCTACAAATAAAATGAACAGTCAACAGGGTGTGGTATTGTAATGGAACATACAATGATAAATATAAACTACAGCGGTTGAATTTGCCGCGGTGAACTGTGTCGTGGTGGAACTTACCGCAATAGAATACACCTAGAACCAAAACTTCATTTAAATATTTGATTAGCTTGGTTATCTGTGTTAGTGCATTGTATTTGTTGGCTATGTTTGATTTACATACAATAGATTTAGTCTAATTAATCTCCTAAAAAAGATTAGAAATAAGGACAAATTATACAAACCGGTAAAAGCTGCTTAACAACTCGCTGACTTTTCTTTTTGTATTACCCCTGTTTATTTTATGTTCGTCTTTGTGTAGGTTAATCAAAGTAGTTTTTAGTTATTTTCTTCTTTTCTATTTCATCTTTTTAGCAATTTGGTAAGTTGTTTTAAGCAATTAGATTCATACAATGGCATTTGCAGAAATTTATTATGGGGTGGTTCAGAGCCGAAAACACGATCACTATAATTCGTAATATTTTTTAGAAAAGGAAGGCGTGAAGCAACAAAAATAGGAGCCACTTTCAAATATTCACTTAAAAAAACAATTAAAATTATTTATTTATTCTTGATATTATTATATATCTTTATTTTTATCCTCCTGACTCCCTGACTCACAGGAAATTGTCGGTGACTCACAAAAATAAGATGGTAAATGGGAAGGTATTTGGCCCAAAACGTCTCAAGGTCCAGCACTTTAAATTTGTCCTTGGCTGCTGAGTTAAATTTTAACTCGAGAAACTGTTCTTGTGCTTCATCAAAAATGTCGCCTATTTCGCACTGTAGTGTGTTTCTTGCTTCTCATCTATAGGAGAATTTTATTTGATTAATTTTTTTTTTAAATCAGATAAATGAGTTTTTATTTGTGCTTTAATTGAGACTCACAGTTACCGTTTACGAGTGCAAAATCCAATTAAAAAAAGCGTGCTGGATTCCGTTGTTCAATTTGATTCTTGCTGAGGTCAAGTTTCCTGTCGTTTTAATTATCAAAATTAATAAAGAATGTGTTGTAAAACATGTTAACAATCGCGCCCCCCAGGGGAGGTGTGTCTCCCCCGTTATGACCACTGAACTAAACCATTTATTGACTATGTTTATTCAAAAATTTTACAAGGCAGTAAAAGGCTTTTAATTTCATTTTGCAAGGGGAATTGTTTATGGTGAAGAAATCAGTAAATGATCATAACCACATCAAAGAACAAGAATATCAAAAAATGTCCGGTCTTGAGACAAATTTAAAAAGTACGAGACCGAGACCAGGTCATTACGAGACCAAGACCGAGACCGCCAGCAAAAGGCCGAGACCGAGACCCTGAAAATTGGTCTCGAGACCTATATCACTGCTATACATTGTTTTAATTAATAAATACAGTTGTTTTTCAAACGTTTTCGGCTTCTTAAGCCCTTTTCAAGAAAAACTTAAACTTAAATGAAATTAACAATAATGCGTCAACACAAAGAAAATTAATTATTTATGCATGAATGATTTACATTGTGACGAATAAGTTAAAGCAAATAGAATTATAAAGCCAATTTTTTAGTTTCATTAAATTATTTAAAATGAAAGTAAATTTAAAATTTATAAGAAAAGAAATAAAGAATTTAAAATAAAAATTAAAAAACATTTAATAAAAATGAAGAACCATTTGCATAAAGTTGTCGATTTAAACCAGGATTACGCTTTTTAATAAATAATGCTTCGTGTATTTTTGTATGGAATTCCGATTTACACTTTTTAATTATTTTAAAGGAGTTTAAATTTAATTTGACAGAGGAACAAATATTACAACACATTATATGATTTTTTATTGCACTTGATACTTGAGAGTTGAAGTCCAAATGCTCCTTAGCTCTAGTGCTCAAATGTCGGGTTGACATACCGATGTATGTCAAGTTCGCGTCACACGAACATGTAAATTCATAAATGACATTTGAGCAAAGACCCAAAGGAGTTGTGGACTTCAACTGAAAGTAGTTTCCAATTTTAAATGTTTTATAGACAGGACAAACTTTCACGTTAAATTTTGATTTGAAAATTTTTGATAAGCGATTTAAAAAACGTCTCGAGTCAATACCAAAGTACGGAATTGTAATACTCGTATAATAAGTACGGCAATCAGTAGAACGATCAACGGTTATGTTGGACACAAATTTGTTTAAAACTTTATTAAAAAACCAGCAAGGATAACCATTTAAACAAAACATTTTTCTTAGGTTGTTGATTTCTCGATTGAATAAGATTTTTGAGGAACATATTAATTTCGCACGGTGAAGCAAACACTAGAGCTAAGGAGCATTTGGACTTCAACTCTCAAGTATCAAGTGCAATAAAAAATCATATAATGTGTTGTAATATTTGTTCCTCTGTCAAATTAAATTTAAACTCCTTTAAAATAATTAAAAAGTGTAAATCGGAATTCCATACAAAAATACACGAAGCATTATTTATTAAAAAGCGTAATCCTGGTTTAAATCGACAACTTTATGCAAATGGTTCTTCATTTTTATTAAATGTTTTTTAATTTTTATTTTAAATTCTTTATTTCTTTTCTTATAAATTTTAAATTTACTTTCATTTTAAATAATTTAATGAAACTAAAAAATTGGCTTTATAATTCTATTTGCTTTAACTTATTCGTCACAATGTAAATCATTCATGCATAAATAATTAATTTTCTTTGTGTTGACGCATTATTGTTAATTTCATTTAAGTTTAAGTTTTTCTTGAAAAGGGCTTAAGAAGCCGAAAACGTTTGAAAAATAAAAGTTTTATGAATTTAATTGTGCTGCTGAGTATCGCCACAATATGGTTGAAGAAAATACAGTTGTATTATTGATTATTGATTCACATTTCATTATTTTTTTAAACTTTGGTTTTTTTGTTGTCTAAAAAAACTAAACCTTTTTTAAATACACTTCTGTATCTTTTCGGCTGACTGCATCAAAAGCCCGCGGCCCAAAGTGATCCAGTTAAGCGGAGCCAACTGTAGTACCCTATTATCGAGTGTCCTTAGTCACGAACCTAAAAATAGCAAGCTAACTTTTTCGTACTTTTTGTCGGGATTAGTTCATCATTTTACGTTTTTTTTGATCTTTTAAACGTTCAACTCGAATTTAAAAATGTACACGAAAACTTATTTGCACTCAACAACATAAATATTATACTTCATTTCAAATAATTGTGTTTACTCTGTTGAGCAAATATCATTTAATTAAAGTAAAAAATACCTCGTAATACGAGAATTGAGAATTTTGTCTAGTCTTATTTTTAGTGGCTTTTAATATATTTTATGAGGAAGTCTAACAACAAAATTTAAAGTCATAATTAAAACCAATTGGTGCATTACAAAATCTGCTCATAAAAACGTATATATATATTAGAAACTTCATTCTCAACCTAAAGGATTATCGATTAATTTATAGAATAATTTACAGGTATCTATTCACATATGATACGATTTTCACAATTATATATAAACAACTCACCAGACTACCACGTATATCACATTCCAAAAGTCAAAATTCAGCATCTTTTTTATCCACTTGACATGGAGAAAAAACTGAGTTATAACAAGTAGCGATTGAAAATTTAGTGCTACGTATTTCACTTAAAAAAACGATTGGCGTTTGTTTTCACCCAAACCGCCTAATTCTAAAGCAGCATTGTTGATCTTAGTTTTTTTTTAAATATTACGGAGCTGGCAATAGCAATTTATTATGAGGGTGTTGGCTTCATGCGCTTACATGGATTTAGCTGATATGATTTTTATGCAGCAATGTTTCCTCTAAGCCGCGCGGCCGGGACTGGCCCAGAGCCTCCGCGCAGTGCTTTACTTTTCCCGCGCACTGTGCAGGAAAAAGCTGTGTAATTTGGTCCAGCGTATAAATTTGAGTCGCCCCCTCTTATGCGAATAAAATTGTATTTAAATGCAGGTAAAACTAATAATGATTGACACCAGGGGTGTGCAGAGTGCGGCCTGCAATGGGTTTAAACGAAGGAAAACAAACCTTGAAGCGGATTGGAGACGAAGACCTTTTTTTTTTTAGAGAACACCATGATTTGGAGCAATTTTTAGCTGGCTGCGTCCCGCAAACTCGAAAAATTTTGAAAAGTGGCCCGCAAGAGTGAAGAACTTGGAACACCCTAAACTAAAACTTTGATCTGCTTTTAATTCTACTGCTTTAAAGTTGCTTTAAACTTTTATTGTTCAAATAAACTTACAAATTCTAACTTGTTACAAATTAAACATACAAATACAAATAAACTTACAAATTACAAAGTTATTGTCGTACAAACTAAGCATTTTTTTGTATACGCGGGTTTGAGAATGCGCCCGGTTAAAAATTACTTTGCACATAAGAATGTCTTGCTTAAAAGGAACGTTGCTATGCAGTGATTGGATTGAAAATTTCAAGAACAGATTTTCCTTTTTATAGAACTCAATAACAACAATTTCCCTACAGAGATATAGGGATGTCGAGATTTCGCAAAATTAAGAACGAGTTTGCTGAACGTCATGACGTTTCAAAAACGGGTTCTCGCGAGCCCGTGCGAACCCCCTGCAACTCATCACTGGTTCTATACCACGTGGGATCAGACCAAAGATACAATGACTGACATTTTTGTTTCTCTGCTCAATAGCTAGCTATGAGTTAACAGAAGAACCTGCTTCGCTCAAAAACGTTTTAGTTCAATTCTTTGCCGGATACTTTTCTAAAACTCGAGTCAAGTTCTCGGTGAAAGGAGAGAACATTTCAGTACTGCGTTTTAAAATTCTATGAAAACTCATTTTTACACGGAAGTAAATTTAAAATGTCAACAGCTTTTTATTTTTTTTTAGGTTCACTTATTTCTTTTGACTTTATTAAAGATTAATTATTCTTTAAATGGCAACACGCCGGGCAACGGCACACCGCAATTTTCGCTCAACTAATTCAATCACTTTTTGAAGATTCCGGGATATTGTTCGCTTTATTTTATTTTATCTTCATATTTATTCTTTTGACCTGCAGGAAAGCGACGGAAGCGCTAATACATAGGGTAAGCAATTACATTCACTTGCTTCTCGAGATACCAAGATATTGCTGTCGCCTCTAATTTATAAAGATATGACTGAAATATAAAACTAACTGCTTGTCAAGACCACCAAGCAGGGGAAAGTGCCGTAAAGTGTCTTTCCCAAGAATACTACAGATAATTTTTCAATAAGTGGGTTTCTGAACCTAGACCATGTTGAGCACAATTCCGGCGCTTTTATCACTTGACCACGCTGCCAACTTAATGTTTGTGCTTTTTGAAAAAATTTTTCTCGAAATATATTTTGATTTAGATGTTTTTTTTAAATACTATAGTACACAATACGCACTTTTTCAAATGAAAAATATTTCGCGTTTTAATCACGCATCGAACTTGAAACCAAAAAATAAACAATTGGAAGAACCGTTTAAAAACCTCCTTGTTTGCTGATATTCTTCAGCAATACATTTTATATAACTACAAGCTTTTTTGGTAAAAAAATCAGAGTCTGTCAAAAAATCCTAAAACTTACTTTCTGATCTTTATTTATTTTTACTCCTGGCCTACGAAGCCGCAAATCGCGTCTTTAAAAATTTTTAGCAACTCGATGAATTAAAAAACCTTTGCATTATTATGAATATTAACTTTTCCCGCTTTACTTACTGACGATATATGATCAAACCGCAGTTTTTCTCTTCATAACTTCAATTTGATCAGCATTTAAGAACATTTCAAGAACAATGTTAGTTTTCATAATAAACAAGGAAGTTATTGCTCATGCGTTGATGCAATCTAACGATTGAAATCCCCTGATGAGACGTGTTACGTTGATTACGCAATTACGTTGAATTTTGACGCAAGCATAGGTCGTGTCGAACTCTTTGCATTGATCTATAAAGCAGTGGTTCTCAACCCTTTTGCTATCAAGTACCCTCTTAGTATTTTTTGTTACACTACGTATCACGAAGTTAATCATAAGTAACAAGGATTTGGGCTAAATCATAGAGCAACTATAAATTACACAATGAGAGTGTAAAACATATTTATTGCGCGACAAGGCCCTGTTTCGCCCTTATGGGGCTCATCAGGTGCAAGCAAATACATCTCACAAATCAAAGTATCATTTAAAACAGCAAAATTTAATTATACAAAATAGTAATTACGTTGGGGAACAAAAGCGAAAGCTTTTCACACTCCACGGCGGTGAACTTCACATTCGTTGTCCAGGTCGTCTTCTTCGAGTCATAATAGTGTGGTCTTGGTATCTTGTCACCAAGGTGGCCGATCGCACACTGTGTGAAAAGCTTTCGCTTTTGTTCCCCAACGTAATTACTATTTTGTATAATTAAATTTTGCTGTTTTAAATGATACTTTGATTTGTGAGATGTATTTGCTTGCACCTGATGAGCCCCATAAGGGCGAAACAGGGCCTTGTCGCGCAATAAATATGTTTTACACTCTCATTGTGTAATTTATCACGAAGTTCGTTGAAAGCTTAATTATTCGGATTTACTTATATGCAAATGGTGTTATTATTTAGTGTGATTGTTGTGCCTGTTTTTCTTGCACAAGCTGTTTTGTGTGCAGGCCCAGTAATAACTTTAATAAGTTGCGAACATTGCGGCTGCACGCCCCTCCTAAAATACATCAAAAAGTGGGCGCCCCTTAGACAAGATAATGCTCTATTTCTTCATAGTAGCACCGGGATGTTGGTGGAAGGTTAAAATAAAGATTTTTTTTAGAGATTACTTTGTTTTGAGACCCTACAAATGGCTCCTCCTAAATTGAAGACCTTTTTTTTCTAGAGAAAACTTTGTTTTTTGTTTTATACACCAAAAAGTAGCTCTCTAAATAAAACGACAACTTTTCTAGGACGTTACAATGCTTTGGAGCACTCAACAGTAGCCCCCTAAGGTGAAGACGTTTTTTTTTAGAGATCAATTTGTTTTTATAGACTAAAAATGGCTCCTTCTATGGCAATAACCTTTTTTAGAGATACTTTTCCTTAAACACTAAATAGTGGCCCCTTACTTTTCTTGCACCGGGCCCCCTTTTTGTAAAACCATCACTGTGCTGACTAACGGGACCAACTGCACATCGAAAGTCATTGAAGGGCAATACAAGGGAATTTCTGGTTTTAGTTTCAATGCTCATGATTACAGAAAAGTCCTGCTTACACTCCATGTGCTGGGAAATAGCAATCAAAGAATAGTTTTGGAGTCAGAGTTGGGTAAGTAGATGCCATCGTTTTCCAGAATTGATTATTTTAGTTGCCTCGCGAAATTGGATGTCTATGATTGTCTTTTGTTATGTGGTTCTAAATGTAGATTGGATAGATGAATATAGAATAAATTAAAAATTAACGAAATTTATTTATGCTCGGAAATGCATCTACACCGTTTAAAGTAATTTTAGATGGCAGCCGATTTCTTGAAAAAACTTATTTTTCTTGAAATTCTTGAAATAACTTATTACGTTGTTCAATGAAGATGGCCCATAAATTTAGCTTACGTACAAAAGTAGGCAATTTAGAAGCAAAATCTGCGATTGAACAAATTTTATAAATTTGAAAGTATAAAAAAATATTCAACAAGTTGCTACTCTTAATAGAAACTCCGGAAATATTAGATTGATATTTTTGGCTGTAAAATTCTAGTAACTCTTTCCTAAATTCAAACACTCATCTTCACATATTTCCTTGTGAAAGCTGACAAGATAAGTATAGAAAAAATGCCATTTGCTTTTTTTAAAGGATTATAGCATCAGTGTACGTTCAAGCGGAAACGCGGCAATTTTATAATAGAGATTTTTTAAAGTTCTTAGAAATGCTGTATGTGCCACATTTAACATGCGCTTGCGCTTTGAAAATCGCTAAAATAAGTGCTGCGCAAGTGTTTGCAACTTTTTCAAAAATTTCGCGTCTTAATTACCCACTCTAATAGGTTCAAAAGCGATAAATTACCTAAAAAATTTAGCTTAACAAACTCGTATATTTGCAACATAACATCAATGAATATCTAAAAATATATTTAATTCGAGTGCTGGATCTTATTAAAAGCTATTGCAATCTGTTTAGGCTTGCCATACGTCCCGGTTATCAGTGCTTTGTCCCCTCCGATTCGCTATAAATCCAAAACAGATTTGAAGTGAAGACCTCTTTTTTCTCAAGAACACTATTTTTTAGGGACGATTTTTTTATTAACAAGCGTTCCGGTTTGCCTCTTTGAAATTATTTTATGCCTAAATCTGTTAGAATACAAAAACTGCTCGCGTACCACAAGGTGGGATAGAACCGTTACATCAATGATTGCTTATTCAATTAATATCAATGATCATTTAGAAAACATTCTTAATTCTATGGTCCATTTTTGTATTGATAGATAAAAAGTGTTAAATAATTAAGTTAACTAATGTTTTTTTTAACGCAGTAATTTTTGTAATTGGTAATGTCATTATTTTTTGTTCGCTCTTATTTGACTCAGATCCATTGAATACGACCATATAGGTAAATAATTTGATATCAAAAGCGCACTGTTTCTTGCTGTCTGGAATTAAAAAAAAACACGTCAAACTAATTAGTTCGTAAAAGTATATTGTTATTGAATTTGTCATTATGTTATTAATACTTATTTCTTTATCCATCTTAATCTTTTTTATCCAAATAAAGTCTATTTTTACGTGTTTAAATATTAAAATCATCAAGTGAATCATATGACGTGATATAATGAGGCTGTAAAAGTTAACTTTCAACGTTCTGCGCAATACTTCTATGAATAGCTTGTAGACAGCTGTTTCTGCTTGAATACTTTCAGGTTAACCTTTTAGCTGAGTTGACTGTATGTTGCGACGGACGATGTGCATCGTAACGCGATCGTGCAAAGATGAGAGGTTCCTTCCAGACGAAGAACTACAAAACCTCCGGCTTGGCACAAAGACTGTTTTATGTATTAATTTATTGTTTTGATATTTACTGATTCCTTTGAGTTTAGAAGCCGAGTTACTCAGCCTTTGTTCAATATAATCAGGCTGGTTTACTGTAACCGTAATAATTGTTTACTTCTTTCTGTTCATTCTGGCGGCGCGTAATTTGTTCTATCAATATTTTATTAAAAATAATTTTCAAATGACTGCAATTTAGCTGCAAACCGCTCGTCAGATGAGTGGTGCTGTAACTTAGATTTTTGTTTATAGCAGAGTTGAGATCAGTTTTTTATTTAACTTCAAGTATTTAATTATTTTTGTTCGTGTGCTTCATTACTTAAATACGTTTTCAGATTTCTTGGTTAAAACTAGTTAATTTTTTGTGTTTCATATAGTTTCTGGGATATTTTTATTGTGAAGTCAAAATTTGTTTTGTATCCCCTCTTTAATTTTTAAAATCCAATTAAAACAAAAAATTTTGAAGCCTGGATCTGCGCAGGTTAGGTATAGACCAGTGGTTCTCAACCGGGAACCACTTGGCTCATTATTAAGCAAATAACCTCGGTCCTATACATTTTTTTTTTTCTTTTCTTTTTCTCTTTCTATTTAAGCAATTTTATAATGAGGTGAAGCAACCTTGCTTCTATATTAAACAACAAGTCACACCTTTCATCGCTAATTAGCAAGACACAACGTCAACTCGTTTTGTTGCTTCTTCCTTTTTCTAACCCCGTCTTTAACAACACACAAACTTTTCAACATTTTGTTATTTTGTTCATGTGGCGGTGCAGAAATAAAAGAAAACTGAACTGAACTGAACTGAATGGCAGGAATTATTAATTCATGGGAAGAAATTTGTTTAAAGGGGGAATTGGGGAGGAAAAATTAAATAAATCCCAATTTTAAATCCTCTGAAACAGTAGCAGCGTTTAGAGTGGCAGCACCCCCAAAAATGTAAACAAATTTTTTTAAATAAAAAAATGTTTTTTTTAAAACGCTCTTGATGGTTTTAAATAAAAAAAACAATTTTTTAATTGATATGAATATGGCAACTCTGCCTGGAGTTGCTCATTTCCTTCGCACCAAATCTTATAATAAAGAATAATACAAGAAATGAAATCGAGTATGAGTTTCAACATGTTGGTAAATTTGCAGGGTTGAAGAGCTGCATTATCTTTCAGCTCAAGTTACGTTGTTTGTGTTAAGTCCAGGAATGATATGAGTTGCCTAATTATTTCTCTATTAGTAAAAATTTAGTATATTGTTTAACTAAACTACGTGAACAGTATCAGTACTCAGTACTACAAGCAAGCAAAGAAAAAACGTCACCAAATAAGCAAGAATTAAAAAAAGTTTAGCATTAGTTTAAGAACAACCACGATAAATGCAAGAACGAAAGACGGTTTGCGTCGATGAGTTCCCTAAAAAACGAATTCTTCTACTTTGCAACCTTAAAAAATCAGTTGCAACTGGTCTTCGTGTCACATCATAAAACCTCCAACGGACAACATTTTAACATTCTCGAAAACAGCTCAAGATAAGTGCTGACAATTTATCTAAGTTTATCGTCTATAACAGGGGTGGGCAAAGTTTTTAATTAAAGAGCCACATCTAAAAATTCAGAATTGCCGGAGAGCCACAAATTCTGTTTGCGGTATTAATGCAAATACAGTAAACGAAGCAAGTTTTGATCAAGTAATAAAAACAAATACAACCTTACACAATTTACTATTTTTCCGATATTTCACCAGCATTACTGTAGATCTATGTGGGTTTCCACTTTATTAGCTAGCTTTTGAAAATCTGGGCGATATGAAATCAAAGCAGGGTTGCCAGATGCAAAATTTGAAAATAAGCCAATTAAGGTAAAAAAGTAGCCAAAATTACCAAAATTAAGCCAGACAAAATTTAATTTTTGTCGCTAAAGAAAGTGTTGTCTAAAAAAAAAAGTTCTTCATTTAAAATCTGTCAATGAATTCTCAATTTTCGTCCCAAAATCATGGTGATCTCTAAAAAAGAAAAAAGATCTTCACTTAAAATCTGTCTTTGATCTTTGAATTTTTCTCCCAAAATCATGTCTAGTTTGCACTCGGCAGCCAAAAAAAGCCAAAAAGCCAAACAAAATTTTTGATGCCAATCACACTAAAAAAAAAGCCTACCTGGCAACCCTGAGTCAAATTGGTGTAATTCTCTCAAATCTTGATTTGTTAGACTTGCACGATATTATGATTTTACAAATTTCATTACAGAGAAGCAAATCTGAGAGAAGCGAGCACTATCTTTGTTTCTTATATTCTAATGTTACCAGCGTGTCTCAACGGGCGAGAAATGAATGAAAGAAAGACAGCGCTCGCTTTACTCAAATTTTTGCTGTAGTGTAAATGGTCCTCAGCAACAAACAAAAAAATGGTTTTATTTCCACGCTATAATCCAACTTAGCACCTAATTAGAAATCTTTATTTGATTTAAATTCAACTGTGAATAACAATTGTACCTTGTTCGATTTCGTTATTATTGTTTAGCTAGAAGAGCTGCAAACGAAAGGTCGGCGAGCCGCAATTTGCCCACCGTTGTTCTATAAGTTGTTGTCCCGCAAATTAGGAGGTAAAAGTATGAGACTCAAATGTCTGTGGTTTACTAAAAACATAGGCTATCTTGTAAATTTAAATTATAGACTTGGAATTTTTTGACAATAAGCTTATTTGTCGGTTTATATCTAATTGTTTTTCAAAATAAAAATTTGCAACATAAAAATAATTACTTTTTGGATTTTTTTCGAAATGAGTTTTTAAGTGTCCTTTTTAAAGAAAACTTTTGTTTTGCGCTGTCATGCGGCGGACTGTAGTCAATGTTGGCGCTGGAAACAGTCGTGCAGCAGCTGCTCGTGGAAATTAAGTCTGGTTCAGAGATTTTGTGTCCAAATCCAAACGAACTTAATGTTAATTTTCTTTTAGAAAGCTTTTTGCTGGATTCACCGCTCCACGACACAATTAAGTCGACATGAAGTAAACCTTCCATTTGCTTGGGTTCTGCACTTAAGAGAAGAACAGCGTTTGCCTTGTTGGTCTGCTTCACTTTAAACAGAAGCTTCTTGTAAAAAAATGATTGCCACACATCTTCGCCAGGAATTTCATGGCAAGCCGGCTTTATTGCATTATCTGATCCGCTCACTGATATAGTGATTCCTTGGTTGTATCTGATAAGAAACACGTATTAGAATGCGATCTAAGTAAAGCAAAACTCACAGGACCTAGGAATCTAAAATGAATGTAATATGTAATATGCCATCAATATTAATACTTCTATTCCAGCTACGCCGTACAAAGACAAAAACATTCCACCACTAAAAAATAAAAGAGAAATGAAACAACAAAGAGAAGAGCAACAGAGTGATAAATTTGGACGCATTTCCGCGGTTAGTGATGACGAGCTTTTAGCAGTTGTTACTGTGAACATTTTATCTTTTATGATGTCGGTTAGTTCTAACCGACGAAACGTCAGTTTAAATAAAAATACCTTGCTAATTTTTAGTGTCGTATTATCACTGGAAGAACATTTGAAGTTTTTTAGCTATAAAGTGATAAACCATATAAAATGCGTAACTGCTTAACCTACAACAAACAAGTGACAAGGTTGCGAAAAGGGGCTCCCACAAAAAACCTGTTTGATGTATTAGAATGAAAATAAAAAAACGTAATTTTTTCTCGTTTTTCAAACAAAAACTTGTAGTAAAGACTTCTTTTGGTCTTAACTTAATTGAATTATAAGAAACAAATATAGTCAAAATATATTTCGGGTCTCCAAACATTTGTTATTAAATATACATGGGCCCTGGGCCACTTCAACGAACCACTACATATTAATTTTGATTACTTGAACTCGACGATTACTCGACGAAACTTGAAATTTTTCCGTCTTGCTTTTGCACTGGTGAACTGCTGGATAACTTTTCTAAAACCGAAATTTTTAAGCTCTTTCACTAAGTCTCTCTTGGGACATGGAGCTGCGAAGAAAGTTTTTTATCAGTTTGAGCTTAGAAAAAAACCTCTCTGCCGTAGCAACTGTTACAGGTACTGTCATACATATCATGTATGCCGTACAAAGGTCAGGGTAAGTTGTGGTAAGTGATGCATTTTCAACAATCAAAAAAGAAGCCATTTCTTTAGCAGATTTTAAATGGGAAATCTTTTCTCTAAACAACGTTTTGATGGAGAGCATTTAGCTAGGAAACAACGGAGAGACGTTATCAGAAAATTTGTTGAAAAATTTTCTTGCTTCATTCTCAAGATCCGGATGAGAAGCATTTGATAGAAAACTTGGTTCCAAAACTTGATATGATGTCACCACTGATTTCATTCCTTTAAAGCGATTAATTAATTAACAAGTATGTCCATCGTCGAAAGAAATATAGTTCCGCAAAATCGCTTCTTAGAATCGCTTAACATTATTTCTTCGGATATTTCATCGAAGTAGGCTTTTGTTTTCTTTGCTCTTTTGTTTAAAAACTGTCTTGGCAAACCCCATGTAGAAGCAATAGTGGAAGCTTCGTTTAGTACTGCGTTAAAACTCCTGAAATGAACAATGTCTTTAGCAACGGTTTGCAAAAGTTTATGGACAGAAATTAAGTCAATTGTTTTACACTGCATAGCTTTCGAAGGAATGTTGACGATCTGCAAAATCTTGCATTGCACAACCAACATGCATACAAAGTCAAATTTTTCTATCTGTTTCTTTATTGCCATAGCTTCATTTCTTTCCTTTGGCTTCGTGTTGGTATTATGTTAGTCAAGCATTTCATAACGTCAAAAATCTTTCCTTTAAAGCAGTGATTCTCAACCTTTTCGCTACCGCGTACCACCTGGCAATTTTTTGTTACACCTACGTGTAACATCGCAATTCGCTTTGTCGGCAATCCGTAATTTTAAATAACTCGCTTTGTTTTAGCGACGTTCTAAAACGGTCGCCTAGTAAACGGTTCGTTGATTTCGAAGACAAAGGAATTAACTGCAACCAGTGAAAGTTATAGACAATGCGTACGAGCAGTAAAGTTTTGATAAAGATTGTGTTGAATTGAGTATATATTGTAACGTCAAATATTTAGAGTATAAAGAATTGCCACTGAAGAAAATTCAGGTGAAATTTTATCGTAATGAAGTTAAATGTTTATTTTAATAATTTTAGCTGGTAATTAATTCGGTACAGATACAGTATTTAAAATTAAATTGTAATTAAATTAAATTCTAATTTCACTATATCGTTTAATTTTGTAAATCTGCTTTACTGCTTAATGGTGTGCACTTGTTGGTTTATCGTTATTTCATATGCTGTTAATTTGGTAATTGTTTGTTGTTGTTTTATTCTAAATTTTCTCTCCAACTCTGTCTTTTCTGTTAACAGAAAACCGCAGCGTTGGACCGTTCTGTAATAAAGAATTTGATAGAAGAACTCTGCTGCGCGTTTTCCCTTGTGTATGTCTCGCGTATCACTGGGCGCGTTTTAAGACATTACACTACGTACCACTGAGTTCAATAAGAAATTTATTTATTGAAATTAACTTAAAAATGACAGTATTATTTAATGTGATGGTTGCATCTCTTTTTCTGGCACAAGCTGATTTATGCGGGGAGCCACAGTGCTTACTGCACATCGGAAGTCGTAAGAGGTCGAAGTAAGGCTATTCCTGCTTTTACTTTTAATACTCATCAGGCCAGAGAAGCCCTGCTCACATTCCCATGTACTGGGGAATACTAGCAACTGAGGAATAGCTTTTTGAGCCAGAGTAGGATATGTAGAGGACATCGTTAGTCAGAAATTTATAGGACAGCATTCTTTATGCTTTATTTTAGCTGCCTCGTCAGACTGGATGTCAATAATTTCCTCTTGTTCTCCTGTTCCAACAGATAGAACGAATAGATCCACAAAGAACGGGTTTGAAACATACGGACTAATATCTATGTTTGGAAAATAATGCATCAACTCCGTTTTTAGCAGTTTTAGATGGCAGCAAATTTCTTGAAATAACTTTTCGATGTGTTGATATTGAAGCGAAGAAAGATCTTTGAACATTTGATACTGCTTAGCCTCAATGTTTGTTGTCCACAAGTCTAGCTTCCGTACATACGCTTGCAATTTTGAGACAAAATCTGGAATGGTACTGTTTGGACATTGAAAAAACATGTTCATGTGGTTGAGAGTGTCAAAAATATCCGATAGGTAAGCCAGCCTCGAAAGAAACTCCATTCGCCAAATCGTTTTTAAAATTATGATTTCTTTGTTCAGAAAATTTGAGTAACTCATTCCTCAGTTCAAAAACCCTTCTTGTCGTATTTCCGCGTGACAACCAGTGCACCTCTGTATAAAAAAGCAGACATTTGTGATCAGAACCAAGATCAGCACAAAGCTTTGCGAAAAGTCTTGCATTTAACACTGACGTTTTCACAAAATTAACGATCTTGACGATTTGCTGTAAGCGTGAAAGTAGTTCAGGAGGTAACACCTTGGCACAAAATGCGAATCTGTGAATGAAACAGTGAGTAAAAATGATTTCGGGTAAAACAGCTTTTACGTAAGACTGAAATGCTGATTTTGTCCCAAGCATAGCTGGAGCACCATCGGTTGTACAGTCAAACAATTTTGACCATTTAAATCATTTTTCTTGAAGAATTCATCCACGATGTTAAAAATATCTTTACCCTTTGTTGTACCAGACACCTCCTTACTCATAAGCAGTTCAGTTTTAACTACGTCATTTTCTGTAAACCTGACATAGACAAGCAATTGACCGCAGTTGGTGAAATCGGTCGATTCATCGAGTTGCATGGCGAACCCACATTTTGAAGCTCTTACCGCGGTAGTCACTTGATCAGAAATGTCGTCGGACATGTCATGGATCCGACGTCTCACCGTATTATTAGAAAGCGACACAGAATTTAACTTTTCAGCTTCCTTTTCTCCAATTAAGTTCCGAACAAGTATTTTTGCTGCTGGTAGAACAAGATTTTCGGCAATAGTGTGAGCTTCCATATTTTTGGCAATTAGTAAAGATACTTCATAAGAAGCATAGAGAATCCCAGCACTCTTCTGGTAGCTCTGGCCAGTCTGGTCCAAACGCTGTCTCTTCACGTTTTCACCTAATCTTTGAAAGTAACTCTTATCTCGATCTTTCTTGTCTGAGTGGTTTGACTCAAGGTGACGCTTGAGAAGACTGAGTTTCATTGCTGAATTAGACAGAGTTTTTATGCAGATCACACATTGACGAAGGCATTCTCCTCTGTGTTGTACAAAAACGAAACCATATTTTATGTATTCCGTATTATGCTTTCTCTTCAACATATTTACACAGCTAAAATTATAAAAATTTATAAAAAATACTTTTTGGAAAATAGTAAATACATTTTCAAAATTACAATTTCGGTAGAGAAGTAACTTTTTTTATCCGTATTATAATTAAGCTTAGCAGCACAACTGCATTCATTCAGCAAAAATTTTTTAAATAACAAAAAAATCATTAAAGTGAACGTTTTCGGCTAACATACAGTAAGCCCTCATCAGACGAAATACATAACAAGTAATAATAACTTTTCAATATTACAGGGCTGCGCTAGGCTAACAAATTTTGCAAAATTACAATAGAATATATGCCCTGATTATGACGTAATAAGTTAATGGGAATAATTACACTCTGATTTTAAAATTAAATTTTTTATATATATCAATTTTAAAATTAAATTTTTGTTAAATGAATGCAGTTGTGCAGCTAAGCTAAATTATAATATTTTAAAAATTAAGTGTTGAACAAATACCTCGCGTACCACCAAAAATAGCTTCGCGTACCACTAGTGGTACGCGTACCACAGGTTGAGAACCACTGCTTTAAGGCATAGACAGCATCATATCGACCAGAACACCAAATTCGATTTAACGCTTTTAATGTAGGATTTGAGCAATAACGATCATGGATATATTGAAGCTTTTGTCACAACACAATAGCTTACTATGTTCGAAAAAATTATATATCGTTTCAATGATGTCATAAAATCGACAGGTCTTAGTCACGGCTTTAATGGCATCTTTTAACAACAAATTTAAATTGTTGGAAACACAATGCACGTAGTAAGCATGTGGAGCCACATCTTGGATCCTTTTATGCAAGCCGGAGTACTTCCCGTTTATCACTGCAGGGCCATCATATCTTTGTCCACGGCAGTTTTTTATGTCAAGCCCCTTTTGCTGAATGGAATTCGTTATCAGTTTATGCAATCCAATACCAGATGAATCCTCAACTTTGATAAATGAGGTAAACGCCTCAACAACTTTCAGTTCTGATAACGTTCCATCATCGTGGTAATGGATTCTGACGTAACGAAATATTTTACTTAACTGTTATTTTTTGCGGACATTTTGCGTGGTATCAAGAATTATGGCAAAAAAGGGAGCGCTTTGTAGTTCGCTTTCATATCACGGAGAACTTCTGCAGCTAGTACTGATATTATTTCATTTTGTATCAAAGGATTTGAATATTTTGAAGAACCTTTAGGTACTGTAGTTGTAAAATTTGTTTAAAACAGTGTCGTATTTGACAAGAAGCTGTATGATAGAGAGAAATTTGCTCTTGATATCCTTCGAAAGTTCTTCACTGGATCCGCGAAAAGGTAAGTTGCACTTTGCTAACATCAACGCAACATTCACTAGTCTTTCCAAAACATTTTGTCAAAAGTTTGTTTTTTCCAGCAAAGACTCGTGCAACGCTTCTTCTATTTTTTCCTGTTTCTCCATTGCTTATATGTGACACAAGCCTCCGCATGATGTGTAGAGCTTTAATGGCTTCGAATTCGCTGCAACAAATGCCTCCAGAAATTTAAATCTATTGTACCCGAAGGGTTTTAAGTGTGTAAGAAGTCCCTGGACAGACATTTTTATGACAAAATAGTAAACACGGTCCATGTTTCATGAATAGCACAACCAATATCTTCGTAGTTTTAGACCTGATTTTGTTACATAATGGTAATAATTTGTTGAAAGTAAACGACCGCTTTGGAGCAGATCTTTAGGGAAAAGTCCTTTAATTGTTTGGAACCTGCTGCAATAATTGCTTTCTTGATCTCTGAGTTTACAATAATGGTGGGAAAGTCATCATTCTTGCTTGCATCTATCTTTAGTTGTATCGGAATTTTCTTCGTTGGTATTATTGTTGAAACTGTTAACATCAACAAGTTGGGAAATAGATTCTGTCTCACAAATGCTGACATCTTGCTCATCCGCTTTGGATGTTTCTGGTCAAATCAGCCACGAACTCAGTCGCTGAGAGTTTCTGGCCTCCTCAGCTATTTTTCTCCTCTTAGCTTGTCTCGTTTGTGCTCCGCTTTGATAATTTCCTTTCATATTAAATTGCAGTTAACTAGAGTTTTACAATGTTATTGCTCAAAACCTAAAAATTTAATAAAATTTAGACAACGGTTAGTAAAGTTTAATGTAACAAACTCTCTTTGTTATTGTTTTTCCAGCTCATGTAATAGTATTGCTGCGAGCGTAAGGATACGGTATGTCTTGCAAAAAGGATTCAAATAGAAAGCATAAAACTGACTTTTCAATCACTCAAATCACAACTTCTTTCAACAAAAGAAGTTTATTAACAGAAGTCACAAACCTGATGACTAACTACTAGAATTACGTCTAGCACCCAGATGGCTAAACTAAATCTACGTAGCTTATTCAAATAGAATAATCACTATTCTCACAAACTAAGGCGTTAGATCTCACTAACCCTTAAAACTCCAACTCCTGTCACACAGGCAAAACTGTAGCACAACAAATCGCTGACTTTCACAGCACAAATTACGAATTTACTTATTTATATAAAGCGGGCAAAATTTACCAGAAAAAATTAGCAACTTCGAGAAGATACTATATTTTCTTAATTAATTATTTTACAACGATATAAGCCAGCCAGACAGTTACTGTTACGTCACAAAGCACCAAGTTAAAAGGCTGGTAAACAAGTTAAATAAGATGTGATACTATTAAGTTACTAGACTATGGTGTAAAATTGTAGAATTATCTCGAAACCATGACGTGTGACATTACGTATGACTCCGTACGTCATAAAGCAAAACTTATTAACAATTACAAGGTAAAATAAAGCGGATAAATCTGATGCTATATGATCATTATAGCTAACTTATTTTACTAAACAGACTTGAGTGGGGTAGCGTACCGACTACGTCACAATTAAAATAAAAACGTCACCATCGAAAATTTAAATATATTAAGAAATACTTCAAATAAATTAGATGGTTAAATATAAATTAAAATTATTGATGAAGTGTGACGTATAATAATAATAGTTTACTTGAGCTTTTAACGAAAATATTTTACAATAAAATATAGCAATGCAGGGCCTCCTCGTACTGGCCTCCTCGTACTGGAGCATTGCACCGGCGATAGTTACGGCCCTGGTCAATACGCATTGTCGAAAAGTAATTATGGAAGCTTTGTGGCCAGATATTTAACTTTTAAGTTGGAAATGTAAATCATTTAATAAGCTTTCAGCAATTGACAACACAACTGTTGGAAATATTAGAAACGGTAATGCTTCAGTTAAACGGCGTAAAATCTTCAGAAAATATTTTGCTTCAGTTAAGCGGCGTAAAATATTTAAAGTTAAAAACGCTTTAAATTCGCTCAAATCGAAAACATCAACCATGGAATTTACAGACATGATGTCATCGTCCATCATGAGCATTTTGTGGATCCTAATGATGACGCCATCCACACCCAGAACGTTGAAAACCTTTGGATGCGCGTTAAGCGTAAACTGCGTAGACAGTTTGGGACATCCGAGACGTTGTTCACGTCGCACCTTCATGAATTTGTATCGCGTGAACGACATAAGAACAGTGCAGCGTTTTCTGCTTTTATTTGTAGTCTGACACGCCAACACACTTTTTGAACTGTCTTTTCTTACAATAAATGCTGGTGTTATTTAAATATCTTAGTCTTTTTTATTTTACGCCGTTCAGAAACTGAAGTCAATTTTACGCCGTTTAACTGAAGGATTACCTTAGAAAGAAAAGTCGACTAAATATTTTACGAAAAATATTACTTAATTCATCAAAGCAGAGGATTACTTTTAAAAAAAATTTAGTAAAGTTTTAGATTTATTGACAAAATATTGTTCTGCTTTCGATCCAAGCCAAGGAGTTAATTCACACATACACTGTGTGTTGCTATTTTACATATATGCTTTAAATTAAACAATGCAAATACCTAATGAAAGCGTTTTCATCTAATATGTTCTCGTACTCCGTTGATGGTGATAATTCCTGAGACATTCTTAATTCCAAGTGGGGCCAATCATCAACCACGCACACAATAATCTCATGATCGCTTTCATCCTTGCTCCTTTTCAAGAACCCGCGAATGAGGAAGCTTTTTGATAATTTTGGGTATTCTGACGCCACTACGACGCATTGGTACCTATAATAAGAGGCATTAGTACGGAAATACAATTAAGTACTGACCGTGTTCGTGCTGCCCACTTACGATCCTGTCGCGCTGGCCGTAAACATCACATTTAAGCTTCTCTTCAACGGAGACGTTGTAAATTTCTTCCAAGAGCCGCTTGCATCGAGTTGGTTGATCTGGAACGTGACTAGATGAGCTGCGATAGTTTGTTTGTTTTAAATAAATGCAACAGGCCACGCTTAATGTGGCCTGCTGACTTTGAGATTATTAATGATTTTTTTCAATATCTTTGTGTACTTTTAATTGCTGAAAGGACTCAGGTTCAACGTTAGATGAATCATCGAGTAGCTTCTACAAAAAACGTTTTATGATGAAACCTAATGGGAAAATAATGCTAGATAATCATCCAAATCCCGAATAAAATGTTGAAAAAAATTATCAAGTTTACTTGCAATGAGGCGACAAATGACATTAATTGAAAACGTTTTCACTAAAAAAATGCCAATTTTATGGATGTAGAAAAACGATAACGGTACGTCATTAATGCTTGGATTGACGGTCAATGATTTTTAGCTAAATAAACCAACATTACATGATACAACTCACATCAATGCGAGGTGGTTTCTCAATGTCACTACACACAAAGCAAGTTGGCAAAGTAAATGTGAATGGAAACTGCAATTTTTCTTCATCAAATGAACAATTAACTTCGGGAGACACAAGTATTTTTTCAGTTGAAACAATCTAAAATGAAACATCTGGAAGATTGAAATCAAAATCTAAAACCTTTGAAAGGATTACTAAGATGGTTTTTGTGATTTGAGTTCGTTCGTCGTTTGAAGAAGTATCCACACCAGGCCAGACACGAACAGGACTGGGACCGAGGGTTTATTCTTTTACTTCCCCATACTGCTGCACTGCCTGAATCAGATGCTGGCAGTGATGTTATTAAGCCAGCATCGGGTTTCGTCATTCAAAACCGTCAGACCTCGTGCTCCATGTGGTGCCCGATGTACAGGCCACGCTGTTAGTACATGGTCTGCGGTTTGCTCAGAGGCCCCACACTCGCAATTCGGTGAAAGAGCTAGACCCCATTTGTGCATGGACGAATGGAATCGCCCAACACCAGTCCGCAGGCGGTTGAGCTTAACCCAAGCTGCTCGGAACAAGCCCATCCCAACAGGCCTGGCACCGGTCCCGGGCACAAAAGCACGGAGCCTGGAAGCATTTTCACGATACTCCGTTTTCCATTTGTGATTTGTCCATTCAGAAGCGCGGATGCCAAGTCTGGCAAGATTGTCCAAAAGATTCCGCGCACCTGGCACAAACGGGCGTCTGGATCTTAGTCTCACTTGGCGAGTATCTGAGGACCCACTTAAAAGACCATGCAAAATATGATCGGGGTCCAGAGATCCACGGTGAGCCAAGGAGAGTGTCGCTCCCAATCGGCGAAGCTCAGCTGGCTGGATGCCTGAGAGTACAGGTAGGTGGTCCGTTGGAGTGGGACGCAGGCATCCAGTAACTATGCGCAAGGTGTAGTTCAAGACACTGTCGATGAAGCGAGTGTGAGCACTACGACATCAGACTGGAGTGCAGTATTCAGCTGTTGAGTAGACTAAAGATAAGGTGGCTATGCGTAGTGTTTTAGCACCAGCACCCCATCCCGAGCACACGAGTCGCCTCAGCAGTGTGACGCGCGAGGATAGTTTTTGCTCAATGCCACTAGATGGTGACAAAACGTGAGCAATCTGTCCAGTTTTATCCCAAAATAAGTAGGAGTTGGACAGAACAGTAAAAGTTTATTGTTGTTGTAGACCATTAGCTCATGTTTGGCCTCTCGATTATTTATGTGAAAGGCTGCCGTCACCGTCTTAGTGTGACTGAGTTTCAACCTCCAAGTTTGGAGATATGCTGAAAGTGTAGTCATGTCTTGGCTTAATGTCCCCTCTAAGTCTTTCCAGTTTCTAGAAGAGTGCAGAAATGCTAAATCATCAGCATAATCAAACTTTCGTCGAATAGAATGCGCGCATTTTGTTTTTTTTTATCACAAGTTTGTGCGCATTTTAAACAAGGGCGCGTTCTAATCAAGGACGCATTCTATTTTTTAATAACAACTTTCGGCCAACTTTAACCCTACCGTACTCCATTTTAAAGTAGCTTCGAACACCTTAAATCCAAAATAATGTGTGTTTTTATACCGAAAAAGTTATAAAAGTGCTCATGTAGCAGGCAAGCAGCACTAATTTTGCACTGTCCGCTAGATGACGTTATTTATGCTACTAGGTGACTTTTTATGCGCACTGTATTCAAGGGCGCATTCTATTTTTTTTATCGCGAATTCGTGCGCATTCTAAACAAGGGCGCATTTTAATCAAAGAAATACGGTATCTTAGTCGCTCGTGGACAAACGTGGCAAGGTTATGCTTCCTACTTAAAGAAGACGCAGCTAGTTGGTAGTTTGGAAGTGTTAACTTTTCTGCATCAGTGCAAAGGGTCTCCTGCAGTAGGATGACGAGTGCCTCAGACTGCAGAGCGAGGTGATGAAGAACATTCATCTTGCTTGTAGTGAGGCCTTCGATGTTCAGCTGAAGAATACTGGGTCTTCGGAACTTGTTGGCAATGTGCCCTGAAAAGGGTAGTTTTATCCAAGCATTGCCCCGTTCTGAAAAGGACGTTTGCCGATTAGCAGACCCATGCTGAACATCGGAATGGGTGGATACCCATCCATTTTGGTAGGTTTGGTTTCGGTCTGTCATTAACACCAATGAACAGACTTACTCACGGCCCAGGCTGCGCGAAAGCACCTACCATCTGGGCCATTTTGTGACTTGAGTGTTTTGATATGTTAATTTTTTTATACTAAAAGGTAATGTTAATTTATATTGCGGTAAGTTTGATCAAAAAATTGTTTGATCAATATTTTCACTGTGTTTAGGTTTTTTTAAAGAATTTAAAATAAAATTCTTGCTGTCATCAAAGAAAGCTTTTTCAATAAAAAATTTTAAGTCAGTTTAAAAAAAACTTTTACGGAAATAGTTTGTTCCAAGAAAATTTCCAAAATATAATCCAAAATAAAAAACCAATTCGTAAAAGCTATTGAATTTTATACAAAAATAGCTTTGTTGTAAAATTCAAATTTTGATTACAGATTAACGAATGAAAGTAATATAACGCAATATTTATTATAGAATTCAGCATAATTTTTTCAAATTTAAAACTTTAAAACATATAAAAAAACTTCCCTACAAACTGTTTCACCAGCGAGGTTAATCAGGGGATCTAGAGAATTTAATAAAATAAAATAAAATAAATTACAAAAAAACTTTTAAAAACTAAATTAAATTTAAGATCATCTACAAACAGAACTCTGTTTAAACTCCGCCAGCGAAGATGTAAACAAAATAACAAGTAATCAAAAGTATTTTGCAACTTGAATTTATCACGCTTTAAATACAATTTGTTTGACGTCACTTTACTGTACTACGCACCTTTTCTCCTTTTCCTCTTTATCTTTCTTGTTTGTTTTTTCCCTTCCTTTTACCTTTTGCAAACCTATTCAAGTTGCAAAATACTTTTGATTACATGTTATTTTGTTTACATCTTTGCTGGCGGAGTTTAAACAGATTTCTGTTTGTAGATGATCTTAAATTTACTTTGGTTTTTAAAAGTTTTTTTGTTATTTATTTTATTAAATTCTCTAGATCCCTCCGATGAACGTGCAGGTGAAACAGTCTGTCGGGGAGTTTTTTTATGTTTTAAAGTTTTAAATTTGAAAAAAGTGTGCTGAATTCTCTCATAAATTGCTCTGATTAATATCATTGAACGCTCTGCTGATCATGTCAAGCAACTTTATAAAATATAACAAAATATTTAAATCATTAACAGGAAGTAGCAATGGTTTTACTTCCGCTTTTCTGGTATTAACAATGAAGTTTACTCTTATTGTGAAAAATGACAGTGAAAGATTAAAAAACCTACTTTTCAAAAATTTAGTTTAATCAAAATTTTAAGCAAACTAAGAAAAGTGTTTTAAGATTATGAGGAAACGGTCACACAAATGGTAAAAAATGTTTTGTGCTTTGTTTGTAATTTTTTTGTTGAATCTTTTGAATTTTTCTCTTTTTTTGAATCAATTAAAATATCAAGGCATGATTTGAATGACAAATGCAAAATTTTTAAATTTTAACAACTATCTATCAAATTATTGATAAAATGAAAACGTTATAAAAGTCTATTAAGAAATATCAGTAGGAAAAATTAGGAGATTTGTGCCTGAAACCGAACCAGCAAAGACTCTCGGCGAGAGCTTTTCTGTTATTATTTAATTAAAATGCAAATCTCAAACTGAGACTCGGATCAAGGTCGGAAAGTTGGATTGTTATAAAATAGAAGCTTCGATCATTTTATCTTTTTATTATTTTTTAACAAATCTAAAACACAGACATCTACCACCAAGTGATGTATTTCTTAACCACGTTCAATTTTCTTGAAATGTTTCGTACGGCAATCGTTATTTTTAAAAAGAATTAATTAAGGAATCATCCAGTTTAAAAAATTCTCACCTGAGGAAGATAACGACAACAAAGTTTGACCTCCATTGGACCCAATAATGCACCGGGTTCAAAACTCAAAGAACAATCTGAAAAGCATACCGAACCCGCCGTAAGCATTGGAATTGTGTGTTCGCTTTCAAGTTCTTGTATTTGAATGCCGCTGCTTTCAGTTTGTGTGTGACGAGAATGCAAATCATTTCGCACTTTTTTTGAATTTCTTGATAATCTCTGTGGAAGCTTTGATTGCTTTTGTTTGAGAAAAGAATCCACAGTGGACGGAAAAGAAGTCGCGAAGGAGGAGTTGGTGCAAGTAATCGGAACACTGCTAGAGCGGTCTCTAAAATTTTTTAATTGAAAAACTTTTTGATTTCCACAGTACGGAGGATTTGAAATAAGGTTATCCGCTTCGGAGCAAAGCGTTGCCAAACTACAAGTGGAGCTGCTCACAGCACTAATCCCACTCCATCTATTCTGACAGTTTCTTCTATAACTTTCTTCAAACAATCGTCGATCAATGTTTCTACCTGGAGCAGCTTTAATTCCCATAATTTTTGCAGTTATATAAGCATCTGGAAGCAAATATTCTGACGAAGTTGATATCCTTGATCTTTTCAAGGCGTTTCGTGTGGTTGGAGAGTTGTTCATTGCTGCAGTGCTATTCAAGGCATAGTCACAGACCGGTGGCCCATTGACATTGTTATAGACGGGTGGCCCATTGATATTACCGCATACAGGTGGTCCACTGAAACTATCACGTGCTACATAACTACCAGTGTGGCTTCTTTTCTGATCCAAGTGCTTGGGAATAGCAAGCATTTTTTTGCTCGTCTTTTTTTTGCCTTTTTTTCTTTGCAAATGCTAAAAAAATGCAAGTTTAAAATGTCACAACAGTTTCTGTTTATATTTTTTTTTATAAAGCACTCTTTAAGATGATTTATTTTTAATATAAAACTAATTTCAGTCTTTATTTAAATATTGTACGTATTGACACACTGACACAGGCCTCTTCCAGATTTAAAGAAAGAGGAGAAAGTAAATTATCAAAAAACGTAATTCTGATAGAATCACAACCATGTACTGTATTAATATGGCTCAGATGTGTAAATTAATTGTTCTAAAACTTTTTGTTGATTTCCATTTCTTCTCAACACCACAATGCTTTGCCTAAAGTCACAGCCACCATGCACGACTGACGTTGTGCGAGTAATAAAGTAATTCGTTTAGTGTCTACCTCCTTATTTGCAACCTCTATTTTTATTTGCACGACGAGTAATTTTAAGTTGATGGTAAGAAAAAATAAATAAATAAAAAATTTAAAAACTTAAATGAAAATCTGAAGCGTTCAATTTAAAAAAATACAGTTTAATATTTCCTGCTAAAAAACATAATTGCAGGGCTAGTGTTTACGCTTGTTCAGCTTTAGTACAATCAAATACCCTCTATTTTTATTTCTATAGATGCTGATAAATATTGAATCATGATATGATGTCAATTATCTATTCTATTGAGTTGCGAGAAAACGTTAAAGCAAATATCAAGCTATAAATTTGACTTGTTTTCGAAAACGCAAAGATATTGCTGTCTAGTGGAAAGCTTTTTATTATTATTTTAGTCATGAAGTGAAATGCTTTAATTTCGGGCTCTTATTAAAACGGCCAAACAAAGAGTTTCATGAAAGTGTCTTTTATAAAGGGCCGATCAGCGTGGCAAGGTTAGGGGTTGACTCCGACCTTGAGACCGGAACCGCCATCAAAACAAGACACCATCACTTGGCGAAGCTTTTGTTGTAGAAATTGTTTTTATCTAGTTTTGAACATCAATAACATAAAAATAATTTTTTAATATAAAACCAAAAGTAAAAAAGAAACATATAACTAATCCAGCCGATGATAAAGCAAACTCTTGATATTCACAATACCAAACAAAACAAAAATACCAACAATCATCACAACCAATGTAACGACATGAAACTGTAGCTCAGCACAAACTATTGCAATAAATTGTTTTGCAAAATCAGCATTAATTTACAATAAATTGATTGTAAATGAAATTAAATGAATGAATGAAAATATAACTCTGTTTTCTGGCAACAAAAGATGCTATTTATCCAACTTACTGAAACTCCGAGAATAATTGCAATCAATCTACACAAAAATAAGGAAGATAAAGTTAGAACAAAACTCAAAGAACTAGAATAATTTAACAACATTTTTAGGTACTTTACGTTGCGAAATCTTTGACCTATTAAATTTTTTTATTAATTTTGAACATTTATAAAAAATAGAATTTGGTTAAAAAGCTTTTTAGTTATAGACATTCTACTGGAAATGTATAAATTTACTTTCATAACTACCTCACTTGTTAACCACTGTTAAGTGTAAAAAAACCCAAGCTCTAAGAAGAAAATCAAAGGTGAAGCTGAAAATCTAAGGTGAAAACAATTGAAAAAAATTTAATAACGATTTTCCTGTTTATGAAAAGCCGTTGTTTTAATTAAAATTTACTCTCATGCAACAATTTAACTTTTCTTTTTTTTTTATAATTCTACTCCTTTTTCTTTCTATGTTGATTTTACATTCTTGAAGAGTCAATACATTATCTTAAGTACTAGCTTTTCTGCATTGGTGCGGTGAGTCTCCTGTAGTAGGATGACGAGTGTCTCAAACTGTATAGCAAGATAATGAAGAACGTTCATCTTGCTTGCACTGAGGCCTTCGATGTTCAGGTGGAGAATAGTGGGTCTTCGGAACTTGTTGGCAATGTGCTCTGAAAAGGACATTTCTTTTCCTGACATTGCCCCGTTTTGAGAAGAACTTTTTCCGATTAGCAGACCATTGCTGGACATCCGGTCGGGTAGATAATACTCATCCGTTTTGTTGGTTTGGTTGTGGTTTTTCATGTTTAATAACAAGAGCAGACTTTCTCAAGTCGGCAGCGTGGTCGAGTGGTTAAAGCGCCGGGCTCGTGACCAACATGGTCTCGGTTCAAAACCCACTCCCCCCATCTTTTGTGTCTTTGGGAAAGACACTTTACGGCACATTCCCCTGCTTGGTGGTCCTGGCAAGCAGTTTTAAATTAAAGTCATATCTCTATTAAATTACAAACGGACAGCAATATCTTAGTATCTCCGGAAGCAGGTTGTGATAATTGCCTATCCTACATATTAGCTCCTCCGTCGCTTTCGTGCGAGTCAGGAGGATAAATATAGAGATGAAATAAAAATAAAAATAAATAAATAAAATACTTACGGCCCAGGATGCGATAAAGCAAGTGCCATGTGGGCCAATGCAGTTTGCAGCTGCATTTTCCTCAGGAAAATGACTTGAGTTTTGCTGCTACAGCTTTACTTGACAAACTTGATTGGAAGCGGAGAGATCAAATGGTTTGAAGCAGTTTGAAGCATCAACTTTTTACACTCTAGTCGTAAAGCACAGAGTATATTGAGTAACTTTGCTGGTAAGTCACAACACTCTCCTCGTCATTGTCCCGTTTCAACTGATGTTATTGCATATTACCTAGTCAGAAATGTAGATACAAGGTTGTTGATCTCAAGTCATCTCGACTTGTTTTTTAAAAAGTGTCTGACCTTTAAAAAGGCCACAACATCAGACCCAGTGAATATGTCTGACACTTTTTCATAGAGAGAATTCACTGCTACTCTCCACACTTAAAACCAGGTAAAGCTCTGGGCTCTGATTTCATCTTTCCAGAGCTTATAATTTATGCTGAAGCGGCCTTGAAGTCCTGGTTACGTGACTTTCTTTCTTCCTGCTTGCACGGACTCAAAATTTTCAAGATCTGGAGAAGACCGTTTGTAGTCGCAATACCAAACCTAATAAAGCCCATGAGAGACCCCAAGAGTTATCGAGTGATACCTCTGCTATGTGTCCCCTACAAGATCCTCGAGAGGCCAATCTACGCCGGTGTTGAGTCAATTATTGATGCAGGGCTCCCCAAAGACCAGGCTGAGTCTCGATGCGGGAAGTGAACCGTGGATCAAATGGTTGTGCTGACACAGAACATCGAAGACCCACCCTTTTGGGGCAAACAGAGGCCGGTATCGTATTTATCGATCTGACAGCGGCATATAACACTGTCTGGCATCGTGGCTTTAGTTGCAAGTTGCAAAGGTTTTTGTCGGATAAGCACACGGTCAGAATAATCATGGAGCTTGTTTAAAACCGAAGTTTTACTCTTACCACCGGTGAGAGCGAGCAAAGCAGGCTACGCGGTCTGAAAAACAGCGTCCTTCAGGGATCGATCTTGGCTTCCCTCCTTTTCAATATATGAATACTTATCACCTACCCTTTACGACTTTCAGATTCTGTCATCGACTTCCAGATACCAAAGTGAGACTAAGATCAAAACGCCCGTTTGTGCCAGCTGCGAGGAATTTATTATAAACCTTGCCGGACTAGACATCCGCGCTTCTCGGTGGACGCGGGATACTGTGAGAATACATCCAGGCTCCGTGTTTTTATAACCATAGCCAGTGCCAGGCCTATTAGAATGAGCTTGACCCAAACAGTTTGGGTTAAGCTCAATCGTTTGCAGACTGGTGTTGGGCGATTCCATTTGCCCATGCATAAATGGGGTCTCGCTCCTTCACCGCATCGCGAGTGCAGCGCCTCCGAAGAAACTGCAGACCACCTTCTAATAGCGTGCCCCATACATTGGGCACCACATGGAACACAAAGTCTGACGGTTTTAGATGACGAGACCCGATATAAGTATCTGATTTGGGAAGTGCAGTAGTCTGAATAGTAAAAAAGTTAACTTTCAGCTTCAATCGTATTTGTGCCTTACCTGGAGTGAATGCTCTTCCAAACGACGACGACGATTAACTTAAATTTCGTATCAAACAATCTTTTCTTTCCGCTACTAATAAAATTCTTAAGCAATTGCTTCTTGGCATTCAAACTGTTACACCTCCAGCCAAGAAAATTTTACCAACTAATATCCGCAAATTAATACAAACAAAGAAGGTTTTCTTTAATTTATCGAACTATCAAGCAAAGATAAAATTGCACGGTGCTACTTACATCCATTGCAGAATACTTACATCCATTGAAAAAAAATGTAGGTATCTGGCCAATTCATGGAAACAGTTTTCATAAACGACTTTTTTTAAAAAAATTTTTGTATTAGATACTTTGTTTGTTAAAGTTCTAAAATAGTATAAAACGCGTAACAAAAACTGAGTTGCAGGAAAAGTATTATTGTAAGATGTGACAACTTTGCTCGGAAATCTAAAATGACCAATTGAACTAGGTAACATAAATACCTGCGCTGAAGTAAAACTTTGTTATTTTTATTTATGCAGGCACTTAGAAATATCATGCTGAAGACTAAAGTTGTTTAAACAGTTAGTTCTGGCTAATTACAAATAAAGAAATCACAGTTTCTAACTGCAAAGAATATCTTTACAAAATTTATACAAACCTGATTAATTCTCGTAAAAATTGGCTCCCAGCTTCACCAAAATTTCAATATAATTCACAGCACAAATAACTGATAATAATTACCAACAACTTCGCACTGACGTACTATAAAAATAAATTACCATTCCAGAGGTAATTATCAAACTTGATAGTTCGCTCTCCACACAAACTAAACAACGGGAAACGATTCTAAACACAATAGTAGTTGTCGACAATGTGGTCCAGTGGTTAGAGCGCCGTGATTATAATTGAGATGGTCCCGGTTTAAAAACATACTTTGACATTTGTTAAAATCATAAGAATAGAACTCGCACTGAAATTGAAAAAGTTAATTAACTGCATAGAAGTCTTTTTTGAAACCTGCTAATTAATTCTATTGTTTGCGTTCACTGCTTTATAGGTAGATCACGTGCAGCGATCCTAATGAAATCTGATTGGCTCACTTACACGTGGCGAGCACACTATAAATTGAGATGTTGGTAAATTTAATTCCTCTTTCAGTCGTTGGTGATCAAGTGGTACGGTGGTTTAGTTTGTAGAGTGTGTTTGTAGATAGCAAGCGAAACTTGGGTAACTTTCGTTTTGCGATTGCATCGTTGGGAGCACGTTGGCGGCACCTTGGTTGTATAGTTAACTACATCGTTTAAGCAGTATTGTCGAGAAAATAATTGTGGTCGTTGGCTTGTGGAAGCCTGTTATACCTTCATATCGAAATCTCAACTTTAATAAATATTATAAAGCTATAAGACGTGTGGGAAAGCCAGCGGTGTGATTGAGGAAGGCTCGGATAGCTTTCCTATAGTTTGAAGAATTTGGAGCTAAAGAAGAGAGGGATTCGCTGTGCGGTCTACAGTAAACTTTTGAAATTGACAACATTCTCATTCTGTCCTGGGGAAAGACACTTTACGGCACTTTCCCCTGCTTGACTGACTGACCCTTGTACAACTTGAACGTAGCCACACAGGCGCAAAAACATAAACAATTTCCAAAACCTCTTTACTTAATAAAAAAAGTTGTTCCTATATTACCTGGCAAAAGCAGCTGTAGGCCCGAGACCACAAACTTTCTAGAAAATCTAAAGCTTCTTGTTTTTTTATTGGATAAAAAAAATTTACGCCAGCTAATAAAAGATAAGTGCTGCACTAAATATAATGGATTTTTTCGCAACTTCAGTAATCACTTACAAGTATTTTTGATGCAAATTGAAATTACAACTGAGCAACAAATATGTAATAATTGTGCAGGCAAAATGTGATTTTAGGGCTATGTTGTGCCTTTAAAGGGAGATTTCAAGTCAACCTATACAATACATTAATTTCATTTTCAACAATGTTTTTTGTTTATTCACTTGTTTGGCTTGTAAAGATCCGCATGAACAAGATAGAGCCGCAACCCATCACAATCTTCTGTCACTTTTTTTACTTCAATGACGCAAAATCTCAGGCTATGATTCCAACCAATATTATTAACATACTCTAACCATCTTGATTTTAGCAATAGGGCCCTTCTCACTTGCTTTAAAAAATAGAAATAATTTCAAAAGCTTTTCCTGAGGTATTTTGGACAAAGGACAAACCAATTGAGCCAAAATCGTTTGATTCAAAGAAATAGTTATAAACTTTGTCAAATAAGTTAGGAAGTAGTTTCTAAGTTTCTTCATACTTTCCAGTTTTTGACCTTTTTTTAAACAATAATTTCTTCTCACATATCACAAAGAATTAGGTTATAAATAAACATATTAAAAACTAGGCCAAGGATCAAACAAATTTTATAAAAAATTTTGAAAAGAACAAAAAAACGTTTTTTTTTTGGTGTTACTCTGTGTTTGTCGGTTTTTGTTGGTCCTGCAAATGGGGCGTAAAGAAACCTCACTGAAACTCAATAAATGGGCGACTCCCATGGTCTGGACTAAAAATCTAAAGAAAAGAAGGAGGTGTTAAGTTGACCTTGCGTAAATGATCAAGATTATCAAGACTTCTACTTGAAAGTTAAAATTCTACGTTGGGTTACCAAAACCGCTGCAAAAAGAATTGCATTAATTTCTAATTCTCTAAAGATAAGATTAAAGAAAGGGAATGTGAATAATGTAAAAAATGTACAGATAACAGAACATGTAAAACGAGAAAAATAAGTTGCTAAAATAACGGAGAAATCGTGCATTGAGGTTAGTTAGAGAAACAAAAGCGGTTTTTGTTGGATGCCAAAGAATTTTCACGTGAGTAGAAGTAGGCACTTTTGGAAAGAAAATTTGCGCAGCTCTACTGGCCAGTCAATTAGAAGTATCTCAGCTTTTTTTTTGCTACGGCCCATCAACTTCTTTCACTGATAGCTTACCACATCACTCTACCTTGCATCGATATTTCTGATTCGTCGGCGACGACTTTTGTTTTTGACCGTTTTACTTGCTTGTGGCATCGCTACGTTGCAAGATTTAATGGAGATCGATTTGGTGTCCTTTTCAGTGCAATTTTGATTGCCAGCGCCATATTAAAGCTCTAAAATTTTACTTGCATCTAATGTTGGAAACCTGATTGAAACCATGCGATGAAGTCACTAATAAATCAACAATCTGTTTGGACATGATAGACTTTCCATTATAAGCAAAACTCAACAACTTTTCTCAAATCTCGCTTTCAGGAAGGCCAAACGCGCTGTAATCAAGTTTTAAAACTTATTATATATAGCTGTAAATGTTACTTTATTTTAATCTTACATTACTGTCAGCTACAGACTAAAAAAAACCTTTATTAAACACAATAAGTACTAAAAAACTTTCAATACAATAAAACATTGGTTTACCCTTGTAAAATAAAGCTTCATTGTCCAACTGTTTATTAATGCAAATACTCGTACAGTATTTTTGAGTGACAACGAGCAAGCTCTTTTAAACCGTCAGCAACTTCAAGATAAAAACAAAAAGAAAACGTGATAAGCTTTACGTCACAATTAGTCTCAATTGCTAATGATTTGTGATTTGCTCTCACGAAATACAGCTGCCATCATCAAAAGCTCTTTATAATGTGCAATGTGCAAATTTATTCACCGAAGTAGGACCTCAACCAACCATTGGGCAAAAACCGAAATCCTCAGTGCTTTTCTTGTTTTTGTAAAATTTTATTTTAATATGATACACGACTTGATTTTGTTAAGTGTAATAATTTGTTTAAGCGTTTTTTTTATTTATGATATGGACGCTTGCATGACATAAATGAATAAAACGAAAAAAAATTGTTGTTAAGAATTATCCCAAAACCGTACAGTTTTTGAAATCAAGGTACCGATTTTAGACTGCAATGAAACAGCCGCATATACAAGCAAAGGGCGAGAGCGGGGTTTTTAATTACATTTAATAATTCTGGCATGTTTTTAATGTTTTTCATCAATTTTTTTTTGTCCAAGTAAACTTAAACGCTTACTCTTCACTATAAAACCTTAAACTAAAGAATATTTCAAGTAGCCTGTACAAAATATTAGAAAATTTTTTAAAGTTTTAAATCAGTAGTTTCCAACTTTTGTTTAGTCACTGATTCTTTTCCAAAAATTGTCCATCCTATTGACCCCTAAATTTTTACGACCGACTCTAACAAATAGGTATGCAGAATACCTGCTCATTAACATCATGGTTTGTTTTTTCTCTAACTTAATTTAAGGTAGAAATTCTATTTGTCGAGGAGATAAAATAGGTATCAGATCACCAACAAAACTAGGTTGGAAGTACTAACTTCTCTACTTTGTGCAGAGCCCATATAACAGGTGGCTTCTCGCATCTAGGGGCGTGAGTAAGTCTGTCATTGCTGTTAAACATGACAAACCGCAACCAAACCAACAAAACGGATAGGTATTATCTACTCGATCGGATGTTGAGCGAGGGTCTGCTAATCGGAGAACATTCTTCTCAGGATGGGCAATGTCTGAAAAAGAAATGCCCTTTTCAGGGCATATTGCCAACAAGTTCAAAAGACACACTATTCTCCACCTAAACATCGAAGGCCTCAGTGCAAGCAAGATGAACGTTCTTCATTATCTTGCTATACAGTTTGAGGCACTCGTCATCCTACCACAGGAGACCCACTGCACTAATGCAAAGAAACAAGAACTTCCAAAGCTACCAACCAGCTGGATCTTTCTCAAACGGCAAGCACGGGCTTGCCATGTTTATGAATTGCTAGCGTAGGTTCTAACAGTCGCTTACCGGATAGACGTGTACTTGAAGTTCCCCAGATCACAACATCGACCCTCGCTTATCACACCACCAAGATATGCTTTGTCAGTGCCAAGCATTCTTGTTAAGCAATGAAACTTCAGCAAGGCCAAATGGAGTCACTACATTGCTTTGACGAATAAATTCGCAAAGACTTTGTTGCCGTCTGATTCACTTGAAGTGGATGCGGCTTACCAGGAATTTTGTAGCATCATCAAGAAAGCAGCCAAAAAGGCTATCCCACGCGGGTATCGAAACAACTGTATTCCGGGTTGGGATGCGGAGTGTGACTTTCTCTACAGAACTCTTCTTTAGTCTCTTCAGGGAAACGACTTGAGTTTTGCTGCTACAGCTTTACTTGACAAACTTGATTGGAAGCGGAGAGATCAATGGTTCGAAGCAGTTTGAAGCATCAACTTTTTACACTCTAGTCGTAAAGCACAGAGTATATTGAATAACTTTGCTGGTAAGTCACAACACTCTCCTCGTCATTGTCCCGTTTCAACTGATGTTATTGCATATTACCTAGTCAGAAATGTAGATACAAGGCTGTTGATCTCAAGTCATCTCGACTTGTTTTTTAAAAAGTGTCTGACCTTTAAAAAGACCACAACATCAGACCCAGTGAATATGTCTGACACTTTTTCATAGAGAGAATTCACTGCTACTCTCCACACTTAAAACCAGGTAAAGCTCTGGGCTCTGATTTCATCTTTCCAGAGCTTATAATTTATGCTGAAGCGGCCTTGAAGTCATGGTTACGTGACTTTTTTTCTTCCTGCTTGCACGGACTCAAAATTTTCAAGATCTGGAGAAGACCGTTTGTAGTCGCAATACCAAACCTAATAAAGCCCATGAGAGACCCCAAGAGTTATCGAGTGATACCTCTGCTATGTGTCCCCTACAAGATCCTCGAGAGGCCAATCTACGCCGGTGTTGAGTCAATTATTGATGCAGGGCTCCCCAAAGACCAGGCTGAGTCTCGATGCGGGAAGTGAACCGTGGATCAAATGGTTTTGCTGACACAGAACATTGAAGACCCACCCTTTCGGGGCAAACAGAGGCCGGTGTCGTATTTATCGATCTGACAGCGGCATATAACATTGTCTGGCATCGTGGCTTTAGCTGCAAGTTGCAAAGGTTTTTGTCAAATAAGCACACGGTCAGAATAATCATGGAGCTTGTTCAAAACCGAAGTTTTACTCTTACCACCGGTGAGAGCAAACAAAGCAGGCTACGCGGTCTGAAAAACAGCGTCCTTCAGGGATCGATCTTGGCTCCACTCCTTTTCAATATACATATACGCACGATCTGTCTTACTCGATTTCCAGTATGTTTGCTTATGCAGACGATTTAGTATTATTACTTTTTCTGAAAATTGAAAAGATCTGGAAGGGATTTTAAGCCAAAACATGACTACACTTTCAGGGTATCTCCAGACTTGAAGGTTAAAGTTCATTCACACTAAGACGGTAACGGCAGCTTTTCATTTAAATAGCGGAGAGACCAAGCGTGAGCCATTTTATTTATTTTATCTTTGTATTTATCCTCCTGACTCGCAGGAAAGCGACGGAGGCGCTAATACATAGAGTAGGCAATTACCCCGACCTGCTTCCGGAGATGCCAAGATATTGCTGTCAACTTGTAATTTAATAGAGATATAACTGTAATTTAGAACTGCTTGCCAGGACCACCAAGCAGGGAAATGTGCCGTAAAGTGTCTTTCCCAAGGACACAACAGAATGGCGCGAATGGGTTTTGAACAGAGATCGTGTTCGTGACGAGCTCGGCGCTTTAACCACTCGACCACGCTGCCGACAACAACAATAGACTTTTTTGTTCTGTTCTAACACTACTTATCTTGCGGTCAAACTGGACAGATTGCTCATGTTTTGTCATCATCTCAAGGCATTGTGCAAAAAACTATCTTTGCGCGTCACACTGCTGTGCCGGCGTGTAGGCTCAGGGGTGCTACGACAGTTGATCGAATGACATTTGATCGAAATGACACTTGATCAAAACGACTCTTGATCGAACAGCACTTGATCGAAACAACATTTGATCGAAACGACACTTGATCAAAACGACACTTGACCAAAACGACACTTGACCAAAACGACACTTGATCGAAATGACAGTTGATAAAAAAAAAGATTTATTTTTATATATTTTTGCGATTAAACAATCTCTTCGTCACTGCAAATTAGATTCATAAAAAGCAGAGGCCATCAGTAAGAAGACAGTTTGTTCATATTTTTTATAATTTTTTATCGATGTCAAGGTTAAGGTTTTTTAACAAGGTGCCTTGGCAAAGCATTGCTAGGGAGGGCAACAAGTAAATTTTTGTCATGGTTATGTTAATGCTGCCATTTTTTGCATTCTTTTTACATTGTAGTCAGTTATTTATGGGAAGTGACATCGTGCCATGGCCCCACCTTTGCAGACCCCTTGCAGACATCAAAGCAGAGTCAAAGGAAAGACCTATTTCTTTAGAGATTACTATGTTTTTGGGACAAATAATCGACAGAACTGGGACAGATTCAAAGTGAAGACCTTTTTTTAGAGATTGCTATGTTTTTGAGACAAAAATCCGTGTTGGGATGCAGAATGTGAATCTTTCTTGCAGTCTCCTCTGGGAGACGACTCAAGTTTGGCTGCTACAGCTCTGCTTGCCAAGCTTGACAGAAAGCGAAGGGATTGATAATACGAGGCAGTTCGGAGCATTGACTTTTCACACTTTAGTCGAAAAGCACAAAGTATTTTGAACAACCTAGTACACGACACTCTCCTCGTCACTGTCCTGTTTCAGCCGATGCTATTGCATCTCAGCTGATTAGAAATGGGAAATACGAGGCTGTTGACCGCAAGTCATCTCGACTTGTCTCTCAAGAAGTGTCTGACCTTTGGAGGGCCACAACACCAGACGCAGTAAATATCTCTGACAATTTTTCACAGAGAGAATTTACTGTTGCCCTCCAACATTTAAAACCAGGTAAAGCTCCGGGCCCTGATTCCATCTGCTCAGAGCTTATACTCAATGCTGGAGCTGCTTTGAAGTCCTGGTTACGTGACTTCCTTTCTTCCTGTTTGCGCCGACTCAAAATTCTCTGCTCTGTGTCCTCTACAAGATCCTCGAGAGGCTTATCTACGACCGCGTTGAACCATTAATCGATCCACTGCTCCCTAAAGAGCAGGCTGGGTTCCGACGCGGGAAGTCACTCGTAGATTTAGTTGTTCTGCTAACCCAGAACATCGAGGATTCTTTTGAGGCTAAAAAGAAGGTCGGTGCCGTATTTATCAATCTGACAGCTGCTTATGACATTGTCTGGCACCGTGGCCTTACCTGCAAGCTGCTGAGACTACTTCCGGATAAGCACATGGTCAAAATGATCATGGAGCTTGTCCGAAATCGAAGTTTCACCCTTACCACCGGTGACAGCAAGCAAAGCAGGCTACGCCGTCTTAGAAACGGTGTTCCTCAGGGATTGGTCTTGGCTCCCCTCCTATTTAACATCTATACGTACGATCTTCCTTCGATGATTTCCAGAAAGTTTTCTTATGCTGATGACTTAGCATTTCTGGACTCTTCTGGAAACTGGAAGGACTTGGAGGGGACATTAAACCAAGACATGTCCACACTTTCAGCATATCTCCAGACTTGGAGGTTGAAACTCAGTCACACTAAGACGGTGACGGCAGCCTTTCACTTAAATAATCGAGAGGCCAAACGTGAGCTAATGGTCTACAACAATAGTAGACTTTTACTGTTCTGTCCAACTCCTACTTATTTTGGGATAAAACTGGACAGATCGCTCACGTTATGTCACCATCTAGTGGTATTGAGCAAAAAACTATCCTCGCGCGTCACACTGCTGAGGCGGATGGGGGTGCTGGTGCTAAAACACTACGCATAGCCACCTTATCTCTAGTCTACTCAACAGCTGAGTACTGCGCTCCAGTCTGATGTCGCAGTGCTCACACTTGCCTCATCGACAGTGTCTTAAACGACGCCTTGCGCATAGTCACTGGATGCCTGCGTCCCACTCCAACGGACCACCTACCTGTACTCTCAGGCATCCAGCCAGCTGAGCTTCGCCGACTGGGAGCGACACTTTCCTTGGCTCACCGTGGATTTCTGGATCCCGATCATATCTTGTATGGTCTTTAAAGTGGGTTCTCAGATACTCGCCAAGTGAGACTAAGATTCGGACGCCCGTTTGTGCCAGGTGCGCGGAATCTTTTGGACAACCTTGCCAGACTTGGCATCCGCGCTTCCGAATGGACAAATTACAAATGGAAAACGGAGTATTGTGAAAATGTTTCCAGGCTCCGTGCTTTTGTGTCCGGGACCGGTGCCAGGCCTGTTGGGATGGGCTTGTCCCGAGCAGCTTGGGTTAAGCTCAACCGCCTGCGGACTGGTGTTGAGCGATTCCATTCGTCCATGCACATATGGGGTCTTGCTCCTTCACCGAATTGCAAGTGTGGCACCCCTGAACAAACCGCAGATTATGTATTAACAGCGTGGCCTATACATCGGGCACAACATGGAACACTAGGTCTGACGGTTTTGGATGACGAAACCCGATGCTGGCTTAATAACATCACTGCCAGCATCTGATTCAGTCAGTGCAGCAGTATGGGGAAGTAAAAGAATAAACCCTCGGCCCCAGTCCTGTTTGTGTCTGACCTAGAGTGAATGCCCTTCAAACAACGACTTGGGACAAAAAATTGACAATTCTGAGACAAATTCAAAGTTGTAAATTTTCTCTTTCATTATTCGATCAAGTGTTGCTTTGATCAAGCGTTGTTTCGATCAAGTGTCGTTTTGATCAAGTGTCGTTTTGATCAAGTGTCGTTTCGATCAAGTGTTATTTTGATCAAGTGTCGCTCGATCAAGTGTCGTTTGATCAACTGTCGGGTCACGAGGCTCAGGACGGGGTGCTGGTGCCAAAACACTCCGTACAGATGCCCAATCTGTGGTTTAGTCAACAGCTGAGTACTGTGCTTCAGTTTGGTGTCGCAGTGCTCACACTCGCCTCACAGACAGTTTTTTGAATAACGCCTTGCGCATTGTCACTGGATGCCTGCGTCCACTCCAATGGACCACTTACCCATACTTTCAGACAACCCGCCAGCTGAGCTTCGCTGACTAGGAGCGACACTCTCCTTGGCTTATCGTGGATCTCTGGACTTTGATCATACCTTGTATGGTTTTTTAAGTGGGTCCTCAGTTGCTCGCCAAGAGAGACTGAGATCTAAACGCCAGTTTGTGCCAGCTGCGCGGAATCTTTTAGACAACCTTGCGGGACTTGGCATTCGCGCTTCTCATTGGACAATTTATAGATGGATCGCGGAGTACTGCGAGGATACATCCAGGTTCCGTATTTTATACCCAGGATCAGTGACAGGCCTGTTGGATCGAACTTGCCCCAAACATCTTGGGTTAAGCTCAATTGCCTGCGGACTGGTGTTGGGCAACCCCATTTGTCAATGCACAAATGGGGTCTCGCTCCTTTACCAAATTGCGAGTGCGGCGCCTCTAAACAAACCGAAGACCACCTTCTAATAGCGTGCTCCATACATTGGGCACCATATGGAACACGAGGTCTGACGGTTTTAGATGATGAATCTCGATGCTGGCTTAACAACATCATCTGATCTTGAGCAGTACAGCAGCCTGGGCTAATAAAAGGATAAACCCTCGGCCTCAGTACTGTTTATATCTGGCCTGTGGAGTGGATACCCTTTCAAACGACAAAGACGACGACCTACAAAACTAGAGAAAAGCATAAACCAAAGTTCACCACATTAATGACGAAGACTTTGCGACGACAACATTTCTTGAAATCAAATTAAAGACTTTTTTGCTCTTCACTAAGTTTATGCTTCCATAAAATTTTTATTTTTTTTCAATTTTTTCAGAATGAGTTTTATAAAGTAGTTAGGACTTGGTCAAACTTTCTCACGGTCTAATCTTCTGGCAGCTACGATTGTAACTAAATGGCCTGATAAACTTTCCAGACTAAACGTTTCACAAATTAATTGATATCATTGGAAAGTTTAAAAAATAAACTATTAACGGTCACATTATAAGCAGAATGTGAAAAGTATTTTTTATTCGACGTAACTGAGTACATCTTTTTAAATTTTAATTTTTAAATTTTTTAAATTTTTAAATTTTACTTTTAGTTAATAAACTTTTTAAATTTTACTTTTAGATACGAAAACTATATTTTGTTGACTAGACTAAGCAACATATTCCTCTGCTTTCTTAAATATAACTGGAAATGTGAGACACGAGCCCTTATGTCCGTCAGGATTGAGACGGGTTCTCCATAGCTTATGGTTTTTGTTAAAACCTGAGTGGTTCAAAACTCCTAAAGGCTCAATCCACCTCGTTCCCCTTACAACAAGTAAAACAACACAAATACAGTTTTTTTTTGTTTTTTCTCTATGTTTATCCTCATGACTCGCAGGAAAGTGACGGAGGTGCCAATAGATAGGGTAAGCAATTGCCCCGACCTGCTTCCGGAAGTGCTGAGATATTGCTATTCGATTGAAATTTAATAGAGAGATGACTGAAATTTAGAACTGTTTGCCAAGACCACCAAGCAGGGGAAAGTGACCTAAAGTGTCTTTCCAAGGGACACAATAGAATGGCGCAAGTAGGTTTTTAACCGAGACCTTGTCGATCACAATCCCGGCGTTCTAACCACTGGACCACCGTTTCTTTGTTCATTGGCCATAAGCTCAGTTTTCGTAGCTTGCAAATTAGAAATAAAATCTTCAAAAGAGCGTTTAAACCTAGAAAAAACTGCTTCACTGTTTACTGTTACAAGAAAAAATAGTTGGAAGAATTTTTAAATGAAGGAAAAAGTTACTTAAATTTTACACAAAAAATCACCATTTGAATAGTCCAGAGTTTCTATTGAGTCTTATATCTACTTGTCGGATAGTTTTGATACTCATATCATCAAAAATTTGCGATAAGTAGTTAAAAGTCTTGATAGAAACTTTGGATTGTTTAAATTGTGATTTTTTTTGTTAAAAATTTGAATAACTTTTTAAAAACTCTTCTTACCATATTTCCTTGTGCGAGCAAACGTATATTTGTCTAGAAACAAAGATATTTGTTCTTTGAAACATTTACAACATCATTGCATGTTTAAAACACAAAAATAGAAACTAAACAATTTTATAACAGACAAGGATTCTTTATAAGTTCTTTTGTGTGTCACAATAAACTTGCACTGGCGCTTCAAAAATAACCAAAATAATTGCGGCGCAGGCTTTTCGCAACTTTTTCAAAAATTCTGCTTGTAGATCAGTTCTTGCGTCTACATTAGCTGCTAAAAATACCAGCTCTGATTATTGTATTGATTATGCAATAAATTTAGTTCATTGCAATAAATCAGCTGAAAATTTAGCTTAATTGTATTTATAAATGTAGCACCAATAAATATCTATAAAAATATAATTTAATTCGAGAATTGGATTTTATTGGAATTCAAAAACTGCTCGCATATCACTTGAAATGCTCTCGCGCACCATAGGTTGAGAACCACAAGTCGATTTAAAGTTTAATGTTAGTTTATATTGTTTAACACTCAAAGTTGTCATGACGTTATAGTTAGAGTGGCACCAGTTGTTGAGCAGAAATGCTTTTCAGACTTTCTATTTAAAAATGCAAGCGTTTAAATTTAAGAAACTTGAAATGGAAGACTTTATCCAATTTGTAATTCTCATCAAAATGACCAAGGAAATACAATATCTGTAAGCGCTCTTGAATCTTCTTCTTCTTCCCCTTTCGGCCTTTCTTTTAGATCAGGGGTAGCCACAGCGTATCATTTTTCTCCAAATCTTCCTGTTCTCAACATCCGTCTCCTTCGCACCAACTTCCCCCATATCTTCTTTCACTACATCTAAAAATCTTCTCTTTGGTCTTCTTCTTCTCCTCTTTCCTAGTAACTTCATTTCCATCATCTTTCTTCCTACATGCTCTTGGTCTCTCCTCATGACATGTCCATACCACCTCCGCCTGCCTTCCTTCATTTTCATTCCTAACCGTTCTACCTTAACTATACTCTTGATATAATCGTTTCTAATCTTGTCTTTTCTTGTCACTCCCATAGCAAACCTCAACATTTTAATCTCTGCGACTTCCATCTCTTTTACTTGTTTCTTTGTGACTACCACCATCTCAAGTTCATACACCATTGCTGGTCTTACCACTAAACTGTACACTTTTCCTTTTACTCTAGCTGGTAACCTCCTGTCGCAGATTACTCCCAATACTTTTCTCCACCCGTTCCATCCTACCTGCACTCTCTTCTTTACCTCCCTCTCACAACTATCACTTTTTTGCACCATTGATCCCAAATACTTAAATTTCCTTACTCTTGGCACTTTGGTATCCTCCATTTTCACTGTTTCGTCGTCATTTCCTCCATAGTCTGCACAGATATTCGGTCTTATGCATAGATATTGGGTCGGCAGCATGGTCGAGTGGTTAAGGCGCCGGGCTCGTGATCAACACGGTCTCGGTTCAAAACCCACTCGCGCCATTCTGTTGTTTCCTTGGAAAAGACACTTTACGGCACATTCCCCTGCTTGGTGGTCTTGGCAAGCAGTTCTAAATTAAAGTCATATCTCTATTTAATTACAAGTGGACAGCAATATCTTGGCATCTCTGGAAGCAGGTCGGGGTAATTGCCTACCCTATGTATTAGCGCCTCCGTCGCTTTCCTGCGAGTCAGGAGGATAAATATAGAGATAAAATAAATAAATAAAAAAAATAAACTTTGACCTACTTACTTTCATCCCTTTTCTTTCTAATGCATATCTCCAGCATTCTAGTCTCTGCTCCACTTCTTCGCTGGTCTCTTCGCAAATCACATTATCATCAGCAAACAGCATTGTCCATGGTGGTTCTCTCCTTACTTTATCTGTTAGCCTGTCCATTATCACTACAAACAGAAATGGACTCAACGCTGATCCCTGGTGCATTCCAACCTTGACCTTAAAACTTTCTGTAGTTCCTACTGCACATCTCACCACTGTTTCGCTTCCCTCGTACATATCCTGTACAAGTTGCATATACTTTTTTATACTATTCCTAATTTTCTCATACAGTACAACAGCTCTTCCCGCGGAACCCTGTCGTAAGCTTTCCCTAGGCCTACGAATACACACTGTAGCTCTCTTTGACCTTCCCTGTACTTTTCCATCAATATTCTTAAAGCAAACATGGCATCGGTGGTTCCGTTTCCTAGCATAAATCTATATTGCTGTTTGCTGATCTCTACTCTATCCCTTAGCCTGGCTTCAATAATTCTTTCCCATACCTTCACTGTGTGGCTCATTAGCTTTATTTCTCTGTAGTTTCCACAGCACTGTTGGTCCCTTTTGTTTTTATATATTGGGATAAGCACACTCCTTCTCCATTCTTCTGGCATCCGTTCACCCACTAATAGTCTGTTGAACAGTCTGGTCAAAGACTTGATCTCCATCTTTCTCATGCACTTCCAAACTTCTACTGGCAACTCATCTGGCCCAACTGCTTTACCTTTTTTCATCCTTCTTAGTGCGTTTTTTACTTTTTCTCTACTGACGCAATTTGCCTCTTCGTTAACCACTTCTGCTTCCTCTTTCCGAGGCTCTCGGTTATTTTCCTCGTTTATTAATTTCTTAAAGTACTTTTTCCATCTCTTTAACACTGTTTCCGAATTTACCATAACATTACCGTTTTCATCCTTTATAACCCTCACATGCTGTACATTTTTCCTTGCTCTGTCTCTCTGCCTAGCCAATCTATACAACTCCTTTTCACCTTCTTTTGTTTCCAATCTAGCATACAAATTGTCATACGCCATCTAGCATACAAATCTAGCATACAAATTGTCACATCTCTTTGCCATCGCAACTGCCTTCTTTGCTTTACTCTTCTTTTCTTTGCAGATCTTTTTTGTATTTTTATCTCTTATTTTGTCCCATATTTTCTTTGCCTCTTTCTTTTCTTTTATGCTCTCCTGTACTTCCTCATTCCGCCACCATGTCTCCCTGTCTCATTTTTGTTTCCCAAATGTCACTCCCAGTGCAGTTTCAGCTGTTTTTCTTAGCATTTTTGCTGTTTTGTCCCACTCATCAGGTAACCCATCCTTGCCTCCCAAAATCCTGGTCACCTCTTGTCTAAACGCTTCTTGATAGCTTGTCTCCTTCAGTTTTCACCATCGTATCTTTGGCTTTATTTCTCTGCTTTTTTCATTTTCACCACGAGAGTCATTTTGCATACCACCATACGGTGCTGCTTTGCGACGCACTCATTCACTTTTACCTTACAATCGCACATTTCTTTTAAGTTCCTCCTTCTGCACATCATATAATCTACTTGGGTGCTTTTTCCGCCACTTTTATACGTCACCCTGTGTTCATCTTTCTTCTTGAAATAAGTATTGACAATCGCCAAATCCATCCTTTTCCCAAAATCCACAACCATTGATCCTTCCTTATTTCTTGTTCCAGCACCGTATCTCCCCATTATTTCCTCATCTCCTATGTTTCCTTCGCTCACATGTCCATTAAGGTCTGCACCAAGAACTATCCTTTCCTCTTTTGATACACTTTCTATCAACCCATCCAGGTCTTCCCAAAAATCATTTTTCTCCTCCATGCTGTTGTTAACCCTGTGGAGCATGGTCCTCTAACTTCATGGCCATTAGTCTGTCTGACACCTTCTTCATCTCCAGGACACTTTTAGCCAGCTCCTCCCTCACTACTATCCCTATTCCATTTTTTTCTTTCATCATCTCCGTTGTAAAATAGTTTGCATCCACCTCCAATGTTCCTTGCTTTACTCCTCTTGTACTTTGTTTCCTGTAGGCACAATATGTCTACATTCCTTCGCTCCATCATATCTGCCAACTCTCTTCCCCTTCCAGTCATTTTTCCAATATTTAAGGTAGCTACCCACCCTTATGAGTGAGCGTCTTCCTTTTCATACTTTCCGCTGCCTCTTCACTCGCCTTCCTCCTCTCTTTCTGCTCTTGTTTTCACTATGTTTAGCAGTAGCATGATTTTCACAGGTGCCTGTTGTGCGACACCTAAGACGGTCGTTGGTAACCCGGGCCGCGACCGACCCGGGTTTGTATAATCTGGCAAAAAAGTTTTACGCCGGATGCCCTTCCTGCGGCAACGCTCTCCATTTATCCGGGCTTGGGACCGGCATCAAGAAACACAGGAATGTGCCTCGCTCATATAAGCGCTCTTGAACCAGATCAAATATTCAAACCAACTACTTACTCATCCGCTGTAAAGTAAAAAAAACGCGGTTTAGGTTGGTTCATTAAAATGAAAATATTTGACTTTGATGAAAACTAATTTACAAGTCAGTTTTGTATATGTCATCAGTCATCTTAATTATTTGTTATAAATCACATAAAAAACATTTGATCAGTTTTTAGCAAAGTTGATCAAAGTTCAAACCAAATTACTCTTTTTATTATAGTTTCCAACTTCCTAAAATAAAATTAAAATCATTTAGATTTTCAACGATTAGCAAAAAAAATTAATTCATTTACTAATAAATTGAAACAATTACTTTCTAGGTTTATGTTAAACCTATTCTAAAATGTTAATTGAAAAAAAAGGTTGGTTTAGCGCTATCATGCGACGAAGTGTAATTAGTGTTGCCACCGGATTTTGGCTTCAACCTCTCTTGATCTTGATTTTTTTAACCGAAAAGCTTTTTGTTTGATTCCTCACTCACAAAACAGTGAAGTCAAATTTTCGAAGTAAATTTTCCATTTATTTGATTAATTATAGCAGTGTGTGCAGTGTTATTCTGTTTGACTTCAAACACAAGTTTTTTTAAATAAACGTGTATGGTTATCACACATCTTCAATTGACAATTGTGGGGAAGTTAGTTTCATTAATTAATCTAATTTCCTCTTCATCGATATTGACTTTTCTAAGGCTAAAAGAAGCTCCAGATAAGACAACAAGCCCAAAAATTTGCCAATGTTAAAAAATTGCCTTGCCGAATAATTGGGTTTAAAATGAAGTGGGAGTAGAAAACTTTTAATAAGGCGAGTCAAAAAATTTGGCTTGATCAAACAAATGAAATCTAAATGTGTTTTGTAACCTAAAAGAAGCTATTTGTTTAAAGAAGTCTTTTATTTTCCAAAAGTATTTGAAACTTGTACGAAACAACGTCATCTGCTGTTGTTGATCTATTGCAAGGGTCTCCAAACATATCGAGCAGCGGGCCATGTATAGATTTTTTTGGACCTCCTCGGGCCACAGCCAAAAACATACTGTAAACGAAGTGAAGATCTTTTTTTTTTTTTTTTTAGAGATCACGATGATTTTGTTTAGAGAAACAAGAAACTGAGGCACATTTCCGACATAATTCTATCCAACTGTGGTTCAAAGTGAGTGCACATGTTTTTTAGAAAGAGCTCTGCGGGCCGGATTGCAATTTTCAATTTTGTACCCAAGGAATTGTAATTTACGTATTTTCAATCTGTCAAAAATCCAAATTTTTTCTCTGCGCGAAAAATTCTCACTCAGCTCTTTACAGTTTAATCATATTTACTTTTCGGTGCATTTGCAAACGCAATGTAAGAAACAGATTGGTTTGTTTATCATCTTAAAAAGTCGCTAAAAAAAAGCTTTGCCATGACAACTAAAATAGAGTGCTCCTTGATCGCTCCAAGAGCTGAGTGATATAATTTTTATGAGCAAAGAAAAAAATTTTGGATTTTTGATCGGTTAAAAATACGTATATTACGATTCCATGGGTACAAAATTGAAAATTGCGGCCGGATTTTGCCAGCGGGTTGTACTTTGGAGACCCCTGATCTATTGCATTATCTTGACACAGATGGGGTTGTAGGCCTACTTATTAGTTTTTCTTGCCATATATTGTGGCAACAAACAGCAATTGCTTTGATGTAGGGGTGTGATAAAACGTTTAAAAGTGAAAACTCTTCTTTTGTACTTTTTTAAATCACCATATGAATTCTGGGAATTCACTATTAATTGAAAAGTTGCCGATTCGTCAGGCCAAGCTTGTTTGTGCTACTCTTGGTAAGAAATTTTAGTAGACTATTGAATAACTTTTAGTTCCATTAAACTTGTAGTAAAACACATTAAAACTTTTAATCATTACTTATGCGAAGATGACCAGATTTTTGAAAAAATGTGTTATGTCGAGTGCTTTCGGTCCGTTTTAAGTAAAACTGCTTAACTTCGAGAATTCGTGCAAATTCCAGTATAAATCAAACTGGTGGTTGATAATTTAAATACAGTAAGTCAGTTAGGCCAGGCGCCGCATGGCAATTGTCAACATTTGCGCAAAAAGATGCAAAAAAATTTTGATAAAGGTTATTAAGATTAACAAAAAAGACTGTTTTTTTTATATAGCCGAGGCCTACTTGCTTCATACCATCAAAAAAAGGAAGTAATGCATTCTACCAAAATGGCTTCCTAAGGTTGCTCTAATTAAATCTTTGCTAGGCTAGTCTTTTTTGCAAGCTTACAATAAATTCTTAAATTCATTAGGCTGCTGAAACGCTTAGCCTACAATTATGATGGACTTATAGGCCTACCGTATTTTAAAGCTCTTGCAACAACCAAATAACCAAAAAAGCAAAAAAGATTTTGTTGTATCCGTGGGAAAGACACTTTACGGCAGGGGAGGATTAGCCCACTGGGAGTTCGGAAATTTTCCCGGTGAGCCAATGCTTTTGTGGGCCCGTTTTGTTGTCAGTCGTACCTTTATTACAGTGGTTTTCAACCTTTTTGCTAGCAAGTACCATCTAGAACTTTTTCTGTAAATTAAGTACCACAAAGTTCATCAAAAAATTAATTATTTCGATTTTTTTTGTTTTTTTTTTAATTTTTTAATTTTCGTCCCAAAAATTATATGTTTTCTAAAAAAAAGGGTCTTCGCAGAAAATCTGGCATTTTTAAAAAAAACAATTTAATCCGAGTGTTAGATTTTTATCGAACCTAAAAACTATTCACGTACCACCAGTATTGGATATTCAAAGTTAGGCCCCGAGGCAAGGATTTCCAAAACTTGATGTTCCCTAAAAAGAAAAGGTTTTGATCTCGCATTTCCCTTTTTTCTCCCAAAATCATAGTGATCTCTAAAAAAAAAAGAAGGTCTTCACTTCGGAACGATCTGTTATTTCTCACTTTTCGTCCCTACTTCGTAATGATGTCTAAAAAACAACCTTATACAGCAAAATGAGACTATATGCGGTATTTTCGAGGTGGGCCCGAGGCAACTGCCTCATTCACCTCACGCAATATTCACCACAGCGTACCACCTAAAAAGGTCTCACGTACCACTAGTGGTACGCGTACCACAGGTTGAGAACCACTGCTTTATCATATTATGAATAATTACGAGGAAAAAGTTTATTTTGGAAAACAATTGTTGAAACTATGTCCCACTAAAGAATGATAGCCTATAACCGAATTAGTCGGTTGAAGTGATAAGCTTTTCGCCGCTTAAAGTGATAGCCTTCACTGCCACCTATCTTTCTCTATTAGGCTACAAGAGAAATTTGTGTTCGTAGGTCCGGTTTGTGACAATTAGCATTACACGTCACTATGGACGTGATAACTAATAAATGATTCCGTGTTTTACTCTTACTGTATAGTGCTTATGCAGTGGCCTAGGTTTAGCAAAGTCAGAAATTCGTTCTCTTACATCAGTGGCTTCTATTCTAACCTATTTTGCTCGCGGCCTAATTCTACTGACAAATTGTTTGGAAACCTGTTACTACAAGATATAGACTAAGGCTAGGTTACAATAAAAATATTTAGATGCAAAACATAAACAAAACATAAATAAAACATAAACTCAATAATACTGCATACAATACTGCATATGTGCGTATTGCTGTCCAGGTAAAACGTAAGGGAAATACGATAGGCTACAGCAGTGGTTCCCAACCTTTTTAATGTCATGGACCCTTTTGAGGATTTTCCTGAAAGTTGTGGACCCCTTAAAGAAAAAAGGAAATAAAATCCACTCTTTTCTTCCAAAAACATGGTGATCTCTAAAAAAAAAAAAAAAAGGTCTTCACTTTGATTTTATTTCCAATTTTGCTGTTTTTTCTCCCAGAGACCCCCAGTTGGGAACCACTGATATAGATAGTCTATAAACCATTACCGTTAACTCTAAAACGTTCAATTACATTTTAAAAAATTCCCCCCTCGAAAACACAAAATTCCCCCCTAGTGGGGAATTCCCCCCTGTTGAGAACCACTGGGCTACAGTATAAAGTAAAAAAGCTAAATTAGGGTGAGTAAGTCTTGAAAAATAAAAAAAGACAAGAAGAAGAGAAAAGGTGGTATTGAAAAAGAACGCGAGAAAATGAAGAAGAAACTGCATGAACCGATAGATTATAGCTATTTATTAAACCTATGTTTTTATTGATCTTCCGTATTGTAATATAAACCGTAAATACTTGTATAGCCTACTATTATGACATTTTTGTTTTATGTAGCATTATTTCTTCAATGCTTTTCTTTTCATGAACAGACGATAAAGAAGATTTAAATATGACCCATTGCTCCAATAACCCTAAGTCAATGACAAAACTGTTTTCTGTGCTTTTATACTGCAATTCGGAGATACAGAATGCACTGTAAGAGTTATCCCGTTCTATGTCAGGCATACAAACTAATCCTTACCGTTTCCGTTACACTAGTGAATTGCGATAGAACGTTCAGCAAACTAAAATATGTGAAGAATCGATTAGAAGTTAGCTAAGCGAAGATCGTCTGGACTCGCTGCTTCTTATGTGTGTCGAACGCGATATTCTAACCAGAGTGTCAAATGATATAGTTATTGATGAACTAGCTAGATCAAACGCTGAAATGCGAAAACTGCTGTGTTGCAGTAAATGAATAAATTGTGTATTCTAATTTTTTAAAAAACTTTTGTAAATCGTAGCCCACAACTAAACATGGTATTAGCCTACCCTGTTTAAATGATTTTTTTAAACAGAATAGTTATATTTTTATCCAAGTAATATTGACAATCATATGATTTACAAATCGAAGCGTTTTTCAAATAAATAGATGCAATGTTTAGTTTCCCTAAGACGTTGTCGGTAGCATACACAATATTTTTTAATAACTTGGTTTGTAATAGCACTAGCTAGTTCGAGAATTAAACATTGTAGGCTAATATTTTTTTCATACAAAATTAAGTTGGAAAAACCAGGCCGTTTTTATTTTTAAATTTCCGGCCCGGTTCAATTTGCTAATCCACCCCTGCTTTGCCGCACTTTCTCCGTAGAGAGCACTTTCTCCAGTGGGCTTTATCCAGTGGTAAAGACACTCAGCACTTACGGCACTTCACTTTCTCCTTTGGAGGCCTTAGCAAGCAATATTAAATTTTAGTCATATCTCTGTAAAACTAAAAAAACAAAATAAAAAAAATTTCAAGCGGACAGCGATATCTTGGCATCTCCGGAAGCAGGTTGGGACTTGCCTTATGAATAGCGCTTCCGTTGCTTTCCTACGATAGTCAGGAGGATAAATATAGAAATGAAGCAAAAAATTTTATTGATAAAAATGATGGAGTTTTTCGTCGTTGTCGTTTGAAGGGGTATCCACTCCACTGGTCAGACATAAACAGGACTGAGGCCGAGGGTTTATCCTTTCACTAGCCCAGGCTGCTGTAGGCTACTGCTCAGGATCAGATACTAGCAGCGATGTTGTTGAGCCAGCCTCAAATTTCGTCATCTAAAATGTCAGACCACGGTCACCACATGGAGCACGATGTATGGGGCACGTTATTAGAACGTGGTCTGCAGTTTGTTCAGAGGCGCCGCACTTGTAATTCGGTGAAGGAGCAAGACCCCATTTGTGTATTGACAAATGAAATTGCCCAGCACCAGTTCGCAGGCGATTGAGCTTAACTTAAGCTGTTCGGGGCAAGCTCATTCCAACAAGCCTGGCACTGGTTCTGGTTATAAAAACACGAAGCCTGGATATATCCTTGCAGTACTCCTCAACCCATCTATAAATCGTCCACTGAGAAGCACGGATGCCTAGACCTGCAAGTTATAGGCCTACCTGGCTTAAGACCTGGCTTAGATGTCTAGACTTGTGTACAATTTAATTTGAATTTTTTTTTTCTTTCCTTTTTCTTTTGTTCTTTTGGTGACGCAGGCATGCTCCGGTATTCTTTTTCTCTTACTTTTTTCCGTCCTTTTTATTGCATGTTTTAACGTCTGACGTTTTCCTTCGTCTACCTTTTCTTGAATCTCGGACTACCTTTAAATGTGTAAAATTTACTGATCATGTTGGGGGTCAAGAATAAAATAAAAATGAATGAATGAATGAATGAATGAATGAACGAATGAAGTTTGTTTAACCGATTCCGCGCAGCTGGCACAAACGGGCGTTCAGATTTTAGTCTCTCTTGGCGAGCATCTGAGGGCTCACTTAAAAAACCATATACAGGATATGATCAGGATCCAGGGATTCACTGTTAACCAAGGAGAGTGTCGCTCCTAGTCGGCAAAGTTCAACTGGCTGTATGCCTAAAAGTGCAATTAAGTGGTTCGTTGGCGTGGGGCACAGGCATCCAGTGACTTTTCGCAAGGCGTCATTTAAGACACTGTCTATGATGCGAGAGTGAGCGCTGCGTCAGCAAACTGAAGCAGAATTGGCTACTCAGGGGTTGAACAGACTAGAAAGGGCAGCTGTGCATAGCGTTTTGGCACCACACCCCATCTCTAGCCAACAAGATGCCTCAGCAGTGTGACGCGCAAAGATAGTTTTTTGCGCAAATGTTACTAGATGGTGACGATTTTACGATGGAGTCTTTCATTTAATTAGACTACTCAATCTACAGGCATAACGAAGCAAAAGCTGAATCACATTTTAACATTCTATACAAAGCTTTTTATTTTTGTTTTATGAAGCCAACAACAATGTTATTGTCTCTATAATACATTGCTTCTTTTTGGTCTACACTAATTTATGTTATATGCTAGACATTTCATATCAGCTGAAAAAATGGGGAGTGGGCAATAAAGTTTTGCCCAAATTTTATTTTATTGTTTTGTCCAAGTTGCCGGAATCATGATCTTGAAAAATTCCAATAGATATGACAAAGTGGCACACAATTTTTTTTAAAAAATCTGGTGACAAATGTATAAAAAGATCATCCCTTTAAAACTGTCTCTGATTTCTCCATTTTTGTGCCAAGTTATAGATGAAAACTAAAAAAAGATCTTCACTTTGATCTTAATTTTTTATAGTTGGGATACTCTATCGTACCGAAATAGTTCGTTCTTTGTTAATTTTCCCAATATTTCCTTGTTACTGGCCGAAAATTTTTGATTTAACTCGAATAATTTATTGGCAGTGCTGGAAAAATTCTGGCTTTGCCCACTGCTCCCCGGCTTGTATGGCTATATATGACATTACTGTTAAAGTGGTAGGCCTACAAAAGAATGCTATAAGGACAAGAAAAACTCTTTGTTTTTGAATTTTTTTTTAAGTAGATTGAACCATTAAAGTGTTTTATAAGCATGCTTTGTGAAGAGTGAAGTGGTACTAATTTATCCAGAATTACCGGTAGTTTAACTGCTGTTTTGAATAAGTTTTTTACCATTTGTTATAATTTGCCAAAATATACATGAAATTACGTTGCGGTAGAAAAAATATGTAAGCTATTTCTTTTCATGTTTACAATGCCAAAAATTGCTTAGCACGTGCGTTTTGACGCCTTTTATGGATGTAGCATGTGAAACAACGATTCCTTTTATGGCTGCTATATACCTTATTTGTAATTTCACTTCCTTTTTTGGAAGTCGTTTGATCCACTTTATATTCTAACGCCACAGTTAGAAATTTTCATTTTTATTTAAATTCAAATATTATTTAAACAATTTTTTTTTCTAATGGATTATCTATTACATTTTTAAAAAAAAACTATTTTAATTTATGAAATAAGATAAATATAAAAATTTTAAAAAAATTTAAGAACTTTTTAATGCTGCGTAATGTTACATTGTTCAAAATTGGTCAGCTGTTTTTTTCACAGAGTCCTTATACGGAACTTGAGCTAGTTTCAGCATAGTAGCGCCAAAGTTTAATATACTACTGTTTTGATTGTTAGTGTTTGTTTTTTTGAAGTATTTGATATGGAAGGTATAAAGCGTTCAAGATTAACTGCAGATATGGATGATGTTAATCACTCAGCTGAGCATGCTGAATCAGAAGATTCCTGTGGAACTGATGACAGATCTAGCCATGGGTCAAGGTCTGATACCCCTACACCGAATCTTACGAAAAAAACTAAGGGACGTGTAAAAATTAATATGGAATTCATTGATAATAAATTAAGAAGATATACTACCTTCAGTAAACGAAAATCTGGTATAATGAAAAAGGTAATATATCTAAACTAGAATCCAACCTGTACAATTAGCTATTGGGCAACTAAAAATTAGTTTTTCCAATCTTACACATATCTTGTGGTTATCATATAATCTATTAAAATTTTTAGATTATGTAATTTAGAATTAAACATTATTTTATTGTCAAAGCAGCCATTTTAAGGGTTAGTTTAACTTTATGATTTCATTTTTATTTACATTAAAAATAAATTTATCAGATTTTCAAACTGAACTGCTAAAAGCCAGTTTATTTGTGAATAATTTTTTTTAATTTGAATTACAATTTTTTAAGATTTATCTTATTGGTTTATTTTAATGCTCACTTTTTGTTAAGCATTAAATGTAATGATCAGTTTTTTTAATAAATATTTTTGTATTATTAAGTTTTTATAATCATGTAATACTTTCTTTTAAGTATATTTTACTCTTAAATGCATGCTATGACATCATTTTAGGGCTTCATTTATTAGATTTATAATATGTTTCCAAATTTTGGTGGGTTTTGTTGACTGTTTGCCTTTATTAATCATGTAGGCTTTGGGGATTTCCTAAAACTTAAAGGGAAATTAAATAAGCTTTGGCAAATAGTGATTGAGACCCGTTTTGATTATAATGAACCTAAAATAAAAGGTATATTGATAAATTGAACAATATTGTTTATTGCGTATTTGCTTTTCTTGTGTATCTATTAGTTCTTTTAACTGCTTGCTTGGTTCATAAAATAGAAATTACTCTTTTGTGTTTTTTTAGTGATAAATTCATAAAGTCAAAAAAATTTGGGTCTTTTCAAGAAGTCACTGTAAGTGATTTTTTTTGGTGAAACTAACTTGGAATCCCCCTTTCAGCAGCAGAATGAAATAAAGAAGAAACTAAGAAAAAAAAGATCTCTCAAGAAGCAATAGTAACCAGGGGGATCCAAGTTAGTTACAAACCAACTTGCAACCAACCAAGTTACAAACAAAAATTGCTTATGGTGACATCTTAAAGAGACCTGAAAATTTTTAGTTGTTGCAACTTTTTTTTGTAATTTACATAGCTAATCATTACAAATTGAGCTGCTTTGAAAATGAGAAGCACCAGACTTGAGTTTTGTTCTTGTTAGAGCTCGTCAGTAATGCTTATCTCACTGCGAATCGAACCAAGGACCTGTAGTCTTCCACACAGGTTACTATACCACTAGACCACAAGACATGGACTCGAGTCCATCCATCGTCCATATATATATATATATATATATATATATACAAAATTTGTTCAATCACTTAACTTCACTAAACAAATTTAAATTAAATAAATTACCTACTTGATTGTGTATGCTTAAATTGCCATTATTTTTATACATGTGTGCTTTCTTGTCCATTATTAAATTCGCTTATATTGTCCACTATCGTTCACAGCATGTTTTACTCACTCTACTTTTTTCATCTTATGCGATTTTTCTCTTTACCTTTTTTTTTGCTTTGTAGATTGCTTTCTTTTTATATCTTTCACCACACACCCAACTTGCCTCCCCTCACCTTCAATTAAATGCAAACCTCTATACTTGCATTTACTACATTTTGAGTTATTTGTTTCTTGTATGACATCATAGGAATTGTATTAAGGCCTGTTTCCACTACGAGTGTGGAAAAGAGCATTCTTTGTTTGTTTTATTGATTTTTTTTTGCGCTTGCTTCAATTTTAACCGCTCGCTTCAATCGAAGATCAATAAAAGAAACAAAGAATGCTCTTTTCTATGCTCATAGTGGAAACGGGCCTTTACTTAACTAATTTAACTTTGTATTATTTATTCCACACGTATTTTTTTCTTACAAATAACTATATTTTTAATTTTCTAGTAACCACCTGATGATTCTAAGGATGAAACAGACTGTTGTGGTTTTTAAACAGTGATTGAATAAATTTTGTATTAAATTGCTCTGATTTTTTCATTGAGCACTCTGCAGGGAAAATCGATTTACTTCTGCATATACGAGGGACAGTGCTGACAATTCACTTTTGACAGTGCTCAATGATTTGAAGATAGAGCAAAATTATCAAATTAAGTATAAACACTTATCCAAATAGAATCATATTTGAATAAGTTTTTATACATAATTTGATATATTCTATTTGAATAAGATAATTGCCTGATGAACCGTTTTTACGGTGAAACAGACTGTTGCGAATTTTAATAAATAAATTTTATCTGCAGTGTTTATACTTAATTTGATAATTTTGCTCTGATCTTCAAATCATTGAGCACTGTCAAAAGTGAATTGTCAGCACTGTCCCTTGTATTATATATACAGGGTGGCCCAGATATAACCAAACCCAAAAGCTTGGTTGATGATCATTGATTTTAAGTTTACTTCATTAGTCTTTTTTGTCATTTATTGTCACCCTCTTTTATTTCAGACATGGCCTACACAAGACATTTTGAACATTTGCTGTAACGTTGTGTAATAAAATTTGTTTTATTTAACTGTAACTTTTCATAATAATTCAGGTTCGGTTATATCTGGGCCACCCTGTATATATATATATATATATATATATATATAGAAATTTTTCAAAATTTTTTGGTCGGTGCTCATCAGGAAAGTGCTCAATGACGTCGAGTCAGAGCGGTTAGATAATTAACTTACAGACCACAAAATTTTTTTAATTTAACATTAATTTTATTTCAAAAATAAAATTAATGTTAAATTAAAAAAATTTTGTGGTCTGTAAGTTAATTATATATATATATATATATAGATTTAGAAGGGTGCTAAGGTTAGTTCTAGGTTAGCTGTTAGAATTAGATACTGTAAGCCAGGGTGACTTTGATCATTTTAAAAGCTATCTTGATTCACATTTAAAACATCTCAAAAGGTAAACTTTTTAGAATAGATTGATTGTTACGGTTTAAGTCCCAACTCAAATATACAACATTAATTTTTTGGTATGACATGACATGTGAAAGGCAGAGACTCCATTTAACATCTAATCAAGGTCATCCTGGGTTTGGGGTTACTTTCATTACAGACATAAAAATTCCTCATTTGTTTGAAATTTTTCCTTGTAAGGTCAAGTTTAATCATTTTATGATTTAAAAAATGTTGTATAAAGCCAAAAAGCATTTTTTATCAAGCTATTGATTACTGGTGATCAATATTTTTAATTTCAATAAAAGAGTTATTACTATTACAATCTTTGTTTTTTGTTATGCTTTTAGTGGGAAAATTTTAGAGGGACACCTATAAATAAAAAATTATTGGCACTGGATTAATTATTGAATTGATAGTGTAAAGAACTCTGTATGTGTTGTGTATAGATGCAATAAAAAAAGTTTTGCAGACCCACTCATTGCAATGTTGTTCTTATTTTTGTTGTTAAATGTTAAGTTTTTTTAGTTAAATATGTTATTGAGATGGAGATTTTGAGGTTGTTCTGCATAAAGGCTAAGACATTATTTTACCACTTTAAAGAATGTGTGGCTTTATAACCATAATTGGCATTAGTCAGTGAAGGTGTATTGTGCATCTTAACACTAATGCCAGTGTAGTAGGTGGCTTACCTGTTATCTAGATGTCCAACAGTTATGGAAATGCTGTTACCATTGAAACATGTTGTTTTAGTATGTTTAGTAAGTGTTGTTTTTATTTCTTATCTTTTTTGGTGCTAAATACAACTTAGTTCATTAATACTAACCCCTTCAAAGATATTGCAGAGGTAATTTTATCAGACAGTTGCTGCCATTGATGAAAGTGTTGCATTACTTTTACCAAAGAAGGGTTTTTTACAAAATCAGTAGTTATGTGATAAGTGTGAGGGTCCCTTGAGACTAGCCAACACGTGGGCAGGATAGAATGGTGTAGAGATGCAAATGGAAAGGCTTTCTTTCTGAGTTAGGACACGTTCAAATTTGGTAGCTCACATACTATACCAGAATCAAAACTACTATATTAACACTTTAACATTTAATACCAGATTAAGTTTTCCCACAATAAAGAAAGTGAAAATCCATCTAAAAATACACAAAAACGAAGCACTTATAAAAATGCAACTCCATATTATTTTAACAACTGATTTTCAAATTTCTGATGCTATACCAACAGTTATCACACATGATCAAAGTCATCTCAATGGTAAGGTAGGTTAAGGTTATACAGTAGAAACTAGATATTATGACACCGGCTATAATGACAATTTGCTTTTAACAATGCATTTTTGTTAGTCCCGGCAGGATTTCTATCTTTATGTACATTTGACTTCGGCTTTAGCGACATCTGCTTTTACGACAATTCACTTTTAACAATGCCACTTCATTTCCATGAGCAGAATTATCTTATTTTGCAACAGTTATTGCCTTTTGTTTAAATGTGTGACGGGAATTAGCAGCTCTAATCTCCTTTTAGGTGTCAAGTGTCTGCATCTAAAACAAAAGCGGTGGTGTGACGGCGTGTATACAAGACCATTTTAACCTAATAAAAAGTCTGACTTTGCTCTATTGTGTACTGTATTTAAACAAAAAAGTACAGTACTGAATATACTGTAGCAGAAAGATTTCTAACAAAAGAACATCATTACTGTTATGGAAAAAATACGACATTGTTAATGAGGTGAACAGGAGAATTGATACGCCAGTGTCAATGCTTGCTAAGGAACTTAAAATTTTAAGAACATTCTTAATCACAATTTTGAAAAATAAAGAAAAGATAATCGAAGACTTTGAGGCACATTGCAGCAGCAAAACGAAACGGAAGTGTAAGCATAATCTCGAAGCAGTGGATGAGCCTTTGATGAAATGGTTTCGTCAAGCAAGAGACTTGACAAAACCATTTCATCAAAACATTCCAGTCAGTGGGAAATGTTGCTGTTGAAAGCTCAAGAGTATGCAGAAGTTTGCAGTTGTGAAAGTCCCAAGAAATTAAATATGAGTTGGATAAATCGATGGAAAGTGAGAAAGGACATTGTGTGCAAAAAATTACATGGTGAAGCAGAATCTGTTGATCAAAATTATTAATTTATTTTTGACTAACTGATTTGCTTTGTTCTTGCACAGATTAAACGTAGCAAAGACACGCCATAAAGCAGTAATGCTCATTTAGGTACTCTTGTAATCCCTGTTAGATCTTTAAATTGAACTAAAAATACTTTGTAGGAATAAAATACACCAATCCTGCTATAGTAACAATTTGCTTTTAACGACACTTTTGTCACGGTCTGTTGAGATGTCGTAATAGCCGGATTCCACTGTATTATGATTAGCTTCTATTCAAAGGCTGACAGAAAAGACTTCAGCTGTAAACAAACCCAAGTAATAGTGTTTGCTTCTCATCGTTCTGATTTTGCAACTAGCAAGCATTGTTAGACTTTTGTCATACAAACTAAAAAGTATAATGTATACAAACTAAAATGAAAAAATAGTTGATACAAGATTTTTAAAAACTTGAAAAATTTATGCCAGATATCTAGCCACAATGTAAAATTAATATTTTTAGAAAACAGCTACCATATTTATTTGAGTATAACACACACTTCTGTATATTGTGCACCCCTAATTTTTTATTAAAAATTGGTATAAAATTTTATTTTACTTTTTCTCAATCCAGGAGCCAAGGCATAGCCAAGGAAATGAAGCATTTGATTATGGAATACCATTTTCTTAGCTAGCCCAGTCCTTGTATATAATGTGCACCCAAACTTTGAGTTTTTATTTTGGTAGAAAATTTTGCACATTATACTCAAATAAATACAATATTTAACAATATCAGTCACTTCTATAAATTACTTCACATTTCGTGATGCAAATATTTAAATTATTTTAACCCTCAATCGTCTGCTTTCATGCTTTGAATAAAAAAAATTCATTTAGTTTGTTTTGGCAGTTGAAATTTTATTAAAAATGCAACTGAAACAAAACTTTCAAAAAAAATTTTAAACACCCTCCTTTTTTTTAGACGTTACAAATTTGTAACTGTGGTCAATTACGCAACTAAATTGACTAAAATGTTGGGTTTTATTTAAGAGTTTAGTACTTTCTAGAGAGTCATACTTCAATGTCTATTGTAATTGTTAGCAAAAGCTATGAAATTTAAAATAGGTGCAAGCTAATCAAGTAATTCCTGTCAGTGGTGATGCTTTTAGTATGGAGTGAACGGGGCAGCTGCACCAGGCCCCCCCTAAAGTAATAGCTTAAAAGTTAAGTTTTAATGTCAGACAAACCTAACTCTTAGATAATTTAGTTTTAATGTCTATAGCTTGATTTTAATATCATTAGTAGATTGAAATTTGTATACGAAAACATACGTAGTGTTGAGTGTCTAATTGCTTAATTGACTAGATGCACAAATCTTTTACATTTAGAAGCTTATGCCGAAATAAACAATGAGAAGCTCAGTCAAAAAACCTAACATGAATAATAAATAATTGAAGAATAAACTACCAGAAAAAAAATTATTTGCTTTGTTGTTACTTTTCAACTCTGATCAAACACAATACAAAATTTCTTTTCTGTGGCATAAAAAAGTAGGGAAAAGTCAAATGGTAGCTTGGTGAAAAAATCACACTGATTAAAATTTTTCTGGGTTTTCATTTAAAATGGTAAATTAAGAGTTGTGTCACATCTGTTGATAAAGTCAATCAAGAAAAAAAATTTTTTAAGCTAAAAAAAATACAAAAATTTGAAACGTGACAAATTTGTTGAGTTGGGCAATAGAGGGTTAATACTAATTTATTAAATTAATATGGCCTGTTATGATTTTTTGTGTTAACGAATGCTGTTCAATTGCAGCTGCTTTTTGTCAGCAATATTATTTTTTATTGCATAAAACATTTCGAATCATTTCATCTTTATTTTGTCTAACAATTTTTTAATATGGAAATAAACATTTTCTGACTTTTTCAAAACATTTTACTTTTTATGGTTTGACTCAAAAAAGAATGTTCGAGTCCTATGCAAGAATCTATTTACTTTACAGACAAATTCATTTAATATCAACTTCTTTGGCCAACACTGTTTCAGAGTGATGGACAATCAATAAGAATTTTGTTTCAAATGCATTGATATGCCACTTTGATGTGAGACCTCAGCATCATCAGATTATTTTGGTGTGCATCTCACCTAGCTATCTTAAATCTTCTCTAATCATAAAGATTCTTTGTTTTTGATGTGTCATAAGTATTTTTTGAAATAGAACTCTTTTTTTATGAAATAGCCTTATAAAAGATGTTGACATTGCATAATAAAGAGCAGAATAAGGTTGATGAGATCACCTTTTTAAAGCATCCCTTTGATGTACATTATTAGGTTGTTTTCATCTTGAAACAGGTAGTTTAAAGCAATTTTCTGTACTTAGAGGCTTTTTCGAGCAGTTTTAAAATTTAGTCAAATCTTTTTATTATAATAAAAAATCAAATATATAAAAATTTCAATTGTAAAGCAATACATTGTCAGCAAAAGTTGCTTGAAGTTCGTTTGGCAGTTGCTTTCATTTTAAATCTGCTTTTGTCCTACTTTTCAGAAGAATTGCCCAGTAGATAGATATTAATTTTATGAAATGTATATTTCTACCTACTTTTAAAATGTTACCGATATGATTTTACTTTTTTAAATTTATTTAACTCAAGTAAAACTCTTTTTGTATTTAGTTTTTTTTAAAAAAACATTCAATTTTACATAGGTTTTCAAAATTCTTATGCAATTTACATTATAACAAAAAAGTTCTTGCATTTTTACAAGGCATTTCTTATTGTTTTCAATATCAGGCAGCCCTTTTTTTTTTCACAGTCTTACAAGTCTTACAGTACGTATGGTAATTTTGTTATGAATTTTTGTTTTAATATTTAAAAATAGTATTAATTTTTTATTTATGGTTTTAGAATGTCTGACTCTAAATAGAATAACAAGTTTCATAGCATATTTGAAAATATAACATTGATTTATATTAATTTAATCTTTTCACTGTCCCATAGACCAGCATGTGACGACACTTGCCTTTGACGGCTGTAAATCATATGTGGTGCACACAAGCATTCATTTACAAATAGCTATAAAAAAATAAATAAAAGTTTGAGAAAGAGCATTATATTGGATGAAACAATTGAGGAAAGGTTAACATAAAATTTACAGATAAAATATGCTAATGTTGATCAAAAAAAGACTCTAAATTCTTTATTATGCTTAACAAAATATCTTTAATTTATGAATTCTAAAATGCTTTTTATAAAAACATTTTTTGGTGGGAGAAAATATTTCATAATTTTAAATGAGATTAATTTGCTTTAAGGTTATATTATGTTGTGTATAACAGTGTTTTATGTACTGAAATACAAGAACAAAATGTAGAAATCAAATAATGCATCAATATCTATTGCTTTGAATGAGCTCAGATTTTTATTTGTACATAAAATTAATCTATGCTTTTTGACATTTTGCAGTTTTTGTGAATCTTAAATATATTTACCAAAAGCGTGAATTTAGTTTTTTTATTACTTAGAGGAAATGCTGTAGTACAAACCAAAGCTGTTTTAGTTTTTTTAAGCTTTGAATGTTTAAATGACTGTGCATTTACAGCGACTGCGTTAGGTTATTAAAACGTTTAGTTCAGTAAGTGATGTATATGATAAATATCACGGGAACTCTGTTTAAAAAGATTACCTATTGTATAAAGTCTGGCTTACTGTCATGAATTAAGAGAAAATACTTTTAAATTTTATTTTGAACACGATTTTAATCATGTGTCATTTGTTATTTACATAAAAAAATTAATGTATTTTGGTTTCCTTATATGGATACAAGATGAAAAGTTCGATAAACTGCAAGTTTTATAAAGAGTAATGATGTCGATTCAAGTGACATATAGCTTAATGATGTAACAACATATTTTTAGTGCTTAAAAAGGAAGTTGCGAAACAAAAAATTTGAAAAGGTTAATTGGGTAATCATACCGCCACGTGGCGTGGTTGCAGTTTTGCTCAATGGCGTCTTTTGCATAAAAATAAATTCGTAGTAAATTCCGGTTTAAACTTTTTTTGTATAAGCTAATTGTATTACGATTACTTGAGCAAAAAAAACAAACTTTAATATCAACATTTTATATCACCTGCTTGTTGCCGTGACGCTATAAAGAGAACTCAAGGTCTTTAAGCTAAACTGTTTTATCAAGAAGTACTCAATAAATAACATATCAACCGTTTCATTTTGCTTTACAATCCGTACCAGAGACAAAACCCTCGTTTAATCAGAGATCTTATGACGTCAATCAGCGTAATCAAAGCTTTACCTCGGCGTTAGATTAAGCGCTCCCTAAATACTACTCGCTCTCCATTTGTGCTAACTATATAGCTGCTTGGCACAAACTATTGACAGCTCTGTAGGGAAACCTTTGTTTTGAGTTGTTAAAGATGTTTTGACCTTTATTATGAAAGAAATAGTGGTACTTGTTGTTCGGCATTTCTTACATCCAGAGTAACCTTTTTTAATTTCAGGCTCACGAACTGGCAACTCTGACCGGCACACAAGTAATGTTGCTAGTGGCCAGTGAGACCGGTCACGTGTACACCTTCGCCACTCGCAAGCTCCAGCCCATATTGTCTAGTGATGCAGGTGAAGTGCGTGGTCACGGACCACAGATTTCAACGTCGTAATCGATGCTTATTGATGTGTCGCTTCAGGAAAGCAGCTGATCCAGACTTGCTTGAATTCTCCTGATCCCGGTGACGTTTCCAGCCCCTCCTCACACCACGATGACCAGAGGATGAGCGCGCAGGGATTTGAAGAGCCTGAGCTCACTTACGCACCCAATGACGACACCAAGGTGGTACCTGTTACAAATTTTAATTAGTTTTAATGTACTCTCTCATATACATTTTATTTATACTCTCCAATACGTTTTCTTGCATATCTTGGTCAAGCGTTTGATGCGTTTGATTATTGTTGAAGTGTATCGATGCAAAAGTTGAATTGATCTTTTGGTGACTACATAGCCATTTATTTAACCTACTCTATATATTTAAATGTACATGTACTAGGTTTCGCTTGTATGTTGAGTTTATTGCAAAAAAATATCTTCGTATGGCCAATGGGCATTGGCCATCATCAAAATTTTATTCCATCTCTAAAGAGAGTCCTTCAATGGGCATTTGCTCCCAACCTGCAACGTTGGTTTCGTCAAAACAGAAAGCACCAACCTGATCACAGCCAAACAACGCTCGTGTAATTTTATTATATCACTATAGAATAAGTTTGGTTTGATAATAGTCGACATAATTATGTTAACTTTACGTTTTCTTGTTCAGGATGGATTGCTACAGAAGACTTACCACATTCTAAACGCCATGTCTCAGCACCACGAACGCAGTCCTACTCCCCAACATCGAGCCAATGTCGACAACCAGGTTGGTCGAACTCTTATGGCCGATGTTTAGTTGTGCTGAATGTAATTCGTCAAAATTATATGACGTTAAACCGCAGTAGCAGCTCAGTACTTGCTCCTTGATATATTGGTAGTTCAACGTCTGGTCGTTAATCATCTAGTTTGGTGAATCTATTTGAGTAACAACTGTGCGAATTCGCTGACCAACTATTCTGTAACTATCTACGTCGAAACTGACTCACTTTGTCGATGACGTGTTTGTCACGTGACCAGATTGAATAAGCTTGTTTCTTAATTAAACTTTGACGAATTTAAAGCGTCATTTCATTGGTCGATCGCTTTTATTATCGAATTCTGTGGGAGTTTTCTCCTTTCTATTCATACACAGCGGACTGCGTCTTCGTGGCATTGTTGCAATTTATGTAACTTTTTATCTGTTGTCTTTGTAGAATTGATTCAAATGTATTAAATTTCAACAAACCACTAATTTGTCATATTTCTAAGATTGTTAATGACACTGATTAAACACTATTCATCCATCGCCCTGGGTACTCTGAACCAATTGCAATTTGACCTTTGAATCATTCTCACTTGTTTTATTGTTAAAAAACACCTCTCTGCTATATTAACGGCATGTCCACATAGTTCTGTGTTCATGTGATGTTGGTGAGTTTGGCATGTGTGGTGACAAAGTGGACATCTCTGCTGGTTCGCGACATTGCAATCCATTGCTCTCTAACGTTATTCACTGGTTCTTCCGCGACCTACATACTTTCGTGTTCGCCTCGCGCATCAGGGACGGAAAGTACCTGCTTGTTACAGTCGCTCATGTATTCAAGCGTTCCCGGTCATCCGGTTTCAACTATGTCCATATTTTTCCAGCCATCTTCCGCCGCCTCCATGGCGTCGATGAGTAACTCTG